>CM063253.1:19081348-19788016 GCA_032158295.1 Pycnopodia helianthoides | reverse complement strand
GGCCCTTTTGATCTTATGTTGTAAACCCTTCATTTTAAATATTACCTGGTTGATCACTACAGTAATCAGTTTGTATTCAAAGTAATTTGAATTCTGACAAATTGGTCAGATATTTCCTTGAAACTTCAGCTTGTTTTTTCTTATTGCAGAGAGCTCCTTATCGATATGGAAGAGTTGAACATGGCGGGAAGACGCATCGCACCAGCTGGTGAGAGCGCCTCGCATGAGGCGCATGATCTTGAGGATGATTCCCTCGATACCTCGGAGGCTGAAGAGCAAGAGGAGATGATGAGAGCGAGGCATGAGGTCCTGGAGGATCAAAACAGACAGCTAACCTTACAGCTCAAAACACTCAAATCTCTCCTTCAGAAACAGGTACAGATTTTGTTTTTGAAAAAAACAACAGGATCTAAATAATCCTAAAAACCAATGCACTCTTGTTCATCTGTTTTGTCATATTTTACAGAGTCATTTCATTTTCTTCAACATTTCGTCTTATCATCATTTCAGAACGGCACACCCCTGCAAGCCAGCACATCCATGTTTGTATCAAACAACCATGCCCCGCCTCCACCATACCATGCCTCGCCTACCAATGGCCATCTTGATCGGACAGCTCCGCCCGGTTTACCTTATTATCAACCTGCTACCCAATCACAGCCAAGTATTGATATGATTGACAGTCAACAGGTGAATTCATCCGTCCTTCCTACTCCAGTAACCAACCAATCAGGAGCTTCCGTTGTGATGACTGGCAGTGGATCACTCCGCCCACCTTTTATGTTGGACCAATCAGTAACCCCACAAGTGTCACTTCCACCTCACTCCACCAATCTAACCATGACTCCAGGTTTGAGTGACAGCACCGTCCCCCTCCCCCCATACTCGTCCAACCAATCAGCGATGACGCCAGGAACTTTTGCAGCCAGGAGGCTCCTCCCAGCCCATTTGGTTGACCAATCAACAGTGATGTTTCCCAACTTATCTGCATCTCGAATATATCCACCAGAAGAGACAGCATTAAATGATATTGTACAAAGAATGAATGAGGCATATCCAACAAACCTACAAGGTGAACGAAATTGACAATCTCAAGGCGTGAACCCCTTTTTTATCATCACACATGCAACTTTTTAGCTCATCTCTTTTTTCCTTTTTTTTTAATAAGTAACATAAAAAACTGACAAACTTTGCAAAAAGTTAATTGTGGTTGGCCACTTCCTCTTTTTTATTGCAATTATGAAGTTGCATCATCTGCTCTATACATTGGCAAGAATCGGGGGGCGGTTTACTGGTAAACATTTCTGTAAATTGTTTTAAATATCTGAAAATCAAAAGCTCTGTGTCAAAGGAGACTAAATGTAAACATGTACGCAACCTTTGCTTTTATTTAATGAATTCAATAGACCTTATGCACATGACGCCATTTGAGTAGGGCGCCCTCGCCTGGAGGTTAAAAAGAGGCACAGCCTTGACCAATGCTGTGCACCGCGCGTACAAATCTCTGCGTTTCCATTGTTTCATTATCGGTCTACATCTAAGATGGCGGCTGGATGACGTCAATGCAAAAGTTCTATTGTAGAGGAATTTATAAGCCTTCAGCTCAGTGGTTTAGTTTAGATTGGTACCCAAACTTTTGGATAAATGTATGGAGAAAATTTTGTCGACTAGCATTTCCTTCAGGGGGGTTGGGATAGGGGTAGTGTATGAAAGCAAGCTTGCCAATTCCCAATCACTCTGCTGTTCAATAATGTCAAAGCAAGCAATTTTCTATGAACGTTAAGCCCGGTTCATACTTCCTGCGAATGCGAATGCGAAGCGAATTTCGACGTCACAAATTCACAACGAACAATTCGCAACAGTTGAGATGTGCTCAACTCCTGCGAAACATTCCCAGCAAAAACAGCCCTGTGACGTCAATATTTGCTTTGCATTGCACATTAAGTACGAACTGGGCTTTACTTTGCTTAAAAGGAAAATTATAATTCTAGTCTGAAAAAATTACACAATTTTAGTCAGGATATCCTTGTTCCATTTGATTTAATGCTTCACTTTGCCAACTGTTGAGGCTCAGAATATTGACTGAGAGAAAGCTGTGTTATTGTCTTGTTCTGTAACTCTGTTCCTTGCTCTATGTCTTGTCTCTATGTCTCTATGTCTTGTTCTGTAACTCTGTTCCTTGCTCTATGTCTTGTCTCTATGTCTCTATGTCTTGTTCTGTAACTCTGTTCCTTGCTCTATGTCTTGTCTCTATGTCTCTATGTCTTGTTCTGTAACTCTGTTCCTTGCTCTATGTCTTGTTCTGTAACTCTGTTCCTTGCTCTATATGCTCTGTAGATACACCAGCCTCACCGGAGATGCCCCCTCCTCCCTCGTACTCAGCGGCTCCAACATTCATGCGCACTAGAAGATCACACGGTAAGCCATTCTTTGGGCAGTCAGGTTGGCGTAGTGGTATCTTGCCTTGCCTTTCACCTCCACCTACTAACTGGATTGGGTTTTCAGTCCCTGCCTGATTGCGTGGGTTTTCCCTGGAACATTTCTCTGGGGTTTTCCCCCCACATCTAAAACTGAAACTTCCTTCATTGTCTTCTCTCCACGGTGTTCTTGGCTAGTATAGTGATTAGGTTTGCTTTCTGAGAGTCCTTGGCTTCACAACAAGAATTAATAAATGAAATTTTGATCGAGAAGCTCTTCTCCCAAAATCATCAAGGAAAATTTTGACTTAATCATTTTCGACCAATCCTCATTTTCATTGATTTAATTAACACACAAAGTTACTTTCCCAACTTAAATGCTTCATTTCTATTATTTGTCAAGACACAATAGGAAGTCTGGATGTCGAACAGCAGCAGGCTGCAAGGTAAATCTACTGTTCTCAAAAAACGTTTGTGTGCTAAGAACTCCGTAAACATGACAACTTTTCAATGTTTACGTAGTTCTTAGCACACAAACGTTTTTCGAAAACAGTAGATTTACCTTGCAGCCTGCTGCTGTCTGGCATCCAGACTTCCTATTGTGTCTTGACAAACAATAGGAATAAAGCACCCTTAAAAAGGCAAAGGACAAGGAAGTAACTGGGTTAGGGTCGACACTGACAAGAAAATAACTGGGTTAGGGTCGACACTGACAAGGAAGTAACTGGATTAGGGGCCGTTATGGTCGACCCCTAACCCAGTTACTTCCTTGTCCTTTGTCTTTTTAAAGGTGTCACGTATGAAAGAGTTTATACTTCTCATAGAGGTGTTGTTTACTGAATTATCTGCCAACTTGAGCAAAATTAAAGCCCAGATTTGATCATTATCACAGTTACTATTTTTTCCTTTTTTGGCAATCCCAGGTCGCCATGACAACCCAACAGATATGATAGACGCAGTGGCACGTCTTGGTGACGCGATGTCGTATCTGGTAGCGAGAGTTGCAGACGGACCCTCTGGAATGTAGATGTATGTTCCGAGGTTGCTGGCGGACTCTGCTGTTGATATTCAAACTTGGCAGACAGTATATTCACAGAAAAAAAAATCTCCAATGTCAAACTTTTCTTTAGCATTCCCACAAAATGAGGCTGGAAAAACTTGTGGTTGTGGCTGTCACTAATTAATATGCCAAAGTTTTGGGAATCAAATATCCAGTATTTTGATGTGTTTAACTTTGACTTAATAAGTCTTCATCATTTTCACATCTTTTGTCTAATTTTGTGGGAGAAGGCCTAATATTTATTTGGATTTTGAGAAAATGCTTAAACGATGTCTCTTATATTGGATCAAATTTTTATATATTTTTTTAATGAAATATCGCCAAACTCACAAGGGGCACGTTGCCACCTACTCCTGGGGCTGAAACAGGCTTACCTCCCTTACAGCCCGTAAGGATGTAGGCATGGGTATCATCCACTAGGAGCCTGGCTGGTAGTGGTAGAGCAGAATGCACTACCTTATTAACTTATTACAAAGCAATTACGGTTAAGTGCCCATGCTCAAGGCACAAGGGTCATGACCGGGATTCAAACCCACACCCTGCTGCTTACAACACCAGAGCTTGGGTCCGGTGAACTATAGACCGCTCGGCCACGACTCGCCACAAATTCTAAATTCACTGTTGTGTCCTTTTTATATAAGTTATTGCTGATATTGACTTTGATATTCTTTGTACGTGTGACCAAAAAAAGTATTTTTGAATGTAGCTTTTTAAAAAGTTAGACTGCTTTTTTAAATTTGCTGATATTGTCATGTTTTTACGAGCTAATATATATTTTTATACTCAAACACTGTGTCAAACACTGCAGTATTTTGTATTCACTGGTTTAACTTTTTGATGGCATTAACTTTTGCATGATGAGTTTGATATAAATTAAATGCTGAAATATTCAGCATAAGGTGTTCTTATTTTTAAAATATAGTATTAGTGTGTGTGCTTTGCAAATTGCAAACAATTTGTTGATAAAAATTAATTAAATATCTAAAAAAATGCTTTACAAGTTCCGTCCATGAAGGTCATAATAAAGTTATTGAACACATTTAATAAACTAACAAAACATTTTGGTAAATTGTTGTATTTGTTGTTTTTTATTGTCTGTTGTTCAAGTGTTAAGTTGTAATCGACATCAAGTTTCTTTGATGGATACTATAGACGTTGACATGGTGCTACCTTTTCAGTCATGTTCCCAGACTAGAGCAGCACAAAAGCGTTTCATTACTGTTTCATTGCTGAGAAAAGAAACTTGATGAAATATGGGGCCCAGGTCAGACCAATGAGAAAGGGGGCGGGAATTAATTGAATATCCCTGCTTGAGGCTAAGATGGCAGCATGGAGGAAAGAACATGATGGCAGTGACATATAATCCATTTAAATGACCTCATCTAGTTGCCACATTTTGTATTTATTACAAGAGATCATATTCCTAACAGCAAAATGTGTAAACAAAATGAATTACTAGTTGTTGTTTTTTTTATTTAATACATTCTAAAGTAAATATATTAAATGTGTATGCCCATTCCAGTGTCCTTGCTCTATGCATGAAGGAAATAGAAAATTTATTACATTTTATTCCTCAATGCTCTATAGTTGGTAGGCCTTAGTCGACGGGAGAATTAATGCATTTGTGATATTGATATTATGTTGGTTTTTTTGTTTTTCTTTCTTTTTTGTGGAGCACAACGAACCCAATAAAAATCATTAAAAATAGAATAGTTTCCGCTTTCAGCCGAGTTGATTGACATTTACTTTGGCTCATACAACGGTCGTCGGTTTAGACGATAAACCCAACATGATCAGCTGGCTGTCTGTCACGTGTTTACGGCATGTACATCAGAATCAGACGACTTGTGTGTTCAATGCTCTCCATCTACGCCACAGAAACAAAGATGGGCAAGGAGGAAGGAAGAGACGTTCGGCAGCGCAATTTCGGGGGTGAAAACCTGCTGAATACAACCCAAATTGGCTACCAAAATGGCTCGAAGGATAAGAAGCCCCCCTCTCGCTACATTTCGGAGAGTATCTTTGCCTATTTGTTGGTGTACATGGGGTTGCTTCTGCTCGTCGCCCTATGGAGTTACCACCGGCTTCCGCTGCCGAAGACCGTGGCCGAGCACGGAGGCTCGGGGGAGTTCTTGGAGGAGCGGGCCCGGGCGCACGTCGCTGCGATCACCAGCCTCGGACCCCGGCCCTCGGGGTCGCGAGCTAACGAAGTTCACTGCGTGGATTACATCCTGAAATCACTCGACAAGATCAAGAAAATGGCCGTGCCTGGTGTCCACGAGATTGAAGTGGACATTTCCTACCCGGAAGGTTCGTTTACGATGGATATCTGGGGAGGTTTCACGCCGTATTACAAGAAAATCACAAATATCGTGGCTCGTTTGAGTCCGGGGAAAGACGTGGTGAGACAAGGCGAAAATTCCCACGAGCACAGCCTGCTGATCAACGGACATTTCGACACCGTGGAAGGAAGCCCGGGTAAGAAGAAACCTTTTTTAAATGCTCGGTTACCATGGTTACTATCCAATGTTAATGTAACCAAGTTTGCTTGTGAATAAAGTTTGTAACTTTATTTTTTTCAAAAAATATATATATATTTTAATTTGGAATTTTTTGGGGGGTATTCTGCCACCACTTTTTCACTCATTTTTACCAAAAGGAACATCTCATTTGAGTAAATAAGATACTATTTCATTTCATAACGAATGAAAAGGTGGTGGCAGGATACGGAAATGTTTCCATTAGTTTTTACATTTACAAAATTAGTCCATTTTCAAGGACAAAGCCCCGCCCCTTCCATAAATCTTACAAGTTGCATGATTGATATATTTAGCTGTGGTAACATTGCTTGACCATGACCGAAATGTCTTTGTTACTGAAATATTTAATAGCGCTTACATGTCTGTATAGTTTTAATTTGTTATGTTAATGTTTCAAGGATGATCAAACTTCAAACAATACCTTGCAACAATATTTTGAGATGAAATTTCTCGATAATAAACCATTTATAATGCTTGCTCGGGGAAAACACCAGCTGTATGCAATGCATTCAAGAAATTCATAGCCTGCCCTAGGGTCTTTCCTCCTTTTGATTTTACCTGCCATCTGCTTCTGCAGGTGCAGACACTATATGCTAGGATATAATTCGCGCTACAGTCCCCATATTACTCAAGATGTCTAGTCCGATCCTTTTTAATGGCTTGGGCAATTAATGATTTAGTCAATTACTGGCAAAGTTGTTAAGGAAGAGACTACCTCATACCCGACACTGACAGAGGTTGTGACTAGTGAGATCAGGTAGATGTGCTACACTGCCATGTCTGCAATAGTATAAAGTCTAGCCCGATCTTTAATGACTTGGGCAGTTACTGGCCACAAGTCATTAATTAAGGAAGAGACCTCCTCATACAGTGCCTGACACTGACACTGGTAGTGAGACATGATATAATGTAAACGTGCAATACTCATGTAATTTTTATTTTAATAATACATTATGCATTGCAACCCTAGCTCAGTAATTACACAAAGGCCATTGTTCCCCCTTTTCCAGTCTCCATAAACGAAGGCCATTCCTTATGGGAAAACGACCTTGTCCTTGCACTGAGGAGTTTAAGTTCTGTTCTTTGTGTTGTAGAAACACAATTATTGCTCGTCAGTCCATGATAATTGCGTCCATTAAGGCTGTATCACACTACTACAAGGTAATTTATAGGCAACCAGCTTCGGGCTTCAAGAAGAAAATTTATTCACACTTCAGTTTCTCATAATTTTCTTGGGAACACAGGGCTGGAAGTTGGGGGAAAAACCCACAAGACCATGGGGCTTGTAGCTCAAAATATTTACTGGACCGGAATTTTGAGTACAAGACCAGAATTGAAGTGAGAAGAAAAAATGCCTACACAGGTTAATAATTTAACTGTTTGAATTTGAAAAAGCACTAAGAGAAGATTTATCTCATTTGTACATGTACATGTATATTGGGGGTAAGTAGTCTTTGATAATTAACAGAACTGTGTTTATCAGACCGAAAGTCAACATTTAAACACAAACACAAGAACGCCGGACTTGTCCGGACATGAATTTACTGGCCAGATGCTAAAATCACTGGCCTCGGGCCAGCGGTCCAGTGTAAAATTTGAGCCCTGACTGTTACCCTAACATGATCAGTGCATTGAGTGCCCAGCAATATCAATTCCCTCTTTAAAAGAGCGAGGCCATTTTCTCTTTTCGCGGAGGGCACTTCCAATCCATTGGGAAAAAACCTTTTCAGAATTGTTTGAAGGGGGCACCAAAGCCAAGACAGGGGGTACACTGTAAGCCCCCTGTAGCCTCGGTGGGAAAATTAAGGGAAAATCTTTTGACTTTTTTGTTGTTGAAAATTTGTGTATTTTCATGAAACAAAATCAAATACTCCAAGTACAAAAGATTTTATTTGCCTGAACTTTTTGTTGCTTTTTCGACTTTTAGTTAAATTTTTACAGGCAGTAAATATTATTTTATGATAAAATACATCTCTTGGATTTATTTTTAGATTTTTTTTGATTACCTTTTTTTTCTTTTTACCAACAGGTGAAAACATTTTTTTAATGTATTCCAATAATGTTATTTTAACGACGACCACATGCTCCTTGCTACATGTAGGGTTGAGTTTATGTACGCTCAAATTGGTCGTTGTGAATAGACGGCCGTGATTAAGAGACCTGGGGTGGGTTTAGCTCCAGTATCTCAGAATTGTGGTGAATACTGTGTAAAAAGAAAATACCCCTGGTCCATGATACATGCTATTATGTAAATGTGAGGGCCGCACAAAAATAAAATCTAGTCTCTGGTCTGCTTTTTTGCTTTTTATGATTACATGTAAGAGGGTTCAGGCCAGGATTTCTTTAGTGGTGGAAAAAATGTTTCCCTGGAAACCATTGCGAGATGGATCAGTTTACATGGTAGATCATATAGATAGACTCAAATCAAAGAAGTGCTCAAAATTAATGGCTTCGGATAGCATTTTTACTGGTAAATGCCCAATTTTACATTTCATTGAAAACCTTTGAAAGGAAATTGCAAGTGTAATATTAGAAAATTTGGAAAATGTGTGGTGGTCGGAAACAGATAAAATTCTGCCAGTGGTGGTTGGGGAATCCTGAGTGCCGGGCAGGTTTTTCCGGCACTGACCACTGTGGGCAGAAGTTCTGCAGAACCCTGAGTCTCTGGTCTGCTTTTCTGCTTTTTAAGATTAAATACCTCAGACCTAGTGGGGCCAGATTCTACATTTTCAATTCTTTCAGGCTGTAACTAACCTGAAAAAAACGGGACATTCTCCAAGTTGCTTGCTTAATTTTATATCAAGGAGTGTTCAATAAGTGTGAAAGGTAGTAGAAGGGCCATAATTGGAGGAGGTAGGGAAGGGTGGAATTGGACTTGATTCAGAAGAAGGGCAAGGCGGTTTTTCTTTGGGAAAAGGGCACCTCAATTTAGGGAAATAGAAATTTGTACTGGAACATTCTAAAGGGGCACCAAAGCAATGGCCAGGGCCCAATTTTATAGAGCTGCTTCAGCACTAAAAGTAGCTAAGCAAAACAAAATTATGCTTACCAGACTAAGGTTACCAGCCAAACTACTACTGTATGTCACATCATGGTCACATGTACAATTTGTGACTGGTATCCTGCCCATTTCTGCTTAGCAGACAAATGTTAAGCAATATTTTTCTGCTTAAGGAGCTCTTTGAAATTACATGTACATGTAGGTCCATCTGACCTGCAGATGGACTCACGACACAAGCGAGGGCCTAATCACGACAGCATCATATCTATAAGAGCAAACACTAACGGAGCTTATTGCATCCCTACCACCCCTCGCCAATTAGTAAACTTCAAAAACCTGCGTAGAGATTATGTACAAACAAATCTATTTCAGAGAATACTGGACTTTGATTGTAAATAAATGTGTCATGAGCCACTTTTGCTGGTACTGCTGTGTCTCTAACGTGACCCGTACTTTTACATAGCGTTCCTGCCTTGACTGCATGTAATCTATGATTTGCTGTGCGAACCCATGGTGAACCGTACTTTGTGTCTTGATATCGTATGTTGAAAAATACTTGGTTTACAACACAAGAAACTAGTTTTATTTTTGACACTGTAAGCTGGCGACGACGAGTGATTGGTAGGATTAGGTTCTGCTGATGTAGACGTTGGTTGGTTGTGCGCAATAATGGTCTTGTCTTGTTATTTCAAATACTCCTTAGCAGTTCAAATATACTTGAAGTCAATCATGTCCAGTTCTGATTCTAAAATTTTATTAATGAGCATTTTGATGAGACATTTTGGTAAATAACCTAAAAGATGGGTCCCTAAGGATCAGATACTGTCAGGCAGCTATCAACATTGCAAGTCTCATTTGAGGCTCTTCAAAAATAGGCAATATCCATTATTCACCCGAGCATCATATCCCTTTGTTATTAGTTAACATGCTTTGATGGTATTTTTTATTGGTGCTGTATTCCTCTACTCGATGTCATCAGTGATCAGTGAGTAGGCCTGACTTAATGTCAAAACTAAATCATCGTTTTTTTCCTGGATGTAACAAACCACCATCACTGAAGTCAAACAATGGAAATGTGTACGTGCGGCGAACATCTCTCAGCCAATGATAGGTCTTTATTGACCTCAGTGAAGGCGCTTTTCGGGGTTTGTGATTTCGTTTGCAAGGGGTCTTTATACAATCATTAGCTCTTTTTGATTGCCACAACTGAAATATGCCTCAATCAGGCCTGGAACTTTGCTATTAAAGACAGGGTGTACGTTTGGTAATTGTCAAAGACTAGTATCCTCACTTGGTGTATCCCAACATACATAAAATGACAAACCTGTGAAAACTTGGGCTCAATTGGTCATCGATGTTGCAAGAAAACAATGAAAGAAAAAACACCCTTGTTGCATAGAATTGTGTGCTTTCAAATGCTTGAAAAAGGCTTCATGCCTGAAGCCTTTCTCATATTCAAATATTTCAGTGAGAAATAACCTCTTTCTCAAAAACTACATTACTTCAGAGGGAGTCGTTTCTCACAATGTTTTATACCATAAAATCAACAGCTCTCAGGTGCTCCTTACCAAGTCAGTTTTTATGGTAATGTATTTCTTGAGTGATTAATAATAATAATAATAATAATAATAATAATAATAATAATAATAATAACGGCTTCTTATATAGCGCTCATATATCCGTCACTCAGTGATGCTCAAGGCGCTTCAACAGTCAGTATTTTCCTGCAAGATGTGGAGCTACTTTTTGAAGTTTGAGTCCTATTCCTTTACATAGCACAATGTAATGGTGTACAAGGTGCTGTGGCGCAATATGCTGCCGATCAAACCAGGAACCCCGGGGGCAAACCCCTTCTCTTTTCGATAAGTGTACTGGGTTCTTTTACGTGCATTACACAACACACGGGACCAATGGCTTTACGTCCCATCCGAAGGACGAAGCAATAATGGTTAAGTGTCTTGCTTAAGGACACAAGTGTCACGACTGGGACTCGAACCCACACTCTGCTGAACAGAAACACCAGAGCTTGAATCCGGTGCACTTATCCGCTTGGCCACGACACGCCACAATTACCAAAATTACAGATGACCAAAAGTATCCACTGCCTTTTTAGGGCAACGTAGTTTTCCCCTTTTAATGGGCATAGAAGAGAAATGTAATTTTCTACTGAACATTTCAAGGGGCACCAAGGCATCGCCTCTGTGGAAGTATTAATAATAATATTAATAATGAACCATTCTTGTATAGCGCATATCACATTCACAGAGAAGTCTCTATGCGCTTTGAGATGAAAAATACAAGAGAAATGAAAGTAAGACAAAAAAGACAAGTAAGTACATGAATGAAAAACTAGTTGACACAGTGAGACATACTGGAGGCTATTGCAAAAATAAATGTGTTTTTAGCTTTGTCTTAAATGAATTCACTGTTTGTACTTGTTTTATGTTGTCAGGAAGACTATTCCATAATTCTGCTTTTGCTACTGCAAAAGCTCTGGGGTCGATTTCACAAAACTCTTCCTAACTTAGGACTAGTCCTTGCCAATGCTAAGAGATATGACTAGTCCTAAGTTAGAACCAGTACTTAGGACTAGTCATATCTCTTAACATTGGCTAGGACTAGTCCTAAGTTAGGAAGAGTTTTGTGAAATCGACTCCAGGCCCCATAAAATTTAGTGAAATTCGAGGGACATACTAAGAGAGACATGAATTTTGAGCGGAGATTACGAACTGGATGATATTTTTGGATGATGTCTTGGAGATAAGTAGGGCCCAAACCTTGCAAACATAAGAAAGTTAATGAAAGTATCTTGTACTGAATACGGTATTTTATCGGAAGCCAATGTGAATCATGCAAAATAAGAGAAATGTGATCACGCTTTTGAGCACGTGTCACCAATCTAGCAGCTGAGTTTTGGATTCTCAATGTAGGCATGAAAAACCTGTACATTTCACAAAATCACTGCCAAAACAATTTCTGTTTTTTTGTTCTCCCAATAAAATGGGACTACATGACATTTTCTACCCATTTGTTATTTCATGGTGTGTTTACTGAAAATTAGAGGATGGAAATTATTAACTCTTCCAAAAGCCAGATGCGTTTAAATACCGTTAAAAAACTTGCTCAATCTGTTTGTAAACAAGGGGGAAGAAGACGACTTAAGTGCAAAATCTGTACCAGGAAGATAACACTAGCAGGCCAGTTTAACTAAAGAGCATTAAAGGGAGGGTGTACTTTTGGAAATTACTCAAAAAATTAATGGCCATCAAAACTTACTTGGTAAGAAGCGCTGCAGCTTTTGATAATGTATTACATTTTGAGAAACGATTCTCTTTTAAGGAATGTGGTTTTAGAGGAAGGGTTTTTTAAAAACTTCTTATAAAACCTTTCTCATGTGTATTCCAATTATGGATCATTCTTCCTGCTCGGACATAACCTTTCTAGACTTAAGTCGATATCTCAAAAAAGCTACCACCATTTGAAATGAAAGTTTCACAGGTTAGTTTTATTGTATTCATTTATATATAGGATTAAAACAATCAAACATTCCAAAACCAAAGGTATACTTTGCCTTTAAAGCAGGAAGTGTTGTAGAATACTCTCAGATGTAAACAGTGTGACATCCTGTAATCAGATAATTTCCATTGTCCCTTCACAATGAAAAATATACCCATTGAAGAAGGATTCATGTCTGTAAAAAAAATTGTAATTCAGGAACGTGTATTTCAATGCTGTCATTCATTACAATAATGCGCAATTATGTAGAAATTACACAAGTAAGAAATTAGAATGAGATTTGATGTACATTAAGTAGCAGCCAATTAATGACATCATTTAGGTGTAAGGTTAAAGGCAGTGGATACTTTGGCAGAGTGGATGAGTTGGTCAGGTGTGGAACAAGAGCTGGGATGTTGCATGAAGGAATTTCCTTCCTCCATGGATGTTGTCACCTGTGTCTGACCCGAAGAAGGAAAAAAGAAAGAAAAAACCACGTAAGGCAGCATTGTCAGTGATCCGCTGGCCAAGTCCATCGGTCTTGGGTTTTAAATGACCCAAATCTTGTCTTAATGCTTGTTCAAATAAAAAAGACAGTTTAGGTTAGACTGTGTATAGTCTTTCCTCATTTTGTTTCTGGTCTTGTAAAAAATTATTCTGGTCCAATAATTTATTTTTAGCTACAAGCCATATGGTGCCATCTTGTGGATTTTCCCCCAAATTCAAGCCCTGCTATTGTCTGACATGTGCAAAATAAGAGCACTGCTTGATATGATCGCAAAAGGATTACACTGCATCAGGCAAAATATATATAAAAAAACATGTTTCACACTCTGCCTTTAAAAAAAAAAGGAGGAGGTGGGCCTTTTTCTTTTTTTTTCTTTTTTTTAAATGGCCGCCTGACACATTTTTCAAGACAACCGGCCGGGCTATTTTTCAAGATAGTTGCTTTTTAGTTAAAAAAATACGATGTTATGTATTTTAGAATTGATTTTTTTTTTTTTTTTCGTCAGAGATTATAAAAGTTGATCCCGTAAAAAAATAAAAGGAAAAAAAGCGGAGGCGGGCGGGGACGCTAAACATGTTTTTTGATTTATTTGGCCTTATGTAATGTTGGAAAATTTTATTTATTCCAAGCAGGGAGACAGTGAGAGAAAATTGAATCATGTTTTGGGGGGGGATTACTTTAAAGCAAGTATGTAGATCAGTTAAGTTCCATTATGGGATCTAACAGCCTGATGTTGCACGCAAAGAGATCATTATGGATTTTTGTCACCTAAATGGAAGCGTCTGCATCAGGATTAACCGACCCTTGTGTTTGTTCAGACTATTTACCTGCACATGTATGTGTACATTTCCTTTTGAAAACTATGTACTTAGGGCTGGAACAGCTACTGTTTTTCCCACCCCTGTCTGTCCCAAAATCCATAAAACTCTTCTTCAGGGCTTTGTCCGACTTTGTAGGATTTCTTTAAAGGAACATTACAGAATTGGTAAGAAAAAAAACTTGTAAAATATACTTTTTGATCACAGATTTACATAAAACTTACAACTGATGATAGTAGAAAACATCCCTTGAAATATTTCTGTCTGAAATGCCATATTTGATGAGAAATGAATAAACTAATTTTCGGATTGGAGTTTATTGCTCAGTGAGCATTTTATTCATTTGTTTTTGATTTCATGCAAATGTGTAATCAGTTTTTCACTATTTTCTCATGACCGTGATGGCCGATCGATCTCAAACTTCTACAGGTTTGTCAGTTTATGTATATGGTGGATTACATAAAGTACTTACACTGCCAGCAACTGTTTTGTTTGCAAAAACCAATTCTGTAATGTTCCTTTAAAGTGTAGGGTTGCATGAATATGTACCAAGTCCAAATATACGGATGTTGATTTTTTAGTGTGGAGTGTTTAGGAGGATCGGAGGATTCAGGAGGCCGGGTCTCTTAGCTAAATGTAAACACACTTTCTCTATGGTGAGGTTTAAATGAATAAATGCAGCGTGTATGATTCTATAGATCATGTCATCTAGATAAAAGGGACTGCACATTTACATTCCGGGGCATTTCCTGGCAGGCAAGAGATGTGGTTATTTAAGAATTTTTTACATTCTGTCATTCTTTACCACATAGAATAAACAGCTGTGAAAATAACAAACTGAAAATGCTTTGTGATCATTATGCATGTGCCCCCCTCCCCCTCTTTACAAGAAAAGTTGACAAAAATCGTATGGTACATACGTGAGATTTTATGTTTTTTTTTTTTTACCAATAGACCACCCCCCCCCCCCACAATTTAATTAATTTTCATGGGTTTTTGAAGCTTTCCGTTCTTTTGAAATTCTCAAGATTTTAGAATTGTCACAACAATTCTTGAGAGTACATACATGTACAACGGGGGAAGTTCCTTTGTGAGACTTGAGAGCGTAGTGGTTAAGCCTGCTGTCTGGGGTGTCCTTTGTGCAATTCGTTGGTAGATTATAATCCAAAGGTCCTTGCCTGGTGGATTAGACTCTCAATAGGTCCCTTGTGGGTCGATCAGGGAGCAAGGGTTAGACTGTGGGTAGACCATGGACTTGGAGAGGGGGGGGTGGCAGTCCTAGCTCTCTAATCTTCAGCATGGATGCATTGGCCTCATTGTCTCATGGAATAAGGATGACTCATAGGTTTGGAAACCCCAGGCGCACAAACCATAAAACAAAATATCGTTAAATTATTCATGCGTCCAGCTCTTAAACGCAACATAATGAGCTCCAAACTTAAAGAGCTTTTGTGAATAAGTGGAATCTAATTAATGAGAAGTACTTTTATCTTAGACTGCTCAGCCATGTCTTTGATTAGGAAGGTAATTATAGCTGTGTGAAAACAGCTGTAGGGTGAACGCTTCATGGTTCATTTATCCCAAGGGCTACGTACTGTACATGTAAAGTAGTTGCAAACAAATGTGTGTTTTACACATACATTGTTATTCTTACACGCATGCAATAGTCAGTCAGAAATTATGATTTTATGCAAGAGAGATTTGAGTTTACATTTATTCATTAATATTTAGATTGCAAGAATTTTAAATTCACAGTTCATACACTTGAAAATTCACCAATATAGGCTACTGGCAAATTTTTGGAAGTTTTTCTTTTGCTTTTTGGTTTTTTTTTTTTAAAGCGAAAGTTTGTAATGGCATTATGTTTCAAGCCTACTCGAGTATAATTCTCAAAAACATTTAATTGCAGAATTTTTTTTCTCATCTTTTTACACAGCTGAACTATTGTCAATTTTGAAAAGGAATTTTATTCCTGTGTCATTCAGAGTGTCTGCTAGTTAATTTTAAATGTGGATTCTATTATCAGCATGACTTTTTGGAAAAATGTTGGAGGGGGCACAGAGGTCAAACCCAAGGCAAGATTTCAATTGCCAGACTTAGGACCGCTTGAACTAGGCCTTGGTGATAGTGGGACTAGTGTCAAAGTCGCAACTATTGATTGCTATATCTAGTCTTGACTGAAGCTTGTGAACTTCCCGGTTAACCGCGCTGCCACGACTACTGAAAAAATAGTCCCGACTAGCAAGGTTTTAGCCAGGATTTGATAAAAGGGTGTCCAAATTTGCTGTAAATTAAAAAACTGGGTGTCCAAATTGTTCACTGACAGTACGTAGATGAGAGATAAAACAGGGTGTCCAAATTTAAAACAGGGTGTCTAAAAGACACCCAGACACCCCTCTGGCTAACACTTTGCCGACTAGTGTGAAGTCGCGATAATTGAAGCGTGACTAGTCAGGTAGTGAATTTCACTAGTCGCCCAGGCCTAACTGTTATTGTCTGCTCTGATATATTGTTGCATCAAAACAGTTGCTTACTGCAATGGCGTCCATCGCATATTTCAGCCACAATGTTACCATCTTGCGCCGGCGGTGATCCACAATCTTTGGTTTTTAAATTAATCGCGCCTAGTGTCGAAGTCGCGACCAGTGTCGAAGTTGCGACTAATCGAAGCGCGGCTAGTCGGGTTGTGAATTTCACTAGTCACCTAGGCTTAGCCTGAACTCATAACTTCCATGCTCCTTGCACTACACTGGCTCCCAGTTAACCTCAGCATCAAATTTAAACTTCCACTCATTTGGAAATCCTTGAACTCGGTCACTTGCCTGCATGTGGCGTGTCGTGACCGAGCGGATAAGAACACCGGACTCAAGCTCTGGTGTTTCTGATCGGCAGAGTGTGGGTTCGAGTCCCGGTCGTGACACTTGTGTCCTTAAGCAAGACACTTAACCATCATTGCTTCGTCCTTCGGATGGGACGTAAAGCCGTAGGTCCCGTGTGTTTTGTAATGCACGCAAAAGAACCCAGTGCACTTATCGCTAAGAGAAGGGGTTTGCCCTGGTGTTCCTGGTTTGATTGGCTGCATATTGCGCCACAGCATCTTGTAAACCATTACATGGTGCTATGTAAAGGAAAAAGGGTCCCATACTTCAAAACGTAGCTCCACATTATACCTTGCAGGAAAAATACTGAGCGCTTTGAGACGCCCATCGGACGTAATAAAGCCCTATATAAGAACTGCGTATTATTATTACCAACATGAGAACAGACTACGCAAACTCATGGCAAAACACTTTGCAAGCCAAATTCAACAAGATCAGCTTGCCAAGTTGCTTTTGGCTATATACCGGTCCAAGACTTTGGAACAACCTCCCTTTCAAACTCCGCCAGTCAACCTCTGTAAATGTCTTTAAGAAGCAACTCAAGACGGAGTTATTTAGATTTGTGTAGAGCTTTGTAATTAATACTTGTGTCATTTGATTGTACAATACCTTGATCTAGCCGATCTAGAACAGTCTCATTATTATTAATCCTTTTACACGATTGAATTAAAATGATGAAATTCATACTGTACTACACGCACAGATTGACTCGTGTTTTGAAAATTAGAAATACTACCTTCAAACCAAAACCCCAAACTCTATCCAACCATAACTGAGGCTCAAATAACGTACATATGCTACATGCACAATTCTCCAAGAAGATCCTTAAGTTATCAGCCTGTAATTTCATCGAGTAGATTTATCCGGAAACGGTGAGGCCTCGACAGCCCATCTCATTATGAAAATGTGTGTGATTTTGTTTGTCTGCTTCCCCCCTCCAGGTGCAAGCGATGACGCAACGAGCTGTGGCATTATGCTGGAGATCCTTCAGAATCTGGTCACCTCATCTCGGCCTCTAAGACACGACATCATCTTCCTCTTCAACGGAGCGGAGGAAAATGTCCTGCCAGCGAGCCACGCTTTCATCACCCAGCATCCCTGGAGGAAGAACATTAAAGTCTTCATTAATTTGGAGGCGGCGGGCGCTGGCGGGCGGGAGCTCGTCTTCCAGACAGGTAGGGTCTATTTTAAGGAGAAGAAAAAATTAGCCGGTCAATTATGCGGGGAGGAAGTCTAGACCGGTTTAGATGAACCGTGAGAATGGGATGTGGGTTTTAAATATTCACAAGGTTTTGTACCACCTAATCTATCATATAATTTGGGTCTTATTCTGGAACCTTATCCTTCCCTTTTCCCACTTCCTTGCTATAGGCATCAATTTCAGGAAACCAGTCTGACAGAGTGAACATAACACGGTATTTTGGCTGAGCAACATCATTTTTTTTTTTTTTTTTTTTCTGCGCTCAGCAGATTTGTGGGTTTGGTCCTGGGGACATGAGCCTTATTTCATATTAGATGTTTACAAGCAGAAAATGTTACAAAAGAACAAGTAAATGAGGCACCACCCACACTATATATAGACCTTTCAATTGTACAAAGGCACAGCCTGAAATTTTGCCAAACAAGGTTGGAAAACTATGGGAAGCCATAAATGCAAACCAAAACAGATAGCCACAGTTTGTAAAATTGTTGAACAAATATTCAAAAATACTGTTGAATTAGTTGGAAACAAAACAACCATTCATGGGATGTATTCTTTTTAATTGAAAGTTTGCAGAAATGTTGAATTTCTTCTTGGTCACAACATCTGTCGACAAGATTGAATGTTTTGCTAATTTGGCCGGCCATGCCAACCAGGGCAGTTTGTTTATCAACAATGGAAAGGTCTATTGGCATTTTAGCTGGAATTGTGTTTCTTCTAAGCAAGAATGTTTGCATAAAATTCTGCTTAGCAAATTTCTTTGCCAAACAAGAAATGCTTGGGGTACCAGTGCAGCAATGTAAACTGTGCGGTACTTTGGCTGGTAACCTATTGTTGTTACGTAGACGTTTTCCATGCTTCTATAGCAAGTTTTTGTGCTTAAAGGCTTATGAAACTGGGCCGTGACCTCACGAGGAGACACAGGATGCGGCATTTTTTTTGAGGCACTCCGTTTGAGCTGTGAAAACCAACAGTGTGGAAATTGCAGGGCAAAGGTGCGAAGTAAAACCTCATGTGTGAGGGGGCCCGAAATAGATCACATCAGAAATTGGTAAATTGTCCGTACAGGAACAAGAACAGGAAGGTCCTCCGTGGTGCATCTGTACTTTGCCAGATTCATGCCGTCCTTGCTCTGTTTGTTTTAGGGAAAGCCCAGATTGCCGTTCTTGGAGATAATTAGATCATAGATCGTTAAGGAAAAGTACATCATTGTTTTTCAAGAAGGGTCAACTAATTTCCAGCATCTAGTTTACAAATTTCATCAAATTTGTTGTTTACTTTTGTAGAGAAAACAACAAGGAACAGATTTGATGTTTTGTCAGGGATTTTGTGCACGTTCATGTCGGCTTATTTCATTTGTGGCAATCAAATTTGAATTCTGGGTCTTCAAATACTATCACCTAGACTTTAAAAAATATATATTTGCAAGCTCACCCCAAACAAGATAACTCAGTGGAGCTGAAGGTAGGAATTGAAATTCCTCTTAAAACAGTCTAGATTGTAGGATGGAGGGAAACATGCACCAGGCAAGGAGTTCCAAAGAGATGCAGTATGTTGGAATGGCTCTTTGTTCTACATTTCAGCAAAGCAAGGGCGACAAACGAGCAGAAAGCCTAGAGAGGATTGATATTGGTGGATGTATAATTATAAAGCTTCATAATCAATGAGCTTTCAGATTGAGACAAATTTTTTTATCCGATAATTACCATTCTTTTCTGTCTTTAATCCTTTTCCAGGACCAGATCATCCATGGTTGCTAAGAGCCTACGCCCAGCATGCCAAACATCCCTTCGCTACCGTCATCGGCCAGGATGTTTTCCAAGCTGAGTTGATTCCTTCTGACACGGACTTCAGAATCTTCAGGGACTTCGGAAATATCCCAGGTAATCTTTTGGTAATAAAAGTCAATCTGTTTTAACTTTCTTGTGAGTCTGATATTTACTTTGTTCCTTGGAGAGCAAGCCACTTCCGAGTAGACCCAATTTAGACATCGAAAGCTCAACTAGTGCCCTCACTATTGGCTGAGAGACGTGCATTTCCATTTGTGGCGTGTCGTGGCCGAGTGGTCTAGTTCACCGGACCCAAGCTTTAGTGTTGTCAGCAGCACAGTGTGGGTTCGAATCCCTGTCATGACACTTGTGCCCTTGAGCAAGGCACAACCATAATTGCTTCGTAAAAAGTTGGAAAGGTAGTGCATTCTGCTCTACCAGCCAGGCTCCTAGTGGATGATACCCATGCCTACATCCTTACGGACTGTGAAGGGGGTAACCCTGTTTCAGCCCCAGTAGTAGGTGGCAACGTGCCCCTGGTGTCAGTTGATTAGCCCAAATCAGTTAAGTGTGTAGCCCTGACCTTGAAGTGGCCGTTCGGCCTTGTGAGTCAGGCGATATCTCATTAAAAAAGGTTTTTTTTAATAATAATAAAAAAGTTGGTTGACCTCAGCGATGGTGGCCCATGCAAGGTTCTGTTTGATAAAGAGCATCTTTTTCTGAGAAATGTGAATTCCTGCCTATATTACATGTGTTTCTAGGGGCACCAAGGCAAGGACCAAGGGCAGTGAGTTGCCTCTGGAGGCAGTGCCTCTGTGGAATATCGGACCTCAAATCAGGGCACTCCCCAGGATTTTTCAAAACTGGGGGGGGGGGCATTCTGGAAGTTTGGCCAAAGCATGCTGAACTGAAACGAGGTCTTTGGAGTCTTTAAATCTTGGTTTCAAAGCCCTATTGGGCATTCTGGAGCATTCTAAAATGGTTTTATCATGATGGTTTTTGTGAAAGTTTTCGTGTAATTTGTTTTCCCCTTAAAATTTGCGTGTATTGACACTCAGTTAGCGTGTATCGACTGCGTGTATCGACACGCAGTTGTGTGTATCGGCTCGACACGCTAGCTTATGCATGGGTAGATCTCTACGCCTTATTACCTTGATGATGGCTCCATAACTCCTACATGCTGAACAATATTGGCATTTTAGGAGGAGTACACGTGTAAATTACACACTATAGGGACCTACATTGTAATACTATCCAGATACAAAATACGCACTATTAGCAACTGAGGAGAATGGTCTCATAAGCTGCCTGTCATCAGCAGTTAGTATTATTATATACATGTAGTTCTGGTAATGAAATGGAAGATGCCTCACAAGTGAACTTAATCGCTGCAGCTCGCAAGCCCGAGGAAACCTGTCATGCTATGCGAACAAACATACGACTTTGAAGCACTTTAAGGTTTGCCCTGAACGTTTTTTTTAGCGACAGACTAGCAGTGATCAATTAGCCTGTCAATGTCATTTCACTAGTCGTCAAGATTTTACACTGTCTCACGTGTGGCACTTTAGAATTTGAAAAAAAAAATCAGTGGTTCACATTGTAGCGGTCGGTGGCAAGCGATAAAACTAACAAGCTGGTCTGCTTTGACAGAATTCTGGACGGTGCTTTTATAACTGTCATTTGGCCAGCACATTGCTGTTACATGCAAGGGGGAACATTTCACTCTGCATACTGCATAGGATTATATTATAAGAACTAGAGGATAAGCAAAATCATACGACACGGCTCGACATGGAGCATTTATGCCCATAGACCTTATGCACAAGACGTCATTTGAGTAGGGGGCCCTCAGCTAGAGGTTAAAAGAGTATTGCTCATTGGCTCATCCTCTGCATCGCGCGTACAAGATGTGCGTTTCCATGGTGTCGTCATCATTTGTTTTACCTCTAAGATGGCGGCGTGATGACGTCAATGCGTAAGGTCTATCAAGGCAATGGTGCTGACCCATTATTTTACACTGGTCACTCGTCAGTTTCCATACCAAACATTTTCCAAGCGGTTTTTTATACATGAATCAGGCTTGATATTCTTCCTACTTTTATCTGTTTTCCGATTTTGGGGCCCTCAGAAAAAATCAGCAACATTGTTACAATTTTTGCGTAGCAGGAAAACCCTTCTGCTTAACAGCTTTATGAAGTTCGGCCCATACAAATTTTATAATGTAATTTCATTTTAGAGGAAAGGGAAAGAGTTAAAATATAATTTTAAAAAGGGAACAATTTATATAATGTTGAAGAGCGTGATGGCCAAACTGTCTAGTGCACTGTACTCAAGCTCTGTCATTCACAGAGTTTTGTCTTAAATCCTACCCTGGCTGGTCACGACAATCGCTTGTGTCCTCGAGCGAGAGGTACTTCACCATAATTGCATTGTCCTCTGGATGGGACGTACATGTGTAAAGTCATAGGTCCTGCGGACCAGGATAGGTACGTTTAATTAATGCAGGTTAAAGAACCCAGAACTTAATAATGGAAAGAGTAGGCAGGGCTCGAATTTGGGGAAAAAATCCACAAGACCACAGGACTTGTATCTCAAAATTTTTACTGGACCAGAACTAATTTTACAAGACCAGATTCAAACTGAGAAAAGACTTCCTTGCACAGTTTAACTTGCATTTAATTGAACAAGCACTAAGACATATAAGAGAAGATTTACCTCAATTGTCTTTAAGGGTATTAAGTATATTTCAAATCATTACTCAAGGTCAACATTTGAACATAATTTGTTTCTGTTCAAGATATTATAGAGTGAGGTACATGTACATGCACATGAATTGTTATTCAATTGAAAACACAAGACCGCCGGACTTGTCCGGCCATGAGTTTACTGGCCCAATGCTAAAATCACTGGCCTCGGGCCTGCGGTCCAGTGTCAAATTCGAGCCCTGGTAGGGAAATTACATCAATGTTTCTGGTTCTAAGCAAGCACCCTTGTCTCAAGGCTTCACCAGCCTTCAGAGTTACGTTGATTAAGTTTGATTTTATTACCAGAAATTTAAAAAAAATAGGCATCCGTTTTTTCCTTTACATTTTCTGAACTTGAATGTTTGATACTTCTGTCGAAATGACAAAACCGAAAATTGAAAACAATGATATCACTAATATTAATCTAGGTAAACACACATCGAAAGTATCTTTTAACACACATCGATGGGTGTTTTTTTTTTTGCCTCGGAAAAACAATGAAACTAGAGGATAGTTGCACGCCGATAAAATTACCTCGAAAATTTACCTTTCCTTGTACTGAAATGGAAAGATTACTGGGGCATGTGTACACTACATGCTAGTCATTCCTGGGGATAATTGATTTTTATGGTACAAGGGAGTCTGTATAAGGGAGTCTGTATAAGGTTCAATAGGCCATCTGCAGATTGTGTTTGTATCCCAGCTGGAGGAGGTCACCGTCAGTACAATGTATTTTTCAGATTGTTTGCAGGAACGATTGCGCTGCCGAACAGAATAGATCTATTACTTACGTAGGTGCTTGTTATGATTAAAAAGAAAAGCTACCTTAAAGGCAGGGTATGCTTTTTGGTAATTGTCAAAGACCAGTATCCTCACTTGGTGTATCCCAACATATGCATAAAATAACAAGTTGATTGTAGATTTTTCAGGCAGGTTTTTTATATTCTATTTCGGTAGAGAGCAATTTCTACTACGCTTTTATTAGAAAATTTTAAAAAGTGTTTGAGGAAACTTTTAAACGGGGTGCCGTGGTCAGGATCAGGGCAATGAAAGATGTGATTCTGTGAAATTTCAGGAATCGTGTAGTTTTGTTTTCATTCTTATTCATTCAAAAATGGCAGTGCAAAACTGAATATATGTGGACTTCCTACAAGAAGGAAGAACAATTTGGGGTTGAACAAAAAAAAAGTTGACTAGAGCGGGATTGGAACCAACGACCTCTGGATTAACGTGCCGGCGCTCTACCAACTGAGCTCTCTAGCCCTATTTTGTGTAGCTCAATTGGTAGAGCACCAGCACGTTAATCCGGAGGTCTTTGGTTCAAATCCCGCTCTAGCCAATTTGTCTTTGTTCAACCCAAAATTATTTAAAACCTACCCAGTCAGTTTCCCTTGTGGTTTATAACTTGAAAAAAGAGAGAAGAATATAAGAAAAATTAAGATGAAATAAGTAGAGACCATAGAGAAGTAAACACAATCAATGGCAGCACAAAACAAAATTGGCTCAGAGCATTAAACTGGTTATGATTGCAATACCATTAATCCAATAACAATACCATCAGAAAGATACATTTATGACAATACATATTTAAAATCCGGGCTACTAAAACTTCCTGAGGGGGTGATTAAAAACGCACAGTTCATTAGCCCGGAGGGGTAATTTACAAAAAGCTTCAATGGAAGGCCTGTACATGTATGTCTGACGTCGATATTGCTGGTGCTCTAACGTTTTTAATGATGTCGTTTTATTGCTCCTTTTGAAGTATTTCGGTTTTATGTTCCTTTTAGAACTGCTGTTGAATCCCTCTTTCAAAAAAAAAGTTAATAAATAAATTTAAAAAACGACTGTTTACACTGAGCCTTTCAATTCAGGTTAATGTTGTTGTTTTTTTCCCCCTCTATGTGCAGGTGTTGACATGGCGTATGTGAGCAATGGCTACGTGTACCATACTAAGTATGATAACCTGGATTCCATACCACCTGGATGTATACAAAGAGCTGGTAAGGACAACATTAAAGGGACTTTTATAACCAAAGAGAATGTGTAGTTTAATGTTCTACTGTACTGGAGCTGATGCCGAGAACCTTAAAGTGGCAAACCAATTTGAGTTGTATTTTATTATCGACTACATGTAGGCCTACCTACATGTACATGTAGTTTCCATCTGAAAGCTCGCTGGTTCTCAAGTTCATACCAGTACCAATCCTCCAAAGAAATATTTCCATCTGAAAGCTTACTGATTCTTAAGTTCATACCAGTACCAATCCTCTAGAGAAATATTTCCATCTGAAAGCTCACTGATTCTAAAGTTCATACCAGTACCAATCCTCCAAAGAAATATTTCCATCTGAAAGTTCACTGATTCTAAAGTTTATACCAATACCAATCCTACAGAGAAATATTTCCATCTGAAAGCTCACTGATTCTCAAGTTCATACCAGTACCAATCCTCCAAAGAAATATTTCCATCTGAAAGTTCACTGATTCTAAAGTTTATACCAATACCAATCCTACAGAGAAATATTTCCATCTGAAAGTTCACTGATTCTAAAGTTTATACCAATACCAATCCTACAGAGAAATGTTTCTATCTGAAAGCTCACTGATTCTAAAGTTCATACCAGTACCAATCCTACAGAGAAATATTTCCATCTGAAAGCTCACTGATTCTAAAGTTCATACCAGTACCAATCCTCCAGAGAAATATTTCCATCTGAAAGCTCACTGATTCTAAAGTTCATACCAGTACCAATCCTCCAAAGAAATATTTCCATCTGAAAGTTCACTGATTCTAAAGTTCATACCAGTACCAATCCTACAGAGAAATATTTCCATCTGAAAGCTCACTGATTCTAAAGTTCATACCAGTACCAATCCTCTAGAGAAATATTTCCATCTGAAAGCTCACTGATTCTAAAGTTCATACCAGTACCAATCCTCCAAAGAAATATTTCCATCTGAAAGTTCACTGATTCTAAAGTTTATACCAATACCAATCCTACAGAGAAATATTTCCATCTGAAAGCTCACTGATTCTCAAGTTCATACCAGTACCAATCCTCCAAAGAAATATTTCCATCTGAAAGTTCACTGATTCTAAAGTTTATACCAATACCAATCCTACAGAGAAATATTTCCATCTGAAAGTTCACTGATTCTAAAGTTTATACCAATACCAATCCTACAGAGAAATGTTTCTATCTGAAAGCTCACTGATTCTAAAGTTCATACCAGTACCAATCCTACAGAGAAATATTTCCATCTGAAAGCTCACTGATTCTAAAGTTCATACCAGTACCAATCCTCCAGAGAAATATTTCCATCTGAAAGCTCACTGATTCTAAAGTTCATACCAGTACCAATCCTCCAGAGAAATATTTCCATCTGAAAGCTCACTGATTCTAAAGTTCATACCAATACCAATCCTACAGAGAAATATTTCCATCTGAAAGTTCACTGATTCTAAAGTTCATACCAGTACCAATCCTACAGAGAAATATTTCCCTCTTAAAGTTCACTAAAGTTCATACCAGTACCAATCCTCCAGAGAAATATTTCCATCTGAAAGCTCACTGATTCTAAAGTTCATACCAGTACCAATCCTCCAGAGAAATATTTCCATCTGAAAGCTCACTGATTCTAAAGTTCATACCAGTACCAATCCTCCAAAGAAATATTTCCATCTGAAAGTTCACTGATTCTAAAGTTCATACCAGTACCAATCCTACAGAGAAATATTTCCATCTGAAAGCTCACTGATTCTAAAGTTCATACCAGTACCAATCCTCTAGAGAAATATTTCCATCTGAAAGCTCACTGATTCTAAAGTTCATACCAGTACCAATCCTCCAAAGAAATATTTCCATCTGAAAGTTCACTGATTCTAAAGTTTATACCAATACCAATCCTACAGAGAAATATTTCCATCTGAAAGCTCACTGATTCTCAAGTTCATACCAGTACCAATCCTCCAAAGAAATATTTCCATCTGAAAGTTCACTGATTCTAAAGTTTATACCAATACCAATCCTACAGAGAAATATTTCCATCTGAAAGTTCACTGATTCTAAAGTTTATACCAATACCAATCCTACAGAGAAATGTTTCTATCTGAAAGCTCACTGATTCTAAAGTTCATACCAGTACCAATCCTACAGAGAAATATTTCCATCTGAAAGCTCACTGATTCTAAAGTTCATACCAGTACCAATCCTCCAGAGAAATATTTCCATCTGAAAGCTCACTGATTCTAAAGTTCATACCAGTACCAATCCTCCAGAGAAATATTTCCATCTGAAAGCTCACTGATTCTAAAGTTCATACCAATACCAATCCTACAGAGAAATATTTCCATCTGAAAGTTCACTGATTCTAAAGTTCATACCAGTACCAATCCTACAGAGAAATATTTCCCTCTTAAAGTTCACTAAAGTTCATACCAAGTACCAATCCTCCACAGAAATATTACCATTTGAAATACTGAAAAGTGATGTAAATTCGTTTTTTAATTAATATTGGTATTTTCTTGTCAGAGAGTATTTCTTTGTGCTTCCACAAAATCTTCATCCTCCCTTGTCAGGCCTGGAATTTCATCTTTGAGAGGGCAAGGCCATTTTCATTTTGTAAAGGGCACTTCCATTAGAAAATCTGAAAGTCTATGGGATAGTTTTGAAGGGGCACCAAGGCCAAGACCAAGACCAGGGCAATGGAGGCCATTGCCTCCATGGCCTCCGTGTAACTCCAGGAGTCGATTTCACAAAGCACTAAGATTCATCTTAAGATGAGTTATCAGTATTACCATAGTGATTTGTATTGTGACATCACTCTTTGCTAAGCAACTGCGATGGATTTGCAGTTACGATCAGTCTGAACTCTTTGTGAAATCGAGCCCTGGCCTGCCTTGTACTACTAAAGATCATAATGGAGGATGGAACGGCAATTTTCAGGGCAAACAAGAACAGTAGAGAGACATGACCATAATGAACACAAATTGATAACAACAAAAAGAGCTGCGGGAAGGAGGATGCTCATTGTAACATGGCCGGACAGAGTCAGACGTACGCACATAAGACAAAACAAAACAAAAAAGGTTTAAGTTATAATTCAATTCTTTATTGTCCACTTTTTAAAAAGATAAAAATGGAAAATTTACATGTCTAAAATTTATTAAAGCTCCAGAACAGGACAGTAAAATTCTTAAACAAAGAAATATCAAAAAAGGAGTTAAGACAACAACGATATTTTGACAGTGCAGTACAACATATAGAGAACATTGGCAAGAGTGAAACACCTCACATCACAGCCGCATTCCCCCTCCCCCCAACAAACATAGTGATTGGTGACACAAAAAACTGAAGACATTGAAAGCCATTGAAAGACTGATAGAGAAGATCCAAATTTGGAGATGAGCAGGGAACTTAGCAAGAAGGCACGGCAACAGATGGATTAAGAGACTCACAGCATAGCAACCGAGGACAGACAGGAGAAGTAGTGGAAGATGAAAAGGAGATGCCATCAGACAAAAAACAAAGGTTTAAGATATCATAGAGAAGATCCAAATTTGAAGATGAGCAGAGAACTTAGCAAGAAGGCACGGCAACAGATGGATTAAGAGACTCACAGCATGGCAACCGAGCACAGACAGGAGAAGAAGAGGAAGACGAAAAAAGGAGATGGAGAGATGAAATCACTACCATGGCAACATGGATAAATGACAGGTGGCAGAAGAGAATGGAAATTGCCGGTGGAGGGCTGCATCCGTTAAAGGATGAATACAGCCTGATGAAGTGATGAAAATAGCATTTGAAAACCATCCGAATCGCAGTTGCTTATTCGGACTGCAGCAGTTGAAATAAGCAATATGAATGTGCAGAAAATCACTGACTAAACAGAAGGGGTTTTTTTTATATTTTTTTTTCCCAATAAAAAAAAAAGGGGGATCAAAATTTGATGAAAGGTTGTTGGAAGCTATAGGAGATGAGTTTACTTTTCTTAAAAACCAATGCTGTACTGCCCCTTTAAGGTAATCAAAACAGTGACACACATCATGTGAACCTCCACATGCATAATGCCATGCATTCATTCACTCAATGAAATCCAGCGACCGTGAATCACCAGTCAGCGGAGTGTGGCTGTGGGAAGAAAAATATGTGGGAAAAATACCTTTTGGTGTGGAAGGGTCTAGCTGGGGGTTGTTGTTTTTTGGGGGGGTGGTTGTTTTGTGGGTGGTGGGGGGGGGATAATCACAGTCTAGACAGGCACACATCCCTTGGGTTTGGAGGGATTTTGGCATGAGGGAAAATATGTTGAATAAACTATGTAAAGGCCCTGCAGACTATTGGTAAGATCGAAAACACAAATGTTCACAGATTCACACACATGATTTAAAGTAAGTAATGGTAGAAAGGGTTCCTTGAAATATTTCTGCCTAAAATGCTATCGTTTCTGAGAAATGAGTAAAACAATAGTTTTTATCACGCGTGATAAAAACTCGATGTTTGAAAAAACAGAAAACACATTTATAAGGTCTCTTTTTACTATTTTCCTCGTGACCTCGATGACCAATTGAGCTCAACCTTTCACAGGTTTGTTTGTTCATGCATTTGTTGAATCACACAAAATGTGGACACTGATTTTGAGCTGTTACCAAAAGTGTACAATATCTTTAAAGAGTACACTCACCGACACCTTGTAATTTTTTTTTTAACATGGAGAAGTAACGTTGTTAGAAACTACCTAAGTATCCTAATGACATCACATTCGACGACTGCATCGTTAATTTCAACCAAATTTGTTTGTTTGAAGTTCAGTAGGCTTTTTGAATATTTTGTGAACAAATGTAGCTGACATTTCACCAATGATATTAGGTAGAAATAGCGTTTTTTAATTGGCGCTCCGCACTAAAAATGCTAAAAGTAGAAGCTCAGGACCCGGATCACAGACATAAGGTCAAGTTTCACTAGCATATGCGTGCGGACATGTCCAAGCTTTTAAAGGTACACGTTGCCTTGAATCGGCCGAGTTGGTCTATAAAAAGCATTTGTAAACCGTTTGTTATCAAATGCATATGATTAGAAAGATGTTTTAAAAGTAGAATGCAATGATCCACACAAATATGCGTCGAAATTGCACGGTTTTCCTTTTACATCGTGAACTAACACAGTCGACCATTTTATGGAGTCAAACTTTTGACTCTACAAAATGGCCGACCGTGTTACTTTGCAAAGTTCAAGGAAAACCCTGCAATTTCGACGCATATTTGTGTGGATCATTGTATTCTACTTTTAAAACATCTTTCTACCCATATGCATTTCATAACAAATGGTTACAAACGCTTTTTATAGACCAACTCGACCGATCCAAGGCAACGTGTACCTTTAATGTTTTACTCGCGTGTATTGATTATAGTGCAGTTTGGCTCGCGATGATGGGGTGAACACGTTAAGTGGTGGAATGTCCTTCTTCCATGGTCTGACAGCCAAGCACTTTGAGCAAAAGTGACGTCATAATTGATTGGCTGCATATTGGCCACATCACCTTGTAAACCATTACATGGTGCTATGTAAAGGACCAGGTCTAATACTTCAAAACCGTAGCTCCACAATACCTTGCAGGAAATTACTGAATGTTGAAGCACCTTGGGCGTCACTGAGTGACGGATATGAGCGCTATATAAGAAGCCACTATTATTATTATTATAATAGTGCGGAGTGATATTTGCTTGGATAGTGAGGTGAACATTTCAAATGTATGTGAAAGAGTAGTGTGCATTTTAAACGCTGAGTTTGACCTTCGTATTTTTAGCGGCTATTTTTTAGAGACCATTCATTACAGTGTAATCGTCACCAAATGCCCGGACATGACTGATATTTGCTGACACAATTTTTCAAGTTCAGACGTTTTGGGAAAAATAGTAAAAACACATTTCAGGCCTCGAATTTCGCCACGGCACCACAGCAGTTGCTGTGGGTGCCCTTAAAAACCTTCAATACAGATTCAAATTTTCCTCATTGGGGGCCCTTCATTTTGGGGAAATTGCCGTGCCCTTTTGAAAACGAAAGTTTGAGGCATGACATTTGTTGTAAAGATGATGCGCAAGGATCGTGCTATAAAGTCAAGCTGCACTGATAGATTCTCAGCCTGGTTTCCTGCCTCTCGGTATACCTCGTCCATAAAATTAAGGAACACAAACCAATATGGATCCTACAAGTGCAATACAAAGCATTTCTGGGTACACCTCAGCCATGAAATTAAGGAACACAAACCAATACTTTTGGTAATTACTCAAGAAATACATTACCATAAAAAAAGTTACTTGGTAAGGAGCACCAGAGAGCTGCTGATAGTATAAAACATTGTGAGAAACGACTTCCTCTAAAGTAATGTAGTTTTTTAGAAAGAGGTAATTAACAGTTATTGACAATTACCAAAAGTATATCCTGCCTTGAGTTGAACACCCTTGTTGAATAGAACGGTTTGCTTTCAAATGCCTGAGATGAAGGCTTCATGCCTGATGACTTTCTCAGATTCAAATATTTTAGTGAGAAATTACCTCTTTCTCGAAAACTACATTACTGCATAGGGAGTCGTTTCTCACAATGTTTTATACTATCAGCAGCTCTCAGGTGCTCCTTACCAAGTAAGTTTTCATGGTAATGTATTTCTTGAGTAATTACCAAAGTATCCACTGCCTTTAAAGTGGTGAAATAGCCAGCTAGACTTAACACGACTTCAAGATCCCACACTTGACACAAGATTTACGATAGTGATGGATATAGCTAAGTTGTACAGTATCGCAATCTGCCCACATGCTTGTACACACTGTACATGCTCATGTGCATGTACATCTACATGTACATACAAATTCTCAGCTAATACTTTGTGTAAGGATGTACATGTACCTAAGCTGGGGCGATACCACGATATTATCGAATATCACGATACTAGTTCTGAAACGATTATGATATCGGGTCACATTTTTTTTAATCGTGATATTGGTAAATCGCGATATCGTTAATTATCGCGATGTATTTCCTAGCCGAGACGATCTTGAAACAATAAATCTCCTTGTCGAGACGATATTGCAACAATAAATCTCCTAGTCGAGACGATTTGCTGCAACAAAGAGTTGCAAGTCACAGACCGCAACCGCAAGATTCCCAAACAGATCTGATCCGACGGGGTTTAGTCTTCGAAAAAAAAAAAATCAAAGCCTTAGCGATCAGGCGGTCTCACGCAGACGGGTGTTATCACGTGCGTTACCACGTGCGTGTTGCGTACGTGCGAGTAGCGTGATCTAATTAGTTATGCACACATAAAGAACAGTCTGTCATGCGCAGTTAACACATTAAATGTGTGTAAGTAATAGGCCCAGGTTTTCATACCATAGGTTTAGAGTAAAACCCGAAGAATAGGTGATTGGAACAACAGTATAAATGATGAGTCATTCGTAGCCACAACTCACACCGTGAGAATTGTAGTAGATTGACGTCATGAAAAAATAATCGCGATTATATCGAATATCGCGATATATTCTCGACAATATATCGTGGTTGAGAAAAAGGGATATTGCCCAAGCTTACATGTACCATGTACATGTACAGTACATGTACAGAGCGTACAGTACTGTCAATGCGAGCGAGTGGCACACAGTGCACATTGAGTGTTTAGCATGCATAATGCAGCTTTTATTATTCATGACCTATGGAAGTGTAACAGCGCCCTCTGTTGTTCTTCCGCAACTGAGCGGGGAACAAAATTATCGCTAGCTGGACCACTATGACTGATGGTGTTATCGGTCTGCATATGTGTTACTGGAACTTGGCCAGCGGATCACTGAGAATGCTGCCTTACTTGTTTTTTTATTTATTTTGTTTATCCGTCTTCCGTTCTACACAGGTGACAACATCCAAGCCCTCGTTCTACATCTGGCCAACACCTCCACTCTGCTTCATGGTATTGAAGATGATCGTCATGGCAGCATGGTTTTCTTTGATATCCACGGTTTCTACCTGGTGACCTACCCAGCCAGGGTCGGCACGATTCTCAACATGTGTGTAGTCGCAGCAGTCTTTCTGTTCATCATCTTCCGACGCAAACAAGGTGAGTTTTTATTATTATGAGATATGGCCTTACTCACAAGGCTAAACGGCCACTTCAAGGTGAGGGCTACACTTAAACTGATTTGGGCTGTAGACCCAAATCAACTGTCAACAGGGGCACGTTGCCACCTACTCCTGGGGCTGAAACAGGGTTACCTCCTTCACAGTCTGTAAGGATGTCGGCATGGGTATCATCCACTAGGAGCCTGGCTGGTAGAGCAGAATGCACTACCTTCCCATTTTTTATGAAGCAATTATGGTTAAGTGTCTTGACCGGGATTCGATCCCACACTCTGCTGCTGACAACACCAGAGCTTGGGTCCGTTGAACTAGACCACTCGGCCATGGTTTTCCGGTTTGGAGAGTATATGTCACTGAAGACTCAAATTCTGCAACTTACAGAATGTGGGTTCGAATCCTGGCCCGTCTGTGGTGACAGTTGAGCAAGGCACTTTATCATAATTGCTTCTCTCCACCCAGGAGTACGAATGGGTAGCAGCGAGAGCTGGGGAGTAACCTGCGATGGACTGGCATCCCGGTCCAGGGGGAATAGAGATATTCTCAGTCGTTTAATGCCAATGAAACCTGCTTTAAACACCGACCTGATGAGCCATGTTGGCTCGGGACAGACTTTACTTTACTTTATGTCACTGTAAATTTATGGAAGCGTTATTTGAGTTTAGTTTAGTATGATATTTTATCATAAACTTGGGTGTGATCCCTGGCTACACGGCAGTGTATGTAACGGTTGCATGGCTTCTGACTGGCATTCCCTGAACAAAGCTTTTGACAAAATAAGGAGACCGCCAACATAGGGCTAGATAGCTTAGTTGGTAGAGTGCCATCACGTTAATCCGAAGGTCATTGGTTCAAATCCCACCCTAGTCAATTTTTCTTTGTTCAACCCCAAATTTATGATATTTTGTGTAACACAAATGCAGGGCTCACTCTAAACACTAGCCTATCGTAAATTGTCTAGTAAAAACTGCTACGGGCTAATAAACACCACTTCTCAACTTATTAAAAACTGTGCAACCTACTTGTTTGAAATGCTCCTATTGCTTCCTTTTTAGATATGAATAATACATTTTTTTAAAGTGTCAATTTATTTTTGAGTGTGTGAACGTAACTTCATTTGGCTATGGAAATGGTTGTGATTGCTACCATTACTACATCAGAAAGATACATTTATGACAATAATCTGGGCTACTAAAACTTCCTGGGGACAAGAAAAATGCACCGTTCACTTTTATGCAATCACACCCATGAGGTGATCACTGAAGGACACCAGGGGTCGATTTCACAAAACTCTTCCTAACTTAGGACTAGTCCTAGGCAATGCTAGAGATAGGACTAGTCCTTAGTACTGGTCCTAACTTAGGACTAGTCCTATCTCTTAGCATTGCCTAGGACTAGTCCTAAGTTAGGAAGAGTTTTGTGAAATCGACCCCTGGGCCCAATTTCATAAAGCCTGTAAGCACAAAAAATTGCTAAGCACAGAAAAATATTGCTTACCAGATACTGGCTACCAGCCAACATTCCATAAGGTTATACATTGTAGCAACTGGTACCCCACTTATTTTTTGCTTAGCAAAGAAATGTGTTAAGCACTATTTTCGGCTAAACAGTTTTATGAAATTAGGCCCAGGCCTCGTCATCAAAGACTGCAAACTATTGGCATACCATCTGGAAATAAATAATAATAATAATAATAATAACTGTATTTATAAAGCGCCTTTTGCCAAAGGATTCAAGGCGCTGATATTTTTACCGGCCATGTATGTGGAGCTACGTTTTTGAAGTATGATACCTATGCATTTATAGCACCATGTAATGGTATACACGGTGCTGTGGCGCAATATGCAGCCAATCAAACCAGGAACACCGGGGCGAACCCCTTCTCTTTTCGATAAGTGCACTGGGTTCTTTTACGTGCATTACACAACACACGGGACCTACGGCTTTACGTCCCATCCGAAGGACGAAGCAATAATGGTTAAGTGTCTTGCTTAAGGACACAAGTGTCACGACCGGGACTCGAACCCACACTCTGCTGATAAGAAACACCAGAGCTTGAGTCCGGTGTTCTTATCCGCTCGGCCACGACACTGCCTCAAGTTTTCTCCAAGATTTAATTTGAGACTTTTTACTTTTCCCCAGAATGCTCGAGCCAAACAATGTATCTCTCCAAGCTGCTCCGTGCGGTCGGGATCATCCTCGTCTCTTACCTCGCCGTCTTGGCAACCTCCGCGTTCATCATCCTTCTCCTCACCCTGACCAATCGGGAGATGTCCTGGTACGCCCATCCACCCATTATCTTTGGGCTGTACTGGGCACCCAGTGTCTACATCATGATCAGGGTGCACCGCTCTCTGGGTGCCAAGCTTCACACGGTAACTAGTTATTGACTCTTTGTACTCCAAGCTTTAGTTTTCCTTGTGACGTACATGTATAGTTCGAGGTTCCGCTTGTCAGTTGTTCTGCTACATTTGTACGTTTAGTTTACAGTTCTATGTATTTTGAGGCTCCTCGTAGTTCAGGGTGTTATATTTGCCGGTTTAAATAGATAATGGTTTTTCAAAGTTAAACACGGTTCGTACTTCATGCGGAGCGAAAGCCAAGCAAAGTTTCTTGCGACACAATTGGGAAAAAACAGCGCATACCGATTATTGTTTGGGGTTGAACAAAGAAAAATTGACTAGAGCGGGATTTGAACCAACGAACTCCGGATTAACGTACCGGCGCTCTACCAACTGAGCTATCTAGCCCTATGTTGGCCGTCTCCCTATTTTGTCAATATCTTTGTTCGGGGGTGCCAGTCAGAAGCCATGCAACCGTTAAACTGCTGTGTAGCCAGGGATCACACCCAAGTTTAGGATACAACCTGGGAAGCGGCAGCCACGAGATCACCATGAGGGGATGCGACTTTTTTACCGATTATTGTGTCACAAAAATTCGCTTTTTGTCTACTTTGCTTTCCCACGTGAAGTATGAACAGGGCTTTTACAGTTCTTAGTATTTTCTATGTACATGTAGTTAAGGGTTTTATAGTAATCAGTTCCGTCAGAAAAAAAAAAAACAGTGGCAAGAAAAATTCTTACTTTTGCAATGTGTTCCCGAAGGCGTGATTCAATCAATAGATTTTACATTGAGTATCATATGTATTGATTGCGTTACGCAAGATTAGCGCCCACGTAAGCTTGCGTGCCAATACGCATACAGCTAATAACCAACCGCGCTTTAGCAACTGGACCTAATTACAAAGAGCTGCTTAACGGCCGATTCTGTGCTTACTGCACGGTTTTCTATTTCGTAGCGCTGCTAACGCTAAGCACACGAAAAGGCATGCTAACCACCCGGTGCTTACTGCTTGAAAACGAATGACGTAACAATGCAAATACATGGTGAACGCGCAAGATGACCACCTTGTTTTTAAACAGAAATAATACGTCTTGAACGTATATGTAGTCTTTTGCCAGCCCATAAATAAGTTTTTCGGTTGCATGGGGCGCACTCCTCAGCCAAAATATTGGTCTGCGAAGAATAATGGATAACTCTTCTAGTACAACTTAAAAACTAGTTAAAACTATCTTTTAAGGTGAACTGAATTGTGTTTAATTCATCTTAATTAATCATACTTTTTCCAGAAAGCTAGCTGAATATAATTGACAAGATGTAGGCTTCAGTAAGCTATGGGTTGACATGCTTGGGACCTTTGGCCAATGTACCCTGTAACTCGTACTCAGTGTCGGTCTCGCAGTCAGGTGATGGAACGAGTGCCTCACGGGTTACCTTTGCTTCTACGGCTCTCTCGTACAATGGCGCCGCCGCGGACATGCCATATGTTCTCGTTTGCCCCAACCCTCACAATGGTAAACCATGGTAATCACATTGTGTGTATGTGGTAAAGATGGTTAGTTTTTGTTGTACTAAATAGGGAACCTCTAGTCGAAGAAGTTGGTCGAAGAAACAAACTATAGAGGGCGCTGTAGTTTGGGAAAGCTGGCTGTCTGCACCATACACAGGGGAGTTTGTGTTTGATGTGTACATATCTTATGCATTGACGTTCGCGATCTTAGAGTTTGAACAATAATGAAACAATGGGACATATGTACGGCGCACATGATGGGCCAACGAGCACCTTTCTTAAAGGTATTGTACACTTTTGGTAACAGCTCAACATCAGTGTCCACATTTTGTGTGATTAAACATATGCATGAACAAACAAACCTGTGAAAGTTTGAGCTCAATTGGTCATCGAGGTCACGAGAAAATAGTGAAAAGAGATCTTATGTGTTTTCTGTTTTTTCAAATTATCGCGCGCGATAATTACTACTGTTTTACTCGTTTCTCAGAAACGATAGCATTTTAGGCAGAAATATTTTAAGGAACCCTTTCTACCATTATTTACTATAAATCATGTAAGTTATGTGTGAATCTGTGAACATTTGTGTTTTTCGATCTTACCAATAGTGTACAGGGCCTTTAAGACCTTTATGAGAGAGTGCCCTCGCTGGTGACATGCGTAAGATTTGCGTGTTTGTCACCAGTAAACAATGGTTTGTTTTGTCAGGGGGTACATACATGTAACGATGTATAGTGTTGGAGAAATCAAAGATTAAGACTGCCAATCCAAAACAGCGCCCTCTTGCCAACAATGTTTATTTAAAAACACCTTTATGGTTCAACTTCTTCTTCGTTTTGCATTAATAATAATTTTTCTTACCAGATTTTGCTCTTTTTGTATTTTGAAAGAGGCGTTGTTACTTGTACCGTTCCCTCAAAATTTCAAAAAGATTTTTCTGAAAGTCACACAAGTACAGCAGGGGTGGATCCATTTATTTAGGATGGAGGGGGAAATTTTGTTTGATTGTAGGGCAGGAAGTGGAAGATATTTTTAATTAGAAAGTAAATTACTCGTTTCTATAGCTGTGATTCAGATGTAGTTTAACTCTGTCATATTTGAAACATTTATGGGGGGGTTTGGATCCGCCCTTGAAAAGTAGACTATCCTCCAGGTTCATGGGAAGGGGCGACCGATTATATCGTTTTAAGATTTTTTCTTTATATTCATCATGTGTAGGTTGAAAGCAAAGCCAACCCTTGGATCTTGGAGGGCCTCTTCTTCGACGCTAGCATGTTGGTGTGGTCCATGGTCATCGCTGTCATGACGATCAAGGGGATCGGCTCTGCCTACATGCTCATGCTGAGCTCGCTCTGTGCTGTCCTCGGACGGAGTGTGCTGTGGAAACGGATGACTTCAATGCAAAAAGGTAACGTTTGAGAACCAAATTTCAGAGAGCTGCAAGGTTGCAACACTCGATGATGCCATGGTGCTGTTTTGAACAGTCTGTAAACAAATTTTGTTCACTCCGCCAAAAAGAATTTGTTAAAACAAAATTCAAAGTTCCCTATTGAGACCAAGCCAAATAGCATAAAAAAATGTCAAATTACTCTTGGTTGAGTCTTTGACCTTAAACAAATTCCAATAATGACCTCCATATTAGAATTCACACAGCGGTCATCAGCTTATCGCTTAGCCTAATTGCCACTTTTGGCTGTAATCAATCATGTCTTCGACAAATGGCTTCCAGATGGCTTGACGAGTTGAAATTTGTTTTATTAACTGCGGTCAGCGAAGGTGCTTACACCGTAGGCACTTTTTTGTATTTTTGTTAATTGCAACACTTTTTTGGGGGTTCAATTTTGCTGAAATTAATTTTCATCCAACCCTGAACAGTCCTTAACAAAGTGGCTGAACCGATTTTGCCCTAGAGGTCATTCACTGGGTAGGCCAGTTGTCAAAAATTGCCATAGGGATGGGGGCGCGGATTTCGATTTTGGCAAATCACTGGTGAACCAATGTGTCAATTGCCAGAATGTTAAAATCTTTGGTGTGTGTGTTTTCATTGAACTTGGATTCATCTGTTCAAACCATTAGAACAAGATTTGTGCCCCCAAACACAGTTATTTACACCCAAACATAAAACGCCTACCGCCTGAGCACCCTGGGGGACGCGCGTAAATATTCTAAGCTGGCTGACCGCAGGGTTAAGTCTAAATGCTCTTATATGATGTTTCAGACCATTTGAAAGGGATTCTGTTTTACCCCCCTCTCCCCTAAGAAATGCATGCTAATTATAAAGGTACTGTTGAAAACAGTACAATGGTGTTAGCGTGTCGATTTATCCTGATGGTGTCCGGACAGGTTCAAACAGAAAACTAATTCTCACACAAGTGTGTAACATGTCGTCGTGTTGGAGCAGTCCAGTGCATCCAACTCTAGTTCAGGCGGCAAGGCCGTCAGGATGTGGGGGTTGGAATCCCAGTCACGACGCTTGCATCCTTGAGCAAGGCACTGTTGATTCTTGTCACCCAGTTGACATAACGACATACAAATTACCAACAGGCAGACCTTAATTTATACAGAGCCCACGGAGGCCATGGCCTCTGCTGTCATTAGCCTTGGTGCCCCTTCAAATGTTTCCCACAGACTTTAAGATTTCCGGAGTAGAATTTCCCTTTGCCAAATACAAATGACCTTTGCCCTCTCAGATATCAAATTCTGCGTCTGAGCATAAACCAGCTGAATTAAATCCGCCATATTTTATCAAGTAATAAGCCACAAGGGGAAACTGACTGGGTAAGTTTTAAAAATAAGTTTGGGGTTGAACAAAGACAAATTTACTAGAGTGGGACTTGAACCTGTGACCTCCGGATTATCGTGCCGGCGCTCTACATGTACCAACTGAGCTTTCTAGCCCTATGTTGGTGGTCTCCCTATTTTGTAGGTGGTGCCAGTCCAGAAGTCATTCAACCATTTCAGGCAAAAATCTTTTTTAAAAAAACATGGTTACCGCCCCTTTCCGTTAGAGAGGCTGCCCCCTTTTTTTTTTTTTTTTTTTTTTTAAGGATCAATTTTTACGATCTTTGACGAAAAAAAAATCAATTCTAAAATACATAATATTGATTCTTTTTTACTTCAGCACACTGAAAAAAGCTGGCAACCGTTCTTGAAAGATAGCCCGGCCGGTTGTCTTAAAAAAATGTGTCAGGCAGCCATTTAAAAAAAAAAAAAAAAAAGAAGGCCTGACTCTTCCTTTTTTTCAAAAAGGCAGGACGCTGAACTTGTTTTTAAACTTTTATTTTGCCTTATTTTGACAGGAGTAAAGATGTCTTCGGTGTTCTTTGCGTACGTCTGCTTTACAATAGTGCCCATGGGTCTGTGGTTGTACCTCATGCTCTTAGGGTATGAGATCTTCTTGCCTATCATGGGGCGCTCTGGATCGCTCATCACCCCTGAGCTCTTCATCGGGCTCCTCACGTTTGTCGTCAGCATCATCTCAACCAACTATTTTGTGAGTATAGAATTTGATAGATGTTATTTTTTAATTTGGTTTTACCCTTACACCGATGTGTATTAAGCACTGTATGTATACTCAGTACTTTCCCGAGCTCTGTGAAAAAAAAATCCACAGGCAAATCACTCGGGTGGGATTCAAACCCACGACCTTTGCATTGCTAGAGCAGATGTCTTACCACTAGACTGTGGTTGTCAGGGCTCGAATTTGACACTGGACCGCAGGCTCGAGGCCAGTGATTTTAGCATTGGGCCAGTAAACTCATGACCGGACAAGTCCGGCGGTCTTGTGTTTTCAATTCAATAACAATCCATGTACCTCACTCTATAATATCTTGAACAGAAACAAATTATGTACAAATGTTGACTTTGAGTAATGATTTGAAATATACTTAATACCCTAAAAGACAAGTGCTTGTTCAATTAAATGCAAGTAAAACTGTGCAAGGAAGTCTTTTCTCAGTTTGAATCTGGTCTTGTAAAATTATTTCTGGTCCAGTAAACATTTTGAGATACAAGTCCTGTGGTCTTGTTGGTTTTCCCCCCAAATTCGAGCCCTGGTTGTACCTCATGTATAGAATTTCAGTATAGGATTTGTCTAAATCCCTCTCTATGTAATGAGTAGGTATGTGATTTCTCCTGAATTTCAGGGGTTTGTTTTCTTTCTCTAAATCTTCTTGAGCCTTCAACTTTTCTTGGAAGAAGTGAAGCAGTCACCACAGGGAGAAGGAGATTCCGCATTGTGTCCAAACCTGGAGATTTGTATTTCTGCTGATGCACAGAGTCTATAAACCTCCGGAATAGTATTGTCTGAGCTATTAAGCCAAATAAAATAAAAAATTGATATCATATTGCAGAGTTTTATCAGTCATTAAAAAACCACCTTGGATGATATTGAATGGTCAGACAGTAGGAGGGGTAATGTTGTAAATGTAATAGTCTCTGTAACCATATCTATTTATATGAGCTTAAAGGAACATTACAGAATTGGTTTTTGCTAACAAAACAGTTGCTTGCAGTGTAAGCACTTTATGTAATCCACCATACACATAAACTGACAAACCTGTAGAAGTTTGAGATCGATCACTCCTCTGGGTCACGAGAAAATAGTGAAAAACCAACTACACATTTGCAAGAAATCATATAGGTTCAACAGACGAATAAAACGCTCACTGAGCCATAAACTCCAAACGGAAAATTAGTTTATTCATTTCTCATCAAATATGGCATTTCAGACAGAAATATTTCAAGGGATGTTTTCTACTATCATCATCATTAGACCGGGTAAGTTTTATGTAAATCTGTGATCAAAAGTATATTTTACAATTACCAATTCTGTAATGTTCCTTTAATCAGTTTTTGAGGTAAGATTTTCTTTTTTGTGATATTTATCCACCCTAGAAACTCTGCCTCAAACTATCCCTCTAAGAAGCATGACTTTGAGGGTGTCTTACGTCAAAATGTCGCCCTCTATGGTTTTCTTGACAGATTTGTTTGACACACGCATGCAAGACGCTGAAGTACACCAGGGCGTTCCTACTCGTGGTGTTCCTGGCCAGTCTTGGTGCCGTCCTGGGGTTGGTCGTCTTCCCCTACTCAGGCGACCCACTAAAACCGGCTCCGAAAAGAATCCTCCTTGAGGTAAAAACCAAAACTTGATAACTATCCCAACTGTATTACCCGGAAGTAACTGAAACATAGTCAACTTGCGGGTACCAACCATGTGTAAATTCTCTTTTGGGAGGAGTGTTGGCTCTGAGAAGAGCCGGTGTGGTCTTGACATTTCGTACGCTGCTCATCTTCAGGAGAAACAGGCAGAGTTTGAAGACGAGCAGGGTACGCTGTTCAAAACGTCGAGACCACACCGGCTCTTTTCACACCGGCTCTTTTCAGAGCCAACACTCCTCCCATAAGACATGGTTGTACCCTCAGGTTTACTTAGGTATAATTACTTCTTATTTTCCACACCATGGAAAGCTTCAAACATCACTTGTACTACCCAGTTGTTACATGTATAGCGCTTCTCTTCAACCAGGGGTATAAATGGGTACCTGTGAGGGTAGAGGTTGACATTGTATTTGAAAAAGCCTCCGAAGCCCGGGAGCTCGGGGCTGTGTACTCCCCAGGGAGCTGAGAAAGATTACAGGAATGCTATTGGCCCAATGACCAGGGCACTAATGTAAAGCGCATTGATACGTTATTGTAAAATGCGCTATATAAGAACTAGTAATTATTTTTTTTTTTTTACTTTGTTTCTTGATAAATGCCTTTTAATTTCCTTGTCTTACTGTGCCTTTAGTCTGAAGTGTTCAGTGATAAACATTTTGGTCATTTCTTGTCATGCATTCATTAGTGTCAAGTAATAAACCACAAGGGAAACTGACTGGGTAAATTTCAAATAGTATGGGGGTTGAACCCCCATGCATTCATTAGTGAACGGAAAGTCCAATCTCTCTTCCCATCACAGCATATTTCCCGGACGAAGCACGACCAATCCGGTGCCGCAATCGGCCACGATACGTACGTCTCCGTTCTGCCGTTGGACTACTTGGGCATCGCGCACATGGAGTCGTACATCCCCGCGCTGAAGGATGCCCCCAAGGCCAAGTGCCAGAAAGACATGCCGTACTGTGGCCACCCTTATTATCTACCGCTGTTGCATGTCTTCAGGTAATTTGTGTTTTTTTTTATAAGGCAAAATAATTTTTAAAAACATGTTTAGAAAAAGAGGAAGGAGGCGGGCCCTTTTTTTTGTTGGCCGCCCGACACATTTTTTAAGACAACCGGCTGGGCTATTTTTTCAAGATGGTTGCCAGCTTTTTCTGTGTGTTTTTTCTAAGTGCTATAGTCACAAAAACGATGTTGATGTATTTTAGAATCGATTTTTAAATAAAAATTTATCTATTAAAAAAAAAAAAGGAGGTGGCTTCTTAAAAGGAAGCGGGCGGGGACGCTAAACGTGTTTGTTTTTTTATTTGGCCTTACCTTGGCCTTTTCAATCTTAGTCTGTGTTTTACCATTTGTTTTAATTTTCAATTTTGTACTTGTGTTTTTTTTACCTTTGTTAAGTAAGCAACCCAGACAGATGTGTTTGACCATTGCATTGCATTTTTTTTTAAATCAATTTGAATCTTTATGTGGTTTTAGGGTTCACAAAATAGTACTTTTGTAGGCCTATTGTACTTGTTTTTGTTGGTGTATCTGTTGTCGGGTAGGCACACACACCGTTGTGGGGACACGATGGATCAAAGGTTCCCACAATGTTTTTCTTCGTGAAACTGGGTCCCCTCAAGGGAATTCTTTAGAACAGGGAACAAGAGAACAACAATAAGATGTGAATTGACAAATATAATTATTTCTAGCCGTAGTGAATATGTTTGGTTTTCAAGCTCTTTGTTTTATTTTGTTCAACTGGGTCCCCATAAGGGAATTCTGTAGAAAAGGGAACAAGAGAACAACAATAAGATGTCCCCACGACAGTTTGTGCAAAAGTCTATGTGATCTTGTTTATGTTATGCACTCTTTGACATTATTAATATTGATTAATTATTGATATTATATTTTTTATGAATTGACAAATATAATTATTTCTAGCCGTAGTGAATATGTTTGGTTTTCAACCTCTTCGTTTCATTTCAGGGAAATGTAGTTATAGATCCGTATCATGTCCTAGCCTCCTTTGTTAGGTTCCCAGTATTCATAGTTATAACAAGTTTGCCATTTCTAAAGAGGGGCCAGACTAATCAGTCCTCCCAGCCTCTGTTTGGTAAACATCAATTTGACTGGACGTTTTTTATCTTTGACCCACAGAGATCAATGGGTTCTCCCTGGTGGCGAGCCTGAGATTGATGTAGAGACAACGTTCAAGCTTGATTCAAGAACGAAGAAAGATGACAGACAGAATTTGACATTCACCGTCTCCGGTGAGTAATAGGAATGATAACAGAATTTATAAAGTGCCAGATATCAATAAATTGCTCAAAGGCGCTGTACATAAAAAAAGTTAAACACACCAAACAATCAGAAAGCAAAACAAATTGTAAAAAGTTACAAATTTTGTCAAGCAAAACTTTTTAAAAAGTACAGAAGGTACATTTTACAACAAAATGCATGAATCAATGTTCACAAACAATCACAAAATCTAGTTATATTCCGCATAAAAAAAGATAAGTCTTAAAATTAGAAAACAAATAAAAAAATTGGAAATCAGGCTAAAGTAGGAAAAATATCATGCATAATTCTTGTACAGGGCAAGGCTGTTTTCCTTTTGTTCTCATCTTTTGCTTGTTTTTCTGAAAGAATTTCATTATTTTTACACCGTGTGGAAATACTTTGGGGGGGGTACCTGTGGACCAACCCTCCCTGGTCTTAAAGGGACATATATCCCTCACATCCCCAAGGTTTTAAGCTAGTGACCTTACTTCTATGTGTTGGGTTTCCTCTTGACAGGTCCGAGCCACATCAACCTGTTCATCTCCTTCAGGGAAGGGGTAGACATGATCGCTTGGTCGTTGAGTCCGGAGAAGCCTCTCAAGACCCTGGATGGGACGGGCAACTGGGTCTACTATATCTGCTACGGGGGAGGGCAGGTGGAGGACAGCTGGAAATTCTGGCTTGATATGAAGGTAGAAATGTGGAGGGTTTTTTCGGACGGGAGTGAGGAGGTGGTAGATGTGAGAGATGAGGTGGAAAGTGTGAACTGAGAACACACCGGGGCCCAATTTCATAGAGCTGCTTAAGCACAAAAAGTAGCAAAGCATGACAAAGTTATGCTTACCAGAATAAGGTCACCAGCCAAAATATCATATTTAAGTATTACATTTGTGACCGGTACCCTGCTTGTTTTTCCTTTAGCAGCAAATTGTTAAGCAGTATTTTGTGCTTACGCAGCTTTAGGAAATTAGGCCCTATGATTCATCTTATGAGATGATTATCGTAGCGATCTATCTGACATTACGTTTTGCTTAGCAGTTTAAACCAATTCATGGGTGAACTCATCTTGCGATAAGCCTTTGTGCTCTGTGAAGTCGAGGGTTCTTGATTAATCGTGGACTTTTGTTTCTTGGCGTGCAGGTCCCTACCCATTTCGATGAAGCCGATCCGATAGTGGATGTTGGAGTCGCAGGGCTTCACTTCACTGACTTCAAACGCACCAGGGAGCTGGAGGACTTCATCCAGCAGCAACCGGACTGGGTCTACACCATCCCCTTCCTCGGAGTGTACGACTCCTGGATTTTCTGAGCAAGAGTGGGGGGGGGCTTCTTCATTCTGTCCACTCTACAGAAGATTTGTTTGAGACCTACCGTAATTTCCTGCGTATAAGGCGCTTGGCATACAAGGCGCTTGGCATACGCAAAGTGTTAACGTAAAAGGCGCACCGCCGTACAGGACGCAACATTACTTTTCACACAGTGGTTTGCAAACCCATTCACGGTTGGTACATCACCACTTATGGGGGTCATTGCGTTGGTATGACACTTACCATATTGCAAAGGGATTGTAAATCACGAACGTAAGTAAAACATCGCTTCTATTTTTTTATTTTTTGTGTGTTCATTTTCGTTCAAAGATTTTGTTTTCTTCTAAAAACATAGCTTTGAGCACGCACACACACTTGTTGTCGTAACGTTTCCCAATAAGTGGGCTGCTAGTCTTTGTTAGCAGGCATTTTTGCGTGCTGCACTACATGTAAGAACTACTGAACGCTAGAGGGCGCTCTCATAAAATTCCCTCTGTTTGCGAAGTCTAACAGTGCAGAAACGACTTGACCAAAAAAGACTAGATAAGACACAGTGATTTTGTTGGTCCTTTGAAAGTCAGATAAGATGCGTCTTATACGCAGGAAATTACAGTGCACCCGTAGAATGATTAAACAAGTTCAGGTGTTGGTTGGAACGGAGTTATATCAAAATAATTAGAAGACCTGTTTACCAGTGAGAAAATTAAGCATTAAAAAAAACAATAGTTGTTTAGTTCTATTTTGTGTAAGCAGGTGACATGTATTTATCATGTAGATCTTATTCACAGTGTGGATGTCTCATTCACTATGTGGATGTCTCATTCACAGTGTGGATGTCTCATTCACAGTGTGGATGTCTCATTCACAGTGTGGATGTGTCGTTCACAGTGTGGATGTCTCACAGTGTGGATGTCTCACTCACAGTGTGGATGTCTCACTCACAGTGTGGATGTTCACTCACAGTGTGGATGTCTCACTCACAGTGTGGATGTCTCATTCACAGTGTGGATGTCTCATTCACAGTGTGGATGTCTCATTCACAGTGTGGATGTCTCATTCACAGTGTGGATGTGTCGTTCACAGTGTGGATGTGTCGTTCACAGTGTGATGTCTCACAGTGTGGATGTCTCACTCACAGTGTGGATGTCTCATTCACAGTGTGGATGTCTCATTCACAGTGTGGATGTCTCATTCACAGGTGGATGTGTCGTTCACAGTGTGGATGTGTCTTCACAGGTGGATGTCTCGTTCACAGTGTGGATGTCTCATTCACAGTGTGGATGTCTCATTCACTGTGTGGATGTCTCATTCACGTGTGGATGTCTCATTCAATGTGGGATGTCCTCATTCACTGTGTGGAGTCTCATTCACAGTGTGGATGTGTCCGTCACAGTGTGGTGTCGTTCACAGTGTGGATGTCTCATTCACAGTGTGGATGTCTCATTCACGTGTGATGTCTCATTCACAGTGTGATGTCCATTCACTGTGGGATGTCTCATTCATCGAGTAGGTTTTGTTAGAACGCACAACTAAATTCGTGAGCCTTTAGACTCACTACTAACACCTGTCATTTTTGACCCTTACCCCAACCCTCCTACCCCTCACCCCACAGCCGCCCTTGTCGATTGTAGATCAGTACAACGAGGATTCTCCCTACAGGTACTTGTTTGCAAACAAAAATTACATCACCCACCTCTCCACCCTATACTTCCTCCCCAAAAAATATTCAAGTTTCCTTGTTTGTTTATGACAGTACTCCAAAAATAATCTAATCCGCAAATTTGCTGTTTTTATTACTCAAAATTGACTCAAAATGCACACAACAAATAGTTTTTTTGCGGGAGAAAATCTTTGTCCATTCTGGAATGAAATGATATCAGATTTAGTCAATCCTCAAAAGAGTCAACAGTCGATTACGAATCCAAGTCCCTGGGCTTCATCGAGATGGAACAGCTCTTCAGAGTGGCTCTTGGGAACCCTGAAGGGCTAGAGGGGAAGGGGCGAAAGAGGGTTGGGGTCAACAACTGACGGGGCAGTTATATTAAGATTTTTATATCATTATGCATCTCCGGGGTAGATAAAACCAAATTTGTTCTCATGATTTGTTGCCTGAAAACTCAAAGAAGGCGGGATTTTTAGATGAAATAAAATTATCAAACACTTTTTTTATTTGGAGTCTGTCGCGGATAATCCGTTCAATAGGAGTGTTGATTGTCTTTCAGAATCTTAAAGGGGTGGTATAGCTTTACCTTTTGTTTGAAGGGGAAAGTACATCGTTGTTATTTGGAAGAGTAAATAAATCCACATAACATAGTTTTCAATTTTGTTTATTTTTATTTATTTTTTTTAAGTCAATGTGACCAAACCAAAGATGGATGGGCAAAAATAGTCGGGCACCTTTTTGGTGTAATAAAATGGGTTCTCATTATTGCCAATGCAGACGGGGATTATGACAAAGATGGTGGACGTAAGATAAAGGTTTATAGATGTTTTTTTAAAGATTATGTACCTACCCTTTAAAAATATTATGTGTTTTCAATTTTGTTTATTTTTTTTTTAAGTCAATGTAACCAAACCAAAGATGGATTGACAAAAATAGTCAGGCACCTTCTTTTTTTTTCCAGTGCCATCAAATTATACAATTTTAATGTTTTGAATGTGGACAGAAATTAAGTTTGAATAGATTAAGGACAAAAAGGCTTTGTACACTCTGAAATATTTTATAGAAATTTGCAGATTAGAGAGAAAATTATATGTCAGTTGTTAGCTGCAAGCAGAATCGTACGTTTATCTTGCTCAGTTCAAAACGCAAAGACACAATTAACCACATTCTACAGAGCTGCCAACAATTTCAATCGGGGAAGATTTTGTACAACAATAAGGGAGACATTTACAACTACATTCCACACAATAGGGACAAAAGTCACAACAATCAGGGAGAGTTCCAAATTTGCTCATCAGAACATGGAAAGATTGGTTTAGTTTCAGGGAACCTTCTGCAGAATCGGGTAGAGTTGGCAGCTCTGAATTCTGCAATACGTTCTGGGTCCAATTTCATATAAAGCTGTTTACAAGTAAGCAAGGAAAGCAAGAAATTGTGCGTAAGCGAAAAAGCTGATGTCATGAAAGGATCGAGACGATTCAACAGCAATGGATGTTTGCGCTGTTGCAGCACTCGTCGTCTTTCAAGAACCGCCCAGCAAGTTAGTGTGCCGTTGGCTTTGTTTAGAGTAAAGCAATGATTGTAAATTATAATTAGTGCGAAGTGAGCAGCTGTAAAGCAGAAGGTGGCTTGCAGGATTTTATGAAATTGGCTCCTACACTTGTACATGTGCACAGCCACAATCATGGGTACAAATTTGTTTGCGTGTCCATGTTATGAACAACAGTTTAAAAACCAGTGATGTAATGGTTATTTCAATGTTTTTTGCAAATTAATTAACTAGGGCTGTGTGAATGAAGAGTGGAAAGTACTTGAGTTTGACGGATACAAGATCTGCAAAGAGTTACTCAATATTTGTGCGTCGTTCATTTGGTGTCTTTGTAACAAAAAGTGTACCCATGATTGTGGCTGTGCACACATGCTTTTTGGGGTGGGGGCACTTTACTTGCAGCTAATTCTTTAGGAATTGAAAGACAAGACTGGAAAGTCGGTAAGCAAACATTTTAAAATTATCAAATTGTTATTATATATTATCAAATTGTTTTCCTTAATTCTAGAATTGACTGTGTATCAATTCTGCAGTGGTGGGACTTGACAATCTGATATTTACTGTGTTAAAACCTTGTGATAAATATTTGTTATGTTTATGTAGACTTTTATGTCGAAGTGGAGCAGTGATTTAGGTGGATTCGAACAAGAAAACAGCCAAAAAATGTTATTCTTTAATTACTCTGGATGTAAGTTCTGTTTCAAATGTTCTGCTCCAGCAAGTGTTGCCAAAGACGTCTTATTGTTCAGCGCATGATGATCTGACGATCTAGCCGTAGCCGTAGCCGTAGCGGCCATGTTGAACAGGGCCTATTAAGACTTTGTCTGATTTAACGGTTTTGGCAGTGGCTATGGCCAGAATGCCCAAAAGGCATGTTCTTCAACCACTGTTGGTGCAGTCTACAGCAATTGTTGTAGCCGTAGTTGCTCGATTCGGATGCAGCCTAATATTCTGAAGTTTTTTGTCATTTTAAAGTCTGTTTAAAATGTTGCTATAAATGAGGTTTAAACCATTGTGCCAAGTTATTTGTTGCAAACTCAGAGTTCTGCCCAGGATTTCTTTAGTAGCGGAAAAATATTGCCCTGGAAACCATTTTAAGGTGGATCGGTTCCACGGTAGATCATGAAAAGAGACTCAAACCAAAGAAGTACTCCAAATCTATGGCTTTGGATACCATTTTTTACTAGTAAATATGCAATTTTACACTTGTCTGAAAACCTTTGAAAGGAAATTGCAAGTTTGATTTTAAAATATGGAAAATGTGAGGTGGTCGCTCGGAAACAGCGAAAATTCTTCCAGTGGTGGTTGGGGAATCCTGAGTGTCGGACAGGTTTTCCGGCACTAACCACTGTGGGCAGAACCCTGCAAACTAGCTATCTCATGTGGGTTTTTATGGAGTACAGAATAATATTGTGCTTAGGGGTCATTTAGAATGATCCAAGTTTTTTTTTTAAATCCAAAAATTTCCGTATTTGTTTTGACCGACCGACCCACCCACACCCAAATTTCGATTTTTAAATATTGACCGACTATTTAATATACCCTTTACACTGACGAACAAAAGTTATGAAACAGATGTTTCAAACAAATGTTTCTCCCAGCTCAGCAGTTTTCAATGGCTCTTCCTGGCTTCCAACATGCAACCTTTTTTATAGTTGAAACAGAAGAGAAGGTCCTCGCAGTCTTGCCCATCTTTGAAACAAAGTTGATCATTAACAACGGAACTGCACACCCAGTTCCCTATTATCTGAATTGGAAATTCAATTTAGATGTTCAGGTATTTCTTTTGACCCTCCCACCCACAACTTCGGGGAAATTTTTGTTTTAAATTGTAAGCAGCGTCCCAAATACAACTCGGACATCGTCCTTACGTACATTTTTACCAAATGCCATTCGCATTTTTGGGGATAACTACCGATACCTTTTTCGATGCTTCTATTTACAGTAATAATGGAGCCAAGTTAGGAATGAATATTTTTTAGTGTTGTAGTTTTATAATTGCCAAATTAGAACAACTTATCCTTTTATGCCTTGAAATAATTTTGATGACCTCATCTCTGTAAATTTATTATGGTTTTTAAAATGTTGCTTTTTGTGATTGTTAACTCGAGACATACTTGATTATTGTTAATTGAACTGTCTTAACCCTCGGAGCAGCGGGCCCTTCTGTAAAACGCGGTGGATCCAGTTGGAGAATTTTTTCACCACCCAGTTTTTTAGGTCAATGACCCCCTTATGCAAGCCCAAAGCAATTTTAAACTCCACAGGGCTTTTGTCTGGGCCAGCAGTGTGTGTTATTTACGACCTGTTTTAGCTCTGGGCGGCACAGGGTTGACACAAAGAGATAATGGCACAAGGAGTTGGCTCACTAAGATATCAAGTTACAATTCCCAAGGGCATAGCTGTCCATTGGGACTGCTGTCATTAAATAATTCTTACTCGGCAGTGGTTATAGCCTGGCAATGGAGTCTACATGCTTGTGGTGTATAAAGGGTGTCGAATACAAAAAATCGGGCTTTTTTGCCATCGAAAAAAAAATTATGACCATATTTGGAAAATGTGGAGATTTTTTCACCACGTTGCTTCTCCGAGGGTTAATTAGTGCAGAAAACAACTTAAAAGGGAAAGTACTTCATGGGTTTTTGAAAGATTTATTTCATCCCAATCCTCCTTTTTTCAAGAAACACAATTCAACTGACTAGGGGAAAAAGTATATCAAATCATTGGTTTTGTTTTGTGAAAACAAGAATAAACGGTTCGCATTATTCATATATGAACATGCTTACAACGATCAAAGCAATCGCAAGAAATAATGGTCAATTTTAGGTCTTCAGATACTACAGGTATTTCCTCGGCATTGTGAGTAATTCAGACAAAAACAAATTTCTAGAGGATTGGTACCGGTATGAACCGGTATAATCAGGAAGTTTACACACTGAAATTTTGTTGATAATTTGACTCGTGTACCGAGTTCAGTTCTTTTGGATGTTTACTGCACCGCCACCATTTTGGTCGTGTTCCCTGTGTTCTCAAAGCAATCATGAACACAAGATTGTCTTCAGACCATTCAGGGGACCGGACTATTTTTCTTCCAGCCTCGGTTTGGCTGCATTGAAAAAAAAACAAGATGGCTACCTCACTAGAAATTTCTAAAGCTATTGCAACCTGAAGAATGCCAGTTGATATGTTTATGTGCAATTACAATCACCATAGACACTCATGTGATTTTAATATATGAACCAAAAATATCACCAATTGTTAAGGTATATAATTTGTTTTAACTACTAGTTAGATGCTTTGTAATAAAGCAATTAAAGCTAACATTTACTGAAGCTGTAATTATGACCTTGTCTTAGAGACAAGTCTATAGTCAACCAAGCAACTTTTGCGTCTAATTTCAACTTGCCATCACATCATAGCAACTTAAATGGCCAAAGCCCGATTTCATAGAGCTGCTTAGGTACAACAAAAGTAGCTCAGCACAAAACAAGTGTGCATACCAGACTAAGGCTATGTGTACCATTTGACAGTACTCTTCTTTTTTTTGCTCAGCAGAAAATTATTAAGCACTTTTGTCTGCTTAAGCAGCTCTGTGACATTAAACCATAGGAATTGCTGGAACCTATACAGTAATGTTTTTGTTGCTCTGTATCAAATCAAGGGTGATTAACAACTTTTCAACACTGTTTGAAACAAACATTAAAATCCTATGGTAAAAAGATCTGAAGGCTATTGCGTGGGATTCCATATATTTTGTTTTATTACCGATAATTACTTTGCATCATAATTCCACAATGCCCCTCTTCCCACTTTACTGTTCATTATTTGCCTGTGGTGCTCCTAGATTACCCCTGCCACCCAAGTGTACAACGACCCCCAATCTTTACATCTTGGCGTGTCGTGGCCAAGCGGATAAGAGCACCAGACTCAAGCTCTGGTGTTTCTGTTCAGCAGGACTCAAGCTCTGGTGTTTCTGTTCAGCAGAGTGTGGGTTCGAGTCCCAGTCGTGACACTTGTGTCCTTAAGCAAGACACTTAACCATTATTGCTTCGTCCTTCGGATGGGACGTAAAGCCGTTGGTCCCGTGTGTTGTGTAATGCACGTAAAAGAACCCAGTGCACTTATCGAAAAGAGAAGGGGTTCGCCCCGGTGTTCCTGGTTTGATTGGCAGCATATTGCGCCACCGCACCTTGTAAACCATTACATTGTGCTATAAATGCATAGGTCTCATACTTCAAAACGTAGCTCCACATACATGGCCGGTAAAAATACTGAGCGCTTTGTATCCTTTGGCAAAAGGCGCTATATAAATACAGTTATTATTATTATTATTATTATTATTATCACAGACTGCATCGTCCATAAACAGGGATCTCCAAATTTGTCCAAGTTTGTCTACTCTTGCTACAGATTCCTCGTGCTTCAGAAGGAAACTTCTTGATTTCTCTTGGGTAAAATTCTACTTTGATTAGAGTCGAGCGTTTCTTTGGCATGTGCAGTGTCGGTTTCCTCACTAAGAAGGATGTCCAAGAACCCTTTGGAGGGAACTCGGGAGCAGAGTTTGATTTTCTTTCTCGGAGGTGGTTTTGCTTGTTTCACCGGCTGCTTGGAGATGTGCTCCATCCGATCGTCGTTTACTTCCACGTCTTCCGTCTCAAGCTCGGACATTCTCAAACCAAGCCACTTTCTGTCCTGCTTTTTGTGTTGAGTTGAGTGTTTCATGCCACGCGATGAATATTGCATGGTTAGTTCTTTGTTCAGTGTAGACAGCTCATCATGCAGGGCATTGACCTGCCCTACTTCCCGACAACAGCCTGCTTGTGTACTTTGTTGTCTGGCAACCTTTGACCTTTCAACCCCCTCCTTAGTTACAAGGTCAGCTTGAGGGTTGTCATGGTGACTGCTCATTGCTGCAACAAGTTGTATCATGGGAAGGTCGTGGATTTTTGTTAGCGGCTTAGTAGACTTTCTAATGTTCATCAGTCTCTTCTGCGTTCTACCATCTGAAACAAAACAAATTAGCATTGTATTGGAAGGGTTGTCTGTAAGCCAAGAGCATTGCAATGTTACTCAAAAGACTTGTAGCTTGTCTAAAATCAACTTTTTCTTACAGAAGGTTGCTGCTTTCGCAGACCCAAATCTCTGTTCGAAGCTAGCCTTGCTCTTTCCTCTCTGCATACGATTAGTGCTCGATTCTCTCCACTGCTCTACCAATGGCAAGGCCCATCCAAAGTTCTCGACGGGTTGAAGAAAAGGCTCAGTAGTCATCGTCGTCGTGGTCGGAATGAAACGATTTTCCAGATTCAACTTCTTCTTTAACTTGTTAATGCCCTTCGACTGGAAAATCAAAAACAGGGTGTGAGATTTAGTTAATGTCCTTTCAAAAAGGAAATTTTATTTATAAAGGTTTGAGAAAACGCACAACCTCATGTAATACTTACTGAAATGCTGCAGCCTGATAAATCAAGTGATATTAGCGAAATGAATACGATGAGGTACTGACACGCAGACTTGTCACTTATAGATCCATTACCTGAAGAAGAAAGAAGTTTGAAAATAACTATAGATACTGTCGGCCATGTCCAAAATGTAAACTGACCACTACAATCATTTAATTACACTCCCACTTAAAGGTATTATACAGGATTGGTAGAGCTGACAAAACAGTCGCAAACAAAGTTCATGTTTTGTGTGATTAACCATATACATGAAATAGCAAACCTGTGAAAATTTGAGCTCAATTGGTCATCAAGGTCACAAGAAAATAGTGAAAAGAGACCTTATGTGTTTTCAGTTTTTCAAACATCGAGTTTATTGTCGCGCGCGATAAAAACTATTGTTTTATTCATTTCTCAGAAACGATAGCATTTTAGGCATAAATATTTTAAGGAACCCTTTCTACCATTACTTACTTTAAATCATGTAAGTTATGTGTGAATCTGTGAACATTTGTGTTTTTCGATCTTACCAATAGTGTACAGGGCCTTTAAACAATCATTTAATTACCAGCAAGGTCCAGGGTAAGTAACCGGTGTGGTCCCCTTCCCATCACTCTCAGAGGCGTTGTCAGTCGGCGTATGCCAGCATCAGTCAGGTCATTACTGGCCAATCCAAGCCGTGTTAAACTGTGAAAAGACAAGAGGAAAACAATTAATTTAGCAACTTAAAGGAACATTACAGAATTGGTTTTGCTAACAAAACAGTTGCTGGCAGTGTAAGCACTTTATGTAATCCACCATATACATAAACTGACAAACCTGTAGAAGTTTGAGATCGATCGGCCATCTGGGTCACGAGAAAATATTGAAAAACCGATTACACATTTGCATGAAATCATATAGATTCAACACATGAATAAAACGCTCACTGAGCGATAAACTCCAATCGGAAAATTAGTTTATTCATTTCTCATCAAATATGGCATTTCAGACAGAAATATTTCAAGGGATGTTTTCTACTATCATCATCATAAATCTGTGATCAAAAAGAATATTTTGCAAGTTTTGTTCTTACCAATTCTGTTATGTTCCTTTAACTATGGCCAAATGGAGCAAATTTATTTCACACTTGCCCACTTCAGCTGCTGCTCTTTTGAAAATTTGCACTCGGCCGTCTACTGAAATAATTTTGTAAATGAAATAGCATGCATGCAGGGTTCTACCCAGAATTTCTTTAGTGGCGGACAAATGTCTCCCTGCAAACCATTTTGAGATGGATCAGTTACACGGTAGATCGTAAAAAATAGACTCAAACCAAAGAAATACTGGAAATTTATGGCTTTGGATACCATTTTTTACAGTAAAAGTGCAATTTTACATTTCGTTGAAAACTTTTGAAAGGAAATTGCAAGTTAAAATTGTTTAAATCGGAAAATGTATGATGGTCGGAAAGAAAAAAAATTCTGCCAGTGGCAGTTGGGGGAATCCTGAGTTCCGAGCAGGTTTTCCGGCACAAACCACTGTAGGCAGAAACCCTGTGCATGCAAAAGATCAACACTGCAAGGGTCCTGCAGGGGTCGATTTCACAAAGCTCTTCCTAACTTAGGACTAGTCCTAGGCAATGCTAAGAGATAGGACTAGTCCTAAGTTAGGACCAGTACTTAAAGACTAGTCCTGTCTCTTTACAGCATTGCCTAGGACTAGTCCCAAGTACTGGTACTAACTTAGGACTAGTCCTATCTCTTAGCATTGCCTAGGACTAGTCCTAAGTTAGGAAGAGTTTTGTGAAATCGACCCCAGTACTTAAGACTAGTCCTATCTCTTTACAGCATTGCCTAGGACTAGTCCTAAGTACTGGTCCTAACTTAGGACTAGTCCTATCTCTTGGCATTGCCTAGGACTAGTCCTAAGTTAGGAAGAGTTTTGTGAAATCGACCCCAGTACTTAAGACTAGTCCTATCTCTTTACAGCATTGCCTAGGACTAGTCCTAAGTACTGGTCCTAACTTAGGACTAGTCCTATCTCTTAGCATTGCCTAGGACTAGTCCTAAGTTAGGAAGAGTCGTGTGAAATCGACCCCTGTTGAACATTCAACCGATAATGGCTCACCAGTTTAAATTTGCAATAATCGGGAGAACCTCACTGTCATCACCAAGACTACACCCTCCGACTTCAAGCTCAGATAACACCAAGAAGAGTGCATTACATTTGAACAGCTCGTCAACAGCCAAATGATGTGCTTTTAGGTTGATGCTACGTAGAATGTTGTCTCCATAAGCATCGCAGAAAAGCTCCAGTGCCCGCGGGCCGAGTTTGCCGAGGAGATGAGCAGCGTCAAACAGCTGGCGTCCGACGATCTCCGGAAACCCAGCGAGTGAATCCACGAGGGTGATGTTGGCCGCCACGAAGTCTAACGTCATGTCGTAGAGTTTGCGTGGAGTTCTGGTGGTGGGATTGTCAACTGTGGTATTTTCTATACTGAAGGTGGGTTGATGTAGCTTGAGAATCCCTTGTCTGTCGTGGGGTGAGCCTGCTGTGACCGTACCCAAGCCAGGTGGGGAGCGGAGTCTGCCGTTCTCTCGGATGTAGAATGGGCCTGGGTCGTTGAGCTGAAGAACAGCATCAGCGGGAAATGCTTCGAAGGTCATGATTTGTTGACTGTTCCTGTGTTCCCTCAAGTTCAAGTCTGGTTGGGCCCGGCCGGTCGCATTGCAGTTTCAAAGTACATGGATCCTCAATCAATCTGACCAGTGTCTGTGCCAGTGATAGGTGTCGGTAGATACTGTTTGCAAAAGCATTGTATAACGTTAAATATGCCGACTTTGATGGGTTAGTTACAGATTTTTTTTAAAACAATGTCAGTGACACAACCACGATTTGCCCTTAACATTTTCAGTGACTGGCCAACAGAACCAGTTAGTTTGCCATTTCACTGGACCACCAACTTTTTCACTAGCCCATATTTCATATCAAATAGGGATACTTTTCAACACTGAGCTAGCCAGCCGGACCAGAAAGAGTAAATTTTGACTGGTTCTCGTGAGTTTTAACTGGCATTTGGCCAGTGGACAACTGTTAAGGGAGAACGATGACAACAGTCTACTTCTATTCTAGAAACTATGGAGCCTTATATATATGAAGTAACAATAGTCCTAACACACACAAGGTGAGATTTTTAAATGATACTGCAGGAATTAAACTGACACTTCAGCACCACATGTAGCACTAACTTTAACTTGGGAATGTTACGTTAGCACAATTTTATTTTTTACTTTTATTCTGGTAAGTTGAACATTCGAAAACAATGTAATTCTGTACATCAAAAAAGATGTCACTGTGCTAAGGCCTACAAATCATGAAATACAATAGATGGTTTAGAAAAAATAGTACCCACATTTCGTAGCACACACGGCCACCACGCACAGCATGCAGACAGTCACCGAGTCCAGACCAGTCGATAATTAAAAGTAAACTAGTCTCACAATAGTCACCATATAGCACAAGTCTTAACTGGTAAGTTGAACATTCGAAAACAATGTAATTCTGTACATCAAAAAAATATGTCACTGTGGAAAATACGGAATGAAACCTGCACAAAAAAAGATGTCACTGTGGAAAATACGAAATGAAACCTGCCAAATGCTCAATTTCAACATTCGCGCGACCTCCATATCTCCCTTATACAGTGTAAGCTAGCTCTCTGTTGATTGTTATAGCGCCCTCTCTAGTTTTTTTTGGGGGTGGGCGGGGGAGGGGTTTTTTTGTTTTTTGCCTAATCTTGCTTGGATACTGGAATAATTCAATACATAGCTTTGGACTAACTACCCCCTCTACCGCATGCAAAAAGGTGTGCTAAGGGCGTGTACTATCAGGACCGACTGACAATAATTGTATTGATTGAAGTGCAAACTTTTAGATAGTTTTATGAAGAATTAAATAATAATCATATTATTCTTATTAGCTCCATTTCTCTATGCTCCATGCTTTCACCAACTCTAGTGCTGTTTTCTTAATTGTACATTCGTATATAACCCATGGCCGGCCAGGGTGTGTTTTCATTTTAAGCTGACCTGTCCAGTTTATTGTAAACTTCACCTTGCGCACAGTTAGGGCCTACATAAAATTTACCATTTGATTGAAGACGGTTGTGTCAAATAGTAGATGAATTTTGATATTGAACAGAGAGACCCCTGCTAACCAGATGTGAATACTAAGCAATGCAATAGTATGATAAACTCAGGGCAAAGTCTGGAAAATTATTCAATTTCCGACATCGCCTGGATGCACAAAATGATAATTATTATTTATCCCATGGGTCGCTCACAAAAAGATGTGTCTTCTATCTTAACGCACTGCACTCAAATCGAGAAACTTTGTGATTTTATTAACCAGTTAATTGCAATTGACCATCACAAAGGTCACTGTCTAGCCCTGATTAAATCGTCATTATGCCGGTGACAAAAACCGCGCAGAGACCTCTTGCATTGGACAATGAAGAATGTAAGTGAAGCTGAACAGTATTCGATGGAAATCAAGCGAAGCTTGATTTACTTAGGGATAGGATTACCAATTGTCTCGTATAAGCCGTAAGTCAACCCCGCTAAAATCGCTACTTGATTGGACCTCATTTTGTACTGCCTTTATTAGGCCTGTATGTGTAAGGCCAAATAATATTAAACAAATTTTAAAACATGTTTAGCGTCCCCGCCTGCTTACTTTTTAGAGGCCGTCTCCTTTCTTTCATTTTTTTTTTTACGAAAAAAGGATCAATTTTAACGATCTCTGACAAAAAAGATAAATTTAAAAGTAAAATAAAGATCGTATTTTTGACTTGAGGACACAAAAAAACACACACAAAAAAGCTGGCAACCATCTTGAAAAATAACCCGGCCGGTTGTCTTGAAAAATGTGTCAGGCGGCAAAAAAGGGTCCTCCTTTTCAAAAAGGCAGGACGCTAAACAATGTGTGTGTGCATGTGGGGTTTTTTGTGTTTTTTTTTGTCAAAATGATAAACTGGGGCGATCCGCGCTATCCGCCGTTGACCTCAAACGATCTTTGAACTTGTCGAAACGAGTACGCCTCATTGTTATGGTTTAGATAACTTTCTTGACGTGAATAAAACATTGTAACCCGGATATTTGCTTAGTTGATACGAATTAATACTTCACTGATTAAACCATGCATTTTTCTACCCGAGTGTTAACGACAATCTATCAAATCTAGTTTAGCGATGTGAGAATTCCCCCACCATCACCACTAACCCCACCGCTTTCTCAGGCCCTCCATAGAGACGCCACGCATCCACCCACTTAAGAGTGATTTCCAATTATTTACATCTTTGACCATTTTTCCCATAATTTTTCCACTTCATATTCACTCAAATCACGGATGTGCGGATGACGTGTCGCAAGGGACTGCGCATAAATCTAAACATCAGCCAAATTGCTGTGCTAATAATTTGAACTGTAGCCCTATCTTTGTGATCATAATTTCATGTGCGTATGGCCTTGCAGACTCTTTGGTTAAGGGGGGGGCGTGGGGGGGGGTGGGGGGTTCGCTCGACATTTTACACATAACTATAAAAACATCAGGAGACCCTTACTAACCGGTAAAGGGTGTTTTTGCTTTCTGTCCATTTTTTTCTTTTCCCTGCCGAATTTTCCCTACTGTTTCACACATCACATAAACACATTAGTATAGGTCCCTGCTAATTTATAAGACCGGGTAAAAAAATAAAATTATGTTTGCTTTCTGTCCATTTTTTTCTTTTCCCTGCCAAATTTCCCTACTGTTTCACACATCACATAAACACATTAGTATAGGTCCCTGCTAAAATAAAATTATGTTTGCTTTCTGTCCATTTTTTTCTTTTCCCTGCCGAATTTTCCCTACTGTTTCACACATCACATAAACACATTAGTATAGGTCCCTGCTAAAATAAAATTATGTTTGCTTTCTGTTAAGTTTTTCTTTCTCGTTTCTGTGCCCGAATTTACCCCACTGCCTACCCGAATTTTAGAGGGCATTTGCCCCCTTCCTCCATGGTCGTACGCCTATTAATTTAAGGGTATGATAATGATTGGTTTCAGTATTCTGCGAAGATTGTTGCCTCCCGAACCATATGTACATTATAAGCCATGGTACAATAGCCCTAAACAGATTACAACAGCTCTGCATTTATTGATTCTTGAGTGGGAAAATAATATTTTAAACTAACCCTGCACGTCATTTTGGTGAATACATTACACATGTTCAAAATAACGCGTCAGGTGCCGGCGATTTTCCATCTGTCCATTTTCCCACCAATAATTTATCAAAAATATGACCTTCAGTAACTGATAAAAGCTTCAAACAACTTTCAAGATTATATTTTCCTGAAATAAATGATTTCTTTATGGTTATTTGTCGGTGTTTTTTGAAGAGGGGGTCCCATACACCAGAGGGGTCCGGGGAGGAATTTGGTAGCATTCTTGTATGACAGTTCATGAATACTCGGCGTTCATACCGAGAAAGCAATCAAAAAGAGAAACATTAAAGACACTGGACACCTTTGGTAATTGTCAAAGACCAGTCTTCTCACTCGGTGTATTTCAACATTATGCACAAAATAACAAACCTGTGAAAATTTGAACTCAATTGGTCATCGAAGTTACGAGATATTAGTGGAAGAAAAAACACCCTTGTCCATGTTGTCACACGAAGTTGTGTGCTTTCAGATGCTTGATTTCGATTTCGAGACCTCACGCGTGAGGTCTCAAAATCAATTCAAATATTTTACTGAGAAATTACTTCTTTCTCAAAAACTACGTTACTTCAGAAGGAGCCGTTTCTCACAATGTTTTATACTATCAACAGCCCTCCATTGCTCGTTACCAAGTAAGTTTTGTATGCTAACAATTATTTGTTAGTAATTACCAATAGTGTCCAGTGCCTTTAAATAAGGGGTGGGGATGGTGGTCGCCAAACATGTCTCGAAAAATATACGATGAGATTTCCCGTTTCTTACTTTCTCTTTTTTTATATTTTTTTCAATCGAATTTTAACCGCCTATTTGTTTTTAACCGTTTTAAAACAATAATCAAACCCTAAACATGACCTTCACCTAGTTTAAGGATGACCTGCAAAAATGGTAGCCTCCTCGCCCACACCGCACTCTAAACATTCCCGGTCAGAATTGACCCGTATTCCGGGGTCCCGTGGGGGCCTAACCAAATTCTTGGTTCAGTATGACCCGGAATCTGTGTTAAAATGGTCCGTAGACGGGTCAAACTGACGCACTAAATCCGAGTTTAAAGGAACATTACAGAATTATTTTTTGGCTAACAAAACAGTTGCTGGCAGTGTAAGCACTTTATGTAATCCACCATATACATAAACTGACAAACCTGTAGAAGTTTGAGATCGATCGGCCATCTGGGTCACGAGAAAATAGTGAAAAACCAATTACACATTTTGCATGAAATCATAATAGGTTCAACAAATGAATAAAACGCTCACTGAGCGATAAACTCCAATCGGAAAATTAGTTTATTCATTTCTCATCAAATAGGGCATTTCAGACAAAAATATTTCAAGGGATGTTTTCTACTAACATCATCTTTAGACCGTGTAAGTTTTATGTAAATCTGTGATCAAAAGTATATTTTGCAATTACCAATTCTGTAATGTTCCTTTAAAGGCCCTGTACACTATTGGTAAGATCGAAAAACACAATGTTCACTGATTCACACATAACTTACATGATTTAAAGTAAGTAATGGTAGAAAGGGTTCCTTGAAATATTTATGCCTAAAATGCTATCGTTTCTGAGAAATGAATAAAACAATAGTTTTTATCGCGCGCGATAATAAACTCGATGTTTGAAAAACAGAAAACACATAAGGTCTATTTGCACTATTTTCTCGTGACCTCGATGACCAATTGAGCTCAAATTTTCACAGGTTTGTTATTTTATGTATATGGTTAATCACATAAAACATGAACTTTGTTTGCGACTGTTTTGTCAGCTCTACCAATCCTGTATAATACCTTTAAAAGAAATCAAATTTGTTACCAGTTTCCGGGTCAAACTGACCCAGAAATTGAGTCGGGGTCACCGGGACCCGGTCACTGGACGGTCAATATTCTGACCCAGGATTTATTAAAGTGCACCTATAGCTGGTCTCCAACCCCACTTCCACCCCCCCCCCCCACTCATTAAAAACAGCAAACCGTTCATGAAACTGGAACGCCGTGGAAAGTTTAAAAGTTCAAGGTTTCGAATGTTATTGCAATATTGAGCCTCGGTGTGTAGAGCGACATAATCACTTTGAATGTATTCAAAATTGAACATGACACAGAAATCTGAATTGAGATCCCCATAATTACTGGAAATTAAATTACCTTCCTGTACTCGAGAACTGGTTTAACAGGTGTTGGTGCTGACGTTCGGGTTTGGTACAGACACTGAAAACAATAGTAGGCCTACACTTCTCAATATAGTCGTGTATTTTGCTAAATTAGGCATAATTCTTTTTACGGCAAAGAAAGACGTTTATGATGTTTCAAAAATTTTAGGCGAACCTGAAATTGGCCACCATCATAAGGCATGTATAGGCGTATTACCCAAAATTCTTTGATTTCACCAAAGCACAATAATTGTTTTAAAAGATACTGACCTAAATTGTTATGAATCGAGATTGAACAAAAAAAAATAGCCAAAAAGGCAAATTTCGATGAAAATGACCAAACAAAGGGGACGGGAACCCATCAAATCAACTATAGGTTTCTGCGTCTGACGCGCCTCGATTAAAACTGTTGTACCTTGAAGAAAGTGAAGTTCGTTTATTAAATATAATCATCTTTAAAAGATAAATGATTTCAGTTGTATTCTATCATTTTGCCCCAATTGTAACCTAACCCCACCCAAACCCACCCCCCCCCCAAAAAAAAAACTTAAGTAGGCCTAGACCTACATCGAACCCTTTGAATTCTGTTTGACCCTCAGAAAGCGATACGCACTGCCGGCACAGGTTTGCGTCTATTTTGTTTACCCGGCCGTCGCTGAAGGACAAAGTGATCAAAGTGACCCGATTTTAAGTATACGAAATTTCATTTTTACAGATATATATATATATTTTTTAATAATTCAAAAAAATCCGATCTTAGGTACAATGAACTGAGGTGAACGTGCGATGCCCAAGGTCGCCGGCAGGGTGCTGTGGTGTACGGGACCGCCGGCCTTGAGCGCCATTAACGACGGCCCGTAACCCCCACCCCGGGGTTCCACAAGGCCAGCCGTCCACTCAGAAGCACAATGAATTAGTTTCGATTCACGAAATCACTCAACAATTTCCACTCACAGCTTGATGGAAAATATTAGGCATTGTAAAATTATGTCTGGCAGAAAATTGTCGCTTTGGTTGTTTCTTTGGGGTGCCATTTTCGAAGGGACAACCCCCCTTTCCCCCTCACAGCTGGTTTCAGGAATTAATGTACGTGCCATCTTGGTGAAAATGTTACTTTTCTTTTCGTTCACCAACTTTCTTTTTTTCTAAATTGTTGTTTTGTGTGATTTTACCTCACCGGTAGGCCTAATATGTTAACAAGAAAAATACCCTGTTTGATATTAAGCAATTACAACATCACGAAATGCAGCCAAGTTGTCTTGTTCGGCGGTTCTCCCGGAAAACACTAACAATCTGCTGTTTAAAATTGAAAAGGCATTAAATTTGTAATCAAATATAAGTCTTTTCGCAATCGAACTTTAATAAAAATGTATCAAAACAATTCCAATATTCATTCATTCATGTTTATTTATTTATGAATTATAAAAATAATAAAATAGCATAAACCGCCATCCACAAACATTAGCCCAGCTTATATCTAATGTTTGGGCTCATTTTGTTTTCTTTAAATTTTTACTAACTGGTTTTGGAACGGTCAGCAAGCTGTCTTTCAAGACACTGGACACCTTTGGTAATTGTCAAAGACCAGCCTTCTCACTTCTCACAAAATAACAAACCTGTGAAAATTTGAACTCAATTGGTCGTCGAAGTTGCGAGATAATAATAGAAGAAAAAACACCCTTGTCACACGAAGTTGTGTGCTTTCAGATACTTGATTTCGAGACCTCGCGCGTGAGGAATTACTTCTTTCTCAAAAACTACGTTACTTCAGATCAGAGAGAGCCGTTTCTCACAATGTTTTATACTATCAACAGCTCTCCATTGCTCGTTACCAAGTAAGTTGTTTTGCCAACAATTATTTTGAGTAATTACCAATAGTGTCCAGTGCCTTTAAATCGGGAGGTATTTGGCCCCGATCCATGTTAGCTCATGTGTACATGAACTCACATACCGGACGGATGCATCCGGTTGTTATTAGGCGATTAAAAACTGACTCGTAATTTGCTACCCACACTTTGGTAAAAAAATACACAAAAAAAACACCAACTGTGATTGTTTAGATGCTGGTCAGAAAATAAGCACAAGTTGTCTTTGATTATAAAACGGACACCCTTATACGCCTTTTATTTCATCGTTAAACTTTTACAACAGAAAAGTCCGGAAGTGCCAACCTCACCGACATGCAGCGTTGAATTAAGACTACGAGTACTTTGGCGGGAAATGAAGTGATTCATTGGGCCGTCGGTTGTCATAGGAGCGAGGACAAAAGACTGGGGGTGTGTCGGGGGTAAGGCTGTCTCTATGGCCCTTTTCGAATCCACGGCTTCGGCTCCGGATTGGGCTTCAGGCCAAGTTTTCTTGTCTGAAACCCAGACTGCAAAGCATGTGTAAGTTAAAATAAGTGAGGGAGCCTAGCTAGCCTGAGCCGATTTTGGAGCCGAAGCCGTGAATTCGAAAAGGGCCTCTAGTTTTCGTATGGTTATAGCGACATTTATGCAGGTGTTTATAGCTCTTGTCCAAAATGAAAGTATCCAAAACGAGGCTGATATAAAAATAACAAGAATTGTTTCGTAAAATCTTATAACATACAGTGAGCATGACAAATTTATAGAGGATTCTTATTTGGGCCGGAAATGTTTCGTATCACATAAATGAATTTTTTTATTGAAGATTTGCATTTAATTGTAAAAAATAATACAATTATATATAGCATATCAGTCGTGTCTTCCGCACGATGTTCCGCCTACATTTATAGACAATACATTATTCCAGATTTGAAACCATCAGTTCGTGTTTTTTTTTTGCAAATCGGTCAGGGGGTGGGGGCATACATTGTGAAATTAAAAAGTTATTAACACGGGCCATCCACATTTTATACATATATTTTTTTCATTCAAAGTTGCTTGGGGGGGGGGGGGCTTTACACGCAAGAGATTATGCACACTTCCAAAAGTATTTGTTGGTGTTTACAGTTGAACAAACAGCAAGAAACAAAAAATAGGCCTACTTCGGAAATGATATTATACTGAAGAAAAAAATATATTAGATGCTTGGGTGTGGGGTTCGGGGAGGTACATAGAGCAGACAGAGTATGGGCTTACGGAATGGACCTTGTGGGATCTTTTAGTTTTACAGTTTTTTTTAGGTATTCGTTGTTCATCTTCGGACCCCACAGAGGAGTTCCTTAGGAAAGGGGATAATAGACCCTTCCCATGAAATATGCAAATTGAACATCGCGCGTGCGCACACTCCCTACTGGTTGGCAAAATGAGTGAACATCGCGCCTTTATGTATGGGATGATGGTGGCGTGACGCACACGCATTTGTGCGTCTGCCTTGTGCACAACTCTATGGCGTTTGCCAACCAGCAGCGTCTGTACGCATGCGTGAATGTAATTAACATATTTCATGGGAAGGGTCTATTAGAACAATCGTATAGCAGGACCCACAAACCGATCCTCAAGGTTGGATGTGTGTTTTAACGCTACTATATACGAAGTGTGGACTTGAGAAGAAAAAGAGGTCCATGTAGGGACTTGAAACACTATGTGGACTTACACACGTCCACACAGTGATTGTTTACAGTGATGAGGAATAGAGTGGGTGGGGTGGGGTGGGTGGGGTGGGTGGGTGGGGGGGTATCTCCTGCTATGAACCTAATATACCGTACATCGATACTGACATGCACAAAATGTTGAATGATGGGAGGGTGTGTGGTGTGTGTGTGGGGGGTCTCTTTACGACCTTTATACTCATTTGAAAGGTTTGAACTGCCACCATTACATAAAATAAACTGAAGTGTTGCATGTCTGCACCAAGTTCCATTATCGATGGTGGGAGGGACCATAATAGAGAAAGTCTATGGTGTTGACCAAAGATGTGATAACTAATTATTAGGATGTGGTCGGCGATAAAATCTGGGCTTTGTTTAATTTAATGACTTTTTTATCTGGAAGTACGATGACATAGGAGCCCGTATACACAACTTGAGTCAACAATATCAGATAACAAACGGTAGGCCTCTCCTCACGGGCTTACCGTATGTCAAACAAAACTTACAAACTCTATACTTGCAAACTCGTCCTATACCTCAACGAAAAAAAGAGTTTACAATATTAATAATTATTGTAAAATTGTATAATTTTTGGGCCTCCACATTGTTGTTGTTTATTTCTCAATCCCATACTGGGCAGTCATTTACTTTTAAATTAAACTGTTATTACTTTTTTTTAGACACTCCCTTCTAAGGTACTAATATTATTTGTTATGTGATTCATAAAACAGTTTTTTTTAATGGAAATTCGTGTTTATTATGAATTTGAAAAGGTTCGTAATAATCTCCCCCCCTTTCCCCACACGACAACAAAAAACTGCTGACTAAGCCCAGTTTTGATGGTTGGTGGGCGGGGTTGGAGGAGGCAGAAGAATTATACTCAAAGTGGTACACGATCATTATAACAGTAACACCATTCAACATGATGACTTTCATCCACTGGCGTTGACTTTGTCGATGGGGGCGCTGTCGATGTAAACAAAGTGATGTCACAAAAACCAGTTGGCCTTCGGCAGCGCGCAAACCTCGAGACTGGTCCTAATGCAGAGCAAGCAAGATAACTTTCCCTCGAGATATGTAACTTGAAACATTAATAATAACGAATAAAGGTCAAAACTTACTTATTCTAAATAATTATTTTGTCATTGACATACATTAGGTGACTCGTAATTACGAGGACGATACTTTTGTAAGAGTAATTATGCAAGCCATGCGCGCTGCCGCAAACGCGCACGCGCAAGTTAATGTTCCCAGTTATTTTCCATCATGTGGTGGTGGGCGGATTGATACTATTTTAGGTAACTTGTTAAATAAACATACTATTAATTTACCCTTTTTTGCAATAACATATAACTATTTAGTTTGAAAGTTATTAGTCATTAATACAAATAGATCATCTAGTAAAATTTTAAAACAATGGTTGCTGTAAAAGTATAGTTTTTGAAATTCAGCTTAATTCAAAATACCTTCATCACAAATGGTATCGTCCAAATATTTTTGTTGGAAAGAGGCCAACAAAATTTTGCCGGTCGTTTGACGTCACAAAGTATGAATATTCATAACTCGTGTATACAACCGGTCCGGCCGCATGGTATGTGTACACACACACGTACACACAGAGGCTAGCAAACCATAAATTTTGATCGACCACACACAAAATCGAAACCAAGGCACATTCAACGAATTCCTTGATTACGGAGCAGGTTTTTATCTCAAAATGTCACCCTCTGAAAAAGAGAAGTCGCTGCAGACTGTAAGTATTAATTCCATTATTTTCTCGTGAAAAATCAAGACGATTTAAGGTTTTTTATTTGACGATCGTTTTTTCGTCAATGCGCCTTAGCTACAACTCGCGCCATTTATTTTCGCGCGGGTAGTATCACTACCAAATTCATGAATGAATTTTAGGGTGTGTGAAGTAGCGATGCTTGTAGTACGGCATGGGAAAAAGTGATGGGAGAGGGATGTTTTAAGATCGAATAAAAACTCTTGAAATTTGTTTATTGTGATCAATGAAAGATTGTGATTATTCTTCAAGTCATGCAAATTGTTAGATGTCTTGTTAAGTACCCCAAATTAGATGCAAAAGATGTGTGGTCTGTGTTCTTATGAAAAAATGCTGCGCACACAATGAGCATTCTTTTGTGCTTAGCCACGTGGCAACCGAATTTCCTCCAATATTTTGACCAACAATGATTTTGCAGAAAGTAGAACACCTCGTTGTTTGCTACGAATTATTGTGGTTAAGTGTCCCCTTTTCATTTTAGTCGTTGGTCATTGTAGAATCATGTTTTATTCTTATCTTAAACCGTGGATTAAAAAAAGGTGTCGCCATTATTTTCCAGCTGGCATGGCTGGATAGTTGAGGTTGGGCGCGCCCGGCTTCTCGAGCTCAGCCACGGCCGGTTTCCGGCAACGGCTTGCCGTGAATACTGGCAGTCTGGCACACAAAGAAACCTCAAATAAAGCTTAATAATTAACAACGAAAAAACTTTATTGTTAATGGTTTTTAAAGGTTTAAACTATTTACAAAACGAGGACTGTCCCTACCCATACCATAGATAGTCAGATAGTCAGACCATCTCTATGGTCGGACCCATGGATGGCTTGTTTTATGGGGAAATAAGTGGAGAAATTTCATCCTGATGTAGGCAGCTAACAATTTTGTAGGAGTATCCTGCTTCGGAAAAACCAAATGTTCGCCAAAATAACTAAAGGTCACAATCACTTTTGTTGTTAAAAACAGTTAATAGGCCTATAAAACTTAAAAGGCCTAAACATTGATTTATTTATAAACCCTTGTTTAGAATCAGATTGTGTATCTCTGAGTCAGACACGACAGTGACATTAAACGTCAATAATTTTTGTTTTCTATTTTGTTATTAATAAAGTTTATTTCTTTATTTCTTATTACTCAAAAATTTACCGGAATCTCAGTTTATTGAAAAGTAACCTTTGTGCTGTACTTGGAATTGGATAGTTGAATGGGGGGGACGATCATAAAAAGGTTAAACTAAGTCGTTTGCTATTGTACTTTTGAGTTTTGGTCTTTCCCTTCAATGTTTGTGTAACAAGATAGTATACATCCGTTTCCTTGTCGAACAACGAAATCGGAGTGAGAAAAAAGTTGTTCACAGCTCTTTTTAAAAGTCAAATTGGTTAGGGTTAAGCATTATAATTGATAGTTCAATGAGCAAGTGATGAATAGAAAAATCAACACGGTCAACTGATGAATATGGTTGGAGTACATGCTAAACCATGAAGGAACTTTGTGAATGAGAATGAATAGGCTTTTTATGCTTAGAGATCTCCATCAGGCTATAAAGCATTCAGAAGGTAATGGCCCATTGGAGGTCAACTTGTGGACTGTGATTATACAAGCACTGCACTGACCAATAAGTGAAGGTGTTACATGCACAACCTTGTGGCTTGAAACGTGGTTCTTTTGACTTGGTGCTGGTCAACCCAGTTCAAGGCCAACTTTCCGAGCCGAACCTTGCCTCAAGTTTGAGTGAAAAAACATCTGTAATAGACCTGTTTTTCAGTTCATTATTTAAAAACAAAATTCTAAAGAAGAGCAACGCTTTAGTTTACAACTTTCACAGTTGCTTGTTTACAAAAAACTCATCAAATTCTTCTCACTGCTGGGTGCAGAGATTCAGCACTAAACAGCCAAAACAACCATGCTTTTGACCATACCATAGAGAAAGGGTTTAACATTAACAACCATTGAGCTTGGTGACAGAAATTTTGCTTTGACTTCTGAAAAATGTGATAGACTAAAGTAAGAAACAAGATATTTTTTTGTCGGCCATAGTTAAGAAACTGATTGGGAAAGCAAACATTGAAGGCACTAGGTAATCTTTATTTGGAACATACACAAAATGTTCATAATCATTTCCTTTCTCAGAATGAATGCCATTTTATTCTTTGAGATGTAAACAAAGCCCTCTTCAAGGCTGTTGTTGTTTGTGCTGTGAGGGGCTTATTCAAACACATTGCATATTTAATTATTTACTTATGGGTGGTGGCACTTTTACTGAAAGACTGATGTACGCAGCCGCATGAGTACAACAGCATTAACCAAACCGCCAGAGCCAAACCCTTTTCTCTAGCTCTTCAAACAAAATTTCATTCTAAATTCCATCTGTAGCAACCTAAATCGTTTTGTACATGAGTAGTACCAACTACTACACACCCTAAAAAATGTTTACCTATGAAAGTCTGTATTTTTTCAAAATCCAAATGAAAAATAAATTGAACATTCGAACAAAGATCTCAATGGTGCCATGGTTGGCTTCGAACGTATGGAACTTGAAATTGACGACGTCAATTGGATTTTTTTCCTGCCCTGTGTATGATGACCCTATACAACTTAAGTATCAAACCGATTAGTTCCCTTCATGGTCGAGCATGACTGATCATTTTCAGGCATTCGGTAAAAAGCATTTGCGGTTTGAAACTTTGAAAAGGACAGATTCTAATGGTGAATGTGACACGCATCGCGTAATATGAAATGATTCAGATATTAATTGTAATGTTGGAACCTTGGTGACCTACTATTTATTTGTACATCATCAAACCCCCCTTTTTCCTCCCCCACTTCTTTTTTGTCCCTTTTTCTGGCTGTTACTAGACAGAATCTGTTAAACAGTAGCAGTATTCGTTCACAGGTTTTGCCAAAAGGTGCTGCAGAGCCAAGCGGAAACATACAGGGCTTGAATTTCACAACGATTTTTGCTTGACTGCTTCTTGGGCCACTGGACCGAAACTATTTTTTTGCAAATCATTAAAAAACTAACTTTTGGACACTTGTTTAGCTCTCAGATTTTCTAATCATCAATACCCAACAGAAATAATATATCCGGTTTTGTTCACCACTCAATTTTGTTTTGTCCCGATCTGAGAAAATAATGTGGGACCACACTCAGACACCATTCCTGATGACATTTTGTCGACTTGCCACTGAGTATGATCCCCTACCAAGCGATCAGCGCACAGACATGACTGCTGTGGCAGAGTGTGTTCGTAGGTTACATACCACACATGCCTTCTCGGCCTACATAAAGTTGAACAGTCATGTAGCACATTCTCTCGCCTGTCAAGGAGGTTTTCCGTTTTCAATATTTATGAGTTTTTCTGAATTTCAAAATCATCATATTGGGGGATTAACCAGTGCACTCTAGTCCACTAAATCACATTGTCGTCAATTGTGGAAATCATTTGCCCCTTGCCAAGAGGCTTTTCTGCGTTTTAGTACAAAAATGTTTGTCGCTACGGGTGGCATACCTTTATAATCTCTGTTCAAATCATTTTTTGGGATCGGATCCAACTAAGTCTAAAATTTGACGTCACTGAAATTGTTTGGAAATAAAAACATACCCTCTATGAGGTGTGGAGGAGGTAATAGTGCTCACATGACCAAATGGCTCGCTCAGATAAGTTACATTTTGGTGTTCGTTTATGAAGAACTGAATGGAACTTGGAAGTAAACATATAAACGTGCGAATGGGTAACATTTAAAAGAATTCCGGTGTAACAACAAATCTTTAGATTACTTGACCGTCATTCAATGCTCAGCCTCTTTCGTAGATTCCAAAAAGAGAATGCAATCAATTGCCAAAATTGCTCGCTTAGGAATGTGGCGTGTAAGTTAACACAAGAAAAGTTGATCTTAGTGCAGACAGCTGTAAGAATTGGGCAGTGAAATGTGGGCCCGCCTGGCAGTGATTTTCCACGGCTGTTTCCAAGAAGTAGGATAAGTGAACTCGGATCTGAAACCATTCTTAAAATCCAGGGCCAAACAGAAATGACACTGTGTTTCTTGTGTAGGACCCATGTTTAGTTAAGGCGAGGGTATACCTTTGGTAATTATTCCAAAAATGAATTACCATAAAAACTTACAATTGGTTAAGAAGCACTGCAGCTGTTGATAAGGTATAACATTTTGAGAAACAATTCCCTTCAAAAGAATGTGGTTTTAGAGAGGTTTCAAAAACATTTCAATCTGAGAATTGTTTCTGTGTGAAATATTTCTCAGATTGTGCAGTCCAATTATGGATTATTCTTTCTGCGTGGACATAACCGCTCCAGATTTTCGGCGATACCTCAAAAACTAAAGGATTAAAACAAACGAACGGTTAAAAAATTGAAGGTATACTTTTCCTTTCAGTGAGCTGTATTTTAGATTAAATTGGAAACATGTGTTAGCGTTGGAAATATAAATTACACGAGGTTACCAACCCTCACATATTAACATCGTAAATATTGACACACCTTCTTTTTAAGCCAATCAGAACGTCGCACTGTAACCTTTGATAAAAACCACAAAACAGTTCTCTGATACTGAACGAGAATGTACTGGTATGATTAGATGCAGGTATTGAACTTATGCACGTCTGCTAGACAGCTAATAATAAAATATGGCAAATTAAATTTGCCTAATTTTTATTCCTCAAGGGCTTGGTTGTTGGGGGAAGGGAGTGGGTGGGGAGGGAGTGGGTGGGGGGAGTGGGTATGACAGCTGCATGGAGTAGTTCTACTCAGATTAGTAAACCCACTTTTGTTTACCAATTAAAAAAGCTTTCCGTTTCTGCAAGGAATTTTTTGAGCAGTCAGATTGCACACAAGTTAAAAAAAAAAACAATCTTGTGTTTATTGTGATTAAAACAGTCAGTAAGTATATTTTTCTTCGAGATAAAACGATCACATGAGAGTGAAGAAGAAAGTTGTTAAGTTCAGGTCCTAGCTAAGAAGAGATTTCAACTTTGGATTTCGAATCGGAGTATTGACTTGTACCAGGGTTATAGGTAACGTCACACATCCTGCCAATATCCCATGCAGAAGATGGTTTCCCTTTATGCTACAGGTACGGTGCAGGTACATGTATTATTAACCTTATTTGATGTAACTTGAGACATAACATCCTGTTTGCAAAGGCTGTGGGAACTCGGCCATTTGTAAAAAGAATACTTTTACTCCTTTTATATAATGCGGTGCACTTAATTCAACCCCGGCTTGGCCTTAAATACAAGCATGTGTTTCGGCCAATCGGAAAGTGGCCAATCGGAGATCAGCCAATCAGCCTGTGCCACAGCAGGCTTGTCCTGCTTTCGTCTGTACCATGATCACAGGCTTGTCCTGCTTTCGGCTGTACCATGAACACAGGCTTGTCCTGCTTTCGGCTGTACCATGAAGAAAGACCACCATGGCTATATGGGAAGACGGAAACAGTGTTCAGTTTTCTTCATACTGGGGTATGATTCTAAATCAATAGAGTCTGAACTGTCAACTCTGGACTCAGTTTCGTGGCATCTAGACCCAAACAAAACTGGTCTTTACGCCACGCTGACCAGCCATCCGTAGTACTCAATCGCAAACGCCGTTGTACAAGCCTTGTACGGAACCCTGTGCGAAAAAATTCAAAGACTCTATACTTACGGTACTTTTAGCGAACAATAAAGGATATCGATGATTTAAAAATATCGTCTTTGTCATGATATTTTGATATTTTCAAAACCAACATCGATATTGACGATATTGTCCTCAATATCATACTGTGACGATATTATCGTGATATCGTCCAGCACTAACAAGCAGGCATTTGGTTTTAATTGTAAAGCGGTTCATTAACTTTTGAATATTTCTGAATTTTGGACTGGAATTGGAAAGTAATTTTACTGGTACCAAGTTAACTAACACCTGAGAGGCCGTGTTCCTGACGAATTCCATTGCGCAGATTTTCAGTGATGTTTAAAATTAACGATAAATTACAGATTGAAGTTTGTTTTAACGGTCGGGTGAAATATTCTTTTCTTGCTTAGAAACGATATGCAATTTGCTAAGCAAGGCTTGTCGAAAGGTTCAGTCTTGACATCCAGGGACTTGTAAAAAACAATTTGTCACATGTCTCCAAAATCGTAAATTGATGGGCGGTCACTAAATCTGATAGAGTAGACAGTTTCTGCAAGTGTACCTGTGGGACAAACGTTTGGCCAATTGAAATAAAAAAAAATGATTCACCATGACTTAGCCCAAGGACTCGTAAAATTCTTACACCATCAAGCCGAGAGGAAAAACTGTCAGTTAATCCGAAAAAACTAATTTCAAAGAAAATGATTTGGTGTCATCATGTTACACTGTTGTCTCTCTGTTGTTTTTTTAAACCTGAAAAAGGAAGTCGCTAGCAATGTTGTCTGATAACCTAATTCAATCCCAAGCATATGTACTGTACGTGCAAGGCCAGCTGTGAATAGGGAGAGAAAAAAACTGAATACCTGCTGGGGCAAGAGGGTTTGGCATACACAGACAACAGAGGTCAGTAAACCAGACACATATACATAACCTTTTGTGTGTATGTATGCTAGTACTAGTAGGTTTGCAGACTGATGGAAAATTCCACTCCCTGATATGCATGACGGAGGGTTCCACTAGGCACAGCAGTCTCTCCCCGGCTCTCCTAGTAGCTATGTTAATTTTATTAGAACCAGAACGTGTCCGTATTTTGATCTTAATTTTCATGGCCAAAAAAGGGAAGTTTTGTCTGGGCACGTTTCCCATACTCAAGCTGGTGTTGTTTTCGGATTTTTTTTTTTCTCGAGGTGTAAATTAGGTTTGTAGTTTACTCTGTCCTCAATTTGACCCGCAATCTAAACAGGGTGTAAGGGTACCTATGGGTGGGATGGGGTGCTGCAGAGATCATGCTAATAAGTAAATTGGGGTAGAGGGGGGGGGGGATGGATAAATTTATAGATTGAGTTTTGTAAAATCGAACACTCTGGTTTTGAAACCTGATGACAATTTAGAATGTGCTGATTTGTTTTGAACGGACAATTAAAGGTGTCAGTGATATTTTTTGTTCTTTGTATTTATACATTATAAATAAAATAGTCAATATAACCTTGGTTACGGGCGAAATCCTCAGCTTTAAACCCAGCAGATGGTTGTTGTGTAAGTTCTTATTATTCACTCGTAGATGATAATATTCTCTTGTAACAGATGCTGTTTATTATTTCTACAACAAGACAAATAAGATAATATCATTGTGATGTTTTTTTGTCGTTAGCTCCGGATAGAATCTCATTTATATCCAATCTCTATTCCGATAGACAACACCCACACTTGTTTTACCCGCGTTGAGAAATATCTAACAAACTCACAAATTGGTCACTAATTTGTTAATCCCAACTTAATGTACACCCTATGCATGTCATGAATAATTGGGGGCGAAGTTAGTTCTTTATGAAAGCAAAGAATTTGTCGGGGCAAACAATTCTGCTGACACAAGAGCACTCGGTTTTCTTTACTCAAGGGGTCAGTGTTGATTTTTCGTCAAGTCATTTTATTTGGTTGGTTACTTTGCATAAAAAGGTAACCTGGGTGCAGTGACTTCACAGAAACATTTTGTTTTTTTTAATGGACAGTCTCTTGGTAGTAAACGGTTTGCTTTTATAGTACAACTTAAAGGAACATTACAGAATTGGTTTTTGCTAACAAAACAGTTGCTGGCAGTGTAAGCACTTTATGTAATCCACCATACATAAACTGACAAACCTGTAGAAGTTTGAGATCGATCGGCCATCTGGGTCACGAGAAAATAGTTTTAAAAAAAACGATTACACATTTGCATGAAATCATATAGATTCAACAAATGAATAAAACGCTCACTGAGCAATAAACTCCAATCGGAAAATGAGTTTATTCATTTCTCATCAAATATGGCAATTCAGACAGAAATATTCCAAGGGATGTTTTCTACTATCATCATCATTAGACCGCGTAAGTTTTATGTAAATCTGTGATCAAAAAGTATATTTTTAAAGTTTTTTTCTTACCAATTCTGTAATGTTCCTTTAAGTACTTTTTCCGTCTCCTGGCATAAATTTACGCAAATTTGTTTTGCTTTATAGTTCTGCAGAAGTTGTTGAAAAATACAAGCGTTATCTGTCGTAATAAAGCATCTTCATTATTTTCTGTTGCGTTTGAAGTTTGACTTTTCATTGGAGACTTCCGAAAAAAAAAACCTGACTGCCTTATGGTAGAGTCATCTCTCCTAATTCTTGTTTGAAAAAAAAACATGTTTAGTGTCCCCGCCGCTTCCTTTTTAGAGGCCGCCTTCTTTTTTTAAATTCCTTTTTTTAAAGGATCCAAATTGATTCTAAAAAACATAAACATCGTATTTTTGACTATAGAAAAACAAACATAGAAAAAACACACAGAAAAAAGCTGGTAACCATCTTTCAAAAATAGTCGGCCGGTTGTCTTGAAAATTGTGTCGAAGGCCACAATCTGTTTTATCATGTAACCAATTTGTACAAGTCATTAATGCTGATAACGTAATTGATTGTAAATGAATTACGTGAACACTTTGCCTGACGGACAGACGCAACCGCACATTAAAATCTACAAACAGCGGATTCCTTGCAAAAGCAATCATGCGCTTCCTCATGAATATATGTCATTTTCCAGACCCTGTAATGTGTGACGACTAAAACACATTTTTGAATGTTCGATAATAACGATCAATCATGCAGTTCAGACTGTCACAATTCATGGTTTTAACCATGCGGAACTTAAACGCCTCTTGACATGTCCGTCGGTTCATTTGAAGTTCATGTTCGGGTTACGTTCGGTGCAAAAGCGTTCTGAAAAAGTGGTTAGAAAAAGAAAAAAACACGGGATAGTTTATGAGTTGTTTAAAATACAGTTGGACCCTTGTTCCACTCGAGAAAGTGGAAATACTATCACTCGGTCAAAAAAGTTTGAATTTAAAGAAACTTACTGGGCAAGACCAAAGAGTTTGTAGCTTAGAGCTTTATAACTGGATCATAAAATACAACACCCATTTTAAAAATTAATTTACTGAATGTTTGGAAGTAGCCGCAAATGACTTGACGACTTAAAGAAAGAAAGTAAAATAAATCCTAGAAAGTATGTTTGTACAAGTTGAAGAGAAAAAACCCTTAATCTCTGGACTTGTTTCAGTTTTGAGCTTACTGAGCCCAGGGCGAGTTTTTCATCTTTGAGAGGGCAAGGCCATATTTATTTTGCTAAGGGGCACTTCCATCAGAAAGTGTTGAAGTCTATTGGGAAGATTATGAAAGGGCACCGCGGCCAAGACCAGGCCAAGGGAGGCATGTAATTCCAGGCTCATGGGCCAACTGCCAGCTATCCAGTGGGTATTTCCGGCTATTGGCCCAATTTCATAGAGCTGCTTAAGCACAAAAAGGAGCCAAGCAAAAACAGAGTATGTTTACCAAAATAAGGTTACTGGCCAAACTACCATGTCACATGTACAATTTGTGACTGGTATCCTGCTGATTTCTGCTTGGCCAAAAATTGTTAAGCAATATTTTCTGCTTATTAAAGCAGCTCAATGTAATTGGGCATGGTCAGTGAAGGAACATTCCAAGATGGGTTTGAAGCTTCCAGTATTTGGGAGCTGCAGGTGAGGTTGCCAGTCACAATCTCTTTATTATGTTGAACAGAAGTTACCTCTCTGCCAAACAATGGGTGGAATGCCAGCAATGCGCTGCCAATGCTTTGCTTTCATTCTTGCTTTCATTCTCAAGTGAAATTCTTGCAAGGGCCTAGGTGGTAACAGACTTTTTCCTTCCAGACTTTCTATAGCATGCTTTAAGAATCTGGATCGTTTCCAACTCTTTGAAAGGGAAGTCCCATGCAGCTGGTCCCCATGCCATCCTGGTATTTGAACCACTCAAAATATTATTCAAGATCTTTTGTTTAAAGGCATAGTACTGTTCGGGCAGTTGTGAGAAATATCGGAGCACATTTTGCACATGGAATGATTTGTACCGAGTTTTTGCTCAATTTTTGGGACCGTCATTGGGGGACAAATTTGGCATGCCATCCTCATTGCTCTCTTGCCATTCTTTATGGACAACATTCGTTGCGGACCAAAGGATGTTTTCAATGACTGTTCATGTTTATTCAAAGATTAGAGACTTGGTTTCTGGAATGAATATATTAGTCTTCATTCAATACACCAATGTGAAACTGTACCTTGAAGGCAAAGCCTTGCCTTCCTCATGCCGATCTACAGCCAAACGCTAACAGAATTTAAAGGTACACGTTGCCTTGGATCGGTCGAGTTGGTTTTGTAACCGTTTGTTATAAAATGCATATGGTTAGAAAGATGTTTTAAAAGTAGACTACAATGATCCGCACAAATATATGCCTCGAAATTGCGTAGTTTTTCCTTGAACCGCGAACTGACACGGTCGGCCATTTTGTGGAGTCAAAAGTTCGACTCCATAAAATGGCTGACTGTGTTAGTTCACGATGTAAAAGGAAAACCACGCAATTTCGAGGCATATTTGTGTGGATCATTGTATTCTACTTTTAAAACATCTTTCTGACCATATGCATTTCATAACAAACGCTTTTATAGACCAACTCGGCTGATTCAAGGCAACGTGTACCTTTATGGTCTCTACAACTCTACATGGATGTCTAGCTCCACTGACCTCCAGGTTACCTCTCGTTGTCGTTGGAATGAAAAACATTAAACAATATTTCCTGCTATTTGCTAACATATTAATAATCCACTGCAACGTGATTGGCACAAATGTGATCGGTTTGTGCATGTATACTGAAGGCCTAGAGTGGAGCCAGGCTAGTGGCACATCCTGTAATTTTACTATTTCCTCAAACATATGTAAAATGATATTTACAAAAGAGTTACAGAGCAACATAACTTTAAAAAAAAAATTAAACAGGGAATTTAGTTATTAAATTGTTGGAATTGGTTGAAATAATAACCATGTAAAAAAAAAAAGTAAATACGGGGAATTTTCAGATTTTAATCTGAATTCAGACCCTTTTTTTCTGCTCGGTGAAAAAGTAGCGGTTATTTCGTTCAGATGTTAAGAAATCCTGCCCGTTAATCTAGTTCAAAAGTGATGAGAATAAAACCCCAAAGAAATCTGTAACTCCAGGGGTTATTAAAGGAACATTACAGAATTGGTTTTTGCTAACAAAACAGTTGCTGGCAGTGTAAGCACTTTATATAATCCACCATATACATAAACTGACAAACCTGTAGAAGTTTGAGATCGATCGGCCATCTGGGTCACGAGAAAATAGTGAAAAACCGATTACACATTTTGCATGAAATCATATAGATTCAACAAATGAATAAAATGCTCACTTAGCGATAAACTCCAATCGGAAAATGAGTTTATTCATTTCTCATCAAATATGGCCTTTCAGACAGAAATATTTCAAGGGATGTTTTCTACTATCATCATCATTAGACCGTGTAAGTTTTATGTAATACTTTGATCAAAAAGTATATTTTACAAGTTTTTTTTCTTGCCAATTCTGTAATGTTCCTTTAAAAGGTGGAAATGTCATCATTTCAACCTACCTACTAAAATTTAGATCCGTGTTTCAGAGCTTTTTGTCAGCAATGACCCTCTAAAGGTGGGGTCCATATTGTGTTCCAATAAGATTAACCCATTTTTATTTTATTAATTTTGTTTAGGAAAAAACCAGCCTCAAATCCATTATTTACATAGGAATTGACGTTGGTTTTTTTTTGTTAAGGCTTGATGTCTATATTTGGTATTCGAGAAAAGATGAAATGGAAGTTGGCGGTAATTATTAACAGAGGTATCGTCTGACTGACTTGTTAATATTAACCTTCAGGATTGTCTGCATGTATCAATCATGTATAATGTGTCGCGTTGGTAGTTACACTTGCGTCACCGGTCTGAACTCTCCGTGACGCTATCGCTCTGTTTATTCTTTGTAAGAGGAGTAAGCCCACGTAGTATTTACACTGACCAGCAGATGTCTGTGTTTAACCATCAGATGGTTTAATTATTAATCGTCCAATCACGCAGAGGATTGGACTCTGACCTCATGAACAGGCAGACTTTTGATTGGCTCTCGTTCCCTTTCATTGATCAGGCTCATTTGCATACATGTGTTTGTAAACATACCACGTTGGGTCCAATGGTTGCAGTATACTTTAAGGTTAATGTGGTAGTATTCGCATCTTTCATCAACCTTACAGCACATCATCATCTAGGATTACTGTCCATTACTTGTGGATTAATTTCTGGATAGTGAAACAGTGAGTATATCATTTTGAACCACAGACAGTTAGAAAAGTAAGGGAGGAACAACAACAAATTGTTACAAATACAAGATGCGCTCAATTGTTACTCTTTTTACTGCAAGTTGGTCTTTCAGTACTTCAATAGTAAATGGTTGCAAAAATGCACTCATTTGATGTTACTATTTTTAACTTGTGGAATATTTTCTGGGTAGCGAATAGTGAGTATAACATTTTTAATCACATACAGTTGTAAAAAGTGTGGAAGGAACAAATTGTTGCAAAATGCACTCATTTGTCGTTACTCCTTTCTCTGGGATTCGTTTTTGCAGTTGTAACCATTAACTGTTTCGGTTGAAATGGCCATTGGTTAATCACTGGCCAATGACCGAAACAGTTAATGGTTACGACCGCCAAAACGCACCCCCTGGTCAAGTTGGTTGGTCAAGTTGGTCTTTCGGTACTTAGAGTAAATACTCGCCCAGTTGCTATTAGAACTGTCCTCATTGAAACGATTAGAATAATGCGAGTCATTTGAAAGCCGTTTTGTGTGTTTTTTTTCTTGTTTTACAGCATATTTGTACCCTATTTTAAATTCTGACAGGTCATGATTGATCCTATAATTTTACTCTTTTAAGATCTCAGAATAACTTGGAAAATTTGTAACGATTGCTTTCCTTTTCGTTTAATGTCCATCTGAACTCTTTTAAATGAGGCAGATACATGTTTACAAGCAAAACGACCAATTTCTAAACCAGTGAAGTGTCTAGTAATGACTGGGAGACGCTGCAGAATGACTCATTGAAGGATTCATCTATGCCCATTTAAGGCAAACCTGGAATCGACCAATAGCTGTGATGATTAGCGATGATTTTTGCAAGACTTTGCTGCGATTGGTCGGTGCTGTTGAACACCTGATGTGGACAAGGGACAGGAAAAGTTGTGATTCAATCTAGGTCACAGGTGACATTTTGCGAATACTAATTCCAGATGGGTTTGCCCCACATCTGCGCTTGCTTGCCCGCGAACCAAACCCATGGCAAAGTGACTGGGATTAAATGCAGAGTAATCCAGATCTTGTAAGAAAAAAACACAGAATCGTATAAGATATATGTAGTGTGGAGAACCATACATTGTGGTCACACTCCAGAGTTTGCAACCAACTGAGGCACAACTGTTTTAAATGCATGAAAAAGCAATTCAAGTTAAACAAAATTTTGAGTTTTTAACACAAAAGGGAAACTTGCATTGTGCCAGCTGCCTGTCTGATACAAGTACTCCCTGAAACGAAAGAAGAAAGAAAACCTCCATGCATTCTTAGCCAAGTGTGAAAAATGCTTCGCTAACAAATTTGTGTGTGAGTGTAAGACCTTTTCAGGGGACTCATTGATGCGGTGTTAGAAACGACGGAGAATTTGTTTTCATTGGTTGCCATTTTGGATATGTGTGGATGTAACCCTTTCCACAAATAATATGCCTTTTGTTCCTAATTAATCAACCAAGATCAAGGAATGAGAAACATATTTTTTTTTTCATTCATGGATGGTGCGGACCGCAGAATATAATGTGAAGGGGGGGTGCCTTGAATTTCTGTGTAACTTCAGCGGGTCTGGGTTTTTGAGTCCTGTCTGGTGATTCAGTGAATTCCCTGAGCAGCTTTCATCATAACAAACAGGAAGTTTGCCGTGGGTTCGCTGAAGAGGATTGGCTGGTCCCCTATTTGTCCTGGTCCCCGCCTGGCCCTTGACAATGTCAGACGCTGTTGATAATATATCTTTGTTCATATAGCTCCAGGTGCTGTTGGTGTTAGGTGTAGTTCCAGGTGTTGTTGATATTCATGGTTACTGGCTGATTTCTAACAAAAGCAAGATGTTTCTGATCAGTAATAATACTTGAGATGTTGTTCTTGCACACAGGGGAAGGGGTGCAGGGGATTTAGTCTCTAGGTGAGATTGAGCTCATTTGGGAAAGAGGATGACCTGTAAGTGGGGATTATTGTTCGTTTCCCCATGGAGATCCCATAGGAAATGGCTTGATCATAAACTGTCACGTTTATTCAGGGGATGGTCGAAAACTGGTCGGGAAAGCTTGAGGGAGGAGGGGGGTCATCTGCAAGAAGATTCTTGTGTGAAGTTTTTCAGTGAGGAACTGAGTTCTGTACATTTATAGTTGGCCTCCTCCGAAACTGAGCAATTGGACGATTCCTTATTCCATGAACCTTGACCGTATTTGATGAAGTTGCTTTGCAATGGCAGCCGTGGCTACAGCTACGGCTGTTGCTAAGGGTGTAGTAATGGACCTACTGTACTGCATTGCCTGTTATCGTGGTGATCAAACTGCGGCCCCTAATTCCGACTTGGCTTATGTTGCCTAGCAGGAACAGAATACTCGCAGTCGACTTGGCATGCTCTACTCTACTAGTAACCGTCTCCTCAGTGTGACCTACTTTTCTTTGTCCCCTCAAGGAAGTTAATTCACGAAGCCATATTTTCTGGTTTTAGCTGGTTTCCGTAGTTTCCTAGACCTTACTGGTCAAATTCTTTATAGAAAAACTTCCTTTAGAGGTTTGAACATAAGTAAATAAACAAACTAAAAGGTCCTGACAAGATTCCTTTTAAACATGTTTCTCAAAACTCTGATTCCTCTGATACGTTTCGAAAAGGCTTTGTTCACGGGCAAAATTTTAATAGCATCAATATCTCCATATGGCAGGAAATAAATACTGAAATAGTTCACCCGTTTTCAAATGGAATGGTCTCATGTAGGTCACACTGTATTGGAGAGAAACTGGTCCTGAATACAATATGCAAAGTCAGCAGGCGGCGACCAGCAAAACTAATCTATTTGCCAGAATTGTTACAGTCCTCCATCCATATTTACCCAAATATTCAATAAATTTATAGGATTTTGACAAACTTGAACCCAACAGTTGGGGAAAAACCCACTTCTGCATTTGTGCGTAGATTGACCTGAAAGTGAAATTGAAATGGGAGAGATTAGTTTATTTGAAGTATTTCTGCTCGTTAAGAAATTCAACTTTCATCCTCGACTTCAGGAATGGAGTTCCCGAAACAAAGAACTGATTGATTTATCTGGGACAGTTCACAGTTGAGAACTTGTCTCGACGATACCAGGAAACTTTCTTAGTCACTTTGGGTGCCTCGCTCAAATGAATTTGAGTGTGAGAGCACTGCTTTGGTCCTCTGGGACACTGGAGTTCATGACTCTTGTTCCTTCGAGTGCTTACAGAAGCATTATAAAGTTTGTAATTTTGAAGAAGTGTGGCTCATAGCCTGGTTTATGGGAGCAAATGTTTCTCTGCTTGAGTTCGGTTCGGAGGAAATGAGTTAAGTGGCTGAAAGGCTACAGAGTTGAAGTCGCTTCAATCCCCAGATGGACTGGCTGGATGGTGACCGGAGTTTTACCTGAGTTTAGCTGTCGGACCATATGGGACTCACCGGGTCTTGTCTGCTTCAGAACGGGACAAATCAGGACCCACTTCCGCAACTTTGATTTGCCTGTTGTCAGTGCCGGTGTGTTTTTTTTATATATTTTCTTCACCTGTTTTCGCTTGAACACTTTTTATTTCCACTAGGAATCGAAGGATATGGACAACCATTTTGTTGACGATGGGGCGACCAACAACTGCACGACCAAAGCTGCATTGGCGGTAAAAAGGCACCCGCATGAAATCTTGCCCTTTTTATTTTGCCTTTTCTTTTCCCATTTTGAGTGAAGGTTTTGGCTGATTTTGATTTAAAACTGTCTAATGTTTGATTGTCAAGCCACTTTCAGCAAGCCATCCGCTCAATTTGTTTTATTTTGTAGTTTTACGTTCTTTTCCTTTTTAAAAAAACGCTGCATGAAATAAAGTAGATCATTTTTTGTTTTTACTGGTGCCAGATGTAGAAGACATATCACCGGGCAAAGCCGGCCGTGTTTGTCTTTGCACGTCTAGATTTGTACATAAGATTATTGCTTATAATTTTTAATTAACTTGATTATCCTATGATGCATGCTCGACAGTTTTTCCGGTGTACATTATAATACATGTATGTCTGTAGATTGACTGAACAAGTTCATGTACACGGGCTAAATTTTGTGTAGATGTTCATCTTTTTGCATACATGTCTTCGTCTTGTGAGCTACAGGTTTTGGGAGGTTGCTTTACTCGTTTGTGTATTTCTTCCTAGAGAAAAAAAAAGCATCATTTTTGAAAACAATTTTCAGTATTTTTGTTGTACGTGTACATGTATTGTACCTCCGTCTTCTTTATTTGTAGATAAACAAACCGTATGTTGCAAATAGGCATGCACGTTGCAGCTGCAGGCTCTCTTAATTAATATTAGCTAAAAATAAATGTAGTGGAAATAGTTTAGTCGATTATGGCAGTAGACAGTAGACGGTGTGAGTACCTCTCTTGCCCTTCCCAGTCCCTAAATCCTATTTTTTCAAAGCTAAGCTTGTGGCCAAACCTGTGTTGTCCTTCCTTCCCCACCCCTGTGCACTCTCTGCCCCCCCCCCCTAAAATCCTTGTGTGGGCAGCTTTAGTGTTGGCAATATAACATCAAAACTTGTTACGACTGGGGCATTGTAGAACTTGTCGTGACGGCACGTTGCATTGGTTGTCCGGGGGGAAGGAAGGGGGGTTAGGGATTAGTAAAATCCATAAAATGCTACCAAGACCGTCTTTGCATAAATTTTCATACGACAATACTTTAAGAAGGCTGCACTAACTAACTCCTGGATCTGTGTAGATGCAATTAGAGAGCCAAGACCATTAAAAAAAGCCTGTGCAAGTTCTGCATTTCAAGAGTGCATTTGTTGTGATCAATAATTAGAATGAATGATTATTTAACGCTGCTGCTTCATTGTAGACCAAGTTTTCATCCAAAGGTAAAATAAGTTCGAAAGTCCCAACCTGTCAAAGTTTTTCGGAAATGTTCTACGTGAGCTTCAACAGTTTGTAACCCGGATTGCTTGGAGTCTTAAAAAAGCATTTTAACGTGATCCAACTTAACCTACCTAGCGAGGTTTTAGCCAGGGTTAGGTAAAAGGGTGTCCAAATTTGCTGGAAATTTAACAACTGGGTGTCCAAATTGTTCACTTACAATAAATTTACATGTGAATGACAGATAAAACAGGGTGTCAAAACAGGTGTTCAAATTTGAAACAGGGTGTCCAAAAGACACCCAGACACTCCTGTGGTTAATACTACACTACCTAGAACCATATTGCAATGTGTTCAAGTTTGATATTTCACTCTTGTAAGGGCAGGGCAGTTTTTTCCCTCAGTAAAGGGCCGTCTGTAAAAGTGCCAGTTTCTACTGAAACATTTCAAAGGGCACCAAGGCAATGATCAGGGGCATGGGGCAGTCGCCTCCATTGCCTCTGTGAAGAATCAAGCCAAGGCCCAATTTCATAGAGCCACAGCAGAAAATATTGCTTGAACATTTTCTGCTAAGCAAAAATCAGTAGGATACTAGTCACAGATGGAACATGAGGAATAGTATTGTGGCTGGTAACCTTATTCTGGTAAGCATAGTTTTGTTGTGCTACTTCTTCTCCGTTTTCTTAAGCAGCTCTTTGAAATTGAGCCCTGATGCATGTTGCATTGCTCGGCAATTGTCCATTTTGTGTTTTCCCGATCTCTTGTTTTCCTTCCGTGCCTAAATTGACCTTTCCCCCCACTCTTGATTTCCTCCTCTATAGAACCATGTTGCATTGGTCAACGATGACAGCCCATGCAAGACCAAGGTTGACACCAACATGGACGAGAACCAGGAACGTGGCAACTGGTCCAACCATCTTGATTTCATGCTCTCGTGCGTCAGCTACGCAGTCGGTCTCGGCAACGTCTGGCGTTTCCCCTACCTTTGCTTTAGCAATGGGGGAGGTGAGTCAAACATGATTTGTAGGTGTTTGTTTCCCTTGTATGTCTTTGTTGTCGTCGTGTCAGATCGTCATGTGCCAAAAAGGTAACACTTTCCCTCCATCAGCCTGAGGTATTTTGGTTCGGAACAAGAGCTCTCCATATCCAATAGAAACCTTCAGCTTTGCCAGAGCAGGTCGCCAGCCAAAATGTTATATCATTTATATTGTTACTGACGGTGCCCTGCACTTTTCGCTCAGTTAAAAGGGGGTTTATAAGCAGTCTTTTCTGTGTATGTAGCCACATCATAAAATAAAACACTTGCAAGTTTGTTTACAGATTAAAAAAATAGAATAGCTACATGAAAATAATTTTTTTTGACGATAACTCTGAGCCTCGATCCTCTATACAAGTTTTTTGAGGATCAAGGGTTACAGTTATCTAAACTTATTTGAAATGACATCGAGTTTGGCAAACTTCTTTGAAGTAAAACAAGAAATGCAAGCAAAGTAAATAACTAAAGTGGTTTCTAAGCCTTTATATCAAGGTGAACTGATTAACAAATTAAGATTTTACTTGAACTTTAAAACCCAGTTTGTAGACCAAGGTTTCCAATTGTACTTGAACCATAAATTCCTGTTTTTAGACCCAAGGTTTTTCTGAATATTAGGACAGTTAACCGTCCCCTCCAGGGTTAAAAACAGCATGCATTCTGGCATTTTTCGTCCAAATCGTGCAATTTTTTCCTCCATGAATCATTATTTTTTAAAGTTCACCAGAACGGCCTTGATGATTTACCGGTGGCTGAATCGCCAAACAGCTTGAACAAAAACAAAAACCAGAGTCTAATTTCTTTGGCTAGTGTGACCTTTAAGTAAGGGGTCACGGACATTCATTTAGAAAAACCAGCTGTGGGTCTCCAGTCCCACATCCTTATGGCTGCGTAGGGCGCCAGCTTGGCTACTCTGTCCTGTGCAGATGATCGGGGTGGTCAACATGGAAGGCATTTTTCTGCCAATTTGTATCAGTGCAATTTGAAGAGAAACCACAGAAATATCGCAAATATTAAAACCTGTAACAGACTAGTATTTTTGCCAGCATGTGGCCTCAATCCTTCCATGTCCCTCTTCTCCTTTATGTCACTCCACACCAAGTTGTTTAGACTTAAAATACGATTGGAATGCCTGACTCGGTGATAAAGCGATTGTTATTTGGGCCTACCAGCACCAGTCCTTCTGAATCCTTCATTTTGGCAATCGGATATAAAATGCTTTGGGACCTGTACAAGTTTAGTTTTGTGGAATAAAGAACTTTTCATTGAAAAAGCGAAGAGGGGCTTTTAGAAGAGAAAAATGAGTTGTTTTAAAAAAAAAACCTTGAAGCTGAATGAGAAAAGATTTTGGAGAGTGGTTTCAGATAAATGTTGTTTTGGAATTCTAATTTAAAGATGGAACCAGTTGTACAAATAAAAAAAAAAGAGAGAGAAAGATGCAAGTCACTTGTTCCATTGCCTAGCAGAGTAACTTGCCTGTGGATTTTTTTCACAGGACTCGGGGGGGGGGGGGAAGTACTGAGTATACAGTGCTTTTACATACATCAGTGTTAGGGTGGAAAAAAAACACAAAAATAATATAAGTACGCTCTGTGTTTGTACTGATAATTGAGGTACAAACATGAAGAGACTCTTTCCAATGCATTTTGTTATCCCAAGAAATCAGGCTTCCTGAGATTTTAGCATTTCCAGAACGGAAGCCATTATCTTGGAAACTCTGGTTATCTGGATCTCCCATGTCTGCATTTGTAAGGTTGTTTTTTTGGTAAAGGTTAGGCTGCCCAAACCGCCAGCACATCTCTCCAGATTAGGGCTAATCTTGTGGACAGGAATTTGAGATCCTCATTATGCAAGCTGAGTGATCGGTGCCATTGGGGGAAAAAAAAACAAGGAAAAAAACACGCAACTGAAATGCCAAGTGATTGAAACAGCAATTTGTCGATCTCTGGCCTCATAGTGTCTGTCAGAGGGGGTGTCTGGGTGTCTTTTGGACACCCTGTTTTAAATTTGGACACTCTGTTTTATCTGTCATTTACATGTAAATGTATAGTAAGTGAACAATTTGACACCCAGTTTTTAAATTTGCAGCAAATTCGGACACCCTTTCACCAAATCCTGGCTAAAATCTTGTTATACATCAGGGGCTTGAGACAAATTTGCTGTTAAATTAATACTTAGCATTAATAAGCACATGGATGCAAAAAAAGATATACAGGGTGTCCAATTAAAAAAAAACTGTTCCAAAAGACGGCCCGATTGCGGACAGTGGCCCCTTTTTGAATCACAACTGCGGCTAAGTCTCACAGTCATTTTGTAAGCGTGGGCCTTTGGCATGGAGCTTCAAACAGCCGGTTAGAGCCAGAGCCGAAGCACTGGTTTGGAAAAGGGCCTCGGTAAGATTTTTTGCAAGGTTTAGTTCACTTCTCAGTCTTTTTTAAAATTTTTGTAATCAGTAGTATGTAAAATGGGATGCAAAGCAGTTTTATATTTGTCGTACGTGTGCAGTGTTTATCCAGGAATGGATCGAAAGTATAATGTTTTTAGAAGAGAGAGGAAAAAGTATATTCTTTGGTTTTACAACTCATTCTGTGCAAACGGTTGCATTCACTCCCTCTTTGTAACCACACCCACTTTAGGGGACAAGCGCTGTCATCATCCGTTGCACTGGGGGCCAGTATCAAATGTTGGTCGTCGTCTCCGTTCTTGAAAGGTATCAAGCCTTGGTTTTGTGATCAAGCCATCCGTCTCAGACAGACAACAAGAAAGTAACAAAATAAGGGAAAAAGGGTTGTCTTTGGAGACATCCCCTCCCCCCAGCAACTGGTGTCCTTTTGACCCCCCCCTGATTGCACCTGTGCGGAAGGTCGTGATGAAATGATTGAACCGACATCCTGTCAAGTTGGTATCAGGAGATTTAAGTATCAGAGCTAGAAATTCTCTCATCAAAGAGAAATAAACCCGGGCGAAAAAAAAAAAAAATTCCCTGGAATTCTTGTGTTTTCAGAGGCCGTGTGTATGGATTTCCTTTTAAAGGCAGGGTTTGCTTTTGGTAATTGTCAAAGACTAGTATCCTCACTTGGTGTATTCCAACATATGCATCAAATAACAACCCTATGAAAACTTGGGCTCAATTGGTCATTGAAGTTGCAAGAAATCAATAAAAGAAAAAACCTTGTGTGCTTTCAAATACCTCAAAAACGCTTTTAATTCCTGAAGCCTTTCTCTTTCTCAATTTTTTGAGGGCAAAATTTACCTCTTTCTCTAAAACTACACTACTTCAAAGGGAGTGTTTTCTCACAATGTTTTATACTATCAATGTCGGCTCTTCAGTGCTCCTTACCAAGTTTTTATGGTCATTTACTTTTAGAGTAATTACCAAAAGAATACCCTGCCTTTACATTGTAATTTGGGATACCAATTAGCTTGGCATTCATATATTTAGGCAGTTGGTTAGTGACTCCAAAGCACACGGAATGGTCCTTAAATATTTCTCTGGAATTCCTGCGTTAGGTGCGAGAATCTTTTTTAGTAACTTCTGAGAGATTTGGGGTATTTGGGATAACAAGAAAACCATATTTGGGCCGTTGGCTGGCAGTTCCCGATCGGAAGAAAATGTCATTTAAACATTTTCTCCGGAGTAGCGTTTTTTAGGCGTCGTGTGTGCATGGACAAAAAAAATGTTCTTCTGAGCTTAATAGAGGAGAACGTTTAAATTGAAAATATCCTGGTAAACTTTCTTGAATTTGTTTATTGTCAATGTCGGACATTGTGCATAGTCTTGGAAAAAACCTTTGAAGGCAACTTCTGAGTATAGCAAGAAAACATTGGATTGTTTGCAATGTTGGGTGGCCAGGCCTTATTGAATGCTATGCTTTATTTAGATTGGTGATTATGTTTTTGTTGGTACATGTATGTGGTTACAGTTTTTGTAGGTCATGATGACTTTAAAATATATATATATATATTCTTTGTATTGTAGAGGGAAGTAGTGGAAGATACTTGGTTACAAAGTAGGCTCTACATGTAAAAAGATTTCCGTTGTGGTTTCAGAGTAAATCATATAACTGTTAAAAGCAAAAACAACAAGTTTCCTTCATGGTAAAAGAACATTATAACGCCAGGGATGTGTTTCAGGAATTTTAGCCGATTTTAGTATTTTTCACAAAAATTTTATTTCTGGTGATGCACAGAAACTGTTAACCTGCAAACACCTGGGATGTTCAGGGTCTAAAAACTAAGGGGGGGGGGTGGGTGGTGGACCCCAGGCCTGCAAGCCGTTTTCAGGAATTTTCACAGACATTAACTTCTCATCCCTTGTCAGTGATTCAATTACTGATAAGTTTGGTTGTTCATACATGGCATCTGTGGATGTAGGTCAGTCATTTGACCCCTTTGAAGATTCGTTTTTTTTTTTTTTTTTTTTTGGGGGGGGGGGGTAAAACCCTTTTTTTTAAGGGGGGGGGGCCAAAAAGGAGGTCTTAATCATGATTCACCTTAGATACGTACGTATGTATGTACACAAATTGGGGGGGGGGTCTCCATCCAACAAGCTTGCTTTTAGGAGACGTCCTCTACTTAATCTATTAAGTTTGTTTTCTCCTGTGATGTTATATTTTGTCATTTTAAATGATTGAGTGGAAAATATTGAACTATGAACTACATGTATGAACTATGAACTATGAACCTTTATTAAGTTTTATTTTGGGACACCATTATGAATGTAGAATGTTGGATAACTGATGATTGGATAATTGGATGATTGTTCATTATTGATAAAATAATGGATTCATAAATTAGGTTAGGGTAATTTTTCCCCTAATTGATTTTCAGCACCCTCATAAAGTGTGTACCAGTGAGGTGTACACACGACTGGAGTCATGCATTAAGACTATTAGACCTTTCTATTGCATCGCCACAGCCCGAGTTTTTGCCAACCAAGGTTGGAAAACTACGGGAAGCCATAAAGGCAAAGCAAAAAAAGGATAGCCACAGTTTGTAACAATGTTACACAAATATTCAAAAATAGTGTTGAATTGTTTGGAAACAAAGCAAACAACAAAGTGTCTATTTTTTAATTTAAAGTTTGCAGAAATGTTGAATTTGGTCCACAACATCTGTACCCGCGATTGAATATTTTGCTAACATTTCGGCCGTCCATGCCAACCAGCGCGGTTTGTTGATCAACAAAAAGAAAGGTCTATAGGATGGTAATAAATGTCATGATATTTGCGCTAGTTTTCTATATATCGGAACATTGGTATAATCGGAGCTGATGTCTTGATGACTATGTGTAATGGTTGGCAATGATTACTCAATACTGCTGTCTTGGTTGCAGAGACCTCATCAGGCCCCTAAATGATTGCTCACCAGGCAAGCAAATTAAACAGAAGCTTCAGTCCACTTGCCTCACGAGGCAGGCGTCTTGGGTTTCATCTTCCCCCCCATTGGCACGTGGTCTTAGTTTAGGGGCCAGGGACACTCTTACAAATATGCAAGACAAGCCGAGTGTCTTTGAGTTGCTCACTGTATTTTTCCATGCCATGGTTTTTTGTACGCCATGGCGATATGGTAATGCAGCAGAGTTCACTTGGCGGTGAGGCCGTCCGTCCGTCTGCTTCCATGTAAGGATGAGCTCACCTTTATGCTTGTTGCATATTTTTCTCTGCCGCGGTGTGGTATGCAAGCCGCAAGACGTCTCAAGTCCCCGAACTCGGCTTCACACATAATGTGTGCCAGTAAATCGGTCAGGAGTAACTGTTTGAAATTCCTCAACACTTTTATAAATGTTCTGGATGTGTACACATAAAAAAAACATTGCTGGGGCTAGCAAAATTGTGTCATTAAAATGTATAAAAGTTTGACAGTAAAATTGATTGGAGAAACTCATTTCAATTTAATATCAAAAAAAATTGCAACAAAGTTGACAATTAAAAAATAATATTGAATAAAATTTTGTTAAAGGCCCCCTATAGTTTTCGCTTATTAAAACAAAATTTCACACTGACACTAGTTCCCGCACTTCAAGTGAGATTTTTTAATAAGATTGATGGATTTTCTGAATATGCACTGTGAATGAAATACTGTTGCCGGAAGTCACAAGTTGGCGACGCGTCCCATTCGGGGAATTGTGTCATGAAATTTTCGTTGAGATTTGACAGGACCTGCAGGAGAATCATGCAAGAGCACTGAGCCTGCGGAGTTTGCAGTCCTAGCACCTCGCTAAATAATCCAATCTGCACCTCTTACGATTAGGGAACTCTTGCCTGACGGAACAAGAGCATCATTTCTGTAAAAACTCCGCTTTTTAGAACCAACAAAATCTTTGCCTGGAGATAATTAAAGTAATTCCATTTTGACACTTACAGGTAGGGTCATAGATTGGTAGCTACTCCAAACATTAATGACCATAAAAACTTAATTGGTGAGAAGCACATTTCTGAGGGTTCCGGTTGGTGTCCGCTCGCGAATGCAACAGCCAGAGATGTGGTTGGTACCCGCTGCCATCTCGCTAAACGCGGATGAATTTAACATTCTTGTGAATATACTAAGACAGTCTGTTTTCTGTTTTCTCAGCAAGTAGAGTGCTGTATTCAGCTGAAACTTTGATATGAGACTTTTATTGTATCTTTCTTGATAATTTTGCCTATGTTGACAAAAACCAATCTTTAAAGTCCATAAATGTTGTTGACGGATATTTGCGAAATAACTGTTTACGATTCCTATAGTCTTCGTAATTCTCTATCGCCATGGTGTTTTTTGTTAAATCATTCATGTATTTTGCTTTGCAGTCAAATTCATTCATGTACATGTATTTTGCTCATGCGACCATTTCAGGGCCAATTTTATAGAGCTGCTGAAGCACTAAATGTAGCTAAGCATAATAAAATTTTACTCACCAGAATAAGGTTACCAGCCAAAATGCCATTTCACATGTACAATCTGTGACTGGTATCCTGCCTTTTTTTTTGCTCAGCAGAAACAAATTTAAGCAATGTTTTCTGCTTAATTGGGCCCAGATCGATTCAAAAGCTTACTCAGCTTGTGACACATCTCACCAGCTTGGTAACAAAGGGCCTTGCGGGTGACTCATGTGAAATTCCGACATTTTTTTCATCTCCATATGCACCAAAAAATTAAAAATAAAATTTTTGAAAAAAAAAAAATCTGGAATGAATTAAGCTTCAACAGGCACAGGTTGGTTCCAGAATATTATTCCTGACTACTAAGGAAGTATTTGGCTGACAGTTTTGCCGTGGGATCGACACCACTGTGCAGGCAGTTGACTAAGGGGGACGGCTTTTTACCCCGCAGTTGTTGCCAAAAATGGATTTATTTTATGAATCCCCAAACTGCCATCGATGAAAACATCATCACTCCGCGCGGCTAGTCTATAGCGACACAGCAAATGTCCTGTGTTGAATAATGATATCGGGATGTTCCACTGGGGAATCTCGCCGAGCAAACAGAAAAGGCAGACTGTTTCGCCGAAGCGTTTCTTCGGCATACAGACAAAACAACTCACTGTGGGATTTCAGTTTCTCTCCTTGCATTCAAGAGAATTTTGTGTGGGTGTACAATATGATGAAAAGGCCGATGACTTCCAGCGGGACATAGTACATGTTGCCCCTCTGGTTTTATAAGAGCGTGTTCTGAACTCTGGGTTTTCTACCTAGGTTTAGGGTTTTATAAGAGCGTGTTCTGAACTCTGGGTTTTCTACCTAGGTTTAGGGTTTTATAAGAGCGTGTTCTGAACTCTGGGTTTTCTACCTAGGTTTAGGGTTTTATAAGAGCGTGTTCTGAACTCTGGGTTTTCTACCTAGGTTTAGGGTTTTATAAGAGCGTGTTCTGAACTCTGGGTTTTCTACCTAGGTTTAGGGTTGGGGGAGGGGAGGTTAAGGTTGGCACGGGCATTGAAGAAGACTCTAATGTTATTAAGTTCTTTTCCTTGCTTTTCCTTGGTGGCCATGAGTGATTTAATGTGGGTAATTTTAGTACTAATAAAAAAGTCAGCAGGAATCTAGATAATGAGGCATATTAAGTCAAATCAATTCTTGTTCCTGTTTTGCGGCACAGAAATCAAGTAAATTTTTTGTAACCCACCCTTTTTTTCTGTTTGTGTAAAATTTAGCATAAATGAGGCGATCCTTGAGAGTTCATTATTTTTATGACCTACTTTCTTTCCATAGCTGCAAATAAAAATGTAAACCTGCTGTGTGGGAATACTAAACATCAAATAAACAAAGTTTCAAGGTTTTGGCTAGAGGCCAAGCATTATTTATGGGGAATTATTGATTAAAAAAGATACATTGTAAGCAGACAAAAGAAAAAAAGGGACATATAGCATCCTGCCTCTCCCAACGCTATAACAGTATGGGTTTAAAACCATGGAGGAAAAACTTGTAGGAACTGGGCTGTAAAAAAAAAACCCTGAACCACAGACCTTCGTGCAATTTTATAGGAGCTCTGCTTGGCACAATAACCTTGCCAGTAGTTGTTTCCACTTCAGTAACTTTCCACCTAACCTGACAAAGTGGTTTTGGATGAGTGCATTTAAGTGAACAGATCGGGTCTTTTTTCTCTCTCTTACATAATTTGTCTCCCATTAATCATATGAAAGTTTGACGATGTGCCAGTGTTAGTTTCTTTTTGTGACGCAGTTTGAAATTCTGGAACAAGCATTTTGGTTTATCCTCGCCATGGTGTATCATCATCACCATTGTAAAACTCTGCTTTGGTTGCAATGCTTGTTGTTGTTGTTTTTTTTATACCAGCTTGAAAGTTTGCCAACTTTTTTTCAGTAGATCAACTCGCTTTCAGTAAATCAAAGTTAAACTTTAGTTAGCAAGGCATGGGTTCTGTTAATTGGATGATAGAATGTACAGTAAGAGCGCTTACAAACTAGCGAGGTAGAGGGACTTTAGAAGGGGGGGGGGACTGCTTACCAGCCAAAAGCACCTGTAGTATAAATGCCAAAAATTAGTTGGTGGCCTGACGTTTAGACCCTAGCAGAGTCTTTCACCATGCTTTTGCAATTCCCTTAAATCACTTTGAAAAAAAAAGAATCTCCAGACCATTTATTATTATTATTATTATTTATTCGGCCAAAACATTCTAAAATACAAACATACATATACAAAGTAAGAAATGTCATACATCAAAGATAATCATGACGAAAGATTAATCGTATAACAAATACCAATAAACAGAATATATGTAATAGAGGTACAGTAGGTAAGATTGAGATAGGGGTGGGGGATGAGAAATGTATAGAAGGAGGAGCGGATTGGGGAAGAGAGGATATGGGAGGGAGTACAACAAGCAGAGTAAAGACAATCCAATCTAAGATGGCCAGGAAGAACAAAAGTGAAAACACTGTGACTCTAAAGCTGTGACTGACTGTGACTGGCCTATGTGAATTTCAGTAGGTTAATTTCAGTAACAGTAGGTTTTTGTTTCTATGAAGGGCTTACAGAGTTCGGAAAAAGAACCGGTGGGGTTTATGTAGACTCTCAACTCGTGATACTTGTTATGCATTTTTCAGTAAGAGTTTTTGCTAATATTTGTACGGCACAAGCATCCGGAATTTTGAGTTGTTGGGTTTATAATTCTATAGTTGTACTGGACCAGTGGACTAGAGACTCAGTATTTAATCTGTGACATCATATGTTTACACAAGAATCTCAAGCCTGGAAAGTCCTGCTGGCAGGATTTGTACATGTAGCATTTTTCCATGCGGGCATAATATGCAGATTACTCCCGTATGATTGTTGTATAAACTTTCAGTATGGAGAAACAACCACTCTCAAATCTTGTTCATGTGAATTGTTACAATTCATGATTTTATAATGGTAGTGAGGATTTAGAACAGCGCAACATTTCTCTTATGACCAGTGTAGTATCTTGCCTGCCAGAAAAATGCCTAGGAATGCGCGAGATAACTCTCCTTGTAAGTATGAGTCAAGCCTCATGCAAAGACTCTGGGTTGACCGCCGCCCAGTACAGTGGCTGACTGAATTATTAAAGAAGGCCTAGGTCCTTTTCCCCTGAGCTGAAGTTAAGTGTCCACCATGGAAAGAGTGTTTTAACTGTTTCCTAATGATGCCTGTTGTTACTATTGATTTGTTCCAAGAGCAAAAGGCTTCACAAAAAGCATACCACAGAGTTTGTATAGAGAGGGTGGGGGTGCTGCATTTAGCAGTATCTACTTACTCCACTGTGAACCATTTCACATTCTAGGAATCCCTATCTGGAGTGCCTCCAGCAGTAAGGAGCCATTGGTGGGTCAGTCAATAGGATTAGAAGAACCTGGCCGGAGCTGATAAGAAGGGGAAGTGTTTGGTAACAAAAGCAGGCCCCCTAAAACCGTTGCCATCTGGTTGCGTAACCTCTGTGGCCAGTGACCCACCAAATGGAAGACCAAGATGGAATTTGTCATTGTTAGGAGAGGCCCTTTGGAGGGGGTATTTGGCAACAGGCCCCTGATCTGTGGGTTTTGGCGGGAGAGTGGGTGGCCTTCTGATTTGTTCTGCATCAGCAGCCTTAATCCTTCTGTTGTGTTTATTTTCTTTTTTTTTTAAGGGGGGGGGTGTTGGTTTAACATAAGCAATTTTGTGCTTTCACTCATGAAAGGCAGTGGATACTTTTGGTAATTAGTCAAGAAATACAATTACCATAAAAGCTTACTTGGTAAGGACATGGAGGTAGAATAAGGAGCACCTGAGAGCTGCTGATATAAAACGAAGTGAGACCTTTCTGGCCGATTATATTTTTTTCTGATGTTAGGGCGGATATTTGTTTTTGTATTGGCAGGGCAGTTATGAGGGAAATGTAAAATTTGTACGGGACAATTTCTTGGGGGCACCTGGGTAAAGACCGGCCAATTGCCTCTATATGTCGCCTTGGTAAAGTGTTGGGGCTCAGTAAGCGTTTCGTCCATTTCTACTGGTACAGTAGTTCATTAGTGCATGACAAGTGTAGGTGTCGTGGGCCAATGTGGAAGGGTCTGGGTTTGCCATTTTGGAATCATCGGGACAGGCTTATTCTTGTACAATCCCCACACAATAGAACAATCCCCCCAAATGTGAGAGAGGTGAATTACTCACCTTTGATTGGCCGGTATTTTCGGCTTCTAATGAGCCTGCAAATCTCCTCCTTTGTCCGCGGAGATGAGCACAGCGCCAATTTGACAACTTCTTTTATCTGTTTTGTCGGAGACCCCAGTCTTGAGTACACAATTACCAAAGCCATCTCTTTGGAATGCATACCAATGTGCTTAGAAACAGTTTGTCAAGAAGAAAAGAAAGCGCGTATGTGGACAAAATTACTCCAGCAAATCCAACACCCCCCCCCTTTTTTCTTTTTTCCTTTCATTTCTTTCTTTTGTAACTTGTTCTGAATGCCCGAAGGATGGGAAATATTCAGACTTGTTTTTTTTCTGCCTGGTGAAAAGAGTAGCTGTTGTTATCTCTAGATATTACCAAAAAAAATCATTCTTTTTGATCTACTTTTTCTAGTGCTGAAGATGCTGAAGATGCTGATCCTAAAAGCTTCTTGAAATCTATTACTCCAGCTGCTACCAAAATGTTGGAAATGCTTTTATTTCAACAAACATGTGACCCCTACAGGCCTTGCGCTGAAGCTTTTTTGTAAAGTAGCCCACCAGGCTAGTAAACTTTGCCCTTTACTTGCCTTTACAAAGTTTTAGTAGCCCACACTTAAAGCATGAATTCAATTGTCGCCAAATGTATCTTTTTGACTGATGGTAGCAATCGCAACCAGTTCTGCGCCCAATTTCATAGATCTGCTTCAGCACAAAAAGTAGCTAAGCACAAACAAATTATGCTTGCCAGAATAAGGTTACCAGCCAATCTACCATATCACATGTACAATTTGTAGCTGATTGGTATCCTGCTCATTTCTGCTTAGCAGGCAATTGTTAAGTAATATTTTCTGCTTCAGCACAAAAAGTAGCTAAGCACAAACAAATTATGCTTGCCAGAATAAGGTTACCAGCCAATCTACCATATCACATGTACAATTTGTAACTGATTGGTATCCTGCTCATTTCTGCTTAGCAGGCAATTGTTAAGCAATAGTTTCTGCTTCAGCAGCTCTATGAAGTTGGGCCCAGTTTATTGGTTTAAAAGTGAAGTAACATTCACACACTAATGAAGTTATATTCCCCCACACATTCTGTGTGTTACATCCCTGTGGAGACATCTTTTGTTCTGTCCTTTGTCCCTGTAGTTAACATCCTCTCATTGACTTAAGACACAACATTCCTTGTGGAGCACCCCAGTCTTTAGAGTTTTCCCAACTGAGACCCTTTTATGTTTTGTTCTCGGGCTCCATAAGGTAGCGCCGGATATTAAAACACTAATGAAGTTACGTTCAAACACTCAAAGATAATGTAACACTCTTTAAAAGTTGTTATTCACATCCGAAAAGGAAGAAATAGTGAGCATTATAAGGAAGTATAGGTTGTACAGTTTTGAGTAGCCCACAAGTTGATAAGTGGTTTTTACTAGCTTATAGCAGTTTTTACTAGACAGTGTTCCCCGGGCTAGTGTTAAGGGAACATTAAAGAATTGGTTTTCGCTAACAAAACAGTTGCTGGCAGTGTAAGCACTTTATGTAATCCGCCATATACATAAACTGACAAACCTGTAGAAGTTTGAGATCGATCGGCCATCTGGGTCACGAGAAAATAGTGAAAAACCGATTACACATTTGCATGAAATCATATAGATTCAACAAATAAAACGCTCACTGAGCGATAAACTCCAATCTGAAAATTAGTTTATTAATTTCTCACCAAATATGGCATTTCAGACAGAAATATTTCAAGGGATGTTTTCTACTATCATCATCATTAGACTGTAAGTTTTATGTAAATCTGTGATCAAAAAGTATGTTTTACAAGTTTTTTTCTTACCAATTCTGTAATGTTCCTTTAAGGGCGAGCCCTCTCCTACATTTTGGATTACAGTTTCAGACCTTTTTTGTCGGCCCTGACTCTCACTCAAAATGAAGCCCCCATCTTAAAGGTCCTTGGACTGGCAACTGTCATGAAAATCAGGTCAACCTAGAAACCTGTGCGTTACTATGGAAACATTTCCAGACAGATCCAAATTGAGGGTTAAGTCTTGAATTGCTAAGTCGTGAGCTGCCTGTATTAATATCAAAACCTAATTGTTGATGCGTGGGCTGTGAACATGTACAGACATTATGTGTCCACTGGCGCACACTTTTCTGGGGAAATATTATTGTTGCGGGGGGGGGGGGGGGGGGGTGGACCCTAGCCCCCACCTTTTCTGCTTATAGACAACAACAGAATTTATGAATTGTAGTGTTTTCTTTTTTATTATTGTTGTGTACTTGTATATATGTGTGCTGCCAAGTTATTCAACGACAAAGAAAGGAGCTTAAGAAAGATTGTTTTAAAAAAGAAGGGAAAAATAGCGTACATTTATTGCGTGCTTCATTATCAGTTGCTGAAGAAGACCCACATGTTTTGTTGTTTCAACGAAAGACAGTTGGAACACGTTTAGAAACTCTTCATCTAAACGCCTCCGTTTTTGTTTTATTTTTTCTTCAGGAGCGTTTCTCATCCCCTACATCATTATGCTCACCTTCGCTGGAATGCCGTTGTTTTTCCTGGAGTTGAGCTTTGGACAGTATGGCAGCAGTGGACCAATCAGCTGCTGGCGTTCGGTGCCGCTCTTCCGAGGTAAGTAGCTTAATTTTTACATTTTTTTTTTGGTAAAGGTCTGTTCGTCTTTCTTGGCTGCTCCAGTGCGGTTGTAGTTTACTCTAAGCGCTGTTTTTACAAATCTCATTTTGAATTTACATATGGAAATGAATTTTTTGACTTTTATGCGTTGGTTATAAGATGTGTGGTTGGGCTGGAACACTGGGGTCGAAATTAAAAAGATGGCGTTTGCACAAACTTCATGAGTTTTGAGTTTGATTTTGAACAGACTCCTGAACTGACAATTTGTCATTTTGATCAGCAGGGACAGTTTTTTCTCTCCAGAATTTAAAAGCTAATTCCCGGATTCCGAAATCTACTCCGCCGCAGTAAAATAAATAGCAAGACAGGTTCTCAAAGATCAAATCTACACAGCCAAGTAGATTAGATACACATGGTGTTACCGCAAACTAAATACGGATTGTCATTTTTGAATTCTCTAAAGGTGTCGGCTACGGTATGGTCATCGTATCGGCTCTGGTGGCAGTCTACTACAACGTCATCATCTGCTACACCATCTTCTACATCATCAAGTCCATGACGACAGGGCTGCTCCCCTGGGTCGGCTGCGACCACGACTGGAACTCGCCGTTCTGCAGCACGCTGGTCCAGGACTGCCTGGACAGCAAGGGCATCGTCACCGCCGAGAACGAGTGCATCCCGATCGCCAACATGACCAGTGCCACCATGATGCAGTACAACATCACGGCCGACGGGAACATCTCAAACTACAGGGACCCCCTGATGCACCTCCGAGTCCGACCGAGTGAGGAGTACTACAGGTGGGCAAACATGACGACTCCTTTTGAAACCTAATCTGTACTTTAATTTTGATTTACTCTTACACCGATGTGTATTAAGCACTGTATACTCGGTACTTTCCCGATCTCTGTGAAAAATAAAACAAAAAATCCACAGGCAAATCACTCGAGTGGGATTCGAACCCACTAGACCACCGAGCTAGCCCGATGGCTAGAGGTGGTTCGAATCCTTAGCAGCAGGTACGGCAACGATTTACTGTACTTATAGTCGCTAAGGGGAAACCAAACGCACCAACTCTTTAGTTTTGGGGGTAAAACATACCAGCCAAAAGTTTCATTTAGCTTCGGCAAACGTGGTCAGTTTAGGTTCATATTCCCCAAAGTAAGATCTAACTGACTAAGTAAAAAGTATACAAGTTATGACTTCAGTTAAAAATATATAAATGTATCTACTGACCATCCGTTTGTCCTCACTACTTTACTCTGATTGGTTCTTAGCCACCCCACTGTAACTTTGATTGGCTATAATTTTCTGGATACCTTCCCATAATTCTTTGCTTCTCTTTTTTGCTATAAATGGATATGTTTTCGTTTGTGCTTGATTATGCCTCTGACGAAGGTCCGGTTTGGAACCAAAGCTAAGGCCATCTCCCCCTACTAGTTTTAGTTTTGATTTGTGGGAACAGATCTGTGCAGCATTTAGTGCAACTGTCTACTGACTGCAGTTCTTGCGTGTATTCAAACATTGGGATCTATAAATTGCGTGGTTTTGTCTCCGTGGCGAAATTGTTCTCGAGCCCAAAGTTCCCAGAAATGTTTTCTCATTTGCACGTGTCCATCTTTCTTTACAGGCAAGGTGTCTTGCATGACTCTGGAGATATCTTTAGCTCTGGTTACGTGATCTGGCAGTTGGCTCTCTGTCTTCTCCTCGCCTGGTTCCTGGTGTTCATCTGCTTGGCTAAGGGCGTAAAGTCATCTGGCAAGGTGGGTACCAGACTTGGTAGCGCACATGAAAATTTGATTAATTAAATATAATTTGCCATCTGCGCTCCTATTCCAATCATGCTGGAAAAAAAAGGAAACGTCTCACCAGGCCTTGTGTAACGAGTTCAGTGAACATTCGACTATTTACAAAGCTGTCCTCTGCGTAACTGGCTTTCTTGTGGACAGTTCTCGCTAACATTGGTGTTAAGAGTTTGGGAGAATAATGATTTTGTTGTCTTATGAAACTGTGACGTGTCATGGCTGAGCGGGGAAATAGCACAGGACCCAAACTCTAGTGTTTCTGATCAGCAGAGTGTTGGTCCGAGTCCCGGTCGTGACACTTGTGTCCTTAAGCAAGACACTTAACCATTATTGCTGCGTCCTTCGGATGGGACGTAAAGCTGTAGGTCCCGTGTGTAAGGTAATGCACGTAAAAGAACCCAGTGCACTTGTCGTAAACAGAAGGGGTTTACCCTGGCGTTCTTGGGTTGATTGGCTGCATATTGCGCCACAGCACGGTGTAAACCATTTCATGTTTAGCTCCACATATATAGCAGGATAAATTGTATAATAATGTATGAGCGTCACTGAGTGACTTGTTACTGTTAATATTGAATTTGATAAACAAAGTTGTTTCCGTGTCCATAGGTTGTATATTTTACGGCCATCTTCCCCTACATCGTCCTCTTCATCCTGTTGATTCGTGGCGTTACGTTGGACGGTTACATGGATGGTGTCCGGTTCTTTATCACCCCTCAGTGGGAACTTCTCAAACACCCTAAGGTAAGCTTTAAAAAAAATAACGGAATTTTTAATTTTTTTAAATTATTTTATTTCTCTCCACAAGTTCAATAAAAATTTACACACAAAAGAGATCCAAAATAGATATGGAGAAGGCTAGACTGAGGAGGAAAACGTAAATTTTCCTATAACCTAAAGGTTCAGTCTGCCGATTAAAAATATTTGTGAAAGGTACAGACCCGCAAAATATACACAGGACAAAAAGGATAACAATCACAAAGATATATACACTTCAAAACTTTGAGTTGCATGGGTTGAATCGAAGAGAAAGCTGTTGACTGCTGCTTTTGAATAAAGAGATTTAGATTTGAAGTTGACTTGATAGGAATAAAACCAGTCGTCAAAAGAGTAGATGTGTTTCCTTGTCGTTGTCGTCCCGTCCAGACCATTTTATTTTTGTGGTGGTGAAAATGAGGAGTTAAAAGAGAACACCTAGGAGGTTCAGGGAGCTTAGTCCTCTCAGGCGAGCTTGTCAAACTTGCCCACTACTTTATTTGTGTTGACGTAAAAGAGTCTGCCAATCTACTGATTATGTAGCACTCTCTAGGTTCAAGGGGATTTACTGCCGGAAACTCATACTTGCAATCTTTTTATTCACATTTTTTTCCCCTCCTCCTCCTTTTCTGATATAAAGGTCAAGTGCGATATTAGCCTTTGGTAAAGAACTTTCAAAGCGGAAGTTAACTAACTTCAGGCCTGTGACGGGCCTGGAATTTCATCTTTGAAAGGGCAAGGTCATTTTTATTTTGCAAAGGGCCCTTCCAATTGGAAAATCTTTCAAGTCTATGGGGAGCTTTTGAAGGGGCACCGAGGCCAAGACCAGGGGCAACAGAGGCCATGGCCTGCGTGTAATTCCAGGCCTGCTGTGAATTGTCAGGATTTTAGGTTTTATTTTCGTAGGCTATCCAATTTTGCCTTCACAGTTTCTTGAAAGATACAAACTGACCATCGAGGAAAGAAAGACACATACAGCCCCCATTAAAGTGTCCGAACCTCTAGTTTTTACATTTGTGGTGATGTAGATTCTGATCTCGACAAGAGTTTGGATTTTCAGGGTTTTTTCTTTTTTAATCTTCCAACACCCCTAAAAAATAGTTATACTTTGAATTTGGATGCTCCACCGTAACGGTAATTGTTAAACCAACGTGTTGTTTTCCTTCAGGTATGGAAAGATGCCGCCGTCCAGATTTTCTACTCACTCAGTGCGTCTTGGGGAGGTCTCATTACTTTGTCATCTTACAACAAATTCCACAACAATTGCTTCAGGTGAGCAGATCAAACTTTCAGCCTTATGAACCCTACTCACAATGGTCAACTGTCTCCATGTTTTGCTCAGTCTTTGATTTTAGTACATGGTCTCTTGAGGTTGCTTTACTCAAAAAATGAGAAGACAAAATGTCATCTTTTAACCCTCTTGCTGTCTGACCATTCAATACCATTCACTGTGGTTTTGAATGATAGATAAACTATGCCAGCCTGCAATATGATACCATGAAGGAATGCGTGTACACAGTACACAGTTAGTTCTGTGCACAGTTGTGCCACCGTACACAACCTTGGCAGTCGAATGGTTTCAAATGGTTGGTCAACTCACTGGAAAATGTTGCCAAGAGTCGCTGAGAGTAGGAGGGTTAATGCAATTCCCCATCCCCTCTCTCCAAAAAAGAAAAAAAAACTGTTAGTGTCCAGCTTGCCTCTAATTATCTGATGTTAAATGTTCTTAGCACGATTTTTCATTTCTATTTTTTAAAATGTTACAATTTTTTTCATGTGATTTTCAGGGATGCAATGATCGTTCCTGTCATCAACTGCGCAACAAGTATCTTCGCCGGATTCGTCATTTTCTCCATCATGGGCAACATGGCCTACGAGCTCAAAGTCCCTGTTAGCGAAGTCGTCGATGAAGGTACGTTACACCCCTCCCTGGTCCCCCCGCACTTCTTCCTCTGACTAACAGTAAAAAACCAGCGCACAGTGTGTTAAGATTAATCGGTAGCCCTGATGAATCGGAGATATTAATCCACTGTCGCCCATTTCATTTTACATTTTACAGAATTCGGCCTGGCCTTCATCGCATACCCAGAGGCTGTTGCACGCCTACCAATTTCCCCGCTCTGGTCCTTGTTGTTCTTTTTTATGCTCCTCACATTGGGGCTTGGAAGTCAGGTAAATGAACGGAGAGAAGAGAGGTGGCCCGATCCTTTTTTCCTCCCCACGGGCCATTTGCTAACCCGGTTCTACAATCGGGGACGAAACTTTTCATGGCATAACCCCAAATATCTACAAAAAAATTCATGAGAATGGCCTCATTTTTAATTCATTGAGAAGAATCTTCTCAGATTAACTTTTTTTTCCGAATCTTGCAATGGAGTCTGACAAAATGAGTCGGAGAGGGAACATTGCCATGAATGGGTTTTATCCCGAGGTTGTAGACTGTTCCCCCCCACAGCAGGGATGGCAGCAACATGCGTGATGAGGCTGTTGGACATTGGACTCCACACAGAGCTGCAGTTTAGGGTAGGGTTATTCCGTAAGTATATCCAGAAATCAGATTTCTGGAGGGTAAGGTTTTCAAATGTTTGCATTTATTTCTTTTGATAACAACACCTGATGATTTTTTCCCCCTTGGTTCATCACCATTGACGATCGAGGCTTGTGTCTAGTGTTAAACTTAACTGACTGTGAAATTGATCCACGTTTTCCGAACAAGAAAGTTATTTCTAAAACAACATTCTTACCGCTGAAGAATTCTCGATGGCAAATCGTAATAAATGGCGTTCAAAGCTACATCAAGATTCTATTATATTTCTTCCTATTCACAAAGTGGTGCTTTCAAAGATATATGAAAAACTTCCTGCGTTCGATTCAAAAGTTTTGATAAACGAGCTTTCACTCTTCAGTTTCACGAAGAGGTAACCATTGTCAATTTTGGATTGACTTATGTCTTATTTTCATTTCTTATACCCAGTTGTGCATCGTCGAGACGGTCGTGACATCAATCGTGGATGAGTTTCCCGCGTTATTTAAGATCAAGAAAAGTCTGGGTCCTCGGAGCGTATGCTACGTTGGGTTTCTTGCTCGGGTTGAACTGTGTAACACAAGTAAGTTGAGCTGAATAACTCGATCCCGTCATAACTATTGACAGTTTATAATTTTGGCTTATTCTTATTCTTTATTTGGCCATTAAATACACACAAACAGTCAGTAAGTAACAAAATGAATAAATAAATAATTAAATAAATCAGTATTTAAGTAAATACAAGCAATAAGTAAATATTAGCAAAACAACAAAATTAAAAGCACATGAAGTGTACAAAACAACCTTAATGTGATGGCCAGGCTTAATGTCGGAACTCCGCTATCTCTGTACCCCCTAGGCTGGTAGTTATAAAGTCATCTTATAACCCCCTAGCTTGTAGTTATAAGTCATCTTATAACCCCCTAGGCTTGTAGTTATAAGGTCATCTTATAACTCCCTAGGCTTGTAGTTATAAGGTCATCTTATAACCTCCTAGGCTGGTAGTTATAAGCCCTTGGCTGCTATGTGATATTTTTTAATGAATAATCCAAGAATGAATGAATGAATGAATGAATACTAGCTTGCTGCATTCTAAAATTACTGTAAGGGTACACCTTAGACTTAACCCAAGTCCTTCTCTATTAATGTTTGGAACTATTTTCACTTCTAATCTTTCAGGCTGGTAATTATTGGGTAATCTTAATGGACAAGTATGCTGCAGACTTTGCTTTGTTGATCTTCGGTTTGTGTGAATGCATCGGACTAGGCTGGTGCTATGGAGTCAAGAGATTCTTCAATGACATCCGCACCATGATCTCCGACAGACTTGTGGACAATCCTTTCTTCAAATGGTGGGGAGTTCTGTGGTGTGCTCTCACCCCAGCCATCCTGTCGGTAAGTGTCTCGACGTCGACTTTGAAAGAGAACGGTCGGGGTAAAAGAAACGACTAGCATTGGGTTTCAGAAGAGGAGAAGAGACGATTTCAGTTTAAACTGATCGTAGCAAAAGTCGTTCAAAAGAAACAAGTTAATGGTAAAGTAAATAGTTATGGCCTGACGTTTCGACCCTAGCAGAGTGATTTTTTTTAGCCTTCGAGAAAGACTCTGATAGGGTTGAAGCGCCAGGCCATTAGCTATTTTTTGCATTTATACTACAGGTCCTTTTGGCTGGTAAGCAGTTTGCAACGGCTAATTCTATTTCCTCAAAAGAAATAAACATTATTGTTTTTTGGAGGATTGAATTAATACACATCCTCCTTTTCTAGCTTTCAATAGACACACCGCAAATTTCTTATGTTATACTGAGTAACATGCCAGATTGGGATTTGTCGATTTATTATTTCCTCGTAGGGAAGGTTTAGTTGGGGAAGGACAAACTTATTCCTTCATTTTGTGTATATCTGTCAGGCATGGGATTGCTCAGGAAGTTCTCAAAATGTTCTAGAGCCTTGAGAGAAGTAAAGTGATCACCGAAGGGAGAAAGAAATAGTCCACATTGTGTCCAAACCTCTCGATTTGTATTTCTGATGATGCACAGAGTCTGTAAACCTCCTGAATCTGGGAGGTTGTGGGTCTAGAATAAAGAGGAAAGCCAGTCGGGCCAGCAAGCCCTTTTTTTGGGTTTGACTTTTCAAATTTGTCAAATCTCATTCCTGATTTTTGGTTTTGTTTTGTTCAACAGTTTGTGTTGCTTTTTAACTGGATTGACTGGGAGGTTCCGATGGCCGGTGAGAATAAGCCATTCCCCCCCGGTGCTCATGTCATCGGCTGGATCATGATCATGACGAGTATATCGGCCATCCCAGCCTGCATGCTCTACGAGATTATCAAAGCAGATGGAAGCCTACTGGAAGTAAGTAGTTCCGACCCTACTTCAGATCGGTTCCTGATCAGGATTTGTTTTTTTCTTTTTGTAGATGTCCCTGTGCCTTCAAACTTTCATGCAGGGACCGCTAAGGGATGCAGAGCTGCCAACTCTCCCTGGTTCTGCAGAAAGTTCCCTGAGAACAAACCAATCTTTCCATATTCTGACAATCTCCCTGATTATGGATACTTTGTCCCTATTATGTTGAATGTAATTCTGAATATCTCCCTGATTGATGTACAACATCTCCCTGATTGCAAGATGCAAATGTTGGCAGCTCTGGGGATGACAGACATTAACTATGATGTCCAAACGTCTAGTGTATGTTAGGTGATGTGGTAAGGCTTTACATCCAGAAAACAAAACACCCTGGAAGTTCAGGTGTTTAATCTTTACACCAAGAGCAGAAAGATATTTATCAGACTATAAAAGTCAACATTTGAACAAAAACACAAGACCGCAGGACTCATATGGTCGTGAGTTTACTGGCCTGAGGCTAAAATCACTGGCCTCGTCCTAAGTTTACTGGCCTGAGGCTAAAATCACTGGCCTCGTCCTAAGTTTACTGGCCCGAGGCTGAAACCACTGGCCTCGGGCCTTTGGTCAAGTGTACATTTCGAGCCCTGAAGGTGATTTCAAATTAATGAAGATGTTTTTCTTCTTCTTTTTCTTATCTACAGCGGTTTAGGCAAGCCACCACATCGCACCCATCTTGGGGTCCTATGCTGAAGACCCACCGCCTGGAGGCCATGAACGTGCATAAATCACATGGAACCGAAATGGGTGGAGTCTTGGAACCAGACACGGATAATTACGCTGATAACGACGTAAAATATACCCCTGCCAATGCCGACGAGTCTATGGTTTAAACCACTTTATTAAAAAAAAAATTATTGAGGAGGACCTTCTCGGAGAAAAGAAATATTAAGGAGTCTCCGTCAAGAGCAATGGCATCCTTGATTTCTGACTGTTTTGAGAAACACGACCGTTTCAAGATCGGGAGCCAAAACAAATTGAACGACCCCCAAACAATACTGCCATTTTTTAAGGCTGCTTTTGAGGCTACCATTCTGAGTGATTGTTCACTGGAGATCTGCATCTGAGAAGGCCTAAGACTCCTCTTTCGATCTGATGCTGGACATGGACCTTCTCTGAAGGAGCCTGAAGGAACTTGGCGTCCTGAAACTACACTTACATGCTGCTCGGAGAAAAAAAACTTGGGAACAAAGATCAGTTCTGTTTCAATTGTGGCCGACAACGTTTTGATCAGGTGGAACCGGGTTTGTTTGAACGGTAACCTAAACATTGTGAAATCTTCCAAAACAGGTTCCACGTAAGTTTGTTTTTTCAGAGTTTTATCTTTGGAACACTATTCGTGTTATTTTATTTCTGGCTATTAAAGACGTTTTGTGGGACTACTATTGAGAGAAAATATTTATGTGACGTTATGAAGAGGGCCAAGGAGACGCACACCTTTGATTTTGCGACGGAATCATCAGCAAACGACAGGCGCAGATGCTTCAAAACTTTGGGTTTTAGTTGTAGTTAGTATTTAAACAAAAGGTTTGAACACATCTAGTCTCTGCTTACTGTAAGTGAAAAAACTGTAAGCGTATTTAATGTAAGCGTATTTCACAGGTAAGCATTGATTTTTTGCTTGTGTGCATGCGTTTTTCACATTACTGTGCATTTTGCTTACATAGCTGGGCCCAATTTCATAGAGATGCTTAAGCAGAAAATATTGCTGAACAATTTTCTGCTAAGCAGAAATCAGCAGGATACCAGTCACAAATTGTACATGTGACATGATAGTTTGGCTGGTAACCTTATTCTGGTGAGCATTAGTTTTGCTCAGCTACTTTTTTTTTGTGCTTAAGCTTTATGAAATTGGGCCCAGGTGCTAAGCAGAGACTGTAAGCGCAGAAACCTTTGGTAAGCAGAAACATGAAATTGAACCTGGGTTTGTATGGCTGTACATTGGAGTAAATGCATCTATGTTGAGAAATGTCTGGGTAAGATCTAAGAGGATGAGGCCAAAGGTGTATGTCTCCTTCTTGTAGTTCCTAACAATGTCTTTAACACCTGTAGTTATAATATACAGTGTAAAGTTTTGTTCTAATGGTTACGTTTTTCTTCTCTTGTATGGTGTGCTCAACCAGCAAAACTAAAACTGAGTTCACTCGGAAGGAACAAGGTCATTAAGCCATCGTAAATTAGAAAACGGGTAGGAAATAGAACAGGGTTTCTGCTAACCAAGATGGTAAAAAAAACGAAATATGTTAATATTTTTTGTCGTAGTCGAATACGATACTCATGTATATTTTATTTTAGAGTTTAGTTTTGTTTGTTTTTTTGCTTTTATGACTTACTCTGAGAAACACTTCTTGAATCTGGAGTGTTTTTGTTGATGTTTTTTTCTTTCTTTTTTTGTGGGCAAGGTGAGCCCCAGTGAAATATGAATCTGTAAATAGAAGTCAGGGTCATGGAATAAACCTATTGAATGTCCCCCTGATAAACTGGTGGCATTATTTTAAAATACAGAATACCTCACCTTTCTGGGAATACCAAAAAGATTTTTCTAAAGATGTTGGTAATTTTAGTAAAAAATATTCAGTAAAAAGAAACTTGGAAAAAAACGAAATAATCAAGTATGAAATGATTTTGACATTGTACTCTCCTCACAGCGTTGAAATAATCATTTAAGTTTTCCCCATCATCAAGATTTTAGACAGGATTTGGTAAAAGGGGGTCCAAATGGGCTGGACATTTTAAAACCGGGTGTCCAGATGGTTCACTTATAATACATTTACATGTATGTAAATGACAGATAAAACAGGGTGTCCAAATTTTAAAAAGGGGTGTCCAAAAGACACCCAGACACCCCCTCTGGCTAACACTAAGCCCTGCATTAAACCAGTGATCAAAATGAATTTATCTGGTAAAAATATCAATGTTTGTACAGTGTGGATGCCTCCTAAGAAATTTCAGCAAGGTTTTTTTAAAAAAAACTTGTTGAAGGCATAACACAAAGTGCAAAAACAATGCAACTTAACTTGCTGCGTTAGTTTTAAGGTTGTGGTACAAAGAATACACGTATTCTTCAAACCTGCCGAACGATCGTAGCAAGTGTAACTTGGAGAAACAGGGTAATGAAGTGTGTTCAGTGCTTACTAAAGTTTTCTTTTCTTTTGTTCTTACCGTCGACCTATTTATCACATGTTTTGTTTTTCCAAGACGGACGTACATAAACGTGTGTATTGACTCAATTCAGTGAATGTCATCGCCACAAAAATCTTGGTCGCCACAATTTGGGAGTCGATGTCCATGTGTGTTAAACGGTGTCTTGTGCACTTTAGGCAATGCGGCGTTTACAGGCTTACCCGTTGACTCCCAGAGTAGTGAGTGTGGCACAATTCATTGCCGCTTTTGACGCGCGTTTCAGAGGTCAATACAAAATAATGATTACCCCCTTTTTACAAACGAATAAGTGATTTTGCTTGTGAATGAAATCAAACTGATATTTTAATTTTTATTGTTGTACACAAAGGCACTCTGCAGCCGTGGCAAGACATCTACCTCGCAGGTTATGAACACCTGGCATGTAAACTGATTTATTCTTAACAAAACATTGAAACCAAAAATAGGGACAATATTCCTACTTGAATATTCATTGACTATATTAAGCTCACTGTCGTGGGGTGGTGGTTTACAAAAGGAGCATTTCGTCGGCTCAGTGCTATCAGGTCGTTTATTGTAACTTTTAAATCCGCAATGATCAAAAGGGGTTGAAATGAAAAAAATGCGTATAAATTTAAATAACTAAATCAAAATCTACAAATAATTTTTTGTTTTGTTTTGAAAATTTAAGTTTCTTTTTGCTAAATAATTACTTCGGAGACTACTCTTGATTTACCCAAAATACCACTTTAATGAAACCCATACAAACTGCACTGACGACCTTATAGTCCCGAGCCGACGATTTTTATTTTAACTTACTAACTGTGTTGCTGAGCGATACTTCTAACATTTTGTGAGTTTTCAGAGGCCTATTTTCAAAAAAGGTAGTACCTCTTGCAACAGATGTGGGTGGCAATTTCAGTTGTAGGAAATAATTAAAGCAAAAACGAATGCTCTTTTTGTTCTTGTGTAAAGAAAATGCGTGACTATCAACTCTAAAAAAGATAACTGAAGAATTTAACAAAGATCTTCAGTTTTGTTCAGAAACTTGATTCAGAAATGCATTTCACCAATCGTCCTCTTTAAATAATGCATGGTAAGAGCTGTTTAGGGGAAAATCCGAGTTTGCTGTCTACCTTTAATTGGTTTAAAGCTTTTTACCAAAAAAAAAAATTGTTGCAGTTATGGGCATTTTCATCAGAATACTCTTCCATTTTTTTTTGGGGGGGGGGGAAGGGTCGTATGGAGAACAAATTAAAAATCTCTGCCAAAGATATTTTGTAAATTAAACTTTACTGAAATTGAGTGGTTGGTTGTTCTTTAGTACAAATAAAACTACATAGTGACTTCAGCGAGCACTGTTAAGAATTTGAATGGAGTCATAGTCACTCTGGCCATTTTGTCTTGTATCTTAACTGTCAATGGAAAATCGCTCTACGAAATGAAAAGGATGACGGGCACCAGTCTATTCAAGACAAATGCTTCACAGAGATATTGAGACATCTTAATCCAGGTTGAATGTCTAGGTCTGAAGCTGTATTATCCATCTTGTTGGACTATTTTTTTTAAGGTGTTATAAAGAACGATCACAGATTTTCTTTTGTACAGGTTACAGACGTTTGTATAGATTATGGAGATAATATCCGGTGCATGCTGATTACAATACTTAATCAAGTGATTTTATTGAAATAATGTATATTTTACTATTTCGGTTAAAGGCCCAGTACACTATTGGTAAGATCGAAAAACACAAATGTTCACAGATTCACACATAACTTACATGATCTAAAGTAAGTAATGGTAGAAAGGGTTCCTTACAAATATTTCTGCCTAAAATGCTGTTGGTTTCTGGGAAATGAATAAAAACAATAGTTTTTATCATGCGTGATAAAAACGCGATGTTTGAAAAACAGAAAACACATAAGGTCTCTTTTAACTATTTTCTCGTGACCTTGATGACCAATTGAGCTCAAACTTTCACAGGTTTGTTTGTTCATGCATATGTTGAATCACAAAATGTGGGCACTGATTTTGAGCTGTTATCAAAAGTGTACGATACCTTTAAATCCTGTTTATTCCGTTTTGAATTCCTAAAAAAAACATTGATTAAGTAAAACATCTGGGTTCAGAAAGCTCTAAAATGTCCTGAAACTACTCTTCGTTTTTTGGTTTTTGTTTTGAAGTTGTCTCTCCCCTGCCCTTGGATACTGTGCCTTAGAAAAAGTATAAAAGGCTTACAGCAATTTTTTGCAGGATTGAATTTCAGTGTACATTTTTTCTGTTTTTGTTTTCTTATCCTTTGTAGGGTTAGAGAATACTTTTTTTCTTTTCAAGTTTGTATAAAAAAAAAAAGCAATGCAAGTCACTGCTGACATTGGACAATGCAAAATAATGAACGAAAACATATAAATACTTGTATATAATATATGAGAAGTTTTTAGTGGTCGTTTTTTGTGTTTTCACTCTTGCAAATTGTGCATAGGTGAATATGCAAGATGTTTCTTTATGTAGGGTCTACATTTTTTGTACATATTATAAAGAGACAAAGGAGTTAGCCACTCTCCTTAGGGCCCCCCCAAAACAAACGCTGTGTTTCCGAACCAACCCCCAAAAGATCTCACAAAAGGGTAGGGTCAAGATTTGTATTTTTTCCTCTCAGAAGGCCAAGTGGAATTTTTAGAAACGGTCGACTTCAAAATCGCTTAATATTTATTTTACAGACATTGCATTTGTACATACATGTTCAAGGCCTGGAATTTCATCTTTGAGAGGGCAAAGCCATTTGCAATTTGCAAAGGGCACTTTCATTTGAAAATCTTAAAAGTCTATTGGAAACTTTTGAAGGGGCACCAAGGCCAAGGCCAAGACCAGGGCAACGGAGGCCATGGCCTCCGTGGCCTCCGTGTAATTCCAGGCATGATGTTCAGCACACATACATCAAATTAATTTTTGAAAATATTAGCCAGAGGAAAAATTTAAACCTTCCTGCCGACTTATACTGGAAACACATCTTTTATTTTACTTGGCCTTAGGGTTGCGTTGGAAACACATGTTACTTTTTTTATTCACGTGACAATCCCTTCCACTTAAAAACTATACTTCACCTTTTTCTACCAAGTCTGGTCCCGTTTGGTTATTCTTCTGTGAAACTTAAATCAAAAAAAAAAAAAAAAAATTAAAAACAACCAAAATCAGCTGAGCTGTTTAATCTTTTTCAGACGGATTATCTTATAAAAAACTATAACTTTTTACAATTTCGCATGAAGGCTTGAGGCAAAGTTACGAGCCAAAACTGACTGTCCACTAAAGGTCATGTCACACGGGGCAATTTTTTTCAGGCAACTTGGAGGCAATCAACTGCACTGCATGCACAAGGAACACTTTGGCATCACAAGAGACGTTCCTCTAGCTGTAACTCACTATCCAAAGAAAATAATGAGAAATGTGAGTGAATGTTCTTATTGGAGATGCCCGGAGCCGGTTGCCTGTAAATTGCTTTGTGTGGCGTGGCCTTTCGAAGCATAAAAGCCAGAGAAATGGCCATGATAGATAGATTGTGATTGGTCAATGGAATGAGACGAACTACCGAGGACTTGCCATTGATTGGTCAAGACTGTTGCTATAAGAACTTCTCATTGATTGGTCATATTGTTGCTATGAGATCTTGCGCTTGATTTGCCAATGGACTGTTGCTATAAGTTTTCTGATTGGCTAATGCAGTGGTCACAATTATTTGGAACGTTTGAAACAAGCCCCGTGTCTTATCATTCAATATTTTTTGCACTTACAAGATTTTGCCAAAAGAAGTACAGGTTTTTTTTGCATTAAATACAAAAATGAGTGTCCTGTTTGAATCGTTCCAACATTTCTGACCATGATAAAAAGGTCCAAGGTCAAGTCTTTAACCTATTGAATGTGTTCCTAATACATGTACGTCTGTTTTGCTTTCATTGGTGCTGCAGTGATTATAAGAATTGTAATGTTACGGAGACCTAACTTTCAGGGTTTTGGTTATATATAGTTAGCTGTAAGTCAGTGTTTTTTTATAACTTATCAGAATGCCTTTTCATAAATATGTGGGTGTACAGTTGTCCATATTACTATTTTAGCAATGTTGAATACTATAACGTTGAATTTTCCTAACCACCATAGAGAAAGATTGAACTTGACAACACTTTCAGTGTTGCCTTGGAACTCTGAAAGTGTTCCATTTTAAACACTTACAGTGTTGCTTTTGGAACGCTGTAAGCATGCCATTTGGAACACTTGAAGTTTTATTTTGAGAACACTAAAAAACTGTTCCATTTTGAACACTTTAATTTAAGTGTTACTTTTGGAACACTACGAGTGTTCCATTTGGAACACTTAAAGTGTTGCCTTAGGCACACTGAAAGTGTTCCATGTGGGAACACTCACTGGCCCGATTGAGAATGCATACTGTTTTCTCTTCTGGGATAAACAAGACAACATTCCCAGAGAGGACATGTTCTTGGTCATAAAAAATGCTCTCTTTGAGTTTGTGCATTCTGCAAAAATTAACGCCATATATAAACTGGTATTCATTCAAAACTGTTATTTATTTCTTTGGTTGAGAGTTTTTGAAAATGCGTAGCTTGTCTATATATTGGTTTCAAACCCTTCATCTTTAAAGCACATGTACAACATTGGTAGTTTTCAAAGGCCGGTATCCCCACTTTGTGTGACCCAACATTTACATGAAATAACAAACCCGTGAAATGTTAAGCTCAACCGGTCATCAGAGTCACGAGAAAACAGTGAAAACCCCCATTGTATGTTTTCACTGTTTTTTCGAACATCAGGTTTTGGACACTCGCGATAAAGACTTATTGTTTTACTGATTTCCTAAAAACTATAGCATTTCAAGCAAAGCTATTTCAAGGGAAGTTTACCACCATGACCATCTTTATACCATGTAAGTTATGTGCAAATCTGTGAACATTTCTATTTTCAATCTTACCAATGTTGTACACACCCTTTAAAAGTGAAAGCTTGTTTTAAACTCTTTATGTTTCCTCTCAATATTCTTGGGACACATTCTCATTGCTCAGTTGTGCCTTTTCTGTTTTTTAAAAGCATTTTATTATTTTGATTTAAGTTGGCATTTTCTTTGCATAAAAAATACCTTGAATTCATGTTTGAGGAAAATGTGAATTCCTTATTTTTGTGTGTAGAGTTGGTTAAACAGTGTGTAGGATTTGTTTGTTTTTCATGTAGCTGTAAAGAACACAAATAACTATTTATTTGTTAATAACCAGACGCTGGCAGAAAGAGCTCGCCTTTTGCAAAACTCTCTTACATTTCTAAACTAGAAACCTTCTTTGTCTTCTTTGAATAATAGGCAGTTATTGTACATAAATATATAATAAACTTATTAGTTAATGGCAATATTTTTCGACATTGTTTTCTTTCCTTTTTTTTTTTTTTTTTTTTGGTTAATGGTGGAAGATAATCAAGTTATTGTAGAGTCATGTTGATACTTAAGATTTTGAAACAAAAGGTTAAGCTTCTGAGAATATGGCAGGTTGGCGTTGAACTTTTATGAAAAAAAAAAACCCAGTGATGCTAGGTGGGTTTTAAAGTTGGCGGTGTAGACTTAACTGATGAACACTTGAACCAGCCATGATCATTACGGCGTCAAACATTCACTTTTTCAAGATGCTGATTCGACAATGCCAGCATTGTACAAGTTTGACGAGGCAGGTACCACCGCAGAAGGGTTGGAGCACAGTGGTCATCTGATAAATCTATCATTCATTCCTTCTGTAAACTTTAGAAGTTCTACTTTACAAACTGCCTGTATCTTAATCTCATTGCTTCTTAAGATGTTATTCCTCCTCATAAACAAAAATTGTGTCTGAATTTTTGTGTCAACAATTTGTACCAAAAGACAAGTTTCTCTATCAAAAATGTATACTGTATTCTCATTATTTTGTTGAGTACATAAACTCATAGCTTTACACTATGACCTCATAAGGTCGTCCCCAAGACATTATGAGGTCATCATCACGACCTCATGATGTCGTCTACATGACCTCATGAGGTCGTCTACATGACCTCATGAGGTCGTCTACATGACCTCATGAGGTCGTCATCATGACAGGAGGGCATCTTCATAGGTCAGTTCTCTCTACAGAAATTGTTCACATGATCTCGAGATTCGTTAATATTAAGTTTATTCATGACTTCTTCCTGACGAGAAGGTGCATCATTCAAAACTGAAATTTATAAATTACCAAATCAAAGAATACAGTTGGCATTATTAGTTTGAGGTGAAAAGTTTTGTCGATGACTCGATAGACAGTTGTCAATTGCTATTGAAAACAACATATATCTGCCCTAAATATTACTTCCAAGACTTAAGCACCTGCATAAATGCTGTATTTTATTTGCTGTTTGGTGTGGTCGAAAAATAAGAACATCTTTAAAGAATTTTTGTTGGAACACGACTCACGGCTCTCAAAAAAAAAAAACCCCAAAATTTCGCACCATCTCTTGTAAATATGCTTATAATTAAATAATATAGGCTTTATCAAACTGGCGCCATCTTGGATCAGGTACCTTGTACACCATAGCAGTTTGGGGTACTGGTTTTTAATGTACAAAACGGAGACCTGACTGATTTGATCTTTTCAGACTCGGTTTTGTTCTCGGTTCGATTTGGAGAAAACAAGATGGTTGCACGTTGATAAATGTCTTTTAAAAAGTATGTTTGGTGGGGGTTCACCTCCCAGCCAAGCCTGTTTTGTAAATAATAAAACGGTGAATCATATCATTTAAAATATAATTGGAAATGGCTTGGAAAGCATTTTGTTTGTCCACATTGTTGGATACAGATTGTGATGTCCTTAAACATTGTATTTTTCTGTCAGCAATTTTCTAAAATAATATCGTCGAGAGAGTTGTTTATTGATATAAATACTTGTTAACTGTAAAGTTATGGTGACATATTTTTAAATCTGTTTTTTTGTTCTTTCTTTTTTTTTAAAGATTGATTATAGACAAATGGATAAAAAACAAGTTTGTAAACAAGTCATTCTTCATCAATTAAACGGATTTATACTTGTATTCTGGACATCTTAATGAAGAATAAAAGTGTTTGCCGTTGATAACAATATTGTGTGTGTGTGTTCATTTTCTAACGGTTTTCATGTTTGTGCGTTTGTTTGGTGTGCACAGTTTTTACCCGAAATGTTTCTTTTGTTCTCACTGTTCTTGAACATCCTTTGATTTGTGTGTGAAATACTTAGCTACAAACTGGACCACTATCTTCCAAGTTCTGCTATAAACACCAAAGCATTTTAATGGAAGTTAATTTGTTGACCGTGGTTTAACATTTACCTAGTCATTCATGAAAGGTGGTAGTATCTTGATATTAAGGTATGTAGACCAATGAAGTCTAGTAAGCAGATATTTCTGGGCTTTTCTTTTTTCCCTTTCTGCACTTCCGTTCAGTTCAGTCATGTCATTGTTTGTGATTTGCACATAACTTACATGGTATAAAGATGGTCATGGTGGAAAAATTCCCTTAAAATGTGATGCAATCAAGCTAAATGAGTCGTTTGTCGGTAAATGCATTATTGAATAACAGGCCAAAATAGGTCGACAGGGGTCTACATTTCTATACATCTCTTGGTGTTTCGACTTCCATAACTTTCGAACCAAAGGTGGTATCAACACAGGGTTTTCATATCCTTAAAGCTGAGATTGTACTTCTTTCAAATAGAAAAAAAAAACCCCAAAATTGACAAGGGTCGACAAAAGACTCATTTAGCTTGATCTCATCACAAATAGATTTGATTGAAATGCTATACTTTCAAAGGCATTAGTAAACCAATCACCGTAGTTTTTATCTCGCGAGTCCAAAACCAGATGTTTGAAAACAGTGAAAACATATAACAGGGTTTTTCACTAATTTCTTGTGACTCCGATGAGTTTGTTATTTCATGTATATGTTGGGTCACATAAAGTGCAGATACTACTCTCTGGCAATTACCAATGCGGTACATGTGCTTTAACTCCCCCCCTCACCTTCCTCAAATTGGAGCTCTACAACCTTCCGACCACACACAGAATGAAAACTTAGCAAACAATATTAAAATTTGCCATAATAACAACATATGCTTTTTTTAATTATTATTTCACAGTTATGTACAAAATACTTAATCTCCAGATTTACACTGAAATAATTTTATACAAAGCAAATGCTGAGCAAACGTGGAATTCATACAACTTTTTAAACCCCCTTCACTTTTCTCCTACCCCTTCCAGTAGTATTTACACTTAATCACTTCATAAAAACCTCGTTAGAGTAATTTATTTTGCTGCTTTGTGATGAGTAAAAACCTCAAGTAGTAATTAACACAAAAGCTGCAATGATTATTAATACATTAGTGCATCAATCGTCTTTCACCATTTTAAATATCTAGCCTACATCCCCCTCAAACCACAGGGGTTGGGGGCACCTTCCAAAAGATGCCCTTTAACCAAAGGGTTTTGGGGTACCTTCCAAGAGGCGCCTCAAACCACAGGGGTTGGGCTACCCTCGAAAAGATACCCTTAAACCCAAGGGTTTGGGGGTGCCTTCCAAGAGGCGCCTCAAACCACAGGGGTTGGGGCGCCCTCGAAAAGATACCCTTAAACCAAAGGGTTTGGGGGTGCCTTCCAAGAGGCGCCTCAAACCACAGGGGTTGGGCTACCCTCAAAAAGATACCCTTAAACCCAAGGGTTTGGGGGTGCCTTCCAAGAGGCGCCTCAAACCACAGGGGTTGGGGCGCCCTCGAAAAGATACCCTTAAACCAAGGGTTTTGGGGTGCCTTCCAAGAGGCGCCTCAAATCAAATGGGTTGGGGCGCCTTCAAAAAATGCCCTTAAACCACAGGGGTTGGGGCGCCTCGAAAAGATCCCTTATACCCAAGGGTTTGGGGTGCCTTCCAAGAGGCGCCTCAAACCAAGGGGTTGGGGCGCCTTCTAAAAGATACCCTTAAACCCAAGGGTTTTGGGGCGCCTTCCAAAAGGCATCTACTCTAAATAGTCCAAATCTTGTGCACATTTTGATTCACATTTGAAAATCTTCCACCAACCCGATTACAAAACTCAGAATAAAAAAATATAAAATTAACAACTGGCAAACAATCAGAATTATGCAGGTTGTTATTATTTTTTTTTCAACAACTACTTCTTGGGGGAAAGCTCAACACACACAAACACCCTACATTTGACATCAATGAATATCGATTATTACTGAATATCGATTATTACTTAAGGCCGCCATACACAAACACCAGAAGTCTGATGAACAAACATTGAATGCAGTGGGGGTCAATAAGCCATTTACGTGTTAGACTTGAACATTGTCTGGTACAATGACGTACTTGATCACAAGTTACCACTTAAATTTGAATTCCTCAGACTATAGAGACAGTTGCTATGTCACATGATTTGGGGCAAGCTTTTGCATAGTAACGTAAGAGACGGCGAACAATTCTGAATGAATGTGTATGGCACAATGGTACCAGGGTTTGCTCATCTAGAGGTTGCTATACAAAAGCTTGCCCCGAACCATTTAACATAGCAACTGTCTCTATAGTCTCAGGAATTCAAATGTTAGCAGTGACTTGTGATTAAGCAAGTCATTGTACCAGACTTTATTCAAATCTAACTCGCAAATGGCTTATTTGGTAAAATTGCTACACGTACAGAATGTTTGCTTTAGCAGATACAGGTTACCAGCCAAATTGCTATGAAGTTGACACTGCTTGTGACCGGTTGTCTGCTTCATCCTGGCTAAACAAATGAAATTATAAAGCACAATTTTTCAGGAACCAAACAGACGTCACCAGGGACCAGTTCTGTTAACTCTGATGAAAAGAAGGAATAGTGCTGTGTAATATTAAGCTTCATGCAAACATTTTTTTTTACAAACTTTACTGTTATACATTGGCAGACGGGCAGTGAATATTATTTAACGTGTCATAAATATGCATGTTTTATCAGCTGATTCTTGGCTCCGATTGGTTAACGAAAGAATTCATCATGCAGAATAATGCAACTCGTATACGATTGCATATTCATATATATATAAATAAGATCATGAATATGCAGGTAACCTTCAATTCTTCAAACTGATTGGTTAGAAGTGCATGAACCATAAGGCCGTGATTTATAACGATATAAATATGTATGGTTTTTTATTGGTTCAAAGAAAGGTTAAAGGTCACAGGGAAAAGTCTTAACAAAACACACATACATCAGCTTCGTACATACGGCTAGCCAGATTCATAAATTTTAACGCAGCTTTTTGTCACCACCAATTACATGTACGAATCGCGGACATAATTTTACCAAGAAGACATGCGTTACGTAGCAGCCATTTTGTCTAGTTCCCAAAGGCCATGGTAAATACAACTATGATTTGTACAATCACATCATAGGCACCAGCCTTTTTTCAACATAGACGTCGTAAAGGGGTCAGCAAGTAGTACAAATGAATAATTCTAATATTACTGAGACACAAGAGAATCTTCTAAAAAGTTTGTCCCTTTCACTTTTGCCAAATACCCAACATTTCATCTTGTTTTAAAGAAACATATGAATTTGTCTTTTCTATTATTTATTCAACATCTATGAAAGTTGGACATTTAAGAAATCTGAAAATCAGTTCACAAATTTCACTGAATCATTCATCCTCTTACAATCGGAGTAAGATATTTCAAAGAAACACTATTTTTCTTCCAAAAGTAACTCTTCCCTTCAACTTTCGAATCATTCCTGTGTGACAAAGATCTTCCATGAAGCCCAAAAATTTCACCTGAACTGTGTCATACAATTACCAGATTGTTGTGAAAGAATTTGTACAAGAAAAAAAAAAAAAATTGTGAGTAGAATCCAAAATACGTTTTGTAACCAGGCTCAAAAATGCTCACCGACAGGGTAGGTAGAATACATAGAAATAAGAACCTGAAGAATGCTGAGAGTGTAGTTATCTGTGCGTATCTGCTTTGCAGACAAATCATCCGTACCGCTATTTTTTAGCTGTACAGCAATGAATCTTATGCATTGACGTCATCACGCCGCCATCTTAGAGGTAAAACAATGACGAAACAGTGGAAAATGCACATCTCTGTACGCGCGGCGCACAGAATCAGCCAATGAGCAATCTTCTTTTGACCTGTAGCCGAGGGCGCCCTTCTAAATGACATCATGTGCATAAGGTCTACACTCAGTTTTCCCTAAATAAGGCTGTGTCTGAAACTGGTGACTGCAGCTAGCTTGATCGCCATGTATTCAACCCAAAGCGACAGCTACAGCTTGGCCGTATTTCATAGAGCTTCAGAGGTCAGGCTGGTATTTGGTGTTATATAACACCCAGGCAGATCCTTGCCATCTGATTGGAGGATTATCCGTCATGTGATAGCAAATAAACGTACTATTGCAAGCTATGTAATTCACCGTGCATTTTTCGTTCCATTCACCGTGCATTTTTCGTTCCATCCGATTTGTTCTATTGCACGGTGCGTACCACATCATTACGTGCGTATGTCTGCACTTGGTCACTGTTGAATCCAAACAAGCCGAACCAAATGAAATGGGTGCAATGTCACAATTAAATGTTTGTTGTTTTGAAAATTGTATCCTCAAATCAAAATTACAAAGATCTACTTGGATGTTATATAAAACAAATAATGAATGTTTTTCATTCGTGCAATAGTGAGAATATTTTCATTCGTTGAAAGATGGAATGTTCCATTCAACTCGGCTCCGCCTCGTTGAAAAGAACATTCCATCTTTCAACTCATGAAAATATTCACACCATTGCACTCATAAACATTCATTATTTGTATATTATTCACGGGCCTCAAAGCGTGTCGTCAGATGCTAACTTCTGATAGCCTTTGTCCAGAAATGACATAGAGGGCGCCACACAAGCACACACAGACAACAACTGAGCACAGCATTATCCACGTTCTATTTCTATGGTCGAATGACGTTTCCAAATCAATTAAAATATCACTGCTTGACAGACAACCTTACAACATTCATACCTTCTAAATAGTACATAAATATCACCACCTCAAATTTCTTCTTTTTTTTAATTCGATATAAAACTAGCACTTCTGAATTGTGCTTTCCTCAAACCATTTTTAAATAATTAAATTTAATATTTTATAGTTGTGCAGGTGATTCTTAAACAATAGACATCTTACTATAGTCAAGTACTTATTAAATATTTTAACTATATACAATTTTTTTATACACATACAACAATACCCTGGTAAATTTTTTATGTCTGCAGTTATGTTTTTTTTTTTTTTTTTAAAGTTCTCTATACTTGTTTGGTACTCATGGATGTCCATAATTGTCTACTTTCCCACAGGAGTACAAAGGCATGAATTTCAAGATGATATCCACTAGACCACAGGTCATGTAGCTCAACACTTTCACTGGACCAGAAATATTTCTAAAAGACCTTCTCAAACTTTTATGAGAAGGTTTGCAATTCAGAAGTTTAGTTAGTAAATCTTCGTGAGAATGGTTGCAGAATGCGCCAGATCACCTTGTAAAACCTTTACAAAATGACGTATAAATGGGTCTCATAATTCAAACAGAGCTCTGCATATCTGCTGTAATAAAATAAGGAGCGATTTGAAAAGTGTCTTTGGTGTGAAAAAGCACTATGTTCAGAACTCTGTGTTTTTGTTATTAGTGCGTGTTTGGGTAAACACTAGACAACGAGACTTGCGCAGTTGAGGGTGTCCAGGTCCAGTGTTACAATTCCTTGGGCCGATTTCACAAAGGGCTAAGAGTTGATCATAAGTATTTGATCAATCTTAACTGCTGAGCAAAGTGTGATGTCACAATACAAGTCACTATGGTGATACTGACAACTCATCTTAAGATGAATCTTAGTGCTTTGTGAAACCAACACCAAGGCCCAATTTCATAGAGCTGCTTAAGCACAAAAGGTAGCTAAGCACAACAAAATTATGCTTACCAGAATAAAGTTACCAGCCAAACTACCACATCACATGTACATTTTGTGATTGGTATCCTGCTCATTTCTGCTTAGCAGACAATTGTTAAGCAATATTTTCTGCTTATAAAGCAGCTCTATGAAATTGGGCCGTGGACTCTGGCCAGTGGTCCAGTGGGTGTTTCGAGCTCTTCAGCAGAGACAGGAGATTTTGTTCATCTTGGAAACTTATTTTGTAAACTCAACGAAGAGATCAGGATTGGGACTGGAGATCAAAAAACCCATGAGCACGACTAGTGTAAGGGGTCTTGTCTTATCTTCATAGTGTTGACATTTTTAGAGGGAATCTTTGGCAGGTAAATTAATCAAAGAATATTATGTACATCCTCTTTATTTGTACAAATAAACAGACTAATTGTCATAATGTTTTCGCCGTTGAGACACAACAATGCGTTTGAGTGTTCAAAGATTGCAGGTGTACTTCTTCGATTTGTATATATTATTTTTAAAATATCATCTTTTTTGATCTTCTCTGAACTAAACAATTTATATAAACTCTTATTCAAAATTGTTTTTTTTTCCTTTGAACCCCAAACTGTTGTTCTTTCAAAACAGTTGAAATTTATCTGAGGTCTACAATTGTATCAATTTTGATTTTAGGGCAAAACACGTTTACTGTTAGAACATTACATCTTGAATCTTTAAGCTCCAATAACTCATTTTAAAAATTTCCATTTCTGGTCGACACAGTATGTACAGGCAGTGGACATCACGCTATTTACAACAACATTTAACGACAATATCACAGATAGGAATGTATTAATAGGATTAAATACTCTGAAAATAAATTGCCACTTAGTTTCAATTCATTAAACATGCTTAAAGTTTCCCCCGAAAAAAGAAACGCACACACACACACGCGATTGTGGACCCCATAAAGCCCGGTTCATACTTCCTGCGAATGCAAAGCGAATTTACATGACGCAATAGTCTGTACCCACTCCCTTTCCAATTGTGACGCGAGTGAATTCGCTTCGCATGAAGCATGCGCAGGAAGTATGAATCGGGCTTTAGTCATGGACTTCTCTTTGGTATTCCGTTGTTTGGACTCGAAAGCGAAGTCTTCGCTCTTTTAAAACATCCGGATCCCTTTTGTTGAAGTCCTCGGTTTCAATAGGTAGGCCCCCCCCCATACATGCAAAGAAAATCTCAATAGACCTTATGCACATGACATCATTTGAGTAGGGCGCCCTCGGCTAGAGGTCAAATGAAGCATGCTCATTGGCTCATCCTCTGCCCCGCGCGCACAAGATGTGCGTTTTCCATTGTTTCATCATCGTTTTACCTCTAAGATGGCCGCTTGATGATGTAAATGCATAAGGTCTATTATTAGTTCAGTGAAATGACTGCAGATTTCAAATTACTTGTGTGAAGGGCTAGAGTCTTCTGAGACTAGAAAGAAATATGAAAGCTATTTCTTTGTAATTTTGTTTTTTACAGTTTCTCTGTAATCTCCCAAATTGTGTGTGTTTAAGGTAAATGTATTTACAAAGCAAACAAACAGTTGTGAAGGCTTAAGTGAAAGTCACATGAACAAAACTTTAAGTCTGCGTAGATTTTCAAATGCAGCTTTTTTTTTATAAATACATAAGCTTTTGTGTAATTCGTGTCTATTTCCCCTTGGAGAACAATTTGCAAGAATCTTTACCTTTCTTGTCCTGTTTTGATTTTTCCGATTTGCTTTTCTCTGATTTGCTTTTTTCCGGTTTCCCCTTATCCGTCTTGGATCTCTCCCAGCTTCCGTCTTCTGTTTTGCTCCTTTCGGACTTGAATTTTTCTTGCCTTGATTTAGCCTTTTCTGAGGGAGGAGCATCGTCTGATTTAGTTTTAGACCTCTCCAGCTTTGACTTCTCCTGTTTGAACTTCTCCGGTTTTGACGTTTCCGCAGCTGGTGGGTCAGTGCTCTTGGTTTTGTCCTGTTTCTTAGCTTCCTCTGAAGACTTGGGTTTATCTTCAACAATGTCCGGGATGGGGCCACAGTCTGTTCCATGGATAGGACCACAGTCGGTTCCAGAGTCTGCTCGATTACGAGGTTGCACAGCGAAGAAGTCCACTGTTGTTTTCTCGTGTTCCGGTGACAGCGCTCGTCGCAGAAGCGGAGAAGGCGGGGTGTCCAGATTCCACGATCGCATGAACTTCTTCGTCTTGACTTTCATCGGAGCAGAGAGAGTCGGACTGGCGAGGGCATGAGCTTGGTAGGTTTGGGTAGTGTTGGAGCTGCCGGGGGAATGTCCCATGTTGGTGACGATGGTGAGAGGACTTGGACTCCGCACCGGAGACGTAGGTATCGGAGAGGAACTTGGGGTCCTCGCGAGAGGGGAGAGCGGTATGTGACCGACAGACTTCCGTCTGTGCCCGCTGCTCCGGAAGGCGCGGGGGAGCTTATGAGCTAGACCTGAAAGCGAGCTTGGTCGGGACGACGAGTACGAGGCAGACATAGAGGCTGGGGAGTTGGGACAGCTGGATCCTGAGGAGCTACTCTGAGAGAGCGTCACCGGGGAACTCACCGACGCCTCAAGGGGAGCGTGGAATATCGGTGGAGATCGTGGCGACTTCAGTATCGTTGGTGACCTTGGTGATGTCTCTGCAGAAGGTGGCGATCTATACGTCACCAGACTGTTGCGGTTCCCCGACGTTACAAGCGGTGACACCTGATCCACAGAATTCCTCTTCAGACTCGGTCGCCGATAAACAGAGCTCCGTCTCTTCTTGTCGATAGTGTCCCTCCTCTTCGTCTTCTTTCGCCGTCGGGCCATCTTGCTCGTCGCCAGGTTGTGTCGCCGGCTGCCCGCCTTGATGGTGGTATTCTCCAAGGGCACCACGCGGAGGATGACTTGGTGCTCGTCACTCAGCATCAGCTCGATGATGTCACGATGGATTAAACCCTCGACAGGCATGTTATTGATGTGAGTGATGAGATCCATGGGTCTTAGCCCGGCCTCGTACGCTGGACTCTGCTTCTCAACATTCTGTGATAGCAAATGAAAATGAAATGCAAGTAAACATAAAGCTTGGACATGTATGCCGCATACAATAGCAAATTTTGACACGTTGTCTGAGATCCGGGGTACTGAGCTTTTGTTTCTAGCATTAGTGCAGAATGCTATTGCTTAGCACTTTGCCTGGAACACTAATCACAAATTTCATTCAAGTCCAGAAAATGTTGGTGTGAAGTGACATAAGAGTGGAGGACAGTTAAGGATTGAGAGCAAAGAGACCTAATATACCATACTCGATAGGTGGCAGAGGGTGTCCCCCCTCCCTAATGTTCCCAAACTTTAACACATTAACACACTCTTTTCCTCTAATACAAAAGCCCCCCCCCCCCTAAAATACTCCTGAGATTCCAAGAACACTGTGAAGACACAACAGGAGGGGGGTACACCATAATAATAATAATATAATAATAATATAATAATATAATAATAATAATAATAATTATTATTATTATAATAATAATATAATAATAACACTGGGGAAACATCTAGATGAAATAGGACAATGTGAGGATAGATCTGTACAGAAGCGGCGCTTTTGGAACAGGAGGATCCTGAGAAAGACCTTGAGATCTAAGGCTACGGGACGTAGCCTGACTCGAGGAGTAACCGGCACAATGAAAATGGAATCTTTCTTTTGCATGCTGTGATAAGATGGAATAATAATAATAATAATAATAATAATAATAATAGCGGCTTCTTATATAGCGCTCATATCCGTCACTTAGTGACGCTCAAGGTTCTTCAACATTCTGTATTTTCCTGCAAGGTATTGTGGAGCCACGTTTTTGAAGTAATTAGACCTATTCCTTTACATAGCACCATTTAATGGTTTACAAGGTGCTGTGGCGCAATATGCTGCCAATCAAACCAGGAACACAGGGGCGAACCCCTTTTCTTTAAACGATAAGTGCGCTGGGTTCTTTCTTTTATGTGCATTACACAACACACAGGACCTACGGCTTTACATCCCATCCAAAGGACGCAGCAATAATGGTCAAGTGTCTTGCTTAAGGACACAAGTGTCACGACTGGGACTCAAACCCACACTCTGCTGATCAGAAACACCAGAGCTTGGGTCTGGTGCTCTTATCCGCTCGGCCACGACAACATGCCACATATTGAGCACCAAATGAAGCATCCCGATAAGGGTTAATGGCTATCATTTATGAATAACACCGAAACAAAGTTTTTCAAGATTTGACAAACCAAAAACAATCTCTGACCATTTACTTGTAACTCACCGAAACCAAGTGGTGTATGGTGTACACATTACTCTCTCCGAGGTAAACCCGGATCGCTCGCATCTGAAAACCGTACCGACGCCGTTTGGGGAACTTCTTGATGACGATGGGCGGCTTGAGGGGACCAGTGGCAGGAGAGAAGTCCCTGGACGGGGAACCATCTCTGGAGCTGGTGCTTGACTCTCCGGGGGAGTTAAGAGGGGAAGGTACATGGAGCTCATCGCCTGGATGGAAAAGAAGATCAATCTGTTAAAATATCTTTCTAAAAAGAGTGTGTTTTTCTGTTCATAACCAATAACTGTTTTGGTTGACTTCATTTAATTTAATTTCATTAATTCATTCTGGTTGTGAAGCCAAGGACTCTCAGAAAGCGAACTTAATAGCTATACTAGCCAAGAACCCTGTGGAGTGAAGACAATGAAGGAAGTTTTAGTTTTAGGTGTGGGAGGAAAACCCAAGAGAAATATTCCAGGGAAAACCCACGCAATCAGGCAGGGAATGAAAAACCCAATCCACGTAGTGCCCCAGTGTGATTTGAACCGGGGTCCCCAGAGGTGGAAGGCAAGGCAAGATACCACTACGCCAACCTGACTTGGCCATTGGTTAATCACTGGGCAATGACCGAAAAACTTTTTGGTTACAGACGCAAAAAACGCACCCCTACTTAATAGCTCATTTTAGATATTTTCAACAGATTTGTTATGAAAATTGGTCAACTAGAACACTAGGATTTTTGACACGGTGCGGTCGGGTCTGAATCTCATAGAAGAGGAGAGTTCGTCATCAGAGATGTCATCGTCTAACGAACTGCAGTCAAGTTAAGAGGTAACTAGAAATAAATAAATAGTAAACTTGCGGGTAGAACCATGTAATCAAACTCTTTTTGTGAGAGTGTTGGCTCTGAAAAGAGCCGGTTTGGTCTCGACATTTCGAGCAGTATACTCTGCTCATCTCCAGGAGTATGGTGGCATGGACACTAGGAGTTCGGGCGTGAAGTGGTTGGGTTGGGATGACTTGAATATCTTTTTGGATGATGGGTGATGCAGACTCAAGACAAGGGGTTTAGGTAGGCGGGTAAGCTTTGCTTGCATGTTAGGATGAGAAAGAAGGGTCACAGATGACTGCATTAACCCTTTAGTCTCAACACCCACAACTTTAAAATTTGACAGATTGCATCATGTGTTTTACACATGTGATTGTAATGCACCAATCAGAGTGCGATCTCAAGATTAGAATGGTTTGAAAATTTCACATGTTCCCTGTTGTGGCATGTTGTGGCCAAGTGGATAAGAACACCAGACTCAAGGTCTGGGCCCAATTTCATAGAGCTGCTAAGCACAAAAATGTGCTTAGCATGAAATTTCTTCCTCGATAAAAACAGGGTTACCAACCAAATTTCCATGTGTTGAATATTGCTTGTTACTGGTATTCAGCTGTCGTTTGCTTATCCTGAAAATCACGTGGAAATTTGGTTGGTAATCCTGTTTTTATCAATGAAGAAATTTCATGCTAAGCAAATTTTTGTGCTTAGCAGCTCTATGAAATTGGGCCCTGGTGTTTCTGATCCGCAGAGTGTGGGTTCGAGTCCGGTTATTGCTCTGTCCTTCGGATGGGATGTAAAGCTGTAGGTCCCATGTGTTGTGTAATGCAGGTAAAAGAACCCAGTAACACTTATCGTAAAGAGCAGGGGTGCCCCGGTGTTCCTGGTTTGATTGGCTGCATATTGCGCCAAGCACCTTGTAAACCATTACATGGTGCTATGTAAAGGAAAAAAAGGTCTCATACTTCAAACGTAGCTCCACATATCTTGAAGGAAAAATACTAAGTGCTTTGAGACCCCATCAGGTGTGATAATTTTTTTTTTTAATGAGATATTGCCTAACTCACAAGGCCGGACAGCCACTTCAAGGTGAGGGCTACACTTAACTGATTTGGGCTGTCGACCAAAATCAACTGACACCAGGGGCACGTTGCCACCTACTCCTGGGGCTGAAACAGGGTTACCCCCTTCACAGTCCGTAAGGATGTAGGCATGGGTATCATCCACTAGGAGTCTGACTGGTAGAGCATAATGCACTACCCTCCAAACGCTTTACAAAGCAATTTTGGTTAAGTGCCTCGCTGAAGGGCACAAGAGTCATGACAGGGATTCGAACCCACACTCTGCTGCTGACAACACCATTGCTTGGGTCTGGTGAACTAGACCACTCGGCCATGACACTCCAAAAAGTGCTTTATAAGACTGGGTATTAGTATAGGAAAAATTGCGCTATCTACTTCAAAAGGTGGAAATCATTCCAAAGATTATTTTATCCACTACATAACCACAACAAATGTTATCTAAGGATTTCTAGGTACAGCAGATAACCCTGTGACTTTCCCTGCCCTGTTCAACAAGTCATTGACTTGATGTTCAATTGTTCCCCAAGTGCTAGAGGGTAAGGAGTCAATACGTACCTGTTGGGATAATGAGAGACAATGTCCCCGATGATGCAGACTTGATAACTGGTCTGGCGTGCGCCTGGTCAACGCTCGTCAAACTTCCCTGGCTCCCCGAGCTGCTGTTACCATCTTTAGACAATCCCGGCGAGCTCTGCGGATCGCTGGACTGCGGCTCGTTGGACGAGGACACTCCCGAGGACGGGCTGTCCTCCTCCAGGGAGATGGAGAACCGAGGGAGGACGTCCTTCAGGCCGGGTTTACGGGAGAGGCGTCGACGTGTCCGCGGGGAGTAGTCTGGTGTCAGCTCGTTCGCAGTGTGAGCGTGTAAGGAGTCCATGATGATCGGGTCACCACAACGATGGCTGTGCCGCCTGTTAGAACAGAGAGAATTATACTTCAAATTACAAATCATTCCTCAATTGATTGATATTTTAATAAGTGTAAACGATTTGTATATTTGGTTTGCGGTAACACTATGTGTATATCGACTTTGCTGTGTAGATTGTGTTCTTTAGAGAACTTGTCTTGCTATTTGTTCTACTGCCATGGAGTAGATTTTCGGAATTCGGGAGACTTCTCAGTTCTGAAAAGAACTGTCCTGCTTATTAACTACTACCTGGGCGGAAGGTAGGAAATCGGGAGACTTCTCAATTCTGAAAAGAACTGTCCTGCTTATTAACTACTACCTGGGCGGAAGGTAGGAAATCGGCCTGGACTATTACTTTTGCTTAGTTGATCGGGGGGGGGGGGGGGGGGGACGGGACTCGACTAGCTTGCTCTAGTCATCGTCAGATAAATGATTTATGTATGATAACGTAAGGTCAGCATGCAGTCTGTGCAGTTTCTCCACCATTCAAAAAGAATGAAATTATACTAAAAAGCAGTTCTTATAAAGCGCCCCAAAGTGCTTATTATTTTGTCTAAAGGTTTGCAGAAGTGAAGTGTTTTAGTAAGTTTATCCAGAGTCTCTTCGAGCCTCACCTTACAACAGTTGCATGATCAGAGGATTTCTCGCTCTTGCTGCGGATCTTAACGGACGGCTGCCCGCCGTCTTTATCTTGGAGTTGAGAGGGCGACGCCCCAAAGTTAGGGATGGGCATGGGGGCGCTCAGCGACCTCTCTCTCCGCTCTGAATCGTCGGACGATTGGGAGACGCTGCTGCAGGATCGATTGTAGCGCGGGGAGAACGTGGTGAAGTTGCCGATCTCTAGGATGTCTTCGTCGTCGTCGTCGTCTGAATCCAGCTCGTGGTTGTAGCGATCAGAACGGGCTGGAGGTAAAGATTTGGAATAGTTTAGTCTTCAATTCAAGGAGTTATTCGTCTATTTTTACTCACTACGTGAGAAGCTAGATGAAACACATCCTAGATAATAAATGGTTCAATTGTGGTTTGGAAACTTGCTAGAAAGGCTTGAATCAAAGACCACATCTCAAAAGATTCACAAACTCTTCAACGGGCTGGCCGTGAAGATTGCCCATAAGGAGATGATCAGTATAACTGTCCAATTTGGAATAGTTTAGTCTTCATTTCAAGGAGTTATTTGTCTATTTTTAATCACAATTGGGGAAGCTAGATGAAACACATCCTAGATTATAAAATGTTCAATTGTGGTTTGGAAACTCAATAAAAAGACTTGAATCAAAGACCACATCTCAAAAGATTCATCTCGTGGTTGTAGCGATCAGGTTGGAGGTGAAGGGAATGTGGAGTTATAAAATATTTTTTTGTCGGCCTTCTTCAAAACTCCTCCTATGTCATTGTTGTTATTACTAAATTTCTTTTCAGTTTTAATATCATTATTATTATTCATCGAAGTCCGAGTCCGAGTCATTGATGCTAGTGACTCAATCTGAGTCAAGAGTTATACAACATTGCTAATAAGTTAAAGAGGTTGATCGGGAAACTTACTGTCAAAGTAGCTAGTGTCATCCTCCCCATCTAGCTGCGGAATAAACTCCGCCTTTTGTCTCAACATGGAGCCCCAGTCCAGACCAGCAAAGAAGAGATGCTCCTTGACCTCCTGGCTGCCTCCCGTTCCCAGGCGGAAGTAAGGGTTCTGCTGGAGGAGTCTTATGATCAGGTCTTGGGCATCGTCTGGGAGGGCGTCGTCCCCATCAGGCCACTCGATATCAACTACAGGATGAAATAGAGACAAAATATAAATCAAACTTTATTTGTCAAGTAATGAACCAGCAGCCACGGGATTACCTTGAGGGGATGCGACCTTTTTTAATTTAAATGTCAAGTAATGAACCACGAGGGAAACTGACTGGGTAAATTTTCAAATGGTTTAGGGTTCATTACTTGACATTTAAATTTAAAAAGTCACATCCCCTCAAGGTGATCCCGTGGCTGCTGGTTCCCAGGCTGTATCGTAAACTTAGGTGTGATCCCTGGCTACACGACAGTAAACAGTTGCATGGCTTCTGACTGGCACCCCCGAACAAAGATATTGACAAAATAGGGAGACCGCCAACATAGGGCTAGATAGCTCAGTTGGTAGAGCGCCGGTACGTTAATCCGGAGGTCGTTGACTTCAACAATACAACCAAGAAGACGAAAAGAGCACACTGTTTGATCAGATGTAATGTAACAGTGATGCCATTTTATTGCTCACAGCCTTCTGTAATTGAAAAAAGTACTTTGTACGCCCTTGGACAGATTTGTTGTCTGCTGGGCTAACAACAATTTAAACAATGGTGTTTTTATCCTTACCAATTCTGTATAATACCTTTTAAAAAACAGGCCGTACAACATTGAGGTTTTGAAACTAAAGTTGGAGAGACTCACAAGAAGTTTAAGAACTAGTGAAAGACTTCTTCATCCTATCCCCATCTCAAAGTAACAACTTTATCAAGCATCTACAAAACATCTTCCGAGGATATCTTACCATTAATGGCTTGCGTGAACAGTTCTTCAGGCGTGTCACCCAGGAACGGGGAGCAACCCACTAGGAACTCGTACAAGACTACACCCATGGACCACCAGTCCACCGGTTTCCCGTAGCCCTGGCGTAGGATGACCTCGGGCGCGATGTACTGCGGGGTACCACACACCTGCTGATCCACGAAGAGTTTGGTGTCGTGGTCGACACTGCCCTCGTATAGATTTGTGGTCACTGAAAAAAAAAGAAATTGTGATTCTTTACAATGATGAGCTCGATTCTTTGATGAAAAAAAACGATGTTAACCTAGCCTGGGCCCAATTTCATAGAGCTGCTTAAGCAGAAAAGAAATGAGCAGGACAAATTGTACAAGTGACATGGTAGTTTGGCTGATAACCTTATTTAGGTAAGCATAATTTTTTTGTGCTAAGCTACTTTCTGGGCTTAAGCAGCTCTATGAAATTGGGTCCAGTACTCTCCCTGAAGTAAATAAATGAAATGAAATTAACCTGTGCTCTCCCTAAAGGTGGCCCACAAAATCCCCCACAGTGTGGAACGTTTGTCATTTTGAAAAATTGCAACAATCTGAAATAAACTGGTTCTCTATTTCTAGGTATCCCTGAGCCTTTAAATAAATGAAAAAATCTATAAAAACACTGGTAGAGCTGCTTAAGCAGAAAATATCGCTTAACAATATTCTGCTAAGCACAAATGAGTGTGATCTCAGTTAGAAAGATGTGTTACCTCACATATTATCAAAAGTGTATCCCTTCTTTATGAAAAGTTGTCCCTTGTATGCCTTAAAGTCAACCGAGATGAGGGGTGTCTCTGTTCGAAAATTTTAAACTGGAGTATTTTGTCACGATTGTTGTCATTCAGGTTGGCTCGGTGGTTTCTGCCTTGCTTTTCACCTCTGTAGACCCTGATTTGAACCCCACTTTGACTGGGAGCGTTGCATGTGGATTGGGTTTTCAGTCCCTACCTGATTGCAAGAGTTTTTCCCCCAGTTAGGGTTTTCCTCCCACATCTAAAACTGAACATATCTTCATCATCTTCTCTACACAGGTTTCTACACGAGTCAGAACCCTTTTGAGGGTTCTTTGGTTTCAATACCAGAAATGTATAATACTAATAATGTTTAAAAGCATAGGTTTCTTGGTTGTAACTTAAGTTTCTTGGTTTTAACTTAAGTGTCTTGGTTCTAACTTACAACTCATGAGTCCGATCTTGGAGAGGCCGAAGTCCGTCAGTTTAATGTGACCAGTTGAAGTGATCAGCAAACTACAAACAAAAAAAGAAATCAAGTTGAACAAAAAATTAAATAAATCAACACATCCTAATCATCAAGATCCAATGTCAGTGCTTGCTGCTCATAATATTCTTTATCAATGAATACACTCCATGGTCTTTATGCACATGACCTCATTTGAGTAGGGCGCCCTCGCCTAGAGGTCAAAAGGTTGTTCATTGGGCAATCCTGTACTCTGCACGTACAAATATCTGCGTTTCCATTGTTCTATCATCTATTTACCTCTAAGATGGCGGCTGGATGACATCAATGTTAAGACACCTGCTTTAAAAAAAGGAGGTCATTGATTCGAATCACCATTCTCTGCTTACTGTGCAAGCGCCAAATTTCTGCGCTAGCTGTGTAAGCGAAGAATGCCTAGTAACAAAAAGTATGCATGCGCAAAGGCAAAAATTATCTGCTCACCCGTGAAATACGCTTGGCGTAAGCGCGGAATTCCCTGCTTCCGTGAGCGCCGATTCTTTGCTTACGGTAAGCAGAGCCATGAAATTGGGTTCTGGACTCGAGCAGCACTGAGTATACAGTGCTTTATCAAACATCAGTGTAGAGTTTAAAAAAAAAAAAAAAAACTATGAAAAGAAGACGATTTCAGTCTTACTGATTTGTAATTCTTAGTTACTTACTTGTCTGGTTTAATATCTCTGTGTACAATGCCGTAACTATGGAGATATTCCACTGCAAGAACAGCCTCACCAAAATATAACCTGATGAATAATAAAATATTAGTACTGTCAAATCTTGGAAAATCATAAGACTTAGCACCTAAAATTTAGGACTTAAGTTGGGTTTGCTTGACAGAAATAGAACTCTAAGAATGTCGTGTACAGTTATCTGTGTTTATCTGCTCTGAAGCAATTCGTGCAGGCTGCCATTTTAGCCGTTTGGCAAATTTCGGCTTTTCCATTGGTTGATCTGGTTAACTTTGCCATACAGACATGTCACATGGTATTGGTACTCTATGTTTACAGCTGACATAGAGGGCGTGCACAGCAGACACAGACGACAATCGAGCTCAGCATTCTCTGTGTTCTATTTCTATATTGATACTCTATGTCCACAGCTGACATAGAGGGCGTGCACAGCAGACACAGACGACAATCGAGCTCAGCATTCTCTGTGTTCTATTTCTATATTGATACTCTATGTCCACAGCTGACATAGAGGGCGTGTACAGCAGACACAGACAACCATTGAGCTCAGCATTCTCTGTGTTCTATTTCTATATTGATACTCTTTGTCCACAGCTGACATAGAGGGCGTACACAGCAGACACAGACGACCATTGAGCTCAGCATTCTCTGTGTTCTATTTCTATATTGATACTCTTTGTCCACAGCTGACATAGAGGGCGTACACAGCAGACACAGACGACCATTGAGCTCAGCATTCTCTGTGTTCTATTTCTATATTGATACTCTATGTCCACAGCTGACATAGAGGGCGTACACAGCAGACACAGACGACCATTGAGCTCAGCATTCTCTGTGTTCTATTTCTATATTGAAACTCTATGTCCACAGCTGACATAGAGGGCGTGCCCAACAGACACAGTTGACAACTGAGCTGAGCATTCTCCATATTGTATTTCATTGGTCTGTTCTGAAAGTCAGGTATTTTTTTAAAGTTGGGAGGGGTTTAACATAGGAGTGTGTCTGCACCTAGTTGGGCTTACTCTAAATTCTCTTGTGGGCCAACATTGGCTTCTTGAGTGTGACCGGGTTGGAGTTTGCAATTGGACATTGTCTATAGTTGGGTGTGGTTGAATGCAATGATGATGTGATCTGAAGTTGGGTATGGTACGGGTATTGCACATGATCTTAACTTTGACATCATCTTCAATTGGGTGAAATACATGTTTCCTTACCTTGCCATCTCATAGGGTAACAGTCCAATGTTTTTCAGAAGTGTGGCCACGTCTCCTCCTTCAACATACTCCATCACCATACAGAGATGTTTCTACAAAACCAATCAATTATTTACTTCAGTCATCACTCCCAAACAAATATTGATTCATAAAAAGAAACTGTAAACATGCGGACACAACCGTGTGTAAATCTTTTTTGCGGGAGTGTTGGCTCTGAAAAGAGCCGGTGTGGTCTGGACCTTTCGAACAGTATACTCTGCTCTTCTTCAGGAGAAGAATTTTATCTAGTTCATTCATCATTCCAGTGAGTTGCGGTGGCCCAATTTCATAGAGATGCTTAAGCAGAAATTATTGCTTAACAATTTCCTGCTAAGCAGAGATGAGCAGGATACCAGTCACAAATTGTACATATGGCATGGTAGTTTGGCTGGTAACCTTTTTCTTGTAAGCATAATTTTGTTGTGCTTAGCTACTTTTTGTGCTTAAGCAGCTCTATGAAATTGGGCCCTGGTGAACAGAGCTCAAGTTCCGGTGGCTGAGTCATAGATGTTTAGGTTTGAGTCCTAATCCCGACACTAAAAGTACCCTTGAGCAAGACACTGAACTATAATTGCTCCTCACCAACCAGGGGGAGTAAACAGGTGCCTGTGAGGGTCGGGATTGTTGATGTGAATGATTAGCAATTTGGCTGCCGGTGCTGCATACTCCTAAGGAGTTGAGATCGTTTCAGGAAAACCTGGGCCTGATGAACAGGGGTAATAATGTAAGGGGATTTCAGGGGTCTACTTAGCTTGAAAAAGCAGGTTAAAAATACACATAATTATAATTATTCCTGACATAATAATAATAATAATAATAATAGCGTATTTGTATAGCGCCTACTGCAGGCCAGCCTCTATGCAGTTAACGTTCAGTATTTTCCTGCAAGGTATTGTAGAGCTACGTTTTGAAGTATGAGACCTATTCCTTTACATAGCACAATGTAATGGTTTACAAGGTGCTGTGGCGCAATATGCTGCCAATCAAACCAGGAACACCGGGGCGAACCCATTCTCTTTTCAATAAGTGCACTGGGTTCTTTTACGTGCATTACACAACACACGGGACCAACGGCTTTCGTCCCAACCGAAGGGGCGAGCAATAATGGTCAAGTGTCTTGCTTAAGGACACAAGTGTCACGACCGGGACTCGATACCCACACTCTGCTGAACAGAAACACCAGAGCTTGAGTCCGGTGCTTTATCCGCTCGGCCACGACACGCCATAAAAACTAAGCTTTGTCCAGAGCCAAATTTCTAAAAGTTGTTGAAGCAGAACAGTTTGCTTAACAAATATCATGACCAATGGCACTTTGACAAAAAAGCGGTTAAAGAAATCATGGTTTGGATTCGAACCTTTGTCTCAAAGCTGCAGAACATACTGACGACGAACGGATTCTCGGCAAACGAGAGGATATCCCTCTCGGCGAAGACTGATCCACCTGGTTCCTCAGCGCTAGATTGTGTTTCCACAGCTTCTTCATTGCGAACCGCTGGCCGTTGTGCTTGTATCGCACCAAGTAGACAGCACTAAGTCAGAAAAGAATACAGATACAATGACGGTCGGATGCAACGATGTCTGTTCACTGTAAACGTTACTGAAATAGCTGATCCCAATGCCCCGTATTTTTGAACGCGTGAGAGGCGCTCTCAAAAACATTTTTATCACTTCCGGGGGTATAACTTAAGCGATTTACCGTCTTCTCAGCTAGCTAGCTGTGTACCGGTTTTAACATCGGCATTCTGTCACTTCTGTGCACAAGTTCCTAGTTGCTTCTAGAATCTAAGGGGGATTAATAACGGCTCCTTTAAAAGTATTATTGTCCGTGATGGATATGATGTCTGGTAGTAATGTGTTTCAGTCCTTTAGTCCTGTCTGGAGGAAGTATTTGAAGCAGTTTTTGTTTGCGGAGAACAGTTGTTTCTTTAAAGAGGAAAAAAAGATGAGCCGCGCTTAATATCAGTTCTGATATTGTAAGATTAGATGCAGGGCTCTTTATTTCTTTAAAGGAGCCATTATTAATCCACCTTAGATTCTAGAAGCAACTAGAAACTCGCACACAGAAGTGACAGAACGCCGATGTTAAAACTGTACACAGCTAGCTGAGCAGACAGTAATCGCTTAAGTTATACCCCCAGAAGTGATACAAATATTTTTGAGAGCGCCCTCACACGGTTAAAAATACGGCGCATTAAAGGGGCACATTGCCTTCAAGTCTCTCAAAAGTTTGCAGTTCGGAATTGCTCCTTATCTTTTAAAGTGTTGTTCATGCATAAAAAACACCTACAGTGTTTTGTAATTAGTGAGTAATGATTAAAAAAAAACGTAAATTTGCCTCTTAAACTACAACCAGTGGACTTATGGAGTAAAAATTTTGGTTCTACAAAATAGCGGACTGAGTTCTGGTCATGAAATTAGTAAAAAAACACAATTTTAAGAGATATTTGTGTGAATCGTTACACACTTTTAAAATATCTTTCCAACCATATCATTTTGTTTAGCCCAAACCGAAGGCAACTGCCCCTCCAAGGGGTGGGGGGGGGGGGTATCTGACTGAGAGAAGCATCTGGGTTCTTAAGTGATGTTCGAAGCTTTGCATTGTGTGGATAGTAGAAAGTGCCTATAACTAGTAAACTTGCGGGTACAACCATATTTTTATCTCTTTTGGAGGAGTGTTGGCTCTGAGAAGAGCCGGTTGGTCTCGACGTTTCAAACATATACTTGCTCTTTGATGAGAGGCAAGTATACTGTTCGAAACGTCAAGACAACACTGGCCCTTCTCAGAGCCAACACTCTCCAAAAAAGAGATTTACACATGGTTGTACCGGCAAGTTTACTAGTACTAGTCACTTTCTATCTCGATTCTTGACGGACTTCACAACTTTGGTTTCACCATTAAAGGTAACTCTGGTGACTTCATTTGGTAAAGATTGAGTCACAATCGTGTTGAGCAGGTGTCACTGGGCCATGGGGTGGGGTTGGGATTAACAATGGGCCATGTCACTGGGCCATGTGGGTGGGGTTGGGATTTATCGGGCCAGTCATGGGCATGTGGGTGGGGTTGGGATTATCAATAGCTTACCCATAAGCACCGTTGCTGATTATCTTGATGTTCTCAAAGTCACCCTCGTCCGGGTCCTTAAAGCTACTCCTCCTTCTCTCTCTGTCTCCCTGTTGAGGTAAAAATCAGAAGCGCCCTCTTTTTGTTACAGGTTTAAAGCAGGCTTGGAATTACACAGCCTCTGTTGCCTGGTCTTGGCCTTTGCCCCCTTGAAAAGTTTTCCATAAGGGTTGCCCTTCACGTTTTCAGCCCTTCACTAGCCAGCTTTTTCACTATACTTTTAGCCGGACCACTTCAAGAGAATTTTGACTGGTCGTCAGCTGTTTTAACATGCATTTGGCTAGCGCAGGGGTTAACTGCCCATAGGCTTAAAGATTTTCAAATGGAAATGCCCTTTGCAAAATGAAAAACGGCCTTTCCCTCTCAAAGATGACATTCCAGGCTTCGTATGGTCAAGGTTAGACTGGCCCCTGTCTACATCCTTAATAATGAAGACAAGCTTTTGCATAGACCTTATGTACATGATGCCATTTGAGTAGGGTGCCCTCGCGGCTAGAGGTCAAACGAAGGTTGCTCCTGTGCATACATGTAGCTGTGAGTTTTCTATTGTTTTATTGGTCCATAACAAATTCATTGCTGTCTCTTGGTGAGGAAATATACAATCAAACTAACCTGTGCAAACATCATTTCAAAAGATGGTAGCGTTTTCGAAACATCGCTGAATATCTGGAGCGGTAATGTCCGCGCATGAAGAATAATCCGTAATTGGAATACACAATCTGAGAAAGGTTTCATGCAGAAATGTTTCTCAGAATGAAATGTTTTTGAATCCCTCTCTTGAATCGCATTCCTTAAAGGGAATCGTTCCTCAACATGTTATACATGTACATTATCAACAGCTGCAGTGCTTCTTTACCAAGTAAGTTTTTATGGCCATTAATTTTTCGGAGTCATTAACCAAAGGTGTACCCTCCCTTTAAAGGAACATTACAGAATTGGTAAGAAAAAAACTTGTAAAATATATACTTTTGATCACAGATTTACATCAAACTTACACGGTCTAATGATGATGATAGTAGAAAACATCCCTTGAAATATTTCTGTTTTTCGGTTTTTCACTATTTTCTCGTGACCCAGATGGCCGATCGACCTCAAACTTCTACAGGTTTGTCAGTTTATGTATATGGTGGATTACATAAAGTGCTTACACTGCCAGCAACTGTTTTGTTAGCAAAAACCAATTCTGTAATGTTCCTTTAAAACCGGGTCGATCTACTAACCCCTTCGTCTGTTTCATCCTCCTCCAGTGCCGGTGGTGGCGGATGCTGCTGGCTCGTCTGCTGGTCGTCATACACCCCCATGTCCATGTAGTCAGCCAGGGGATCCCTGGTTAAGCCAAGCTGACCGATGATGTACTTGGGGAGCTCGCTCCTGAGCGACCCACCGATGTTTTTAGCCTCCCCCTCGGCCGCCTCCAGGATGTGGTAGAACTCCTCCGGATCAAACTCCTGGAATGAAAGTGGAGTTCAAGTCAAGAGTAACATCTCTAGTCGGCAACAATCTCTCAGCAACATCGGTTCTTTTCAGAGCCACCACTCTCACAAAAGAGGTTGTAAAACACATGGTTGTACCCGCAAGTTTTCCATTTATTTATAGTTCCTTTCTAATCTCTTTTCACGTTCATCGTGTCCAGAAGTATTGAGTACTTCTAAGCAGTTTTTGTACTTGACAAATTTAAGTACAAATTTATTCTTTGCTATTCAAAGTGCTGGATAAATGGTTCTGAAATAACTTTGAACTAAATGTGGTTTAAGATCTGTAATTCAACATAGGGACCCATGGACTGTGGCTGTACCTAGATGTATTGCGAGCATACAGTACTTTTACCTACAAACCATGGACTGGGACGTAAAATGTCAGCAGCAGCTTTGTTCAGTTTGTCCCCCCTCATATGCGGAAGGAAGGCTTCTTCCCAAATCCTTTACAGTTTTGATTCTGTGCCAATTGCTGTCAATCTTTTGGTCAATGCAGTCCCTCATTTCATCTGTCTATCTTTTTTCTGCATGATCTTAACCAACCCTCCTTTTTATCCCGTTTAAATTTTGCTTTTTTAACGATGGTCGGCTATCAGAGGGTTCTTCCAGACCACTCAAAGTCAGGGCTAGAATTTGGGGGGAAAACCCACAAGACGGCAGGGCTTGTAGCTCAAAATATTTACTGGACCGGAATTTAGAGTACAAGACCATAATTGAAGTGAGAAGAAAAAAATGCCTACACAGGTTAATAATTAAACTGTTTGAATTTGATAAAAGCACTAAGAGAAGATTTATCTCATTTGTATATTATGGGTAAGTGGTCTTCGATAATCAACAAAATTGTATTCATCAGACTGAAAGTCAACATTTGAACACAAACACAAGACCGCCGGACTTGTCCGGACATGAGTTTACTGGCCCGATGCTAAAATCACTGGCCTCGGGCCGGCGGTTCAGTGTAAAATTCGAGCCCTGTTAGGTGAGGGGTTAAAAAGAAGAGGACGGGGCATGGAAAGGGGGCAAAGAAAGGCGGACTAAGACATGCATCTTGGGGTTAAGACTTCCTCAAGGAAGAGTCAGACTATAGACCCCTTGCACAACGCACAGCGTACTCACATGTGCCTATCCTGGGTGTCATTTTGGGTGTCAAAATCGTATACAAACATGCACAAAAGAGAGTTGACACCCAAAATTACGCGCATTGTTCGGAGGTGCGTTCTGTGTTCCCCTTGCATAACCCTTGCTCCCCTTGCATAACGCAAAACGCTACAGGTACGCTGAGGTCACGCGCATGTTTTTACGCACAGAGAACAGCTATCGTCCAATGATCTGCCTACTTTTTGAGGGGTGTGACGTCATATGCAATGGGTCTATAGTGACGGTATTGTTCATAATGAAGGGTAAGGTAACGCTATATTTACCAAGCACTCTAAGAGCCTGCCTGGTCTAGCGATGATCATCAGAAGTTCCCGCTCCACTCTGGCGAAAGCTTGCGCCGAAGCGTCCGATCTTTTCTCAGCCTAAAACAAAGAACACAAACACATGAAGAAAAACCCATTCATTGTGATAAAAAGCACCAAGTTTTTCTTTGTTTGCAAAGAATTAATGTCTTCTTCACAAAGTAAATGCTGCAAGGGTTAAAAACATGTAGCTTTAACATTTTCAGCAGACGTTTAGAAAATCTCATATGGAAGTTATTACAGATAAAACCAAACTTGTGGAGACAAGGCTCAACAGTTGTTTCTAAACGGGCAAACCAACGACAAAAAAACGCCCACACTTCAGCTTTTGTCTGTCAATTTCACAGCAGAACTTTATTCAAAAAGTTGACCAAGTCCACAGAAGTCCTTTCGTTTAGTCACTGCTGTGCGTTTTCCACTCATTTTCCACTCAAAAGCTTTAACACACAGGGTCACCCCCAACACCTTCTTGAGGGAAAAAAAACAAAAAAACATGTGTAATACTTTTTTTCTCAAGCAAGACCAAGGTCGAGATTAGGCTCTCCAGGGTCTGTTGTTGGACAGCGTCTGACATTGGACAGATTCCTGGAACATCATCGTCATGAATGATGCACAGAAAATATTGTCAGGACTGTCAGAACGAAGCAGGTAGCCACTTTGTCATGACCCTGGACAGCTGGACAGAAGGGGTGGGTGTTAAAGGGGAGGTACAAAAGTAACCGCAAGATTTCAAACGATGAATTGAATTCTGCAACGGCAGAAATCAAACACAGCCGACAAAAAGAACCAGTTGTATAAAAGTGACACCATGATTTCAAATGATGAAACAAATTCTTCATTGCCTTATACCCCAGAAAACAGTTGCACACAAGTAACACAAAGATAGTACCAGGAAGCTTTAGCCTGGCCCCACCTTGCATACAGGCAAACCAGTAGTCATAATTGCTGTTGCAGAAAGGGAACAAGACAAAGATAGTACCAGGAAGCTTTAGGCAGTATTCAAATTGGTGGCTACAGCTACGGCTACTACTGTTGCTAAGGGTGTTGCTAAGGACATACTATACTTCAACGCATGATGATGTTGAAATCTAGCCGTAGCTGTAGCGCTAATTTGAATACAGCATTACTTTAATATAAGCATTTTTTTCTCAACAAGCAGGGATCAATTTCATCGAGTCATTAAGAAGTAAATGATGCTTAGCAATTTGTTGTGCTAAGCAAACACTAGCATGGGACCAGTCACAAACAGTATACAATACATGGTATTTTGGCTGGTAACCTGTTCCTGCTAAGCAAGGATTTTCTGAAATTGGGACTAGAAAATTGTATATCAAATTCACACTGAACTTAGAGACCACATATTTTGAAGTGAAAAATCTGGAAATCCGAAAAAAATCCGGAAGATTCTCATGCCTGCGAATCTTGTTTTTAGGGGGGTGTGATTGATTACTCAAGAACGGTCCCAGCGGCTCGTTCCTGTTTTTGATTGAACGAGTCGGAATGGATGATAAATCTACTCACATCCTCTGAGAGGACCTTGAGTTTGTTGGCCATGTCGGAGAGGTAGATGTGGGAAAGCAGGTCGGCCTGCGACTTCACCAGGCAGTCGCGGGCCAGCTCGATGGCATGATGGATCAGGAACATGTAGATGGCGTCGCTCGCCTCCGCCGAGTCTGAGGAATGCTTGGTGATGAAGTCCTGCGGTTAGAGAGACAAGGTGTCCCCGACATTAATTACACGTTACTCAAATGAAATTCGTTGCCCATGACTGATACTACAATTAAAGGCACGTAGAACGAGAGAGCAGGACGAGGGGGGGGGGGGCTGATATTCTAACCTCAAAACCTCCCTTCACCATTTTCAAAACCATGGCTTAGGCGTCTGCCCCGTCCCAGGCACTGTCCACCTGTACCAAAAGTGTACATTTTCAAAATTACTGAAGAGGCCAACGCTGAAGCCGTGGTTTAAAAAAAAAGGACCTTTAAAAGTGATTACATCCTAAAATTCCATTCGATCTGCAAATCCTTACTACAAAATGCCTCAAATTCCAATTGGATGATAACATTGTGCCAGTGCAACAATGTTGTACCAACAAAAATATCATTTACGTCACACACAAGTTCGTATGTCCCAAGCTGTTGTATCTTGCTTAAAAATAACCAGTTATGTACACACAAATTCTACTGGCAGAGAGATACAACAATTTTTGCACAGAACATTGTTCTTCTGCGAGATGTGATATTACAAATTGAAGATAATGCATTGTTGCACCGACACAAATATATAGTACATAAAGCGCCCTCTTTCTATTGGCAAAAAAAAGATGCAACTGTTTCTTCAGGAATTGAACACTTGGACTGGTCCCTGTCTTCATCCGTCACGGATAAAGACAGGCCTGATATTAATAGTTCAATAGTTTATGAGTTAGTAGGGATGATCAATGATGGGTTGAAGGGGTGTGGGTGTGGGTGTGGGGGGGGGGGGCATGTTTTCATGTCGTCATGTCAAACTCATTTGATTGAAAGTGCTTATTTGTAATCTGCTTACTTGTAATGTCTCTTTCACTTATTGTATATGTTATTGTTCTCTTTATGCGCTTAGAGGCTTCTGCATTAGGCGCTTTACAAATGTCTTTCTTATTATTATTATTATTAATGCAAACAAATCTCCTAAAATATCACTCATGTTACTCGCTGTATCTTGCTTAAAATTACCGGTTTGTACAAACACAAAACAAATACGTGCCGAGATGCTACGCTTGCTTAGCAAGGAGCATTTTCGTGAGAGATATAAAGTATTTGCAAAATCAAGATTTTACAATTTGCAAAATTGAGCTGCAACATTTTTGTAAAATCGAGATGCAACGTTTTTGTAAAATCGAGATGCAACATTTTTGCAAAATCGTAGATGTTATTGCAAAATCGAGATTGCAACGTTCTGCAAATGGAGATATTACTTTTTTTGTACTGACTCGACGATATCACTCACCTTCAGTTTCTTCTCCATCTGTTCCTTGGCCTTCGGGAAGCGTTCTTTGTACATGCTGTTCATCATCAGTAGCTCACTGTCCGTGGTACCCATCAGAGGACTGCTTGCCCCGCTGCGTAGGAACAGAAATCAAACAAAATATTAAAGAGGAAGTCTGACTCGGTGAAAAGGGGGGACCGGGAGAAAATCTGCTTAAAGTGGATGGCACATGGCTTAAGAATGACTGCAGTGGCGTTCCATGAGCCTTTTTGAGGTATGGTGAACACCCAGGAGTACACCGTTTGGTTTGGGTGTATACAGACAGATCTACCCAAACCAAACTAGTGCAGTTGTAATGTGTCCACAATATCAAAATGGCTCATGGGCTTAATCGCTTTAAAAGCATGCAGATGTCATAGACCAGTATGCACTTTGTGTGACCAAGTATATACATGAAATGACAAACCTGTGAAAGTTTAACCGCAATCGGTTATCAGAGTCACAGGAAAGTGGTGAAAACTTCCCCTTATCCAGACATCAGGTTTTGGACTCAAACCTAATTGCTTAACTCATTTCTCAAAAACTTTAACTTTTCAAGCAAACATACAGTCCATCTTTATACCGTGTAAGTTACGTGCAAATCTGTGAACATTCATGTTTTCAATCTTGCCAATGTTGTACACAGCCTTTAGCATCCTGTTTTTCAGATATGCATGTTTGTAAAAAAAAAAATTGCAAGGTAAAAAATATATAAATAAGTAAAAGGGGGAACTTTTGAACGAATAAAACTGAAAAAATGTTTTTGAGAAATGGTGGTGGAGAATAATTTTGTTTTTCCGCATGCAACCAAGGCAATGAACTGCATGGTGATGTAGATGCACTGACCTAGCCGTACAGCTAAAGTATTTCTGTTGCGGTACCCATCGCTAGTTATAGGATTGTCACCGGGCATGGCTCGGTGAATTATTGGTCCAGACATCTGGCTCAATTTCATGCCGCTGCTTATGGCGGAAATTCTGCACTTACTGCACATTGTATGATCGCTTTATAGGGTGCTGCTAACACAGAGTTACGCCGTGAAATTGGGCCCCGCTCTAGAATGCCAGGGCCATGGGGTTCGAATCCCAACCGAGTAGGAGGCCTGTGGCACCCCCCCCCCCTGAAAGGATTCGGTCATGACGTTTATTTGGGATAATCCAAGAGTACAACAAATATTTTACTTGACAAAACCAAACAGTTAAGAAATAAAATATAATAATTTCATGATAAAAAGATACTTTACTTAAAATGTAATAAAACGAACACACATAGTAAAATAACGAACATAAAAAGAAGATGAGACAGTCAGGTTTAATCAATGACTCCCGAATAGATTTGATTTGGCGATACGCTCTGATTGGCACCCGGTTTGTAAATTAATCTGTCCCACGCCTGCACATCTGCCGTACAGCTCAAGCTACAAAGCTGCCATATGTTTAAAAAAAAAAACAATTTACCCCCCCCCCAAAAAAAAAAAATCACTCATATCATCATTCAAAGGTTTCACTTATGACAGAAACTGATGATTCTGACAAGACCTTAAGACTAATAAGCCATTTTGCAACTTAGATTTGAGTAATGTCTGGTACAGTGACTTGCTACATCACAAGTTACCCACTTAAATTTGATTTCCTCAGACTATAGAGACAGTTGCTATGTCATGTGACTTGAGGCAACAGACTATAGAGACAGTTGCTATGTCATGTGACTCGGGGCAAGCTTTTGTATGGCAAATCTGTCAAAAAGAAATTGACATTGAATTTCTTATTTCTGAAAATCATGAGCAACTTGCTGCAAAAAAAAAACCCCGTTAAACTCATGAATTTGAGTTTCTTGAGTTCAAAGAATTTGCATGCTCTACTGAGTTGTTTGGAAAAGATTGCGTTCAGATTTCTTTTTTTAAAGACAAGTCTCAAGGTAGCTCATAATAAAAAAGACCCTTTCCTGAAGCCATCCGCCACAAGTGGAAATATATTACCCGACCCAGATGAGTAAAGCATACAACAGGCAGGCGCGATACTTGCTTCTTGTAGGGGCAGGGATCATTTTTTTCTTAGCAAAAGGGCACCTCTGTGAGAGAATCGAAAATTTCTACCGGAACATTTTAAGAGGCACCAAGGCGATGAACAGGGCCATGGAGGCAATTGCCTCCATGAAATCAGCCCAGAACTTGCATGAAAGGTTGATGTAGGAGTGTGCTTTCTGTCTTTGTATCTAAATAGGGCTCTATGGTCAACATCAGTTTTGCGATGCACTCATTATCCAATAAGTAGGCCTATGAAAGTGGGCAAGACTGTTAAAGGAACGTTACAGAATTGGTTTTCGCTAACAAAACACTTTGCTGGCAGTGTAAGCACTTTATGTAATCCACCATATACATAAACTGACAAACCTGTAGAAGTTTGCGATCGATCGGCCATCTGGGTCACAAGAAAATAGTGAAAAACCGATTACACATTTGCATGAAATCATATATATTCAATAAATGAATAAAATGCTCACTGAGCAATAAACTCCAATCGGAAAATTTGTTTATTCATTTCAGACAGAAATATTTCAAGGGATGTTTTCTACTATCATCATCATTAGACCGTGTAAGTTTTGTGTAAATCTGAGATCAAAAGTATATTTTACAAGTTTTGTTCTTACCAATTCTGTAATGTTCCTTTAATGTGTCTCTAACCTCGTGTCTTTTATTGTATACTCTTTTTTTTACGGCGAAATTTAACACATGACATCATTGGGTGACAACACTAAATGGCTCTGTACCTTCCCCACAGAAATTTTTGATTAGTCAAAAAGGTCAAATTAAACGTTGTTTTGATTGAAATTCGTGGAAGTTCATGAATGAAGTTTTAAAAAAAACTCCCTGTACAAAAATGTACAGACCCATCTATCTGTAACCTGACGTCATTGGATGTCTTTTTTTGGCCGTTGACAAAATTTTTGCACCCGAAGGCTACCAAACACAATGGCGGTTTTTAGAGCGGTACACGCGTGTGAAAGTGACATCTGGATCCCCCCCCTAAAAAAAAGCATTGCAAATTAGTTTTGGACGGTTTAGTTACTCACATTATCTAGTAAGTATTGTTTGAAGCTTTGCATGGTGAGGAAAAATAGGAAGGAACTATAAATAAATAGTAAACTAGCGGGTACAACCATGTGTAAATCTCTTTTGTGAGAGTGTTGGCTCTGAAAAAAGCCAGTGTGTTCTCGCGTTTCTTACAGTATACTCTGCTCGTCTTCAGGAGAATTATCTTGTAACTACTTTTAGAAGACTGTTACACATTTTAAGTTTAGTGATGAAGCGAGTATTTCTTGTTGCATTCGCACAGAGACTGATGAACACAGACAGCTTTTAATTAATTTTTTTTTTACCAATGAGAAACGTGACATTTTCTGACAACCCCCGCAAAACAGGGAACAAAAAAATATATATATAATAACAAAAAATATGATAACAAAACCATGACAAATGTTATTAAAAGACGGACTCAACCTTGCTTCACATCATTTGTCATGTATTAGCTCAGGCAGAACCGTAGTTTGGACTTCCTTAATGAATAACTGAAATTCCCACCATCCAGCTTATTACAATTGGCAAAAGAAAAAGAAAAAACTAATTGAGCAGCCGTACAAGAAAGAAGCCTCAATAACAAATTAGGATGTTTTGCCTCGGGTTAAAGACGGTTAACACGTTGACTGCCGCCTACGCGTATATTCGTAGTAACGGGTTAGACAGATTCTGCCACATACGAGTATACTCGTAGAGAATGAAAGGGCTTTGTATTGTTATTTAAATACACTGGCATCACTGAGCACGCAACACATACGCTTCTGGCAGTGGTAAGGACATCGACCTTAGAATGTGCATGTTAATTTTTTTGTTTTTTGTATAGTACCTATTTGGTATGCGCACATGCGCACTGCACTTATGAGCACATGCGCACCGCACTTGGTAAATGGGAACGCGCTACGAATATAATGACCGGCAGTCAAAGTGTTAATACACAAAATAAGAAAATGAGGATCAGCCAAGCTGAGTACGAAAGGACGGAGACAACGCCTTTAATTCTGCTTTTTCTATTTATATAAATCAGCACATTTCTAGTTTGTCGACTGATTTCTCTCCAATGATTTGTTTCGGATGATGATAAACATAACCTGGGCAAATCACAAACTTTAAATTGAAGCTTATTTGAAGAGGGATTTTCATGAACGGTCAAGAGAAAACAAAAATGCATGAAACCTGTCATTTTGACCCCTGGCACTGACGCCACATGCAGCTAGTGCCTGACCATGGTCTGCCATTTTGGGAGTCAAATTGCGTGTAAAGACATGGGCCTAATTTCATACAGCTGCTTAAGCAAAAAATATATATTGCTTAACAATTGCCTGCTCAGCAGAAATGAGCAGGGTACCAGTTACAAATTGTGCATGTGATATGGCAGTTTGGCTGGTAACCCTATTCTGGTAAGCATAATTTTGTTGTGCTTAGTTACTTTTTGTGCTTAAACAGCCCTGGTGTGCATCTAACTGCGTGCATGGCGCCTAAAATGTTTCGCAGGAGTTGAGCACATCTAAACTGTTGCGAATTGTTCGTTGCAAATTTTTTAACGCACAGGAAAAATTGAGTCCCAATATGGTGCAACCAAACATTGATGACGTCAAGTGAATTGGTAAGTTTGGTTTCCTTGCACTACGGTATGACAGCTAATAGTTCCAGACATGTAAACAGGGCCCAATTACATAGAGCTGCTTAAGCACAAAAAGCAACTAAGCACAACAAAATTATGCTAACCAGAATAAGGTTACCAGCCAAGCTACCATGTCACATGTACAATTTGTGACTGGTATCCTGCTCATTTCTGCTAAGCAGAAAGTTGCTAAGCATCGTTTTTCTGCTCAAGCAGCTCTATGAAATTTTCCCCAGATGAAAATAAGACAGTACTTATCATGCTGAATGTAAACAAAAAAATGAAATTGATTGTCGCGGTACGCATTGCTAATTACAGGATTGAAACCGGCCTCTTGTCACCGAGCATGGCTTGGTGAATTATCGGTCCAGACATCTGGCTCAATTTCATGCCGCTGCTTATGGCGGAAATTCTGCACTAACTGCACATTGTATGATTGCTTTACAGGGTGCTGCTAGCACAGAGTTCCGCAGTACGCAGTGGGGTGAAATTGGGCCCAGCTCTAAATTGGGCCCTGCTCTAGAATGCCAGGGCCGTGGGGTTCCAATCCCACTCGTGTAGCCTGTGGATTTTTTTTTCCCCACAGGATTCAGAAAAACACAAGAGTATACAGTGCTTGTCCCACTTCATCTTAGGGTAACATAAAGCAATAATAATATCTGAACATATTGAAAAAAAAAGAAGAAAATCTACGAGAGAGCTAGTCGATGAAAACAAATTAATGAGATTGCTAAGGAGCTCTGACAAAAACAAGGTGTGCATCTTCAAACGACAGCCAAGGAGGCAATTTTCATTTCAATCTCAGAGTGACATGTCGGTGCTCATCAAAAGCCAGTGAAATTTATTCCGCAGGAGAGATGGCAACGTTCTCATTTCCTGAGTCTACTCGGCCCCGCTTTCAGATCTTAAGCAATTTATACCCAGCATTATACAGCCATTAGCTTTTTCAATTTCTCATTGAAATATGTTATTTCTCTTTGTATTTTGCAACGGAATAATAATTTCAAACACAAATTTGATGAGAATGCCTCATAAGCTTTGAATAATTAGATATTTGTGAATGAAAAATGCCTTGTTAGCCACTGGTTTTTTTTTTTTTTTTTTTTTTTTTCAAGCTGCATGATTTTTTTTTTTGCCAATGGTTTTTGTTTTTTTAAGAATAATTTGATTCGGATCGCAGGGTATTGTATTTCATAAACTACAATTTCTTCTTAAAACACAATAATTGGTATGGTGCATTATTACCATAGAAGTGAAATAGCCATTTGAATGTCTGAAGTTTTTCTACCCGAGAATGATCAGAGCAACGATCAATTAAACAAAGCAAGGATGTTTTTTTTTTTAAAGCTGCGTGTTGCTGCTTGCTCTTTTGGCCAGATGTGTGATGAATGGGGTTCAGTGTTAGTTTACATGCAATTTTACACTTTAAAACTGTTTCAGCAACTACTAAAATTAATACTAGCACACATCAAAATGCGAACACACTGTCAAAAATGGCGTTAAATTGTGTAAAATATGTACAGTAAATTATGTATTATATACTTGCACACGTAAATCCTTGTCATTTGATTGGTGGAACATGCCTCAATTGTCATACTTTATTTTGCCATGTATTTACTGACGAAACGAGTGACGCTCAAAAATTCACTATTGTAGTGCTATATTGATACATATAGGATGCTTGGGACACTTCCCAACGAAACAAGGTCGTGTCGCGGCATGCTGGATGAGGTAGGCGTCGACATGGGTGAGCCGTCCTCGTTGTTTAGAATGGGGGTTTTAGAATCTTCAGAGTGTGGCGTGGACAACTTTCTGTGTCCATTTTGTGTTAAGTGTGACAAAAAATTCAAATGACAAGGATCTATCTATGTGTGTGTTATATAAAACAAATATTGAACTTCTCATGAAAAGGAACAGTCCAGATTTCACCCTGTGTTTATATTCGGCGACCATGCACTCACATGCATCCAATATTTGTATTCTATAATGGTTATGGGTGAGCAGACATTTTGTTTTTTTGTCTCGCTGTCTAGTGGCGGCTTGAGTTAAATTTGTTTTCTCATGAAGCTTTGCGGTTGCAATCTAGCATGACTCTTTTCTACTTTCAGTTCAAGAATGCTAGCAAGAATGTTCTGCATAAAAAAAATTGAACTTTGTACACAGATGTATAGGCCAAGTCAGAAGTGAGAATTTACAGGTTAGGACGGGTTAGGGTTAGGTTGGGTTTGGGATAGGGTTTGGAATGGGGTTGGGGTTAGGCTGGGTTGAGCTTGGGGTAAGTAAGTTGGGATGGATTGGGGTCAGGTTGGGTTGAGCTTGAGGTAGTTAGTTAGGATGGATTGGGATCATGCTGGTTGAGCTTGGGGTAAGTAAGTTGGATGGATTGGGGTCAGGTTGGTTGAGCTTGAGGTAAGTTAGTTAGGATGGATTGGGATCATGCTGGGTTGAGCTTGGGGTAAGTAAGTTGGGATGGATTGGGGTCAGATTGGGTTGAGCTTGGGGTAAGTAAGTTGGGATGGATTGGGTTTAGCTTGGGGTAAGGAAATTGGGATGGATTGGGGTCAGGTTGGGTTTAGCTTGGGGTGAGTAAATTGGGATGGATTGGGGTCAGGTTGGGTTGAGCTTGGGGTAAGTAAGTTTAGTGGCTTGGGTTTATGTTACGTAGTTGAGTTGGGTTTGGTTGGATGATTGGTTGGGGGGGTTGGGACAAAAAAGATCGAGTTGGGTTGACCTGGCTTGGAGTGGGGTTTGCAGATCAGTTTTTCGGTAGGGTGGAATGTGCCTGGTTGGGTCCAGTTAGCTAGCTTATGATTATTCATGAATAAACAACCAATCATCTCACATGAATGTACATGAAATAGCTAGCACAACTACAAATGACGCAATCGATACCGTGATAACAAAGCATTCCTTCATTTTTACAAATACACAAGTCAAAAACAAAATGAAAACGAAAACTCAGATTTCACAGTGGTAGCTTACTGCATGGATTTGACTGCCATCTCGCCAATGTCAGGGAGACATAGCCAGGACAAACTGCTCACGTTTACATGCAAGTTGTAAGGGGGGAAAAAAAGGAAAAAAACACACTGAAGAAAACTAAGTGCAATATGAACCTACATGTAAAAATGTGTGAACAATTTTCAATTCATATTGGTTGTCATACCTGTCTTAATCAGAGGGCAAATTAGTGCAATTTTTCTTAATAATCATTGATTTATTATTCAGATATTGAAATAAGGGAAGCGGCAAAAAAAAAAAATAGCGAAATCGAATGTGGGAAAAAACTTGACGCGCAAACTTGTCCAAATGGTGAACTCAACACTGAGACCACAGGCTGGATGGCAGCAATTATTTATCGACTCGATTCCCATCTCAGATTTCAAATTTATTGCTGGTGCTCTGTCCTATCTTAGTTTCCTAACGATTCTTGGGGATGAAATTGAACCTTGATGATTAGACCTCATGGTGTCACACTCGATTCGGCTCAAAGGAAAAGGTTAGCGAAGGTTTTTTTTTTTTACTCGCCGGTGCTCGTTCGTATCGGTGGATATGAAACATTCTGCCTGTGATTATTTTTTTTCTTTCTCTGGCGTTTTGAGATAAGGATATCTTTCTTAACCACCCAGGAGGGTTAGCGTTGACATTTCCTTTAAAGGTAAGCTTACAGCGTTTGGTAAAACTTGATGTGCTTCCCATGTGCAATAGTAGACACTAGGTGGCAGCAGATACACCGGGTAATTTTTCATCATCATAATGCGACTGAAATTCTAGGCCTGCGTACACTAGGCAGGTCCGCATTGGATGGCCTCGGCAGTAGCTTATGACCAGGCCCCAATTTCATAGAGCTGCTTAAAAAATAGCTACGCCCAACTGAAAATATGCTTGCCAGAATAAGGTTTACCAGCCAATGGTATCATTTTACATGTAAAATTTGTGACTGGTATCCTGCTCATTTCTGCTTTGAGCAGAAAATTGTTTTTAGCAATATTTTCTGCTTAAAAGCAGCTCTATAAAATTGGGCACACCAGCCAATGGTATAATTTTACATGTAAAATTTGTGACTGGTATCCTGCTCATTTCTGCTTAGCAGAACATTGTTAAGCAATATTTTCTGCTTAAGCAGCTCTATGAAATTGGGCTCGGATTGCTGAAAAGGCCTATTCACCAATGCAGCCATTGCAGCCGACGTCCTTAGCCAGAGCTGAAGTCACTTGATTGGGACATGGCCTAACAGTCCATTCGCACCAGGCACAATGTAAGTCAGCTATCACCTAGCATCTCCATTGTTCCCAATTACTCTCAGCTGGTATTTCATCTCAGAATTATCAGCAACACACCTCCCGAAAAAAAGTCCCCCTCCCCCCCTTTAAAAATGTCTGCTGGCTCACTGCCAGTTATTAAAACAGCTGCAGACTAGTCACTAAGTTGTACGGCAAGCTTGTCAAAATATTCCAGAACAAAATACTCCAATGCAAGCCATCTCTAATTGAGCACTCCATGTTTATTATGACTAAAAAAGCCAAGTCGCATGAAAATTAGTCACTAACCAAACATTTGAGTGCAAAATTCGCCAGCGAATTTAACGCTATTAAGTCCTGTTAATAGATTCAACCAAGCTGACGTGCGCTCAAAAATTTTGGATAAAATGTCAGCGTTTGGATCGGCTATGAATCACGATACATGTTCAGTTAGAGGACCAAAATACCTGCATAGACAATCATTGACTTAGACTAAAAAATTGTAAATTGTACGTTTTTTTTTAACTGGGGATAAACAAAAGACTTGTGAAATCTTCTCAAGGTTGCTTGTAAACAAACTTGCACATCAAATCTGACTGATGGGTATAAACCCATTCCCCTCCCAAGTATAAAGACAAATGCATTCATGTTTTGATTTTCAGTTGTAGAAGACACTGGACACCTTTGGTAATTGTCAAAGACCAGTCTTCTCACTTGGTGTATCTCAACATATGCACAAAATAACAAACCTGTGAAAATTTGAACTCAATTGGTCGTCGAAGTTGCGAGATAATAATGGAAGAAAAAACACCCTTGTCACACAAAGTTGTGTGCTTTCAGATGCTTGATTTCGAGACCTCACGCGTGAGATCTCAAAATCAATTCAAATATTTTACTGAGAAATTACTTCTTTCTCAAAAACTACGTTACATCAGTGGGAGCCATTTCTCACAATGTTGTATACTATCAACAGCTCTCCATTGCTCGTTACCAAGTTTTTATGCTAACAATTATTTTGAGTAATTACCAATAGTGTCCAGTGCCTTTAAGGACACCTTTCTATAAGGAGTTGTCTTTTTGAAGGGTCTTAAAAATATAACTTTTTGGCGGACATCTTACCTCAGGCTTCGGGAGCGAGGTCTGAAGTTGGGTGACCGTCTCCCGCTTTCCTCCACATCCAGGAGGACGTTCCCCTCACTACCGCTAAGATGCTGCGTAAGGAGATGGAGGTCCTCCACAGTGGGTTGGTATGGCAGCTGATGAAGACGCTCCTGGCTGGAGCAAGATGACTGAAAGAAAAAGGAAAAGGAGAAATAGTTTTCATTCTAAGGTTTTTGATAACGAAGACTTTAACAGTAACAGGAAACTTCTTAAAGCAACATTACAGAATTGGTAAGAAAAAAACTTGTAAAATATACTTTTAATCACAGATTTACATAAAACTTACACGGTCTAATGATGAAGATAGTGGAAAACATCCCTTGAAATATTTCTGTCTGAAATGCCATATTTGATGAGAAATGAATAAACTAATTTTCCGATTGGAGTTTATCGCTTAGTGAGCGTTTTATTCATTTGTTGAATCTATATGATTTCATGCAAATGTATAATCGGTTTTTCACTATTTTCTCGTGACCCAGATGGCCGATCGATCTCAAACTTCTACAGGTTTGTCAGTTTATGTGTATGGTGGATTACATAAAGTGGTTACACTGCCAGCAACTGTTTTGTTAGCAAAAACCAATTCTGTAATGTTCTTTTAACAGTAACAGGAAACTTCATAAGAAAAAGTAGAATTCAAAACTGAACCTTTTATTTGCTTTTATTCGCATTCTATGATGTCGACTCTTTACTTTTTTTTTCTTTGATAAAATTTACATTCTTTTGCTGTTTTTTTTTTTATGTGAACATGCCAATTTTAGTCTTGTTAACTACTAACGAGTAATTTTAAGTCAAATAATCAATCTAAAAGAAAAAAATATTTATAAAAATCATTGCCAAATTCCCCCAAACTGCTAAGCTGACAAAACTTAAGCTAGCTGAGAACCAAAAAAAAAGTCTAATTGCAAGGGTATTTGGCTGGTAAACATTACAGCACAAATTTTCTGGAGACAAATCAGCTGCAAAATGTTCTTACAATCAGACTTTTTTTCTTTTTTCAATGTTATTTTGGACATATTAATATTACTGAACCTTCACATTACGGAATCAAAACCCTAAGTACAGGGTTTCTTACGGAGACATTTGAGCTCGGCATTTGGCTGGTAAACATTTTCACATTGCAGCATAACTTTTCTCGAGACAGATCAGTACCAAGTTTTAGTTTATTACTATCAGAAATTGTTTTCCCCTCCAATGTTTTGGGGGAAATATTAAAATGAATAAACCTTCACATTACGGAATCCAAAATCTAAGTACAGGGTTTCTTACGGAGACATTTGAGCTCGGCGTATTGGTTCCATATCCAGACGAGGGCAGCGATGCCAGGGACCACCGTCGGCCATCAGCTTGTCTCACCGATGCAAAGGGGAAATGTGCTGCGCCGTGGGGAGGCGCACGAGGGCTGTCAAGGGGGCTAACTGTTGAGATGAGAAAAGAAACAAAAAATGGTTTACGACTTTAATAACAGAAATAAATCGTTTCTATCGAGATGCTGATGAGAGCCATAGACCATGTTACATTTGTTTACAGAGTGGTGACCTCGTACATTATAATGCATTTCCTGACGGGCAAGATGCTACACAGGCTCAATGGGAAAATTTATATTTTGTGTCATAATTTTCACATAAATTCAAAATTTACAAAAGCAACAGCTCTACAGCTTTTGAGATGTCCCCCCTTTCTTCATATCAAAGGTTGAGGAAAATCATAAAACATAAGATTTGTTGTATTCTTCCATTGAGCTGTGTACAAATGTGCCCACCGGAAGTCCAGGCTCTGTGGCTCTTTTGTAAACATGTGATGTCACAGGTCACATCGTCTATATAAAACCAACAGTTGTCATGCTCTAACCGGGTTACAATGTATGCTGTACAAGGAGCATTGTGTCTCCGTGTGACGTGGTAGACACGTCTCAGTGCACTGAGATCACTCTGGCAGTAGTCAAAGTACTACGTGTCGTGGCCGAGCGGATAAGAACACAGGGCTCAAGCTCTGGTGTTTCTCATCAGCAGAGTGTGGGTTCGAGTCCCGGTCGTGACACTTGTGTCTTTAGGCAAGACAGTTAACCATTATTGCTGCGTCCTTCGGATGGGACGTAAAGCCGTGGTCCCGTGTGTTGTGTAATGCACGTAAAAGAACAAAGAGAAGGGGTTTGCCCCGGTGTTCCTGGTTTGATTGGCAGCATATTGCGCCACAGCACCTTGTAAACCATCACATTGTGCTATGTAAAGGAATAGGTCTCAAACTTCAAAAAGTAGCTCCACATATATACCTTGCAGGAAAATAACTAAATGTTGAAGCACCTTGAGCGTCACTGAGTGACGGATATGAGCGCTATATAAGAAGCCACTATTATTATTATTATTATTATTAATATGCAGTTCCCAATGCGCATGATCGTCGCGCAAACGATTCTGGGTCCAAGCAACATCGTCAGCCATCATGGTGCGCTGATTTTCAGCATGGCGTCCATCTTGGCAGCTTGATTTATTTGTTTAACTGTACTCGGTTTCCAAAATATGCATTGCAGTATATTTTTCGAGATGGCGCTTGTGCATATGGGCTATAATTGCCTCCATGTCCCTTGTCATTGTTGCCATTGGTGGCCTTTAAAATCTTGTATTAGAAATTTTAATAGAGAATGAATCAAGTTAAATCCTCCAAAAAACCTCAAAATAAAAAAAGAGGTATTCTAATTAAAACTACATTGCCCTTATAAGAACCAAGTGTCATGACTGTGGCCCTTGAAATAAAAAAATCTTGTTTCAAGTAAACATATAAATAAAAAATGAGAACTGATTACAGAAGAAGAATTTCATGCCTGAAAACCACACAGGTGCCCTATTGAAAACTGCCTTGCCCAAGAACCAAGTATCATGCCTGTGGCTCTTGTAATAAAAAATCTTGTTGCATGGCATAAAAAAAATATTGAGAACAGATTACAGCAGAAGAATTTCATGATTGAAAATCCCACCTAAACGAGAATCCACTTACCTTGTGAAGCTGGTGAGACAGATCGCTTCTTCTGCGGTGAGCGGTCCTTCCTGCTCCGTGAACGACTGCAGTAACTGTTACAAAGACAAAGTAAATTAAAGCCGTGAGGTCTCAGCGGAGCCGCCACACACTCGTGGTTAGAATAGGGGCAGATCCAGCGTAGCGGTAGGCAGTCGGACAGTTGAGTCGACAGCAGCGGCTTCTTCATTATTGTGTTTCAGGATGCTGGTTACTTGGCTACTGTCTGGGGGTTTTAAGGGGGGGGGGAGGACTTTCTGACGGAGCCGGCGTACACCGTGATCAATTCGAGTTTCTGGTTTAGAAGTGTTAAAGTTTCATTGATTACATTAGCTCCCTTTTTTCTACAAGCACACCCAATACGGGCAGGTGGTTGTTAAGTCAAATCACCAACGAGGCACCATTCTAATCCTCACTGCGAGAATTTCCAATCACAGAGTGCCGATGACCAATGGGAGGGCAGGCCCCTCCAGGCTCCTGTACCCCTCTTGCGGGAAGTACTTCGTTCACAAATTCAGGCCCCCCGAAAATACTCAACTACCCCCAATAAATGTCCACAGCCGTCAAGATCCGAGCAATCCCGTGGAGTGTCCTCGACCGTCAGGCCTAATGAACTCCAAAGAAATGTCCGATTAAATGAAGCCTCAAAGAAGGATTCTTATACTTCGAGTCTCCGACGAAAGGGAAATCTTAGTCATAAACCGGCCGTGACACGGCGTGGTAGTGCCGCTTTTCAACGGACTAACCCCCCCCCCCACTTAGCCGTAACGCCACCTGTTTTATCAATCAATTAAGAGATTAGCAACTGGATAAAATGCGGAGGATTTTAAGTTTCCTGCGGAAATCAAACTAACATCCCGATGTAAATCATCCTCGAGATCTCAAACAGAATTCCTATCAATCGGCTGATTGAGAGTTATGAGGAATAATCTAGAATGACTGGTCGTCAAACTAAAAACCCAACCGTCATGTTTACTATCGTATTAAAGCATTTTCTGTGTTCACTTAATCCCATCGTATCAACTGCAATTAAACGTCTTGGCATCATCAAGGATTTTAACCTCTCTCTCTCTCGAGAAAAATTCTTGCCCGACTCAAAAGATATTTAACCGATATCAAACCTTTTTTTTTTCTTATATCGTACCGGACTAAATATAGATTCTCCTTAGTCACTGGGAAATTGTTTTGACACGCACGGCAGGGTCGAACAGGAATAACTCATTAAAATTTTCGTGAAAATATTTAGAAATAAGTGTCAGGGTTTTTCCATATCCTTGCGATGGAAAGAGGAAATCCAAGTTTGAAACTTTGTTACTTTATCTGTGTTCCGCGACTTAAGGAATTAGTGCTCACTACGTGGTATTTAGGCTGGACGAATTCGTTGCTGAGAAGTTGCTCAGTACATAAGGCTACAAATTAAGAAATAACGCTATGAGCTTGCCCTTTAAAAAAAAATAAAAAATCCTTCACAAACTACAGACGTGGTGAGCAATTAATTTGAGTTATTTCTTGGCTGGTGTATAAATGCGATTAATTTGATATCTGGAGCATCAGACGCGTGGGTCTGCAGGAGTCCCACTCCAGTAGAGGCACACGTAGTGCAAATATTGTGTGAGTGAAATTAACTTTCATAAACGATTTATTCCAGCTCTCTGTGGGATCATTTTGAAGGGCACCACGGCCAGAACCAGAGTAATGAGGTCGGGGGGGGGGGGGGAGAGTCACAAAATAGAAGTAAAGTATTCCAGAGTTTACTCTTGGAATACCAAAGTATGATTAGTCCGAAATTAAACACAGACTAGAAATTCAAAATCCATTCCTAAGCTTTCACAACTACTTTTATCAGCCTCTTTCTATCATTAATTCAGAGAAATGTCAAAGAACAAATTTATAGTGAAAATATTTTCCTTACCTTCCCCTTCTTGAGAGACTAAGATCTTTCTGTAAAATAAAAAGAAAAGACGTTTGAGGGTAAAGTTTATGTCAGATGTAAAATAGATTTGTTTTGTAGATTTAAATAGGCACAATTCCACAGTTTTACTCATATTACTGCAGTGACTCACACTACACTGACCTGACCATAAGACACAAAGAATCTGGTTGCTCAAGTGACTTTGATATGTTGGAATATATGTTATTATGATCATAGTAATAACTTTCACAATACAAATTGTCAAACATAATTCAGAAAACAAACTTCTGGAATCTGTGTTCAGTGTAACGTCAGAGTAAAAGTGAGTACCTGTGGTCAGCGTAATGTGAGTAACTGTGGTCAGGTATCATTATAAAATTGTTGCCTGCAGTGACATGGTCCATGTACACCCGAGGGGGCAAATGGCACCTGAGGGTCTACAAAACCCATGGACCATGTCACCGCAGGCAACAATTGTTTTGTTATACCTCTGTCTTGAATTCTTAGTAATATTTTCCCTCATCTGAAGGACTCCAATTTCATTGAAACGATGATAATCTCGACCCTCTGCTGCACAGAAAGTTGTACGACGCGCGCGCGCGCGTGAGAGGAGGGTGATACATTTGTTGCCCGCTCATGTGATAGTTCTGCGCCAATGAAAATACAGCATTCAAGACAGAGGAATAACAAAAATTACTGTCATCAGTGTAATTGAAATTACTGTAGAATCGCCATCCACGTTTAATATGAACACAACTACAGATGAATGTAGGGAAAGGCTACATTATTATAAAGACAAAAGAAGGCTAACGATACAAAAAAAGTGTTTACTTCTCAAATAAACAGAAAGAGCTGATCACAAAAAGGGGCTGGCCAGATCAAGTGTAAATAAACAAAACAAATGTAACCAAAATAAATCTACCAACCATTATTAATCACGGATAGTTTACGATCAATCACAAAATACATGATTGTGGAGTCCAGACTAGTACACCCATCCCCCCAGCGGGAAAAACAAAACCATATGAGGGGAAAATGAGGAGACTGAAACGATTTTTGAGAGCTACACCCTGGCTTCGTGCTTTGGAGGTTACCTTTAGTACAAGATTGCTGATGGTGAAAGAAAGTGATAATGATCAGGAAGCTGCCATCCTGGTCCTAACTTGCCCCCCCTCCCCATCCTCCCCCTACCCAGGCCCCCGATCATTGTTGGCTCTAATCGCGCAGTCTGCACTCCAGCTGGGGGGTTACTATTATAACTAGACATTATGCGTTTGTGAACGAACACAAAGCTGTTCCGTTTTGTTTCACTTTGATTAAACGCTCCAGACCTTTAAATTGAGCCTGATTTTGAGACAAAAGTCCCTTTACCTTTGATAAACCCTTATTTTGACTGACTTCAAGCGTGCCTTAAAAAAAAATGAATATAATTTGATTTATTTAGCCAAGATTTCAACTATTATGTAGCAACACAAGAAACTAATATTTGTTACTGTTCCAGTACAAATGATGTCATGGAACAGTAAACAAAAGGGCAATAATGATGAGACAAACTCATTCTAAAATGGCCAGGATTAATCCAAAAGTGAACCAAACCACTGTGACTCGAAAGCCTATTTATCCAATCTTTAAAATGGGACAAGAATCCTAAACAAATAAATCTAAAATAATAACAACATTGGGCGGGGGAGCGGGGAGTAGGGGAGCGGGGGACGGGTGATGTTTAATGTCAGGTGGCCCAAGCGTTTTGGACAGGATCGTATGTATAGGGACATATAACTTCTAGGAAGAAGCGTGGGCGCAAATTTGGGCGTCTTTTTAAAAGCAGGAAAAAACTTAGTGTAAGTAAAACCACTTCATGGGCTGATTGTAAACACCTTTTTGTTCAAGATAACTTAATTCAACACTCAGAAGAATACCTTTCAAACTCCAAGGGCCATGTCCGAGGGTCAATTTACAGGCAACCAGTTTCAAGAAGAAAGGCACTCACTTTTCAATTGTCACATCATTTTTTTTATGGATTGTAAATGTAAGACATCGCTAAAAAACTAACTCCTGTGCAACCAAAGTGTTCCAGTTGGTTGCCTTAAGTTACCCAGTGTGACAAAGCTTTTTCCATCTTGTCCATATCAGCTATGATTAGTTTTTGCAAAAATTATTATTTGCCTGTATTCGTGAAAATGCAAGAAAGTCTAACACTCTCTTTGAATCAAGATTCAGAAGTTTTAAAAGTAAAAATCTTGTTGATAATTACTTCCATGTTGTCATTTCAAAGAAAATCCCGACAAAGCAATCAGCTCTTGTGCGCATTCCAATTTGACATCATGATGTTTCTCAATTCCAAAGAGAGATAAATAAAAATGAAATTCCTAAAAAAACAAACTCAATCCTATTTTATTGACTAAAAGACAGACGCAATAAAAAATAAATAAAAAATTCCCGATCAGACCTGTCGTCTATTTTGTCCTCCGATAATCAGAGGCTATTTGCAGAATCCTGGTCCCACATAGCACGGAATGAGAGTGTGAAGATTTGTACGGAGGAGGCAAGAAATAACAACAAAGAAGGCAAACACAGGACAGTGCACTGTTATCTTTGCTATGAAGCACACCTACATGTTGGTTGTACAAGTGGTTTGGACTGAGAAGGGCAAGGAGAGGTGTGTGTGTGTGTGGGGGGGGGGGGGGTTGGCACCTGGGAGAAAGCGTCTTGAACATGTTTCGCAGGTTATTGACCTCCTCACTCCAGGGCCCAATTTCATGGAGCTGCTTAACACAAAAATTTGCTTAGCATGAAATTTTTGCCTCGATAAAAACAGGATTACCAGCCAAATTTCCAGATCGTGATTTTCAGGATAAGCAAACAACAGCTGAATACCATTAACAAGCAATATGCAACAAATGGAAATTTGGTTGGTAATACTGTTTTTATCAAGGAAGTAATTTCATGCTAAGCATATTTTTGTGCTTAGCAGCTCTATGAAATTGGGCCCAGGAGAGTTTTAAGCGTCAAACAGTATTTTTATTTTAGCATACATTCATTCTGATTCACAAGGACTGTCTCATATTTTAGTTTTCATTAAAAACATGTTTTCAAAAAAAGCGCTTGTGAAATCTTGAAATTGAAAGTTGTGATAGTGTGAAATTAAAGCTTCAGTCTTTTGTACAGAATAACAAAAATGTTTCAAACGAATGGAAGATGGGTTGAGTTTTTCTTCTTGCAGGGGCAGGGGACACTTTTATCCATGGGCCTCATTCGTGAGGTTTCCATATCCAGTCTTGTTCCCTGACTACAAAGTTTTCATAATGTAGACTGAGCCAAGCTACCAATTCGCTCGCATGCAGCGCAGTGACTTTCCAGTCACTCGATTGGGTAACCAGACTAATTTTGTCTGTTTGTAGGGGGCCTTGCTTTGAAAAATATCACGTGAATGGGTGAACGAATGAACAAGCTGCATCTTTGTTCTGCATCATTTCTCCCTGGAACGAAAAGGTGCTAGCTAACTGTCAAACTTTTGCACCAATAGATGATTGCAAAACGCGTCATTGACCACCATCTTTGATGAATTGTGCACGCGTGAAGAGCTATCATTGGTGAGAGTCGTGCATAGCGCGTACACGCGTGAAATTTTCATCGTTTTACATCAAAGATGGCGGTCAATGCGCGTTTTGCAATCCATCTATGCGTGCGGCGTATCAGCTAAAGAGAGCATTATCTACAACTCATATGGCGGCCGACTTTCAAATCAACTACAAATAAGGCAAATGAAACAAGAGCACTTTCATTAATAATTGTTTCTACCAATTCATGGAAAGTTTAAGGGGGGCACCCAGGCCAATTAATGGGCAACTACAGCAATGGTCTCCGTGAAACTCCAGGCCTGCTAACACACAAAAAAGTACACAAGCGTACAATTGCAGATGAAGCGTCTCTGTAAATAATCCAACCAAATCTATCCAATCTTGTGAAGATTATTAACTCCAACTGTCTCATTCCCGAGGCTTGAGAAAAACCCACACTTTCCGATCTCCTTAGAAAATCCGATCACAGAGGAAGAGTAACCACTGGCACGGGAGACAGTAGAGGTAATTTGTTATTTGATCCCATCTAGAAACCCACAAAAGGTTGCCTATCAACAAGAACTGGGACTTGTCCGGGATTTTAATAAACACGCTTGATTCGATTCCTTTTGACTCTGCTATTTTTGTGTGTGTGTGTGTCTACCTCTCTCTTCTCTCCCGGATCTAGGCCAAAGCTCTGACTTCTGAAACAAGACCCACGCTTTATGAAATCTCTGAGATGTTTCCACCCGCACACATTCAGGGGGGAAAAGTATCACATTCAGCAAGTTCATCCGCACTTTCTGTTATATCCCCCTTTCTTTTCCTTGTTTCTTCTTGGTTTTTTTTTTTTTTTGACAGCCTAGCATTCTCTTGTCTGGGAATTCCAGGGGAGTTCGCCGATTCAATTTCAGTGGCGTCCAGGGAGATAGGAATCCAAGTCTGGCTGGTGTGAGATTGCATCCGACGTACCGCAGCTTTAATGAAAGTTTCCCAGATGAATTACCCTTCATCCCTCTTAAAAAGAACCATCCATCATAACATTTACCGATTAATCCGTCTGCCGACTGAAATCTTGTCTCAGTGGCACCACATTACAGGTGCTTTAGTACTCCTCTTCACTAAAGACAAAATTCGCATTTCAAAGTGAAGTAACAACTTCTGTTTCTTAACCATTATTGCTGTGTCCGTTGGATGGGACGTCAAGCCGAAGGTCCCGTGTGTTGTGTAATGCACGTCAAAGAACCAGTGCACTGACAAAAAGAGAAGGGGTTCGCCCCGGTGTTCCTGGTTTGATTGGCAGCATATTGCACCACAGCACCTTGTAAACCATTACATGGTGCTATGTTAAGGAATAGGTCTAATACTTCAAAACGTAGCTCCACAATACCTTGCAGGAAAATACTGAATGTTGAAGCTCCTGAGTGTCACTGAGTGACAGATATGAGCGCTATAAGAAGCCATTATATTATTGTATGTTCCAAGAGAAAAGGATGCAAATATTTTCTCCTTTTTCACCCACCCATCAAATTGCTGTGCCAAGCTCACTTTAGTGTGACAGGTAGAAAGAAAAGTGCATTTATATATATAATACAATTTCACTATTTTTCTTCACAAGGGAAATTTACTTTTCTAACTGGTTGGAGGGTTGGAGAATCATTAATGACGTTTATTGGATCGGCAACAGCGCTCAAAACACTCAAGTCGTAATTAGAAAATGTCACCAGTTTGTGATTTTTTTGTAAAAACTCTACAAGACAATGCTCAAGGGAAGCTTTTATCGTCTTGTTTCTTGTATGTCTTAACATTTTTGCATGGATACTGATTTCTAATCAATGGACCTTTCCCATGAAATATGCTAACTACATTCGCGCATGCTACAGACACTATTGGTTGGCAAACGCCATAGAGTTGTGCACTAGGCAGACGCGCAAACGCGTGTGCGTCACCCACCATCAGTCCCATACATAAAGGCGCGATGTTCAATCATTTTGCCAACCAGTAGGGAAAAGTACGCATGCGCGATGTTCAATTCACATATTTCATGGGAAGGGTCTACTGACAATGGGCCCAGAATTTTTCCTTTAAGGTTATTTTTTTGTTAGGCCGTGTCTGAATTACGGCTACGGCTACGACTGGATCGCCATGCAATCATGCGTTGAAGTATAGGACGTCATTAACAATACCCTTAGCAACAGTCATAGCCGTAGCTATAGCCATAGCCGCCCAGCTTTACACTGATGTAAATAGGAGAAACACAATTACTTAATAAAAATATCTTCAAACTAACAGAGGACTACTACTGCTCCTTTTACAGCTCTTTTAACATCAGGGCCCAAATTCGTAGAGTCACACATGTACTTTAAATAAGCAGAAAACAATGCTCATCAAAATTCTACAAGGCAAAAAAAACCAACCAGGAAACCAGTCACATATGGTACATATGACATGGTATTTTGGCTGGTGACCTTTTTTTCCGGTAAGCACAATTGTTTTGTGCTAAGCTATGTGCTGAAGCAGCTTTATGAAAATGGGCCCTGGCTCCTTGCATATGACATCACAAGCTCAATCAAACAGCGCCCTCACTGAGGGTTAAAGGAATGACCTATCATTGGCTGAGAGTTGTGCGTTTCAATTGTTTGACCTCATCGACGACGAGCAGCGGTCTATTGCAATTTTTGTACCATCCCCTTTACTGGACACTATTGGTAATTACTCAAAATAATTGTTAGCATAAAAACTTACTTGGTAACGAGCAATGGAAAAGCTGTTGATAGTATCAAACCATTGTGAGAGACGGGCTCCCTTTGAAGTAATGTAGTTTTTGAGAAAGAAGTAATTTCTCAGTAAAATATTGAATTGATTTCACGCATGAGGTCTCGAAATCGGGCATCTGAAAGCACACAACTTCGTGTGACAAGGGTGTTTTTTCTTCCATTGTTATCTCGCAACTTCGACGACCAATTGAGTTCAAATTTTCACAGGTTTTTCAGTTTGTCATATTTTTGAGTACCAATAGAAGTGGTCTTTGACAATTACCAAAGGTGTCCAGTGTCTTTAAAGGACCAGTACTGAGCTACCCCCCCCCTAGCCACCCCCACCCACCACCCATCTATCTTTCCCCTCTCTCATTACCAAACGTAGACAATCAACTGATTTTAGAACACAGGCCCATCCTTTAATCTAATTAATTAAGTCACACATCACATGTAGATTTACAACCAGCGGCAAGTTGAGGAGGTCACCACGAATAGGTTCATATGACTGTCATGCTAAATGATGTTACACCTTTCACAGCTGCCCGTCATGTCGGGTGTCCCCAACAATCGAAGAGACCGGACGACGCCTTTGGTTTGTCATTCTGGTGAAAATAGCTCTCAATTCCTAAATTGAGAATCTAATCAACAGTTTCTCTGTCAAAAGGTAGACTCGAAAATTAGAAAAAAATGATGTGTTAGTGTCCCTTACATACTACATCAATTGTCTCATTTAAATGTAATATAAAAACCCATCTTTTTAAAGCGCTTTTTAGGGTGTTTTTTATGGATTTTGATCTGTTGTGTCTCTTGTTTGTCTTTCTTCTATGGTCGCCTTGCCAGTTAGTTTAAGATTTTTTTTACATAGGTAGGGTTAGAGGCGTCTGTCTCTTGAAAAGATCAAAACATTACCGATGCCAGCAGAGTTAAGCCTATAGATAGGTTGCAGTATGACATAAATCGGCCATCTTTACGGGCAGTTTAGAACAAACAGTCGTGCGTTTCGTGTGAGAACGGCGTGCAACACGCGCGCATTTCACGAAACTCATGCAGGATTGGTCAGTGAACAACGCGGCTGCGTTAATAAGTTGAGCGTTTGACGCACCTGAAGGCCAAAATGCAATTTGCCCGTAAAGATGGCGTCTACTGGGAACTATCTATATGTAATTGTAACAAGCGGGACAGACGTATCCCCATACTGTGGTTTGGGCACTGGCCTGGTGACCAGTCTTTTTTTCTTCGATTCTGTGCATTTTAGCATGTGCTATGCGCTCTTGATCATTTTGTATACATGTGAAGGGCGCAATATAAATTTTAATATTAATAATTATTTTATTGCTATCAACGTGAGGACTTCCCTTTGTCCCTCTAACTTAACACTCCTTGCCTGGTGCAATGTTTCCCTCCATCCTACAATCTAGACTGTTTTAAGAGGAATATCAATTCCTACCTTCTGCTTCCCTGAGTTCTTTTCATATTTAATAATTTTTCTTCTTGTAGCCCCTTACCAAGAGTGGCTTTTAGCCTTGTTTGGGGCGACTTGCATATATAATAATAATTATAAAAAAAATTAAAAAAATAAAATTTAAAAAAAACTCTCCGTAGACTTAGCGCACAAAAAATGTGAGGACACAAAAATACAAAGGATTTTTTATTTATTTTTTTTATTTTAGGAGTACCCCGTGAAAAACAAGCATAATATCCCATAGGGATAGCTAAGAGCTCATTTCAACAGACCATCCCACGATAAAAAACAAGTGTGAGGGCAGCAATGTTCCTTTTGTGTTCCTCTCTTCTACCGTCCCCACTCTGCTGACAATACAACCACATGAACATGGACGTTGCAAACAACCTCAACATAATCTTTTGGGATCTACAGGTATCAAATGCCATGAATATTCCATACGCAAGGTCTTTCCACGCCGGCGTGGCTATAGTTCCTGATATAAATGTGGTGTAAATGCCACATGAGTTGACCATGCTACACCGAACACTACACTATATCAACACGTCTGCCGAACGGTTCGCACACTTTATGTAAATTGACATTAAAGTGCAGTTCTAAATTCGGAGTTGTAAACATCTTTCTCTGGTTTTTTTCCTTAATGGTTCATTCTGTAAAAAACAAGTTTCCCATGGCGACCAAGGGTCGAACTACAGGAAAGGAAAAATACAGAGAATGCAAAAATTTAAAAAGATGTTTATTTCAAGGCAAAGTATACCTTTGGTTTTTGGAACCGTATGATAGTTTTAATCCTATATAAATGTAGATACAATAAAAATAACTTGTGAAAATTTCATTTCAAAAGGTGGTCCCGTTTTTGAGATAGCGCATGAAGAATAATACCTAATAGGAATACACAATCTGAGAAACGTTTCTGACACTAGTGACAGTAACGCTTCTCAGATTCAAATTTTGGGGCATAAAAACTGATATCTTTTTCGATATCCACATTACTTCGAAATGAAATGATTCTCAAAATGCTTTATACTATCAAAAGCTGCTGTACTTCTAACCAAGTGATTTGGTCCCTTTTGGGCAATCTCTATGCTGTTTGTTACATGTAGGTGTGTGTGCAGCAGAGGCATCTTGGGTTTGATTGTCATTTCTATTTGTCTTGTTCTTGTTTAAAAGTAGGCTCATACTTTGGTAATTACCCCTGAAAAAAAGTTAATTCTACACAAAAGCTTAGCTGTTATGAAGATAGTAATGGTGGTCAGCAAACTAAGCATCCTGCAAAAATTATTTTGTCCGAAATGCCCCCGCTGATTGGAAATCAATAAAAGAATGTGAAAAAAATTGGAATCCTGAAAACTCCCCTTAATGCAAGTTTTTGAGATTTGCTGCAGCTGGCATCATGGATAGATTTGACGTTCTTGATGAAAATACTGTGATATTTTGTTGCTGTTTTCTCATTAAGTAGACATTGTACTCGGCTGAAACTTTTACGAGTGACTTTTATTGTATCTTTATTGCCAATTTGGCCTAAAAGTCAGCATTACGTTGCCCCAAAAACAATCTATGACCCTACCTTTAACGCCTGAATTGATAAATTAAAAAAGATTAAATTATCTTGAAATAGAAAAGTGGGCGGCTTGGTCAAAAGAATTTGGAGAAAAAACATTTGAAACATCCAACGTTCTGAACGACCCCAATTTACCATTGAGTAACAAATCTTGAAATTGACATACATTTGAAATATTTGTAACATTTGAGAAATGGCAACAGTAATATGTGTGAATAAAAAAGTCAAACGCTGTACCGAGTACAAGTTTTGTTGTTGCACAACAACTTTTAAGTACACATGGCCCACGGACTGAGCCAATTTTAGAATCCAGTAAGGGGGGGGGGTTTAGTTAACAACCACCCTGCTAAAAATAATTCAGGGAATTTAAGTCTGAATCCTACAGAGAATACTGATTTAAAAATAAGCTAATTTAACAGAAACGTAGAAAAAGATTGTCACAAAAAAAGAGGAAGGCATGTTAAACCTTTGATAAAATTGTGTCAGGATGCATACTGCAATCTCCCGCGTACTAAGAAGCATAACTTGCTCTGAAATATTCTCAAGGATTTTTGGTAATTTCATTTTCAGGGCAAACTTTCTTGGTGAAGGTCAACAGGGAAAGGGTCCACACAGATAAGCCTCCTACTTGATATGCCTTAAAATTTAAGTCTTAAAATTTAAATTGCAGTCCTGTGCAGAACTTTGCGGAGGTATTGAGTTGAAAGGACACTTTAAAAAAAAAAACAGACTTGGCATTCTTTCAAATGTTAGTACCCTCTCATTGAGGACACTGGGAACCGGTGTAACCGGTACCATCTAACCTTACACCAAATCCTTCCCATGGTTTTGTCCGACTTTAATGGATTCCGGGGCAGCCTGATACTTTGTTTTCATGAGGGCAAGGCAGTTTTTCCTTAAAGAGGGACACCAAGGTCAAGAACAGTTTTGTGATTCGCTCATTTTCCGATAGATACAGTCCTTATGAAAGTAGGGGGGGAAAAAATGTCAAGTCTCGTACCTCACATTATTTGTTTCTCTTTCAGAGCGATATTTTAAAATGTGACGTAATCAGACATAAAAAACAAATGGGTCTGTACATTCCAAAGAGAACTTCTTGCGCCAGTCAAAATATCAAATTTAATGCCCTTTTTTGTATAAATATCATCAAAATTCAGGAATAAACTAAAAATCATCTGTGTAAAAATGTACAGACCGTATATTTAAAATGTGACGCCATCGAGCGAGCTTTAGGATTTTGATTTTTTTTTTTAAATGGCACTTGAAGGGTATCAAGCACAATGGCATTTTGCACTGTTTTAACCTGAGGTTTATAGAGACTACCCGGATTAAAAATATAATTTGTGCTTCACTGATAAGCACCAGGGCTCGAAATTAACACTGGACCGCGGGCCTGAGGCCTGTGACCGTACAAGTCCGGCGGTCTTGTGTTTTTGAATAGTAACAACTCACTGCATTTTAAAATTAAAGTACAAATGTCTTTAAATTCCATTGAGTATTGAAGTATTACCCATAAAGAAAAATCTTCTCTTAGTGCTTGTTAAAAAAAAAAAAACTCAAATTTGAAACTGTGTAGATAGTTTTCTTCTCATTTTGATTTCGGTCTTTTAACAAATTTTCTGGTCCGGGAAAAGTCTTGTGGATTTTTTGCCCTAAATTCGAGCCCTGAGCCATGAGCACTGTATACTCAGTACTTTCCTGAGTCTTGTTTTCCACATTTCTTGGAAGAATTCCACTTTTTGAACTTGAAACATATATTCAAAAAAACAAATTCCATTTGGGAATTTGCATCGCTCAGTACGCCATCCCAGAAGCAAAAAAGAAGATATTTTCGAACAGAAAAAAAAAACCAACCCTAAAACAACATAGAAATATCACGTTGGATCACCCTCTAATCGAATGAGTAATAACGGAAAAGAATACATCCGATGCCTTAATGGCAGGCGGTTTGCACAAAGCTGAGTGAAAAAGCCGCAGGGCAGTAGAATATCAAGGCTGCTGACAAACAGTACTATATGTACATCCTGAATATATAATGCGTCTTGGTTGTTTCACCCAGCCAAAGACAAATCCTCTTAATATAGGGAAACATTGTGCATGAGAAGCGTTCAAATACTGATGCACTGTGTGTGTTTTACATCATTGCGTATTCTGAACACTCTAACACATGCTATGAGACAGTCTTTTCCATTGGCTATGATTTTCTGTCCTGTAAAATGGCAACTGGGTACGATTAACCTATCACCAATTATGTAACATCAGCGCGTATTCTGAACTCTCTAACACATGAGACAGTCTTTTCCATTGGATATGATTTTCTGTCCTGTAAAATGGCAACTGGGTACGATTAACCAATCACCACTCATGTAACATCAGCGCGTGTTCTGACCTCTAACACATGCTATGAGACAGTCTTTTTCCATTGGATATGATTTGCTGTTCTGTAAAATGGCAACTGGGTACGATTAACCAATCATCACTCATGTTACATCAACGCGTATTCTGACCTCTAACACATGCTATGAGACAGTCTTTTCCATTGGATATGATTTACTGTCCTGTAAAATGGTAACTGGGTACGATTAACCAATCATCACTCATGTCACATCAATGCGTGTTCTGACCTCTAACACATGCTATGAGACAGTCTTTTTGGATATGATTTTCTGTCCTGTAAAATGGTAACTGGGTACGATTAACCAATAGACCCTTCCCATGAAATATGCAAATTGAACATCGCGCATGCGCACTCTCCCTACTGGTTGGCAAAATGAGTGAACATCGCGCCTTTTTGCATGGGACTGATGGTGGCGTGACGCACACGCGTTTGGGCGTCTGCCTTGTGCACAACTCTACGGCGTTTGCCAACCAACAGCGTCTGTATGCGTGCGTGAATGTAATTTACATATTTCATGGGAAGGGTCTATCGCCACTCATGTCACATCAACGCGTATTCTGAACACTCTAACACATGCTATGAGACAGTCTTTTCCATTGGATATGATTTGCTGTCCTGTAAAATGGCAACTGGGTACGATTAACCAATCACCACTCATGTAACATCAGCGCGTGTTCTGACCTCCAACACATGCTATGAGACAGTCTGTTCCATTGGATATGATTTGCTGTCCTGTAAAATGGTAACTGGGTACGATTAACCAATCATCACTCATGTTACATCAACGCGTATTCTGACCTCTAACACATGCTATGAGACAGTCTGTTCCATTGGATATGATTTGCTGTCCTGTAAAATGGTAACTGGGTACGATTAACCAATCATCACTCATGTTACATCAGCGCGTGTTCTGACTTCTAACACATGCTATGAGACAGTCTTTTCCATTGGATATGATTTGCTGTTCTGTAAAATGGTAACTGGGTACGATTAACCAATCATCACTCATGTTACATCAGCGCGTGTTCTGACTTCTAACACATGCTATGAGACAGTCTGTTCCATTGGATATGATTTGCTGTTCTGTAAAATGGTAACTGGGTACGATTAACCAATCAACAGATTAACCAATCAACACTCATGTAACATCAACGCGTATTCTGACCTCCAACACATGCTATGAGACAGTCTTTTCCATTGGATACGATTTGCTGTTCTGTAAAATGGCAACTGGGTACGATTAACCAATCATCATGTCATCATGTCACACCAATGGAAAGAGCTTTAAGAATCCATTTACTCAATTAACCTGTGCTGTGTAGTACACCGGCTATGGTAATTCAAGTTAGGTGAATCGTGACATTTTGCAGGTTTTGTCACTAACTGCATAGGCTTGAGAAGAAAAGTTAAAATAAAAAATGCAACTAACTCCCAAACAACAAAATTATAAAACAGCCATGAATTGAAAGAGATTACATATTCTTCATAAAAGTGTTTGATCCATAGAATTGGCTTGTAGCAAACTCAGGATACTTCTGATTTATAAGAAACTTTGCATCTGTAAAACTAAATTTGCGCATACTGTGGCTCTGAAAACATTAAACAACACAAATGAGCGCTAAGTTCCATTATGGGGATAAAACATGTGCGCCCTCCACAGTCCAGGAGAGGCCAGTTTCGCAGTGTATCATGGTACAAAGTGTTTGGTAAAAAAATAATTATAACTAGTTCTTACATAGTGCATTTTACAATAACACATCGATGTGCATTAGGTTAGTGCCCTGGTTATTGGGCTAATAACATTCAGCTGTAATCTTTCTCAGCTCCCTAGGGAGTATACAGCCATGGAGCCCCACAGCCTTTTAAAAAAAAACACACGAAATCAACGTCAACCCTCGTAGGTACCCATTTATACCCCCTGGGTGAAGAGATGCAATTATAGTATCACAGCATCTTGCTCTAAGACACAAAGTGTCACAACCAAGATTCAAACCAACACCCAGCAGAACTTGAATCCCGTGCACCAGACCGCGTTGCCATGACTTGATGCACTGCTTGTCACGCTGCGCCTGCCTCGCGGCGTAACAGTTGTCTATGTTTGTTTGTTTTCCATGCAGAGAAAGCAGCAAGGTTTCTCTGCTGTGTGTTTACGCCAAAAGAGTTTTGTTTTAATTGTAAGGCCAGCGATTGTTTTTCACATCTCAGCCATTTCAAGGTCCCAAACTGCCCATATTATGCAGAGTTGCGAGAGTTCCGAGGGCTGCCGCTTCCCACGGCCCAATTTCATAGAGCTGCTTAAGCAGTAAAATATTGCTTAACAATGTTCTACTGAGCAGAAATAAACAGGACACCATTCGCAAATTGTACATGTGACATTGCAGTTTGGCTGGTGCCCTTACTCTGGTAAGCGTGATTTTGTTGTGCTTAGCTACTTTTTCTGCTTATTAAGCAGCTCTATGAAATGGACCTTTCCCACGAAATACGCTAATTACATTCCACATGCGTACAGACACTTTTGGGTGGCAAACGCCGCAGAGTTGTGCACTAGGCAGATGCAAAAACGCGTGTGCGTTACCCCACTATCAGTCCCATACAAAAAGGCGTGATGTTCACTCATTTTGCCAACCAGTAGGGAGTGTGCGCACGCGCGATGTTCAATTTACATATTTCATGGGAAGGGTCTATTGGGCCCAGGGCCCAATTTCATAGAGGTGCGTAAGCACAAAAAGTAACCAAGCACAACAAAATTATGCTTACCGGGATAAGGTTACCAGCCAAACTACCATGTCATGTGTACAACTTGTGACTGGTATCCTGCTCATTTCTGCTTAGCAGGCAATTGTTAAGCAATATTCTCTGCTTTAAAAGCAGCTCTATGAAACTGGGCCCAGGTTGTATCGTAAACTTTGGTGTAGACTTTGGGGGGGGGGGGGTTTGTAAAAGTCTTAAAAGTAACAACTCTCTGTGGAAACTTATAATGTTGATCAGAAAAAACAAATTTTCATTTAAAACAAGACGCTAGCACCCACAAGAAACCCTTCTGTCCAAACTGCAGGCGTCTTCAAGAGAGTTGCAATTTTATGCCAAACAAGCTTCGCACCGCTATATTAAAACATCACTTCTGTTCTCACAGCATGGTAATTCTTAATGGCACATCTTTTTAAAGTGGCCAGCTGGTTTCCTTGTACGTCAACGAAACCTGTTTACCTGATGATCGTGGCCCCCCCCCCCCCCTCTTCCCGGTTCGGTAGAATGTAATTTAGGTGCCTATCTCAATACTTATTATGTGTCTCAGGCCTGCGTTAAGTCGAATTTCCCCCAGGTTTTATTTTACAATCCTGCTGATGCTTGGCTTCAACAAATCAAGTTATCACAAAAATTGAATTAAGAGTTAGCACCCACATGTACGAAACATCAAACACATGCTTAAAGGGAACGTATACCTTTGGTTTTTTGGAACCTTTCAATTGTTTTAATCCTATATAAATGTAGATAATACATTAAAACTAACCTGTGAAAATATCATTTCAAAACATGGTAGCGTTTTCGAGATATCGCCGAAAATCCAGGAACGGTTATGTCCACGCAGGTAGAATAATCCACAATTGGAATACACAATCTGAGAAACGTTTCTGACAGAAACGCTTCTTAAATTCAAACTTGTTCTGATAAAAACTGCTACATTTTTCCACAACCACATTACTCCGAAGTGAAATAATTCTCAAAATACTTTATACTATCGAAAGCTGCTGTACTTCTTACCAAGTCAGTTTTTATTGTCATTCATTTAAGAGTGATTACCAAACGTATACCTTCCCTTTAAGTTCAATTTCCCACAGGTTTTATTTTACAATCCTGCTGATGCTTAGGTTTGACATATCAAGTTATCACAAAAATTGAATTAAGAGTTAGCACCCACATGTACGAAACATCACACACACGCTTAAGAAATTCAGGTTTTGAATTTCTCTCTTGACAAAAAAAAATTTACTTGGGATTTTCCCAGGCAAATTCTGCAAAATGTGACAGCTCCACATAAATCAACTTGTGATCAAATCAAATTGAATGTTTTTTTTTAAATGTGAGACGCATGATTCAGCGGTTTTTGAGAAGCTTCTGGCAGGAGGCCAAGCCGGGTTTTATGTGATCATGGAGTTTGGGGGATGGGATGCGAGTGTGTGTGTGTGTGGTTGGGAAAGTCTTATAAAATACAAAAATGAAAAGCAAGTATAAGTTACAGCAGGTTTTCAAGGTGTGCCAGTCCTCATTTCAATGCCCTAAATACCCTTAACAATTGGCCCATTTCTCTTTTCTTTGGCAATTAGAAGAAAAAAAGAGACCATTCAGATAAAGAAAGGTTTTAAAATTGTGATCTTAAAAAGAAAATTGTTTTGACCCACCCAACCAGAAGAAATTTGTATAAATTGTAAACATTGTCAAGTAATAAACCACAAGGGAAACTGACTGGGTAAATTTGTTATAATTCGGGGTTGAACAAAGAGAAATTGACTAGAGCAGGATTTGAACCAACGACCTCTGAGTTAACCTGCCGGTGCTCCACCAACTGAGCTATCTAGCCCTATGTTGGCGGTCTCCCTATTTTGTCAATATCTCTGTTTGGGGGGTGCCAGTCAGAAGCCATTATATTTAAATAATACCAGACCTTTTATTATACCCTATACACTGAAGAACAAAGTCATGCCTCAAATGAAAAAGATATTTTAGATTATTGTTCTCGTAGCTAAGGAGTTTTCGACAGCTTTTCCTGGCTACCAGTATGCAACTTTGCAGTTGAAACAGAGGAGGAAATTCATGCCATTTCTCCCATCGAATGCGAAGGTCGGCTGTCAAAACAAGGTTGACCGTCATAACAGATGATCTGAAAGAGTACCCCTTCATTTGTTCTAACTCCTAATGTTTTAAATAATACTAATATAATAGTGGCTTCTTATATAGCGCTCATATCCGTCACTCACTGACGCTCAAGGCGCTTCAACAGTCAGTATTTTCCTGCAAGGTATATATGTGAAGCTACTTTTTGAAGTTTGAGACCTATTCCTTTTCATCAGCACAATGTAATGGCGTACAAGGGGCTGTGGCGCAATATGCTGCCAATAGGGGCTCCAAGGTCAAATTCAATTTTGTGATGCACTAATTTTTTAAATGGATAACCTCGTGTTAAAGGAACATTACAGAATTGGTAAGAAAAAAATTGTAAAATATACTTTTTGATCTCAGATTTACATAAAACTTACACGGTCTAATGATGATAGTAGAAAACATCCTTGAAATATTTCTATCTGAAATGCCATATTTGATGAGAAATGAATAAACTAATTTTCCGATTGGAGTTTATCGCTCAGTGAGCGTTTTATTCATTTGTTGAATCTACATAATTTCATGCAAATGTGTAATCGGTTTTTCACTATTTTCTTGTGACCCAGATGGCCGATCGATCTCAAACTTCTACAGGTTTGTCAGTTTATGTATATGGTGGATTACATAAAGTGCTTACACTGCCAGCAACTGTTTTGTTAGCAAAAACCAATTCTGTAATGTTCCTTTAAAATGGTGTAAAGTGACATTATATGAAATACTCTTTCAGAGCAAAGTTTGAAACATGATGCATCGGACGTCAAAAACATATGGGTTTTACATTTCAAAGAGGTATTTCTGTGCCAGTCAAAAAGTCAAAGTCAATGCCGTTTTGATTGAACATCATACAGACTACAGAAATGAACTAAAAATTATCTGTACAAAAATGTACAGACCATATGTTTTGACGTCAACAACATTTTATTTATTTTAACAAAAAATTGGACTTGAAGGGTATCATAAACAGCTGCATTTACACCATTTTAACGTGAGGTTAGAGACTTGTTTCTTTCCCCCCATTTGCACAAGGACTCTACTTTTGGAAAATGATGAAGATCACCAAACTGAGTTTGCCCTTGGAGCCCCTCTGTAATGGAAAACTGACTTTTCAATTTCTTTTGACCCACCCACCTACAATTTCAAAGAAGATTGACGTTTTGAAACATTGATTATTCTGAATGGCCCCTAAGTTTAAACAAATCTACAGTCCCTTGGAGGGTGTTTGAGCCCCTCTAAACCCCCCACCCCACCCCTGAGTGTGCCACTGACGCCCCCCCCCCAAAAAAAAAATCAGTAAGATACTTACAAGATTTGCAGAGAGTGATGGTGCAGACTGACCCAGTAAATGTCTTACTCTCTGTAGATTAGACGACTCCCCTAGAGTCAAGGCGTTCGTCGTGCTCGTATGGTAACCCGTGTTCCCCGCACCCGCCGGGAACTGCTGGGTGAGGAGACCGGCGCCGAGGCTTCCTCTGCGCGCGATGCGGCTCTCGTCTATCGAGAGAGGGCGCCCTAACCGGAAGCCGCGGGGGAAGGAGTTGGCGAAGCCGGCACTGGCCGGCTTAGGGCTGCTATACTCCGCAGGACCTCTTTCTTCATCGTAGTCGGACTGGAATGAAAGAAAAAACAAATACAAGATTTTCAACTCACTGTTTTGCAATAGTTTAAAATAATTCACATCAAAATCAACGCGTGAACATTCAAATCTAATGAATATTCATCACCTAACATACAAACACTGCAAAAGTATATTAAATTAGTGGTTTGGGGAAGAATAAATGCATTTCCGTCCTCTAGTTGTTACTAGTCATTACATCCAACCAAAATTGAGTCAAACTAGGTGGTTCCATTTTTTGGGGGTGGAAATAATTAAATAATTGTTTTGTCAAGTATTTTGTGGATACCAATGTCCGTTTGTTCTGATGGTGGCAATCGGATTAGGAAATGTTGGTTTAGGCCTGATGTTTCGTTCTGGGTAAGTCAGCTTTTCTGGGAGGGAAATGTTAATTTCTACTGGAACATTTCCATTTCCATTTTTAAATGAACAAGCTTGACGAGAACAGAGTAACTTCCTTTCAACACCAATACTTAAAACAAATAGCGCAAGTTCCGATGGCCAAACATCATATCGGCTAATGAACTCAACAAAGCAGCTCAAACATGTAACATAACCCAAGAAGTAAAAAGAAAACGATGGAACTGTTTTTTTCCATGTTCTCAGGAAACCAAAAGATCACCAGTGTGTAAATGCCTTAACCTGGCAGCCCAAAGGCCAAAGGCTGAAGGAAGGTTGGCAGTCCAAAAACAACTTGGAGAAGAACGACAGAGAAAGAAAGAAGCCGGGCCGGGTTCAACTCATGGAACGACGCTAGACGTACAGCCAAGCATAGAGATGAATGGTTTGGTGTTGTTGAGTTGCCAGGAGGCACGAAGCGACTGGGTGAGGTGAGGACATTTTCAGGGGCACCAAGGCAATGAACATGGGGAACGGAGGCAACTGCCTCTGTAGTCTGTTGCTGCTCTGAAGTAGCATGGACTTGATTTCCCAAAGCACTAAGGTTCATCTTAAGATGAGTTGTTAACATCACCATGGTGATTTGTAGTGTGACATCACACTTTGCTTCGCAATTAAGATTGATACACTATTACGATCAATCTTAGCTCTTTGTGAAATCTGCCCCTATTGACTCGAGGGCTTCTTCAAATGCTATTTCCTCAACCTTGACAGTATAATCGACATAAATATTTCTCTGGAGGATTGGTGCTGGTTTGAACTTTAGAATCAGCGAGCTTTCAGATGGAAATATTTCTCTGGAGGATTGGTACTGATATGAACTTTAGAATCAGTGAGCTTTCAGATGGAAATATTTCTCTGGAGGATTGGTACTGATATGAACTTAAGAATCAGAGCGCTTTCAGATGGAAATATTTCTCTGGAGGATTGGTACTGGTATGAACTTTAGAATCAGTGAGCTTTCAGAGGGAATTATTTCTCTGGAGGATTGGTACTGGTATGAACTTTAGAATCAGTAAGCTTTCACAGGGAAATATTTCTCTGGAGGGTTGGTACTGGTATGAACATTAGAATCAGTGAGCTTCCACTGATGAAATTTAAGCTGAATCCAAATTGGTGGCTATGGCTACAACTGTTGCTAAGGATGTCCTACACTTCATGATGACGCGGCGATCCAGCCGTAGCCAAAGCAGTAGCCACTAATTGGAACACAGCTAAACAATGCTTTTCCTCTAATAACCAATCCTGTCTTTGAATACAAATTTAAGCTTGTTTTTCGGGATGAAAAATACATGAACTGTAGTGTAGATAAAGATTAACAATAAAAATCTTTCGCACAAAACCTTTTTATACAATAATTGCACTTCTCCAACCACCCCCCCCCCTCCCAACCTGTCTGCCACACAGAGCTTCATGAGAAAAACACCTTGAATTACAAATCCCATCACAATGGTATCCAAAATCTGTCCACATCTTAAAATTCATCAACAACTCCTTAAATGTCTCTGAACTCTTTGACTGCGATGAAACCTTATCTTTAGGTAGCGGATGCGCGCTCAAAGGACCGTGGACAATGCTTGTGGGAAACGGAACACCGTAGTCCTTCCAAATACACGAATAAAAAAAAAACCTTCGTCGACAGCCGAGCAAACGGCTCCTCTTTTTTAACAAGGACAAATGAATTCACCTTATAAGGTACAAGAAGCGCAGGCAACAATTCACTCGGCATGTTCTTAGTACCTTCTTGAAGATAAAGGGGGGCCCAAGACCTTATTGGTATTGGTTACAACGAGAGACTTTAGGTCTGGCGGAAGTCCGCCCACGTTCCGTTGACGTAAATTGACTTCAAAGAAACAGGTTATCTATCAGTCGGTTAGGGGGGGGGGGAGAATAAAAGATCTGTGCTAGACTGAAAGGCCGTCTGTTTGCCCCCAAGTTAGTGGATGGACTAAAAACGCCTGTGTGGTATCTCTGGCAAGAAAATTAACTCCGTACTCAACAATTTGAAGATAGGGATGTGTCAACTGATTAGAGATGAAGGGCATTGCACAACCTGTCTACTATACATGTATATTTAAATGGATTTCTATGTGAACATTATTTGATTACAACCTGATATTAATCAACACAAGGACATTAAAAGTTAGTGGATGGACTAAAAACGACTGTGTGGTATCTCTGGCAAGAAAATTAACTCCGTACTCAACAATTTGAAGATAGGGATGTGTTCACTGATTTGAGATGAAGGGCATTGCACAACCTGTCTACATGTACTTGTATTTAAATGGATCTCTATGTGAACATTATTTGATTACAACCTGACATTAATCAACACAAGAATTTATAGTGACGCTAGCAAACTGCAGAATTGTATTTAAAAAAAGGCACAAACATGTAAACAGCTGAGGCATTTTGTCAAAGACACTCATACCCATAGAAATCTTGCTCTCTTTGATGTCTCCAGTAGGCAACTCTGACAGTATGCAATAAACTTCTTATGGGCTGTGAGAGAAGATTAAAAAACCACTCTAAAAGTTCAAGTGCACATGTACGTCACCAAGCATCGCCACGTGAATGAATAAACAGCCCACAAAGGAGAAAAAATCTGAAACGATTCCACAACATGTGCTCTCTTGCGCTCGCATCAACAGGGGACGGTCCCCCATCACTCGCCCCCACGTCTGTCCCCCCATGCATGGCATCCAGCCAAGTCTGAATCCATTCTGTCTTCTGGTGGAGAGACGAGTCACCGAGAAAGGTGTAGTCTTCACCGCAAGACGCTTCGGACCCTCTCAATACCCGACGCTAACAGTAACCGAGTCTACACGAATGTAGTCTTTGATACGAGACGCTTAATCAACCTGTCATCGCCACATGCTGACGATTCTTGACTAAGTGTTACAGGGATAGCTGGAGGATGCTGGTGAAATTTTTATCTGAAAAACAAATTCCTTTGGTGAGGTCCATTTGTTTGTCAGAAGCAATTTTGTCAAAGTTTGAAAATATAAAGGCTTGGTAGAAATAGAAGTGCACATGCCCTCTCTTCTCTCCCCCCCCCTATGCCCCACCCACACTAAAGTACTCCTGCAATAGATAGAAATGTAACCTAATCCAGCCAACCAATACTTTCAATACAACTTTTTTATATATATTTTTTTATAAGTGTCATCACTTTGCCCCAGGGGGCTCTCTCCGGATAACAAATATCGGTTGTCAACTCAGGCTTCATATCTTTCACTCAATCAAGCAGACCGATTTTTACCACGGGGCTATGGTTTTCCCCATCGCCGTTCGCCCTTCGCCAACGACGCAGCTATGTCTGTGTATGTGTGTGTGTGTGTGTGGGGGGGGGGAGGGGTTGCTGTTGTACGGCTGCAAATGAACAACTGAAAGTAATTTGAATACACTACTGCCGGTCTGTGTTAGGAACAAATCAATGGACAGTCCAGACATATTTCTTGTGTGTAGTCTGACTTCACAGAGTCTGCATACGATATGTTTTCACATTATCCAGTCGTGAAATGTACTCTGGAGATTTGTCCAAAACAGAGTTCACTAGTCTGGTGTACAAGAAACAGATTGCCTCAGTGTACAATAACAAAAGCATCAGACCCACAGGGACGATGTATTTTGTATGGACACAGCAAGGTGCAAGTGGTGACAAAGAGTACTTCTTAAAAAATAAAAAAAAACACACACACTAATGTCATCCATTATGTTTGCCTTTTACACAATCCGTAAAAACCCCACAACCAAGCCATTTTTAATTGATGTAATTGATGGTTTTTACCACTACACTAATGTGTGATAAGTACTGAACATTCAGTGCTTTCTGCATCATACGGTAAACAAATCCATAGGCTACTCAGGTGGGATTCGAACCCGTAACCCCATGCAATCTTGAGCAGATGTTGTAACCATTAGTCTACCAAGCTCTGGGCTTATCCCTGAACCTCAACAGAGAACTGTGTCAAGGTAAAGGCAGTTTGTCTGCTCCAATTGAAATCATGGCATTCACAGAAATTGTTTTAGGTTTAATATTTGGCGCAAAGGCAACTGGTCTAAAGCTAAGACGAGAGACACAAATGCAACTGCCTCTGTTGAATCCATGAAGTTCTAAAGCTAAAACCAGGGGCATGGGGGCAACTGCCTCTGTTGAATCCATGAAGTTCTAAAGCTAAAACCAGGGGCATGGGGGCAACTGCCTCTGTTGAATCCATGAAGTTCTAAAGCTAAGACGAGAGACACAAATGCAACTGCCTCTGTTGAATCCATGAAGTTCTAAAGCTAAAACCAGGGGCATGGGGGCAACTGCCTCTGTTGAATCCATGAAGTTCTAAAGCTAAAACCAGGGGCATGGGGGCAACTGCCTCTGTTGAATCCATGAAGTTCTAAAGCTAAAACCAGGGGCATGGGGGCAACTGCCCCTGTCGAATCCATGAAGTTCTAAAGCTAAAACCAGGGGCATGGGGGCAACTGCCTCTGTTGAATCCATGAAGTTCTAAAGCTAAAACCAGGGGCATGGGGGCAACTGCCCCTGTCGAATCCGTGAAGTTCTAAAGCTAAAACCAGGGGCATGGGGGCAACTGCCTCTGTTGAATCCATGAAGTTCTAAAGCTAAAACCAGGGGCATGGGGGCAACTGCCCCTGTCGAATCCATGAAGTTCTAAAGCTAAAACCAGGGGCATGGGGGCAACTGCCCCTGTCGAATCCATGAAGTTCTAAAGCTAAAACCAGGGGCATGGGGGCAACTGCCCCTGTCGAATCCATGAAGTTCTAAAGCTAAAACCAGGGGCATGGGGGCAACTGCCCCCTTCCCCCTCCCCCCATTCTCCACAGCTAGGTCGGGACATTTCACACTAACTCTGTATAAACAGAGATTGTAACTGTAAGTGTAACACAAAAAATTGCGCGTAGCGTAACTGTATTTCACATGTAAGAAAGGAGTTGATGCTTGTGGCCTGTATACTACACATTAAAGCACTAATCAATCTTCACACACATGTACACAGCTAATGCAGAAAATGGATCGCTTGGCACAATCCCGTTAGCAGCAATTGTGACCATAAGCGTGGAATTTCGCGGTAAGCACAGCCATCAAACTGGGCCCAGGGCCCAATTTCATAGAGCTGCTTAAGCACAAAAAGTAGCTAAGCACAACAAAATGATGCTCACCAGAATAAGGTTACCAGCCCAACTACCATGTCACATGTACAATGTGTGACTGGTATCCTGCTCATTTCTGCGTAGCAGACATTTGTGAAGCAATACTTTCTGCTTAATCAGCTCTATGAATTTTGTTTCCACTCCAGAACACCTTGGAAAATATTCATTAAAAAAAAAAAAGCAACGGCGAGACTGCAGCTTTAGTTTAATGTATCCCAGTCACTTCCTGTTTCCAGTCATTGTTGTTGTCTCGTTTAGAATTTGACCAATCCACACCTGTACCATGTGTCCTGAATGCCGTTATCAATAGCCTGATTTATCATCACTTCTATTTGCAGACATTACCACTTACTCCCTCCACGTGTCTCACAAAGTTCAATTTAAAAATTATGCATTCGGTGGTGGGGGGGGGGGTCATCCAAAGTTCTTGACATTTTCAAAACACAGGTAGAGTGCAGCCCCTTCACTTTTCCATCTACATGGGGTATGTGATAGTTATGTAGTACAAACGTCACTGGAACCATTACCCTCCATCCCCCTTTCCATCTTCGAAATACAGGTCGAGTGTAGACCCTTCCCTTTTTTCTATCTACATGTGGGTATGTGATAATTATACAGTGCAAACGTCACTGGAACCATTACTCTCCATCCCCCTTTCCGAAATACAGGTAGTGCAGATACAACTCCTACAAGAACAGAATATAAATGAGTCTATAAATATTTGTTTTTTTCCCCCTATTCAAGTCAATGTAATCATAACAATGCTGGATGGAAAATCAGCCCGACCATTTTATAATTATGGAGTAGCAATAATTATTTCATTTTTGAGTGTGTCAGAGAATATAAGATGGCCACAATGTCAGGTGGATTCAACAAAGATAAAAACGGTCAGCTTTTTCTCCCATTCAAATTCATGTAACCAAAATGAGGCTGGATGGAAAATCAGCCCGGCCATTTTATAATTATAAACATAGTTACAGACGGCCAGAGATCATTTGCATACACATCTCCCAAACACTGGAACCGGCTTCCAACACATGTTAGGAATGCAAACTCACTACATCTGTGCAAGAGTTTACTTTTCGATTCAATTCAATATGACATTTATTTCCGCATTTGCACATGGAGGCATCATCCTGAAAGTCGAAGCTTGTGATGGATGTACCCGTGACAACAATACAAAACAAGATAAACAACATTAATTGTAGAAGAAGTAAATCCATCTGCTTAGCATGTGAATTTCAAACATTTCTCATCAGTTACAATGTATGTTTTTTCATACCATAATCTTGTGGAATTTTGTCATGGAATGTTCGAGGCCAAATATTATATAGCTGCCTAACAATTGTCTGCTAGGCAAAAATGATCAGGAAACCAGTCACAAATTGTACATGTGACATGGTAGTTTGGCTGGTAACCTTATTCTGGTAAGCCTAATTTTGTCGTGCTTAGCTACTTTTTGTGCTTAAGCAGCTCTATGAAATTGGGCCCCGAGTTTAAGAATGGTTCATGTTCATGAAGTAAGTTTGATGCCTCTAGTGTACAGCCCATTTGGGTCTTGCCATGGACGGAATGCGCTTTACGAGAATAATTTATTATAAACCTTATGCACATGACGTAATTTGAGTAGGGCGCCCTCGGCTAGAGGTCAAAAGAAGGTTACTCATTGGCTGATTCTGTGCGCCACGCGTACAAAGATGTGCATTTTCCATTGTTTCATCATCGTTTTACCTCTAAGATGGCGGCATGATGACGTCATTGCATGAGGTCTATCATTATTATTTCCTTTTATCACAACATGCAAAGGCATGCGTATCAGAAAATAAGGACAAGATGGCAAATCGTAGCTAGAAGCATTTAGTTTGCCTCACATTCACAATCAAAATGAAAACTGTAGTGAGGCTGGATGGAAAATCAGCCCGGCCATTTTACATGACAATGGAGTAACGACGATCCATGAGTATCAGAAAATCTGGATAAAATGGCCACAGCATGAGACAGAAAATAAAAATGGAAAATCTTATTATAACGGAGACGGCACTATCGACGAAAGAATTAGCGAGGCGGCACTTGTGGAAAAGCATGGGGTGATTACTCAATGTTTTTATAAGCGTGGAAAGTTCAACCTTAGTTTGTCTAGGTGAGTAATTTGGTGGTAATGGCTCACCTCACCTGTCAGTGATCCATTTTACTATCATTCATACATTAAACCCTTTCACGAAAATGTCAACAAGTCGAGCGGAATATGGTCGTTGCCTGCTCTACTCTCACCTTAATGACCCACTCAGGCGTGACGCATTTTACACAACATAAGCGGCAAGTTGTACATTTACAGCAAATAGAAACAGAAAAGGTGTATTTAATAGTGATAATACACTCCTGTATAGCGTTTCTACAGGCGGCTCAAAGTGCTCATATGCATAATGTTTATAACAGGTACATGCTAAACTTCTGAATTATGAGACCCATCTGTATAGTACATTGTTACAAGGTGATGCAGCTCTGCTGCCAACCATGCCAGAAAACATCGGGGCAAACCCCTTTCTCTTAAAGATAAATGTACTGGGTTCTTTTACATGCATTACACAACACAAGAAACCTACAGTTTTACGTCTTACCCAAAGGACAAATTAATAATGGTTGTCTTGCTTAAGGACACAAGTGTCAAGACCGGGACTCGAACCCACACTTTGCTGATCGGAAACTCCAGACCTTGATTCATGCGCGCTAGACCGTTTGACTCCGACATGCCAATCATTTAGTCAATCTTTAACTTCAACGCTCTTATTTTTTGACCCAGGAATGTTTCTGAATCTATCGAAATCCAATCGGAACTGGCACGTAAATGTTATTGGTTTGCCTTCGCAGCAACAGGTCCATCAAACCGAGCAACTATATGCAGGCCAGATTTTTAAAAAGCATGTTAACCTTTTAGAGCCCACAGTGGCCACGAGAGACTTGTACCAAACCGCCTGTAGCGGCCACAAACAAGATCTGACCTACTTCCACTCAACCAAAAGAGGTCAAAGTAAAGGTCTTGTCCGAAACTGACCTTAACCCATCTTGACATTCTATCTGCATGTACATTTCTAAAACAAAACCAAACGTCTGCTTTGTATTATTTTTCCAGACATTTTTATTGACAGAAAAAGTAACAAAACATAAATCAAAAGAGTTAGCTTAGGTGCTTGTTATATGTCTGGATGCATAGAGATGATTGTATACAAAAATTAACAGTCTCTAGTCTTAGAAGGTGTGTACAACATTGGTAAAATTGAAAATAAATATGCTCACAGATTTGCACATAACTTACATGGTATAAAGATGGTCATGGTGGAAAACTTCCCGTGAAATAGTTTTGTGTGAAATGCTATAGTATTTAGGAAATGAGTAAAACACTTAGTCTTTATCGCGCGTGTCCAAAACCCGATGTTTGAAAACAGTGAAAACATGTAATGGGGTTTTTCACTGTTTTCTCATGACTCCGAAGACCGATTGAGCTTAACATTTCACAGCTTTGTTATTTCACATAAAGTGCGGATACTAGTCTTTGAAAATTAGCAATGTTGTACATGTGCTTTAAGGGTTAAGCACAACATTTGACAAAGTATAAAACAATTAAGTTCATGGGAGAAAGGTGGCAAACCAAAACTCTGATTTCGTTTACCTAATATCTAATTGCTGTTACACACTATCATAAAATCAGTTGTCGCTAAATATATTTTTTAAAAATTACACCAGAAGTTTTGTATCTAAAAACAAAAGGAAAACAAGAAACAAGAAAGAACTTATTCGAGAACATTTGGTTCGTCTTCTCTTACCACTATCTGGATGTGGCAGGGTGCCTTTGCATTCGGACGGCGCTGTCCCAACGACTTCATAACGGAAGAACGTAAAAAAACACACACGCAAACGTCTAAAGAATGTCCTCTTAACAACTCAGGAATGAGAGGGCTGATAAATCCACTCGACAATTCAATACAGGAAAATAATCTCAACCCGTCGCAAAACTGTTCAGAAGCGAGGAGAAATTCATCATGTTGGACAGGTTTGCCCCAAACTGACACGACCCGCTGGAGAATCTGTTAGTCCACAAGCATGCTGTTTTAACTCCTCCATGATAATGACTATATGCAAGAGACCTCATGATGAGCTACACATCTCGAGTCTTACACTCCAATCCGTGAACCACGTTCAGAAATTTCTTCAGGGGGGTGTAAGAGATCTCTACATACGACATCGGTGGGGCCCCCACTACACACGGGTACAATCAAGTATGTGCACCGTGCACTACTGACAGAGTGGAACAGTCCATTCCTTCAGAGACACACAAGGGGTCCCGATACTCGAAATGTCAAAGTCAGTGTCAATCATAAGCTGCAGCTTTGCTTTCACATCACTCAACGCACACCCCCTTTTTTTTGGAATGGTTGATCCCAATTAAATATATCTGATATAAAGGCGAAGTTGTCCACAATGTGCGTCGCTATCAATTTGATATGAATGCCATTTAGCCTTTGACTTCCATGTATTAAATCACCTTGAAGTGCATCAGTGTGGACAAAAAAAAATGGGCATACAGTTGTTGTACAAGCTCAGGGATCAAATATAATGTGTTTCTACAGTTCATTATTAAACCTGTATCAAGGTTTGCATAATTTGTGAAGGGCTTCACTTCAGTCAACAAGCTGTATGTACATTGACTAAGTCCAGCGCAAGGACCAAATTTTAAAGGGATGTCACACGGACATATTTAGCGGACATTCAGTCAGTCCGTAGATTCTCATCTCTATGGTCAACTTATTATATTCCTCCAGAACGCAACAACGCCAAAACACAAGCCTAAAACTATTTTTTATTAAGTTGCATTGAAAGCTCTCAATTTTTTTCCTTTAAGGAATTGATGTACAGTGGTGTATTGTGTTTTTAACATGTTTAAAGGCAGGGTATGCTTTCAGTAATTGTCAAAGACTAGTATCCGCACTTGGTGTATCCCAACACTTGCATAAATTGGTCATAAAGTTGCAACAAAGTAATGAAACAAAAAAACAAAGTTGTTACATGGAATTGTGTGCTTTCAGAAGCCTGAGAAAGGCTTACGCCTGAACCCTTTCTCAGATTCAAATTTTGGGGGAAACAAATTACCTCTTTCTCTAAAACTACATTACTTTAAAGGGGGATCGTTTCTAACAATGTTTTATAATACCAACAGCTCTCCAGTGCTCTTCACCAAGTTTTTATGATCATTAATTTTTGGAGAAATTACCAAAGGCTCTGCCTTTAAAATGGCAGGGGTTAAAAAAATACCACTAGCCTGCAACCAGTTGATTTACATTCCGGCTACAAACGTTGCACTTTACTCTGGTTTGGTGGGCACACCTCACTGAATGGTGACAAAATCGTGCCGCCAAGTCTCGTGAATAATTTGTCACTCAAAAGACTCGAAGGTCATGGCTTTCAGGAGTTTATTGACAAATGGTCTAATAAATGCGTCCCGGGGATTGCTAAACTTCCATCCTGGGGCATTTTCGGGTAAACTAGGCCCTCGTAAATAAGCCTTATTCGGGTCCTCAGGTTGTGCCCCTTTTTAAAAAGATAGACTCTGGCTTGTCGTTCAGTTCTTAAATTTTTGTTTGGCAATAGCTTTAAAAAAATCAAACAAACATTGTTGGTTAAAGTCCCACTTCGCCCCTCAGACATCTCTTTACATTGTTTTCCAACAAAAACAACATTCGTCACGTTTTTCAGTACCACAACGGAAGAGGAGGGGCCGATATTATAATACCGCACACGGCATTAGAATTCGGATTGCACGCTGAACACCTGACATAATTCTTCAAATAAAGAAACAAACAATGACAAAAAGAGCCCTTTGTTCGGATCAATAACCGTTTAACATCGAGTCCATAAAAGGAAGTTGATTCCAAATTTCAGGTGTCATGGCAGAATGTCATGACACATTACAGAAATATTTTGACACAATGCCATTAATGAACAGTTGTTTATTAAAAAAAAAAAAAGACTCTGAAAGAGGAGAGATTCCTTGACTGTGTAAATTGCCCTGTATTTTCATGCTAGAAACACCATTAGCATTTAAGTAATTGTTTTTCTTTATAAAATTAATGTAAAATAAATTAGCTGTTTATTTATTTGGTTTTACCCTTACACCGATTTGTTTAAAGGAACATTACAGAATTGGTAAGAAAAAAACTTGTAAAATATACTTTTTGATCACAGATTCACATAAAACTTACACAGTTTAATGATGATGATAGTAGAAAACATCCCTTGAAATATTTCTGTCTGAAATGCCATATTTGATGAGAATTGAATAAACTAATTTTCCGAATGGAGTTTATTGCTCAGTGAGCGTTTTATTCATTTGTTGAATCTATATGATTTCATGCAAATGTGTAATCAGTTTTTCACTATTTTCTCGTGACCCAGATGGCCGATCGATCTCAAACTTCTACAGGTTTGTCAGTTTATGCATATGGTGGATCACATAAAGTGCTTACACTGCCAGCAACTGTTTTGTTAGCAGAAACCAATTCTGTAATGTTCCTTTAAGCACTGTATATTAAAACTTTCACAGAGCTTGGGAAAGTACTGAGTATATAGTGCTTAAATACACATCGGTGTACTAAAGGGTAAAACCAAATTAAATTCTTTATCCCCGATGCAAAAATTTACATATATTAATTTAGTTGTTTTTATCACCTAACCACCAGTTAGTTGACATTTTCAATCGCAAAACTGAAAGTTCAATTATCAATGTTAGTTTGGGATTGAAAACATAACTCAAGGGCCAAAATTGAAGAGTTGCGTAAAAAAAACATTGCATAATAAGTTTCTGCTAAGCAAAAATGAGCAGGGTACCAGTCAAAGACGGTACATGTGACATGGGACTTTGGATGGTATAATCTTTCTGGTAAGCATAATTTTGTAGTGATTAGCTACTTTTTTGCTTAAGCAGGTCGATTCTGGTAAGCATAATTTTGTTGTGATTAGCTACTTTTATGCTTAAGCAGGTCAATTCTGGTAAGCATAATTTTGTTGTGATTAGCTACTTTTTTGCTTAAGCAGGTCGATTCTGGTAAGCATAATTTTGTTGTGATTAGCTCCTTTTTTGCTTAAGCAGGTCGATTCTGCTAAGCATAATTTTGTTGTGATTAGCTCCTTTTTTGCTTAAGCAGGTCAATTCTGGTAAGCATAATTTTGTTGTGATTAGCTACTTTTTTGCTTAAGCAGGTCAATTCTGGTAAGCATAATTTTGTTGTGATTAGCTACTTTTTTGCTTAAGCAGGTCGATTCTGGTAAGCATAATTTTGTTGTGATTAGCTACTTTTTTGCTTAAGCAGGTCGATTCTGCTAAGCATAATTTTGTTGTGATTAGCTACTTTTTTGCTTAAGCAGGTCGATTCTGCTAAGCATAATTTTGTTGTGATTAGCTACTTTTTTGCTTAAGCAGGTCAATTCTGGTAAGCATAATTTTGTTGTGATTAGCTACTTTTTTGCTTAAGCAGGTCAATTCTGGTAAGCATAATTTTGTTGTGATTAGCTACTTTTTTGCTTAAGCAGGTCGATTCTGGTAAGCATAATTTTGTTGTGATTAGCTACTTTTTGCTTAAGCAGGTCGATTCTGCTAAGCATAATTTTGTTGTGATTAGCTACTTTTTGCTTAAGCAGGTCAATTCTGGTAAGCATAATTTTGTTGTGATTAGCTACTTTTTTGCTTAAGCAGGTCAATTCTGGTAAGCATAATTTTTGTTGTGATTAGCTCCTTTTTTGCTTAAGCAGGTCAATTCTGGTAAGCATAATTTTGTTGTGATTAGCTCCTTTTTTGCTTAAGCAGGTCAATTCTGGTAAGCATAATTTTGTTGTGATTAGCTCCTTTTTGCTTAAGCAGGTCAATTCTGGTAAGCATAATTTTGTTGTGATTAGCTACTTTTATGCTTAAGCAGGTCAATTCTGGTAAGCATAATTTTGTTGTGATTAGCTACTTTTTTGCTTAAGCAGGTCGATTCTGGTAAGCATAATTTTGTTGTGATTAGCTACTTTTATGCTTAAGCAGGTCTACGAAATTGGGCCCTGGTATACATATTCTGTCATGTTAGTTGACATGTAGATACATTTTACCTTAAGTTCATTGAGAAGCTAGTAGTTAATTTTTTTTTTGTTTTTTTACAAATGCAGACAAAGTATACAAAAGACATTTTGCATGCAATCCTAAATGTCATATTTCAATAAATTATTGCAAAACAATTTTAACACTTTGGGAAAGACAATCAAAATCAAAACCAAAACCAAAACCAAAACCAAAACCGAAACATGCGATGTTACAAATTAACCTTCTATGGGTCTATATTGTTCCACGATAAAGCTGTTGCCACAAAAAAAAAGTCAAGAAAAGCTGTACACATTTCTTTTCAAAACATTTTGGATGAGTTCAATGGTTAAAAATGCGCAATACGCACACCTGAAGGCTCGTGTGGTTCATTGTCTATCCTACGTATGTACAATCCCGCTTGGGATCAGCAGTTATCATTCATATATGGACATGTTCCAATTATACCCTGCCTGCTAGTCCCACCGTCAATCCCCTTGCTGCCTTCCTGATCGTCACACCCTCCGGTGCCCCTCCCAGCATCAATCCCTTGCCCCCCGTCCTTAACATCACTTCACAAACTGCCGTCCTCCCACGTCCTGCATCGTCATTTCTCCTGACCGCTGCCTCCCCGCATCATCACTCATTTTCTTCTTCCCCCTCCCTAAAGACCCTCCCCTATAGACCAACTTCCCCTGCCACAGAAGCTGCCAACATTTGCATCTTGCGATCAGGGAGATTTTGTGCAATAATCAGGGAGATATTTAGAATTACATTCAACATAATAGGGACAAAGTTTGGCCACAATCAGGGAGAGTTTCAAAAGTGTTCATCAGAACAAGAAAAGATTGGTTTATTTTCAGGGAACTTTCTGCAGAATCAGGGAGAAGTGGCAGCTCTGCTGTTCCCCTTCCCGCATCACAATCCCCAAACCAATCCCTGTTTAGTCATTCCCCTACCCCCTAAAACATACCTTCAACCCCCCATACTGCCAACTCCATTACAAATAAATTACACCAATACCGAACTAGAGCAGCACAGTAGAGTACCCGGAATGGAGCAGCCCATTAGCGTACCCATCATGGAGCAGCCCAGTAGGGTACCCAGCATGAAGCAGCCCAGTAGGTACCAAGATAGAGCAGCCCAGTAGGTACCCAGCATGGAGCAGCCCAGTAGGGTACCCAGCATGGAGCAGCCCAGTAGGGAACCCAGCATGAGCAGCCCAGTAAGGGTACCCAGCATGGGTCAGCCAGTGTATCCCACTCTCAACAGCCCATTGAACCAGCAGAGATCAGTAACCCTTGCATGCCAGTGATCGACACTTCACTATGCACTCCTTGAACAGAAGATACGCATATTGCATGCCAGGATCCCCAAACCACTGACGCAATTATGCTGCATTCTATGCCCAAACACAGCTGATACGAGGGGGCAAGCAAGATTGTGTTTCTTCAACATGTTTCTTATATGCTTTTCAAACTGCATAACCAGATGAAGATGGGTCAACAAGGGGTTGATATATGAGAGCTGGCTGTTTGGGGCATCACCAAATAAACCCTTTATACAAATCCCAAGCCATCCCAGTAATCCATCACACAGTTCAACAACAGCTTTTATTTTTGATAGACTCTGCACTGTACAGTCAAACCAATGATGCTCTACATAAACAGTAGGCTGGCATGTACACATGTACATACATCCCAGTAGTCACATTGCCTCATCATAGAGCTGCTTAAGCAAAAATGCTGGCTTAGCTATACTGCAGAATTTACACTGGCTTCCAATTAGGTCTCGTATTGATTTTTAAGATATTGGTGTTAACTTATCATTGTCTTCATGGTACAGCCCCTGCTTATCTCCAGGATTTAGTTCAACAGTATCAACCGGCTAGAAACCTAAGTTCAAAGAACAAACATCTTCTGTCAGCCCCGGCTATCACATCTACATCCTATGGTTCTCACTCTTTTCAGAACGCTGCTGTACATCAATGGAACAGTTTACCCAACAATGTCAAGCTGGCTGAAACTACTGGGCCCAATTTCATGGAGCTGCTTAAGTAAAAAATTTGCTTAAGCACGAAAATAGCTTGCTTATTTTACACATGTTACTGGCCAAAATTTCATGCCTTATACATTGCTTGTGACTGGTATTTAGCTGTTGTTTACTTAGCATAACAATTGAGTGTACAGTCTTGGCCGGTAGTCTGATTTTACTAAGCAATGATTTTGTTGCTTAAGCAAAATGTTGTGCTTAAGCAGCTCCATGAAATTGGGCCCTGATCTATTTAAAACCCGGGTTAAGACACATTTTGTTCAATCAATGTTATCACAGTTAATTTATTCTGCCTTTTCAAGTTATTTCATTCTCTTTTCCACGCGCATAGGGACCTCACGGTGATATGCGCTATATAAGAACCGTCTATTATTATTATTACTATTATTATTTTTAGCAATTTTCTGCTGAGCCCAAATGAGCTGAAACCAGTCACAGATATTACATGTTGAATAGTGTTTTGGCTGCTAAATTTATTCTGACAAAAAAACATTATTTTGCGCTAAGTAGTTTGTTTGTTTGTTTTTTAAATTTTAAATAAGCCCCTCACCAACCCCCCTCCTCTCCCCCACTGCCTCCCCTACCCTCCTCCCTAGAATGACATGACTGTTGCAAACTCATTTACACCCCTTACCGAAGGTTTTTAAACAACATTTTCAGACTCGACAGGGATGAAATTTTTACATCAATATAAATGCTGAACACAGAGAGAAATAATCACAGGTTTATTTCTCAATTAATACCGCGGTGTGTCGGCAGGGAGATGTCATGGACAGTTACCGCTGCACGCATCCAGGCAGACGAGGAATTCATTTTTTAATATTCCTGACGATGGCGTGAGATCTCTATTGATCAATAACGTACACTTAATTCTGGTGAGTCATGCGCCAATATTTGGTCATGTTGAACAAAACAACGTGGCTTGACAATCAAAAACAGCTAATCCGAATTTAAAAACAGACAAACAAACAAATGAAAAAACACAAAATCTCCTCGAATCCAAATAAACTTGAAGTTATGAAAGGCAATCGGTTTAAAGGCAGTGGATACTTTTAGTGTTTACTCAAGAAAAACATTACCATAAAAACTTACTTGGCAAGGAGCACCTGAGAGCTGCTGATAGTATAAAACATTGTGAGAAATGACTCCTTCTGAAGTAATGTAGTTTTTGAGAAAGAGGTAATTTCTCACTAAAATATTTGAATCTAAGAAAGGCTTCATGCCTTTCTCAGGCATTTGAAAGCACACAATTCTATGCAACAAGGGTGTTTTTTCTTTCAATATTTTCTTGCAACTTCGATGACCAATTGAACTACCAAAAGTATATCCTGCCTTTAAATCGACCTGATACTGTTGTAAGCGCAAGGCGGTTTTTCCTCTAGAAGGTGGCATAGGACACATTTATCACATATTTCATTTACTTATCTATTTCATATTATTTTCTTTACATTTTTGTCTTTAAATTTTATTTTGTTTATTTATTTATTTTATTTATTCATTTTCTTTTTCATTTTATTCTTTGTTAAAAATTGTATTTATTTGTTTACTTATTTTATATATTTATTATTAATTAATTAATTTCCGGGGAGGCTTGAAGGGGGGAGGGGCCTCCTTAACACAACATTTTTCTTGAGAACAAGTTCTAGCAAATTGTCTTCATCGATAACATCAAACCCCGGTGTCTTTCAGTAATTGATTATTTCCTTACAAACTGAACTACAAGTGTTGGACAGCGCTCATGCTCATTAGCTACTTCCTGCTCCTCAATGGCCAGAAGTGGATCAACCGTCCACACCATGGAACGGCCCAAATTCATCAAGCCGTGTCACAGAAAAATCTAGCCTGAACATCTGACGTTACGATTCGAGGCTCGTGAATAACAGATACAGGCCTTGAGCGCCTGGCAGGATTCTGCCAGATGTACCTTTGACCTCGCATCCCATTCACACGGACGGAGATTGTAGTCCTACCACGTACACACATTACATAGTGAATAAAACAACATAACATACAAGCATTATGCACACGTGCATGCAGCAGACGATCGAAAATGGGAAGCTGACAAACTACGCCACTTCGGAGCGAACCAATCATAACACAGATATGGAAAGCCTGTAAGTTTATCCAATGAAATTATTGGGCCTGTAAGACCAGTGCCTGTCTTTGGATAAAGACAGGGGACCAGTCTAAGAAAAATCTTCCGTAGCATGAACAGGTTACCAGCCCCCAAAAATGCATGGTTGTTTGTGACTAGTTCCCACCTAGTTTTTGCTTAGAAGAAAAATAAATGCTAAGCACCATTTTCAGGCATGATACTTCAAGAAGGCAATGGAGGAAACATAAGGGCTGCATTGTGCCTTCAAATCATGTGCCAATCGGAAAGACGCCATCTTGCAGTGAACATTAAACACTCTCCTATTAGTCAGCACTCTTCAGTATTCCATATCTCGGGAGTCTACCCTCACTACCCCCCCCCCCCACAACATACCCAGCCGTGACATCCAATACATGCAGACGGTAACCACTAGAGAGCAATAATGCATTAATGTAGGCCAGTTCATGCAAATATTGGCTAAACTATCGATCCACCGTGCTATGACATGGGGGACTGTGTGGCCCTCCAGCAGGTGACGTGTGATGAACGACCTGGCCCCTATCAAGTTGCTGTCGCTAACAACATTACATTTTATCGACGTGGTGAGTCTTACAGTTTTACACGTATTTCGGCTGTAAACATGGGGGCACGGAGGGCAAGGATAATTAATACCTTTTCTTTACACAGTCCTGATTGTGTGTTCAATGCATACATGTATGCAAGGTAGTTTTTTTCTAAGTAGAGGGCACTTCTATGCTGGGAGTGTGAATTTCAGGGGCAGCATTTCTTGGGGCACCAAGGCAATGACCAAGGGGCATGGAGGCAACTGCCTCCATTGCCTCCATGAAGGATCAGTCCTGATAACTTGCTCAACAAGTACTTTAGTAATAGCAGATGAATCAAGTCCTTTCTTTAGCTACCAATGTGCACTGGGCCCAATTTCATAGAGCTGCTTAAGCACAAAACGTAGCTAAGCAAAACAAAATTATGCTTACCAGAATAAGGTTACCGGCCAAACTACCATGTTACAAGTACAATTTGTGACTGGTATTCTGCTGATTTCTGCTTAGCAGAAAATTGTTAAGCGATATTTTCTGCTTAGTCAGCTCTATGAAACTGGGCCATGCTAGATACAGATACACTGCAGCAGCACCTTGTTAAAGTTAACAAGGTGCTTTACAACATGGGTCTCATAATTCATAGCTCTGCATACCTGTCGTAAAAAAGTAATGAACGAATATCAGTGCCACTAAGCGTCAATCTGTGGTGAATATCGTGTTCATCATTATCATCATGCATTGATGTTTATCAGTCTATAAATTAGGCCCTGAATAGCATGAGTACGGGTAATAAAAAATAATCACAAGAAAGCAAATTTCATGAGAGGATATAAATTTGATTATAAAAAGGAAAACAAATCCAAAGAAAAAAGTGCATTACTATTATTGTTGTAATTATTATCGTTACTACAACAAATTTTCTGGTTATGAAACCACAGATGCCTCAAAAGTGAACTTAATCACTGCAAGAAACTACATAAAAGAAACAAGAGGTGTTCCGAGCATTGCTCCGAACACCTAAAAAGCATTTTTTAACAGGGGGGGATCGATCCCTGAAGGTATATAATTTACAACTGCTATCTCTACTTAGCTCATCTCAGTATACATGTCTCAATCATTAACTACAAAATGTCAGATCACATCCAACAAGTTGACAAACTAAAGCATCCGCGGACTCTGAAGCGATCATCCATCTTCTTTTAACACGGTCTAATTTGACGTAGCTGTAAAGTCATCTACTCGCGGTTTGACAAGATCAACAAAGTCATGTTGTAAATGAATGAAGCAGCTGAATAGGAAGCTGTGTGGTTTAACGGTGACCGTGACCCTCATTGCACCAGGCTGTGGCACCAGACTGTTTGACTAAAATGTATTCTGTCTTACAGTGGCCTTGACCTCAAGGTAGTGGGAACTAGATCATAGGGTATGGCATGAACAATAGGACTCGAGAGTGAAGGGGGCAAAGAAAGATGCCTGAGATATTGCAGAAATTGCACCCTTGGCCCAATTTCAAAGAGCTGCTTAAGCACAAAAAGTAGCTAAGCATAACAAAATTATGCTTACCAGAATAAGGTTACCGGCCAAACTACCATGTCACATGTACAATTTGTGTCTGGTATCCTGCTGGTTTCTGCTCAGCAGAAAATTGTTAAGCAATATTTTCTGCTAAAGCAGCTCTATGAAATTGGGCCCTGGTATTGATGGGTTCTCAGTTCCTATTTGGGTTCTCAGTTCCTATTTGGGTTCTCAGTTCCTATTTGGGTTCTCAGTTCCTATTTGGGTTCTCAGTTCCTATTTGGGTTCTCAGTTCTTCTCGTAGAACTGAACAATAAATATGTATACATTGTCTTCCTTCCCCCTCCCTTATTCTAGGTAAATCTTCAAGTCAACCGGTTACAGTGACAGTCACCTTTGAAGGTTCCTTGATTTCATTACCAGTAATATTGATAATAGAACTCTAGGTGCCAGACTACATACAGCACTAATCTTTGTACCATCAGTAACAATGTATACTTGAACCTGAGCATGTCTGACGTGTAATGTGTGATAACATTGTGCAGAGTTGCACTTTAACGGATCTTGTCTCCCATTACGCTCGGCTCACGTGCATGACATTATCATTGATTAAGTCGTGTTCCCACATGTACACATAAAAGATGTTAACCTACACCCGTGTAATGCGAACTCATGCACGGACCGTCGGCTTCAATTAAGAAACAGGAATAAAACCGTATGCCAAACAAGAAGATAATTTACATGGATGCTGAGTAAAACTGTCAGGCTTGATTTTAGTCTGGCATAATGCAACAAGTTCTCAAGGAGCACAGGGGAGGAGGGTATGTCAAAATTTGTAACCTACATGTACATGTTCTTGCATACAAAATAAAAAGTCAAGTAATAAACCACAATGGAATCTGACTGGGTAAATTTTAAAGAACTAGGGAGACCGCCAGCATAGGGCTTGACAGCTCAGTTGGTAGAGCGCTGTTAATTCAGAGGTCGTTGTTTCAAATCCTGCTCTACTCAATGTTTCTTTGTAAAATAATCTTTACTCAATTTAGCATGCTGTGGCTGAGCCCTGGACTTCTGGTGGCCAACTCTGACATAAGAGTGTTTGGGTTCGAGTCCTGGTTGTGACACTTGTGTCCTTGAGCAAAACACTGGAAAAAAAACTGAAAATGCTTCTCGTCAACCAGAAATACAATATTATTTGGTTTTACCCTTGCACCGATGTGTGTAAAGCACTGTATACTCAGTACTCCCCCCCCCCAAGTCTTGTGAAAACAATCCACAGGCATATAACTCGGGTGGGATTCGAACCCAGTCTTGGTCCTGACACTTGTGTACTTCAGCAAGACACAGAACTGTAAATGCTTCTCGCCAACCAGAAATATAATATTATTTGGTTTGACCCATACAATGATGTGTGTCAAAGCACTGTATACTCAGTACTTTCCTGCTGAGTCCTGTGAAAACAATCCACAGGCATATGCTCTGGTGGGATTTGAACCACGTCCTTTGCCATTCTAGAGCAGATGTCCTACCACTAGACCACTGAGGTTGCCTGGTGGCTAAGAGGCATATTTTAGCAGCGGGTACTGCAACACAAGCACAATAAGGGCACTGCACAAATTCATGTGAATGTAAGTATTAACAAAACAAAAAAACTAATTCCTTGACTGTATCTACTCAAACAAACATACAGAGAAAGGACCAGACGTTTTCGACTCTAGCAGAGTCTTTCTCAAAGGCTAAATACCGTAGGTTTTTCGGGGAAAGTCTATTTTTTTAATTGCAAAAAAAAAAAATTGTGTAAGTGGGAGTGTCTACTCTGGACAGCTTTATTTGGGACCCTGGCAAAGACAAAATTTTATGCAAAAATAAAACGCTCTGAGATCAAATGGCTTTTCTTAGTAACAAGCCTCTGTCACAGATCCACCATGGTACAAAAATATCTTCTGGCGTCAAACTTAATTTGCATGAAACTCCAGGCATAAGAGGTGAATAGCTAAACTGTTGACCCAAATAATTTACAAGTGAAATTGGTTTGAAATGGTCGTTTTCACAGCCACCTTTCTTGCCCTGAGCGAGGGGTCAGTGACAGCTGCAACTATTCATAGGTGGATGACTGATCTGGATGCAGCTTGTGAAGATTTAGCCAATCAGACTGCAGTAAATGATTACTGTTGAGTGTTGAACCAATCAGAATGGAGTAGATGGAAACTTTCCACCAATCAAAATAAAGCCTATTGTATGCAATTGGGTCAATCAGAACAAGACAAATGCCAGGTCTTGGCCAATCAGGATTCAGAAATATAAAGTTTCAGCCTATCAAAAAGCAGCAAATATCAACTTTGAGCAAACACCTTATTTGCAAAGTATGGAAAATTGCATGGTGGAGATACAATCTAGCAAGATTTGCGGTAATACCACATACATGAGAATAATCTTTGAATTGTGGTGGTTCTGAAAAGGACCAGTAGCGTCTAACAACTTGACGTTTCGATCAGTTTGCTCTGATCGTTTTCAAGAGACTGTCTTCAGGAGATCATCACCAACAGAAAAGGAAAGGCTTTCTCCTGAAGACAATCAGGGCATACTCAGCGAAACGTCAGTTTTGTTCACAACCAGTTCTTTTTAGAACCATTACAACTCAAACAGAGATTTTATTTTAATGGCAGGCCTGGAATTACACGGAGGCCATGGAGGCCATGGCCTCTGTTGCCCTTGTCTTGGCCTTGGTGCCCCTTCAAAGGTTTCCCATAGACTTAAAGATTTTCCAGTAGAAGTGCCTTTTGCAAAAAGAAAATGGCCTTGCCCTCTCAAAGACGATATTCCAGGCCTGTAATGGTCTTACTGCAACCCTTACTAGATTGCCAAGTATGGTTCCTTGAATACACAATGACAAGACAATGATGATTCTTCATCCCATTTCATGAAAAGAGACCAGACTTTCCTTTCCAGCCTCGAGATTTGGAAAGAAGAAGAAGTAGGAAAAAAGAAGAAAAAAAAAGATGGGGGCACTGAAAATAAAAAGGCTTAAAAATGTACAATCCCTTTAAAGAATCTGAATTTCAGAGGCCATTTAATTTCTGCCACACAAAGAAAGTTGGGAGCTTTCTTTTCTGGTTGAACAGCTGGCCCAATCCAGTTACTGGGATGAAATCTGATTGAATCACACCAAGGATTTGCCTCCCCCCCCCACAAACCAACGGAAGGGAATTGCTGTAGGAAATTGGATAGAAATGCGGCATTTATCCCATGGGATTATCACTTCAGGTGAGTCGGACGGAAAAAATAAAAAGCTTAGCGGCAGGGTTTGTTTGTGTACACAGAAGAAAAACATGTTTATGCCGAGGTGCAAGGTTTCATGTTCTGATCATAGGGAGGCGTAATGAAAAATTTATCGAAAATTACTTTCTGCAAGATTGGTTGCGATTTGCGAGCAGAGGGTACGGGGGGGAAGGAGATTAATGTCGTTTCTACATGACAATTGAATGAAAGACTTCTACTTTCTGATGAGTTAAAGGTATTGTACACTTTTGGTAACAGCTCAAAATCAGTGTCCACATTTTGTGTGATTAAACATATGCATGAACAAACAAACCTGTGAAAGTTTGAGCTCAATTGGTCATCGAGGTCACAAGAAAATAGTGAAAAGAGATCTTATGTGTTTTCTGTTTTTTTCAAATTATCGCGCGCGATAATTACTTTTGTTTTACTCGTTTCTCAGAAACGATAGCATTTTAGGCAGAAATATTTTAAGGAACCCTTTCTACTATTACTTACTTTAAATCATGTAAGTTATGTGTGAATCTGTGAACATTGTGTTTTTCGATCTTACCAATAGTGTACAGGGCCTTTAAAGGTATACATTCCATTAATCCATTACTTTAATCTAATTCAAATAGAGTACGTAATTTTTACAGAATTACACTTAGATGTACTTCTGGTGACCTTACACATTTACTTTTTTGAAGAAAATTACCAACATGTATTTGGGCTATAAAAAAAGTGTTTCTTTTTAAAATAACATCTATAGCCCTTTTCATAGGTGCATCTCGAGGTGGTGTTATTCAAATGTTATTATTCTGATCTTTATATTCAAAAAATGCATAAATCATAATAAGTACAAATTGTATTCTTTTATGCCTTGAGATGAAATAAAGTAAGTAAGTATTAGTATTATACTACAGAACCCCAGGAAATGAGACCCTTAACTTTCCTGGGGAATTCAGGCATGATATATCAAGCAGAAATGGAGAAAGAGTGTGAAAATTCAGGGTAAGGGTTCCTCACTCTAAACTTCAACATGACCAAAAGAAACCCCTGCAAGATGGCACATTCTGGGTTCAAGCAAAGCTTTGGTGCAGCACTTCTTAAAAGGAGTGAATTTCAAAGCTCTGATCATATAGTGCGATGCGGTGTAAATTCCGTGTTGTTCCGGTACCTGGAAGTTACTCACTACCTAGGGGAGGGAGGCAGCCAGAGGCGCTCTCAGATTTAAACCAGAGGGGAAGAGGAAAACGGACAGCCCGTGGGAGAAGGGGGGGGGACACAAGGGAGAAAGATAGCATATTGTGAGGAGGGTGTCTTAAATATTCATGGGCTGTTTTTACTCCTTCCTGATGGATGGAGGCTTATTCTAGGACTGAATTTAGTTAACTGTCGGCTGTTCAAATAAGAGTTGGTTTCAAAGACTGTTTTGAAGCTAAGGTTTGTCTTGGCTGAAGGCTGAAGATTGAAGATTGGCTAGGTGTTAAGATAAGATTGGTTAAATAAAGTCTCTAGCTTTATCAAGCAATTTAGTGTTGTTGTTGTTGTTTTGTTGTTTTTTCTTGGGTACAATGCTTGTCTGAATGTTTAAAAAAAAATCCTGTCGACAGACTGAACCTTTTGGTTGAAGGAATTTGTCTATCATTTTCCTCCTCAGTCAAGCCTTTTCCCACATGAATTTAATGTTTTTAGTAGGTTTTTTCACTTTGCGATTTTTGTTTTCAAATTTTAGTGTGTCAATTATTGAATTTTGTGGAGAGAAATAAAATAATAAATCTACTTGCCATTTTGATGTGCTATGATTATAAGATTTACTTGGAGTCATATTTACGCTTAGTTTATAATTTTTATATCGTTAGTTTTATAATGTGCTTATGTCTGTTTACTTTTTAATATGTTAATTTGTTTGTTCTTAACAATGTAATTATGCAGGGCCCAAATGGAAAACAGTTATTTTTTACTGATTTGGCTCACCCTGGGTAAGTAAAGGTAATAAATCAATAAATAAATAAACAAACCTGGACTTTGTTTTATAAGGCTTCATTTAAAAAAATTTTTTTTACGAGTATAAATTATTCTATTGACGAGTCGAGGGCTAAAGAGTATTATTTTAGTTCCACCATTACACGGAAAGTGAGAGCACAATTTAGTTAAAGCTTCCTAGAGTCCAGCAGGAAAACAAAAAAGATATACCCACTGGCTACTCTGTTTGGATTCGAACCCACGACCCTGCCTTCAAGAGCAGATGCCTTCACCACAAGACAACCACGTGCGGCAGGAGTCGAAAGGCCACTTTCAATCAAACCTCAAACAATTTCATTGATGTATTTAATCATTGCATCGTGTACAAAGAATATCATCTTGTTATAAATTAAAGGAACATTACAGAATTGGTTTTTGCTAACAAAACAGTTGCTGGCAGTGTAAACACTTTATGTAATCCACCATATACACAAACTGACAAACCTGTAGAAGTTTGAGATCGATCGGCCATCTGGGTCACGAGAAAATAGTGAAAAACCGATTACACATTTGCATGAAATCATATAGATTCAACAAAATGAATAAAACGCTCACTGAGCGATAAACTCCAATCGGAAAATTAGTTTATTCATTTCTCATCAAATATGGCATTTCAGACAGAAATATTTCAAGGGATGTTTTCTACTATCATCATCATTAGACCGTGTAAGTTTTATGTAAATCTGTGATCAAAAAGTATATTTTACAAGTTTTTTTCTTACCAATTCTGTAATGTTCCTTTAAAGAACAAGTCTTCAAGTTGTTCTGAATTTAATGCGTGCCGCCAAAATGTGCAGAAAGAGAACCCCCTTTAAGAAAGATGGCGGACCTGAACCGTGTTAAAAAATAGTGACGTAAATCATACATTTAAACATCATGTCAAACTTGGACGGAATTCTAAACCGAAAATCTGAGCGTATGTGACAGGCGATATGATCATGTCACTGGCGCTTATTACCCGTCCCAATTCAGCTCGACTTCTTGTTTAAGAAAAAAAAAAAATGGCGGGAAATCAATGGCAAACAATGAGAGAGTGGTCATGGCTGTATGAAGAAATCACTGGCCAGCCGGAGTCATCAATAAGAGCACGGCGTCGCAATACAATAATCTCTTCATGAGATCAAGACGGAGAAGCTCGCATGCAATTTTAACGAGTGTGACAGCCGGCTGTGGATATTGGAATGTTTGAAAAAAAACAACGAGACAGTAGTTTTTTCTCTCAAGTTCAAGCGATACACTGACTGTGATTCAGCGACATCCAAACAGCACGTCCTGATGCCTTTCTCCGCCATTGCTGGAATGTGTCAGTGAAATTTTTACACACTTTGTTGGGTAAGTCGAACACTTCACTAAAACTCAATCAAAGACCATGGCCTTCACATGATATTTTCATGCAGATGTGATACTTTTAACCGTTAAAATTAGAAGTATATTTATAATGAGATTGTTTACTTGTGCTAGCATTGTTCATCCACAGGTCATGTTGGTTATCGGACAAATTGTCTGCCATGTTTTAGTCAAAACAGCTCATTTATCCAAGGCTGATCTGTGCTCTTAAAGGGAGGGTATACCTTTGGTAATTACTCCAAAACTTAATTACCGTAAAAACTTACTTGGTAAGAAGCACTGCAGCTGTTCATAATGTATAACAGTTTGAGAAACAATTCCCTTCAAAGGAATGTGGTTTTAGAGAGAGGAATTCAAAACATTTCAATCTGAGAACGTTTCTGCATGAAACATTTCTCAGATTGTGTATACCAATTACAGATTATTCTTCATGCCTGGACATAAAACCGCTCCAATTTGTTGGCAATATCTCAAAAACGCTACCACCTTTTGAAATGAAATTTTCACAGATTAGTTTCTATTGTATATACTTTTATGGTTCCACAAACCAAAGGTATACTTTGCCTTTACAATGCAGCAGATATAAAATAATAAAGATAGAATTCCTGCATGAAATTGTTTTTGTAATTTTTATAGATCTGCATATATATATATGTACTCTTTTAAAAACTTTTATTTTATTTTATACCGTTTGTTCGTTTTTTTTTTTTTGTGTTTGTTTTTGGGGCGGGGGGGGGGGGGGGTTAACAACATCCAAAGTAGGATTTGAAGCTTTGCATGGTGGGAGTATAACTAAGAGAGGATTGCGGTAACACCATGTTAAAATCTCTTTTGAGTAACTGTTGGTTCTGAAAAGAACCGGTTGTTAACGACTCAACGTTTCGATCAGTATGCTCTGACCGTCTTCAGGAGAATGCTGGAATCTGTTGATGGATGCTGCTTAAGTACTGCCTTGTGGGTGATTAACTGTGAGTTGGTCTTGGCTCGGTGATGCACCCAGGCGGGAACTAGATAAGCTAGGCTTAGCTCAGTGAAGCATGTAGACTGGAGCTGGGACTAAACCTAAACTAAACATCCAAAGTAGTAATTCCACACGGTGTTTCGCAAACTTTGAAATAGTGTTTTGGAATAGTACTACGCACCAGCAAGGTCACTCTTGGTCAAAATACCAGACTGCCAGACAAACATTCCACCACTTTCTCGATCATGGCATCATCATCATCGACGTGCCAAATTGCACTGGTACACGTGAGTGAACATTAAACTTGGACATGTACGCACGCACAGATCTACGACCCTTACCTTTAACGGTCTAAAAGACTTTATCAAAAAACAATCATCTTATAAATAAACCATTGAGGCGTGTTTGTCAGAGGAGATCATGATCAGAGGAGCATGTCCTTGGAGGACGGCACAAAAACATCCGCCTCATCATCGTCATCAGTGTCTCCACGGGCCATAATCACCCTGTTTGTCTCAGCTTGAGCACAGCCACCAGAGATTTGGCTTAGCACTGGCAAATTCACATAGCAGAAACAGGGTATCAGACTTGTGCAAAATTCCATCGCTAGTTTGCGACCACTGAAAGGCAGTGGATACCTTTCGGTTTTTACTCAAGAAATACATTACCATAAAAACTTCCTTGGTAAGGAGCACCTGAGAGCTGCTGATAGTATAAACCATTGTGAGAAACGACTCCCTCTGAAGTAATGTAGCTTTTGAGAAAGAGGTAATTTCTCACTATAATATTTGAATCTGAAAAAGACTTCAGGCATGAAGCCTTTCTCAGGCATTTGAAAGCAAACAATTCTATGCAACACAGGTGGGTTTTTTCTTGCAACTTTGATGACCAATTGAGCCCAATTTTTCACAGGTTTGTTATTTTATGCATCTGTTGGGAATACACCAAGTGAGGATACTAGTCTTTGACAATTACCAAAAGTATACCCTGCCTTTAAATCTTTAGAGTATAGCTTTGTGAAGCAATAATTTCGCTTAAAAACGGACCCCTTGCATTGACGTCTACAGTCTGCCCATGATCTGCAAATTTTGGTCAGCAGTCAAACTTGTGTACATGAAAAGATATGGTGCATGGTCAAACCATGTTTGCGTTACCAACAATGCACCCTGCACGGTAACACACGGGGAATCTGCCTCCAATAAAATGGCGCGACCAAGATTTACTCTGGGCGATGACATCAGTTAATCGGGTCAATTCAGGTCGTAAGTGCGACGTAATTCCACTGTAAGCCACGCCCTCTTCACAACAAACTGGCTTCAACAATTACCGGATAGGGGTTGCATTATTAAGCTGGTTTTAGTATGAAGATTTGTGGAAAAGTTAAATAATTGGACTTGGCTTTTACATATAATGTTCTTCAAAGACTTGAAGTCTTTTCAGATTTATAAGTTTTCGTCATAAGAAATGCCTTTAAACAACGAAATGGGTGATTTTTAGTAAAATTACACACAAAAGTACGCCAGCTTCGGAGCCAGAAGTAGCAAAAAGTTTTTAAAAATAACAAAAAAATAGTGTACGTACACGTTTAGGAATCGTCCATAAATCGGTCAGCGCAGGACCATGATGAAAATACAAAGTCAGACTACATGTTGCACTGTCCAAAATACCTGCAAACATGACGTCCCCTCGAGCAGACAGCACTACCCACTAAACTCCAGAGACTAAACACCGCAGGTCACAAAGTAAAATATTCCCAGAATTATGTCCGTTGAACTTTAGTAAACTTATGAAAGTCACTGATGACTAACGGACTTACTGAAGTTTTAACTTGAAGTTGAAATTTATGTCTTGAAACTGACTAACCATAGGCTGGTCTTATACACACACCTTAGTACATATGAAGGTACATTCATAAATACCTGGGACAGTTTATCCATTCTGATCGGACGAGAGGACATCACGTGGCCGTGTTTAAACGGATGATATGAACACGGCTAGAAGTGTTTAAACATAGACTGGCAACTTTTTGTCAAAGAGGGCGCTATCAGATTTTGCGCGGAGTGCTCAAATTTGGTAGGTCGCATAGTTTATTTCGCGCAGGCTTGAAACTTAAGCGCACAAGTTCGAAAACTTGTGCGACGTGGTTTTTCTACTTGCATAGAAAATCAACCCCGAATTGAGGGTGAGCTGAGGCTAAACTGTCAGATTTGTTCTCAACTTTTACAGGGTTTTTTTGATATTTTTTAGGGGTAATGTATTTATGAATGGGAATCAATGTGTGTTGAATCGGTTTCAAACTAGTGGTTTAAACCCGCCGAGGCCTGGTTCTTGGTCATTTTACCTCGACTTCGTCTCGGTAATATTATCAAGAACCAGGCCTCGGCGGGTTTAAACCACTAGTTTAGAACCTCTTCACCACACACTGATTCCCTTTATTAAAGACACTGGACACCTTTGGTAATTGTCAAAGACCAGTCTTCTCACTTGGTGTATCTCAACATATGCACAAAATAACAAACCTGTGAAAATTTGAAGTCAATTGGTCGTCAAAGTTGCAAGGTAATAATGGAAGAAAAACACCCTTGTCACACAAAGTTGTGGGCTTTCAGATGCTTGATTTCGAGATCTCACGCATGAGGTCTCAAAATCAATTCAAATATTTTACTGAGAAATTACTTCTTTTTCAAAAACTATGTTACTTCAGAGGGAGCCGTTTATCACAATGTTTTATACTATCAACAGCTCTCCATTGCTCGTTACCAAGTAAGTTTTATGCTAACAATTATTTTGAGTATTTACATGTACCAATAGTGTCCAGTGCCATTAAGAACAGCAGCTAAATGGTTTACGTACCTATAGCCTGCCCCAGAGCTGTCTTTTCTAAGCTGGAATATGCCTATGCTTGGAAATACTCTGTTTACCAGCAAAACTCAAATTACAACACTGGGTTCTTGCCAGGAGTCTGTAGTTTCTTATTTTGTCCTTAACCAATACTTAAGCCATGTCGGAATTAAGCAATTTCCTCTACAGCTACGGCGGTTGGCTGCAGAGAAAGGACACTTTGGGGTTCCGGCCGCAGCCCCCCACCAACAGTCTGTAATTTTCTTATGTTGGTCTTACCAATACTTAAAGGAACATTACAGAATTGGTTTTTGCTAACAAAACAGTTGCTGGCAGTATAAGCACTTTATATAATCCACCATATACATAAACTGACAAACCTGTAGAAGTTTGAGGTGGGTTTTGGAGATTCAAATTTTGTGACATGCTTTTATTGATTTTCTTATCAACGGGGGCATTTCAGACAAAATAATGTTTGCAGGATGCTTACAACCATTACCATCTTTATAACAAGGAGGCTTTGGGATAAAAATTACGCCTATTTTTTGTGGGGGCCCATTACCAAAGTATGACCCCCACCTTTCTTGGAATCAAGTGACTTCTTCTATGGCTATGGCTGTTGGTTGCCATGGCCACTGCCGAAGCCATTAAATGTCTCACAAACATTAACTGCAATAATTACAAGAGACATCAGTATTGTGAAGAGCTCAAAGTTTGTTCTCAAAAAAGAAGATAGTGATAGTGATGTAACGGCCAACTGTGCACACAGACAGAAACAAAATTCACTCTCCATAAAACTCAAGTTTTATTGTGTCTGTGGGACATGTGGGAAGGGGGGAAAGCTGGGGTTGGGAAAGAAATTAGTGGGGGAAGGTGGGGGCGGGCAAATGCTCCCCCATTGTGGTGATTCTGAAAACCACACATTTTTTTCAGATTCACCACAGCTCCAAAGTGATAACTCCATGGTGTCCCGCTAACTTTGAACAGTATTTTGGAATTGCAGACACAATGTTGTAGTGTCACTGGTACCCCTATATTCACTCGTATTATTCCTCTTCAATAGTTGTGCTATGGCCTCCCCCCCCCCAACAAATTTGTTCCTTGCCCCCACCCCCAAGTTTGCACTCTCATGGCGAAAACAAATGTTGTCTACGTATTGAGGTTAATCACGTGTCCATATACAGTTTTCACCCTTACACAATACAAATTTCAAAGTTGAAATCGCTAATTATTGAATCAAAAAACCCTGGGAAGTCCCACTATTTATCACAAGCATAATTGCCACCCTACATTCCAGTTCGTTCAAGCCAGTAAAAGGGGGAAAAACAGAAGAGGGGAAAAGAAAGAAAGAAAGAAAGAAAGGGGTACAGGATATTTTGTCAGGCACGCGTCATATCCTCAGTGCCGACACTGAGCACACTATATCACTTGGAGTGATCATGATGAGGAACACCTGCGACACAATTTTGCCAAATTGCCTGCACGCAACCTTTTTTTAAATTCTTGGGTCTGCGTGTGGCGTGTTGGGGAGGGGGGGTGAGGGGTGAAAGGGGTGCAGTGGGGGGGGGGGGATGGGACATATTGCTGCGGTTTGGAACGTGACTAGGCTTATAGAGTTACGTTGCATCATAACAGCCAGTGTTTAACAGCTTTGTATGGCTTTCTAATTACACATGTACATTCAATTCAATTCAATTATTTCAATGCTGTCCTTGGAAGGATACATTGTTTGTAATAAGTTGAGTAACAAAATCAAGGTAACGTTAAGTAGCAAATTACACATAGGATAACATTTGGGCTTGAGTGAAGCAAAAATGCATCCACAAAAATAGCAGCCAATGTTTTTAAACATGAGTAAGATAAACATTCAACAGCACCCCATGGTCAATCCTGGACTTGTCTTTGTTAATCTATGTTCAGTAAACACGTACAGGCACGTAGAGGTTGATATGTTAATGTGCATGAAACATAATAATTAATATAATGTTGGTGAGAATAATCAGTGTCTGAGCATTAAAGTAAAATACCCCCTCTGTTGGCCAAAACTATCCAGTCAACAACAAGCAAACTGGGCATGCTCATGGGTGGGTTTACCCATCATTATAGCTGGAGTGCTACGTTTGTTTCATCAGCCCCCCAAAATGTTCAAATGTTTAAACACTTTATCACAAAAGCCTAGCATCAAGTTAAGAGCAATGACTTGTGTAATCTCCACTTCATAATTGACAAAACTTGATTTACAGGCCCATCTTTAATTGTTCCACTCCCTCTGTTACAACTCAACGTCCCCATCGGTTAGCGATGAATACATGATTCCCCCCCCCCCCCCCGGAAATTAAACTGACTCTGAGGGAAGTGAAATGAAAAACTCTGGGGAGAAGCAAGATGGAAAAAAACTCGTGGAGTAATTTTGACAGGAACTTGCTAGGAATCCTCACACTTTGTATTTGAATGTTCAATCATAGATTTAAGTCTTTCGCTTAATGTATTTGACTGATCACTACATTACATTCCCAAAAGTACACCCTGCCTTTAAGCGTTTTATAAGCAAGGTGGTCATGCTTCACATCCTTACTTATAGGCCTCAATGACGATAGTAAATGAATATCATTGTGCATTTGTGTCACAGCTGCAATCTTGTCAGATGCAGACTGAGTCAATTTCACTCTAAAAATTAATGGTAATCAAAACTTACTTGGTTAGAAGTACAGCAACTTTCGATAGTATAAAGCATTTTGAGAAATATTTCAATTCATAATAATCTGGATATGGAAAAAGATGTCAGTTTTTTTCCTCCAAAATTTGAATCTGAGAAACGTTTCTGTCAGAAATGTTTTATTGTGTATTCCTATTAGCGATTATTTTCTATGCGTGGACACATTCCGCTGCGGATTTTGGCGATATTTCAAAAACGCGACCACCTTTTGAAATGAAACGTTCACAGGTTAGTTGTATATATCTACATTTATTTAAAACCAAAGGTATACTTTGCCTTTAAACACTTTATCACAAAAGCCTAGCATCAAGTTAAGGGCAATGACTTGTTCAATCTCCACTTCATAATGGACAAAACTTGATTTACAGGCCCATCTTTAATTGTTCCACTCCCTCTGTTACAACTCACTGCCCTAACTGTTAGCGATGAATACATGACCCCCCCCCCCCCAGAAAGTGTTTCAGTGTAAAAAGTTTGCCCAATTGTGACCTGGAGGTTGTTGACTTCCAGCTCGAGGTATTTTGGATGACATAGGCCCTGAAATAAATGGTCCTACTTGCGTAGAGGTGTAGGGACATTTTTCAAGATTGATGCTCGGAAGTGTTGAAAATTACACCTGTGTAGGGGTGTTTTTATGAGGAGGGAGAATAACTCGACGGGCCCAGGGACTCCCCATGTCAAATTGAGCAGAGAATAAAAGTTCAAGAGTCAATTAATAATTTTTCCTTTTTTGTATTTTTGAATATTTAGCATGTTGCACTGTATGCTATGGGAGTTTATTTAGAGGGGTGCACCCATAAGAATTATGCATACAACCCACGTCATATACCCCCTACGAACAGATTATCACTCATGACCAATTGTAGACAACAGAGGGCGCTAGCACAGTTTGACTGCCATGACAATCAGCTGGTGACATAACCACCAACAGAGGGCGGCAAACAGTGCCACTGGACACTGTATCATGGGTGCAGCTGCACACACTCAGCAGGTAAACTCCAAACAGTGTCCACTCAATGGACTGCGTAATGAATTCATAACGTGTGCATGAATATGTTTCCAAGATTAGAATATATACCGTACTAAGTTATAATTGCAAATGTGCAAACCTGCATAATTTGACTTGACGAATTCCATGTCAACAGCCATGCCAAAGATATTCAGGTACAACCCCCCCCCCCCAAATAACACAAAAATCTCCTTCTGTCAACATACGTAATGAATTTACTTTCGAAATACATATGTTTCCAGATTTTGTGAGGAGTGGTTGAAAAGACAATGTCGTTACAACGGGGCCCTTCATCATTTACAGAGCATTGTTTATTCAGCATACATCTTGGCAGGGTCAAAGGTCAGCGTCCAAAGTATTCATTGGAAGTGAGACCCTTTTTTGAAGAATGCATTACTTTAACAAATACATGTTCCTCCTCGGAACTAATGAAAAAAAAAAAAGAGTAATTGAATTCCGTCTGTAGGCCCCATTGGAAATAACATCTCTCAAGATTGTAGCTGCGTACTCGTCCAACTTGAGCTATCACAAAAAAAGTCATCAACACGCTTCTTTTTTTCTTCGATTTTTTTTGTGTGAGTCAGCGTCTGTTTGCTCAGCAAAATTTTCGTTAATAAGATCTTGGGCTGGGCATTGGCAGACCGATAGAGCGTAGATTTAAAATTACTCTAGCAACTCTAGCGTACCGTGCCGCAAGGGCCAAGGGAAAAAGCCTGCTGTTTTATGAGGAGATATATCATTCCAACTGTTAAGAATGGTCCGACGTGTTTATTTCTGCTTGGGTTTATTTAATACGGTTGTCACGTCTCCTTTTTTTTTATCAAGTATGGATGACAGTAATTAGTACAAAAAATATTTTCCATGGAGAAACAGTTTCCAACGAGTATTTCAAACTTTGTTTTCAGTGAAAAGGTTATTATAAAATTATCCTGAAATACTAAAAGATTAATATAAGGCAAAAAGAGGACGAGGCGGGCCAATTTTATATTTATTATTATTATTTTTTTGTAAATGGCCGCCCGACACAATTTTCAAGACAACTGTCCAAGCTTTTTTTAAAAAGATGGTTGCCAGCTTTTTTTCTGTGTTTTTTTTTCTATGTGCTATATAAAAAACCAATGTTTAGGCCTATGTATTTTAGAATCGATTTTTGTTGTCAGAGATCATAAAAATTTATCCTTAAAAAAAAAAAAAAAAGGAAGCAGGCGGGGACGCTAAACATGTTTTTGGTTTTTTTTGGCCTAATAATAAGTCATTCATCTGACTTCTCCCAAAGTCAGTTTAAAAAAAAAAAAATGTTGTTACCAATTTCTTTTAATTCATCCTTTATCTCCCTTTTTTTAAAGCTTACAACAGATTTTCCCAAATCATGATAAAGGCCTATACCCTTTATTTCATTTTGCATACATCCCCTTTTTGGGTCCTCCCAAGTCGCCCTATAGAAACTATTTCTGTATCATTTTAAAATACGTGTGAATAATGTTATCAATTTTTGACCCAATTTTTCAGTGACAAAATGTCTGGATAAGAAAACGAAAACATAAATTTGGTTTGGTTTTAGAAATAAAGATGGGCCAGTGTAAACATGAAAAAAACCATTGGAAACTATCATTTCAGGACATGAATTATGAGTATGACCATTTAAAGCACATGTGCAACATTGGGAATTTTTCGAAGATTAGTATCCGCACTTTATGCGACCCAACATATACATGAAATAACAAACCTGTGAAAGTTTTAGCTCAATCGGTCATCAGAGTCTTGAGAAAACAGTGAAAAAAAACCATGTAATTTCACTGTTTCAAAACATCGGGTTTTGGACACGCGCAATAAAGACAAATTGTTTTCCTTATTTCCTGAAAATTATAGCATTTCAAGCAGAACTGTTCCAAGGGAAGTTTACCACCATGACCATCTTTATACCATGTAAGTTATGTGCAAATCTGTGAACATTTCTATTTTCAATCTTACCAATGTTGTGGACACCCTTTAAGGTGAGATAAAGAACATGTAGGTTAATTCTTGCCGCCGTTTGCAGCCGCTGACAGGAAGTTTGCTACAAAGTCATTTGCGGTCGCTGCGGATGTTTTGGTACAAGGCGCTTGGGGCCGCTGTAGTCTCTATAGGTTCAAATCAATTACTTTATTAAATGGGTTTTAAAAGTAAAACAAAATTTAAGTACATGTAAATCGAAGCGATTAAAGGAATTTGATCTTTTGTTTTTTCTCGTGGACCAAAGCAAGCCTTCATGAGGGCTACTGTAAAAAAAAAACGTGACGAATGAATCCCAAAAGTCGTGCAGCACCTACATGCGGTGATCACGATGCTTGCCTGCGTACCAGCGATTGATTTCTTGTTATTGAATTCCTGGTCATATGTTGGGATTGAGCCTCTAAGTAGTTCATACCAGATCAACTAGGCATAATCATGCGTAAATATATAGACTAGTGATTTATTGTATACTGGATATGAATTGACCCAAAATTTTACACATGGTTGGAAGCATTCAGTGAGTTTGGGGAAATTTCTTCTATACTCATAGAGTATCTAGATCTGCAGTACAAAATATGATAATAATAGTAATGAAATGTCCACCAAACTCTTAAATTACATTGTATTTGTATGTTTTATGGGCTCAAGTTGACTTGGTGATTTCTCTCCCTGCCTTTCACCTCTGTGGACCCCGGTTCAAATCCCCCTTCAGACCAGAGCCTTGCATGTGGGTTGGGTTTTCAGAACCCTACCTGATTGCACGAGGTAGGTATTCCTCTATTTTGGGTTTTTCGCCAACATCTAAAACTCAAATCGTTTATTCATCATCTTTTTTGGTGCTTGCGCTGTTGAATGTCAACGAATAAACAAGGAAGGTAGTGGTAGCACTTAAAGACTAACTAAATACATAAAAACTGCATGAGCTTTCGTGGCAAAAACTACTTCAGCAGACGCAAAGAAGAAGAAGTTGTTGCTACGAAAGCTCATGCAGTTTCTTGTGTAATTAGTTAGTCTTTAAGTGCTACCACTGCCTTCCTTGTTTTACTGTATCTATCACTGCAGACTAACACGGCTATTTACAAACACCGTGTAAAATAAACGACAGCTAGAACATTGTCCTGCCAAAATGTCTGAGTTTAACAGGGGTGATCAAAAGACATGTCCAGACACCCTCCTCAGGCAGAAATCATGTACAGCGTACATAAACAATGGTATCATGTGAAACAGCTTGAGCACGGATGAGTACGTACATGGACGCCATAATCAACATTTAATCAACATTTTTACACTGTAAATCATGAATGTCAAAGCCAACCGACCATGTGAGCTGCATCAACGTACAGTTCATGTTTTTTTTATGGGACACTTTGTCAGAAATGAGTGTACTACACATGTACTGTGGGAGAGAGGGTCAATGTACATATAAAGTATTGTTATACCATGGTAATAGATTGTGAGTTTTACAATACTGCCTTGTAGAGCCATGTACAAACAATTTTACATGTTATATATGTCAGGGTGTTCCCCATGCACAAGCTAGCGTATCGGTCTGATACAGGGAATTGCGTGTCGCATTGCGTGCACAATTCGGCCGATTATACGCCAATTCCTTTTCCTTTTTTTTCCTTTTTTGGGGGGGAATAAATTTTAAAAAAAAACATTTAAGATTAAACCATTTTAGAATGCTCCAAGATTGCACAATATGGCTTTTAAAACCAAAGATAAACACCAAGTACAAATTTATTCCCAGACCTTGTTTCATTTAGAGTGTTATAGGCCAAACTTCACACAAATTTTGGGTCTAGATTGCCCCACAGTTTAAACAAATTCTGTGGAGAACCCTGTATTTTGTACATTGACCAAGGCACACATGTATGCAAAAGTTTCTGTATGCTTATCAGTATGGAACAGCATCATATGTTAAAATTCGTTTAAAGATAAACAAATTTCTTTCGGCGAAAATTGGGCCGTGCATTTTTAAAGTGCATACATTATCTTAAATATTGATTCCAAAATATTCAAAGACATTAAGTGCACTACCGCCTCAGTTTTGCAATCATTATCGATATTGTACATATGGTAGCCATACATGAACCTTATCTCTAAAGGCCACACTTTTTTGATTGGCAATTCTATGGAGGTCGTTCAACCACTTCATCAGTGACTGGTGACTAGAGTTACCTATAAAAATGGTCCTCTCCAAATAATGAGCAACCTTCCATTGGGGTGACAGGGCCAACTTACAATCTCCTCGGCAGAAAAAAAAGGGACTCTATTCTGTCTTTTTTTTTTTTTATCACTTCCTAGTGCTGTCTACTATTAGTCAACCTTGAACAACTGCACTCATCCAAGGCAGACACAAAAAACGCTCACCCGCGCTGGTAGCTATTGAAGAGAGCGAACACCACAAGCCACTTCGGAGTGCGAGGTCGTTTGATCCATTTGTTTGAAAAAAGTGTGGATAAAATATCAGGAAGTGTGAGGCTTTTCATAGATTCTGTTAATGTAAAAAAAACACCCTGTTCAACTGCTGTGTATCTTACTTTATGTTTGAATATTTGGTTTACCGCAGGGTAAACTAAAATAATATTCTGGATCTATTAGTTGCTACTCAAACTTCAAGATTTGCAACTCAAAAATCATCCTTTATTACTCAATATCAGCTTTCAGTGTGCACAAAACATAAATGTTTTGCCATGCCAAATCACTGGACAAATTCATCCCAACTGAAATCTATGTACTAAACTTTATTACAAACAGTACGCTTTACTTAATGTAGAGAACAATTAAGATGTTTGTAGTGTGAGTTTTGTAAAGTTAGTAGCAGTTTGAGGAAAACTTGCTTCTCATCGCCCAGGAGTAAATGAGGGTAGTGATTGTCGTTGTGAATGATTAGCAACTTTTTGTGCCTGTTTGGCTGCTGGTGCTGCATGCTCCTAAGGAGTTTCAGATATGGTTTCAGGAATGCATAAAAGCCCCAAATGAACAGGGGCAGTAATACTGTAAGGTGCTTGTGGCGTGATGCCTTATTATCATTATTAAAGGAACATTACAGAATTGGTAAGAACAGATATACTTTTTGATCACAGATTTACATAAAACTTACACGGTCTAATGATGATGATAGTAGAAAACATCCCTTGAAATATTTCTGTCTGAAATGCCATATTTGATGAGAAATGAATAAACTAATTTTCCGAGTGGAGTTTATCGCTCAGTGAGCGTTTTATTCATTTGTTGAATCTATATGATTTCATGCAAATGTGTAATCGGTTTTTCACTATTTTCTCGTGACCCAGATGGCCGATCGACCTCAAACTTCTACATGTTTGTCAGTTTATGTATATGGTGGATTACATAAAGTGCTTACACTGCCAGCAACTGTTTTGTTAGCAAAAACCAATTCTGTAATGTTCCTTTAAGTTTTTCCATAATCGTGCCTGTTTATTTCTTTTTGACATTGACATCCCTGCCATCTCCATAGGGCAGTCAGGTTGGCTCAGTGGTTTCTTTCCCTGCCTTTCACCTCCGTGGGCCCCGGTTCGAATCCCGGACCGGAGCCTTGTATGTGGATTGGGTTTTCAGTCCCTACCTGATTGTGTGGGTTTTTCCTACTTGGGGTTTTCCTCCCACATCTAAAACTGACACTTCTTCATCGTCTTCTCCACACAGAGGTACCTTCAGGCCTACAGGTTACAGTGCTAGTCACTTTTGAGGGCCCCTTGGTTTCATTACCAGAAAGATATAATATTAATAATAATAATATAGCAAAACCAAAGTGATCACTATAATATAAATAAGGAACCAGACTATTTCTCCTCACAGCCTCACTTTCATTGGTACTTATCTGAATGCAACAAAAAACAAAATGGCTGCTACATGTAGGAATAGTGCACTGAGTTGTGTTACTGTCCTTCAATGCAAGAATGATTGCAGAAACGATCGGAGGGGCCTAGACGTGATTATGCCATAATATGAAAATGCGATTATATAAAAAATTCATTTTCAAGGTCTCTCTAAAGTATTGTTCCCCTGAGCGTCTGGCACACACTGCAAGACTAAAGTGTTATTGTAATATCGATAAAATATGACTATATTTTGCAACATGAATAACAGCATTCATGCATGGCACAATGACAACCTGTTATTTAACACTGCAGGGTAAACTCAAACCAATTGTTAAGTAACGGTAGTGCTTGCATCACTCAGGCCGATTGTGTTTTTAAAAAGAACGGAAAATAAACTTCATCATTTTCATTTGTAATGTACAAACTGCGCATTATGATGATAAAATCTACGAAATGTACAAAAAAATAATAATAAATAAACAAAGAACTAAAACAATGAAACAAGGGTTAGTTTCAATCCGAAATCTCACTGTCTAAAGTAATTAAAATAGTGTTTGAAGATCCTTCAAAAACTACAATTTGATTGCCGCGATCGAAATAAACGAGTCCAAAGTCCCTTCCATTTGATTAAAAACTATTAAAGGATGGAAATGAATTTACTCTTCCTTAAACCAACGATGCACATCTACTTTTACTTCATTCCTTAATTAAGCATGTTGATGAAGACCAGTGCCCAATAGCACAAACAATTCTGCCAAGAAAAAAACAGGTGCAGGAAACCAGTTGCAAAACGGCTACGTTTGAAGTGGTATTTTAGTTGGTAACCCTTTTCGTAAGCAAAATGATTTAGAATTTGCTAACTTTTGTGCGTAAAGGGAGGGTATACCCAAAGTAATTACTCCAAAAATTATTGACCTTTAAAACTTACTTGGTAAGAAGCACTGCAGCTTTTGATAATGCATACCATTTTGAGAAACAATTGCCTTCAAAGAAAACATTTTAATCTGAGAAATATTTCATGCGTAAAAGGTTTCTCAGATTGTGTTTTCCAATTATGGATTAGTCTTCCTGCATGGACATAACCGCTCCAAATATTCGGCGATATCTCAAAAACGCTACTACCTTTTGAAATGAAATTTTCACAGGTTTGTTTTATTGTATTGGTTAAAAAGAAAATCACCTGTATTAATTTAATTTCATCCATCAATGGTTTTCAATCTTCTGTTCAAGAAAAGGTGTGCCCAAGATTGGAAGCATTTATGTTAACTGTAACACACTATGCTTAAAGGAATATTACAGAATTGGTAAGAAAAAAACTTGTAAAATATACTTTTGATCACAGATTTACATAAAACTTACACGGTCTAATGATGATGATAGTAGAAAACATCCCTTGGAATATTTCTGTCTGAAATGCCATATTTGATGAGAAATGAATAAACTAATTTTCCAAGTGGAGTTTATCGCTCAGTGAGCGTTTTATTCATTTGTTGAGTCTATATGATTTCATGCAAAATGTGTAATCGGTTTTTCACTATTTTTCACCAGATGGCCGATCGATCTCAAACTTCTACAGGTTTGTCAGTTTATGTTTACGGTGGATTACATAAAGTGCTTACACTGCCAGCAACTGTTTTGTTAGCAAAACCAATTCTGTAATGTTCCTTTAAAAGCAAAGTATACCTTTGGTTTTTGGGACCGTTTGGTTTTTTAAATCCTAGATAAATGTAGATATATACAATAAAACTAACCTATGAAAATTTTGTTTCAAAAGGTGGTCGCGTTTCTGAAATATCGCCAAAATCCGCAGCGAATATGTCCACGCATAAAGAATAATCCCTAATAGGAATACACGATCTGAGAAACATTTCAGACAGAAACGTTTCTCTGATTCAAATTTTGGGGGATAAAAACTGACATATTTTTCCATATCCACATTATTTTGAATTGAAATACTTCTCAAAATGCTTTATACTATCAAAAATTGCTGTACTTCTAACCACTTGAGTAAGTTTTTATTGCCATTAATTTTAAGAGTGATTACCAAACGTATACCTTCACTTTAAATGCTGTCTACAGAAAGCAAGTTGCGACTGATTTGTGCGTAAATATGCATTACATACATTGTACATCACGTCTGTTTTTTTTGCGCAATTATCTATTCAGGCTCAAAATTTACATTACAGTCGCCCGTGCACCAGTCACAGACACACAGTTGCATTTTATCAAGCACAGATAAGAATCAGCCTGATTGCCTTTTCAGCCCGGAGGACAATTGTCACCAACTGCAAGTTTCCAAATGCCAGGCGTCCCTGCAATGTGCAGCCATTACCTGTTTGACACAAATCCTAGTGAGTTTTTTTTTGTTGAACTCTCCGCAGGTTGTCCAGCTGATGTCCTTGGTTTGCTTGAAATCATCAGTAGTTGGTGATGAATCAAATCAAAGTGGACATTGTGCAACTTGTATTTAAGCTAAGGGGGCTGACACGAGGCCATACCAAAATAAAACTATGTTTCATGGGCCTGATTAATTAAGGTATAAGATATAATTGGTGCATGTATCAATACAAAAATAATACCTGAGCCCCCCAAAAAACATGTTGAATTATTGATGGTTTCACATGAAAGCCTACATGTACTTTAAATCAATTTGATCAAAAAAATCCCTGGGAACAAGGTTAAAGACAACCATCCCATATCAAGTTCTGCAAAATCATATTCTGCTATTAATTATGCGCCCAATAAATGTTAATGTCATCAGTCTATGTATGTAAAATTCAATTGAGGTTATCTCTCTCTCTCTCACTCTAGTCATTCGAGGTTGGAATCATGTTGAGAGTTACACATTCTTGTGTATCTCTCATTTTAAAGGTATTGTACACTTTTGGTGACAGCTCAAAATCAGTGTCCACATTTTGTGTGATTAAACATATGCACGAACAAACAAACCTGTGAAAGTTTGAGCTCAATTGGTCATCGAGGTCACGAGAAAATAGTGAAAAGAGATCTTATGTGTTTTCTGTTTTTTCAAATTATCGCGCGCGATAATTACTATTGTTTTACTCGTTTCTCAGAAACGATAGCATTTTAGGCAGAAATATTTTAAGGAACCCTTTCTACCATTACTTACTTTAAATCATGTAAGTTATGTGTGAATCTGTGAACATTGTGTTTTTCGATCTTACCAATAGTGTACAGGGCTTTAAAGTTGGGAAGATCAGGGCCCAATTTCATGGCTCTGCTTACCGCGGATTTCTGCGCTTACGTATCATAGTGTTATGTGCTACAAGGGCTCCTTAAGCGCAGAATTCCGCGGTAAGCAGAGCCATGAAATTGGGCCCCATTGGAAGCACCCCAATGTCCCTGCCAACTACATCTGTTGAGCAGAACTTTTGTCTTCCCCTATTTCTCCGTCCATGTTTGGTGACCAGGGCCCAATTTAATGGCTCTGCTTACTGAATTTTGCGCTTGCGATCACCAATCTTCGCTTACAGGGCAAGTGCCGAATTTCTGCGCTAGCTGTGTTACAAAGAATGCCTACATGAAGTAATGTGGACTATGCACGGGCACAAGCAGAAATTCCCTGCTAACCTGTGAAATACGCTTGGCGTAACTGCAAATTCCCTGCTTCCGTAAGCACCAACTCTTTGCTTATGGTAAGCAGAGCCATGAAATTGGGACCAGGGCCAACTTCATACTGTAGAGCTGCTTAAGCAGAAAATATTGCTTAACAAGTGTCTGCTAAGCAGAAATGAGCAGAATACCAGTCACAAGTTGTACACGTGATGTGATAGTAGGCGATAACCTTACTCTGGTAAGCATAATTTTGTTGTGCTTAGCTACTTTTTGTGCTTAAAAGCAACTCTATGAAATTGGGCCCTGGTGACGAGCTAAGAGACAGATTCTTTGAATAAAAACTGTCAAATTTATTTTGACCATGAATCTATAGCATCGAAGCTTAAACAGCGCCCTCACCGAGGTAAAAGAAGACCTCTCATTGGCTTGTAGTTTTTGAGCAGCGCCAGAAACGTGCACATTTCCAATGTTTATCCTTCCCCCCAATGCAAAGCCTGTTCGACCCACGCTTTGCCCAGGAACGCAATTTCACAAACTGTGCATGTAAATCAGACATCAGACGCCCTCATTCTCAAGGAGTTGGAAAGCGGTCTCACTCCATAACCTTGTCGAGTGAAGAAACTAGCACTCCTTAAAATGTTACAAGAGTTTTAAAAGATTTGGGGGGAGGGGGGGGGGAAACCGCAGAATATTATTCACGTCAACAAGTTAACTCACAATGCGGCGTTTGTTTGCTTTGATCATGTAACAAAAATTACCAATCCAATCCTGCCATTCGTAGGTGCTTATGAGTTGTCAGAGGTACTTTAATAGCCATATTTAAATATAAGAACAGTCAGATTTTATAAAATCGTGTTTTAAATTTTTTTGATACTGACGTGTGAAGTTTCACTCTGTGGAATGCAACGTGCTCTCTTGAATAATTTCAGGGGAGCACTTTATAGCTTCCCTGAGGTACACGTACAAGCTTTAGATAAAACGAAGGCAAAATAAACAGAACCATTTCATCAATAAATATTTACAAAAGGGTAGTGGGTACAAATCACAACAGTGATGGTTTACTATTGTTACAGTTGCAAAAAAAAATAGTTAATGGCTTGATGTTTGGACCCTTGCATAGTCTTTCTCAAAAGCTAATTGAGTGAAGCCTTCGAGAAAGACTCTGCTAGGGTCAAAACGTCAAGCCATTAATTATTTGTTTGCATTTATACTATAGGTCCTTTTGGTTGGTAAGCAGTTTGCAGTAAACAGCTAATTCTATTTCTCACTCATTTTAGTTATGAACATTTTGATATCACTGTGTTTTTAAGAAACTAAATCTTTTACTGGTTGGTTGTCACCACTGCAATGAAAAATGTTTAAATTATGTTTTATGAAAAGCTTAAATTGTGTACATGAGCCCCCCCCCCAACAAAAAAATCATTATCACAAATTAAATCATTTTTCAAAGATAAATTTGTCATCAGGTCTAGCCACTGCCTCCCTTATCAATCAGCACATGTAATTAATAAACCGTTCCCGAAAAAGTGTATCAGTCCTCAGACAACCAGTCTAAAATCCGCTCAGAACACGAAGAAAAAAAAATACAAGTATAAAAAATTACAAAATAAATCAATACAAACCAAGTGACCACGAAACGAAATCCTAATATTGACTCCTGAAAGGTCAGAATACGACCGAACAAGATGAAGTTACAGAAAATGGAGAAGGAATACGCACACAAAAAATCCACATAATCTTCCTCTTCAAGACGTGTATGAGGAGGTTTTTTTCAGCGGTGGTCACGGAGCCAAAACAGAGCGGTATGATTACTCCCCGGATTTCAACTTGCTTTGTCTGTTAGCATTTCATAAACCATCAATCTAAGCAATGTTTTCCAAAGCCGAGAAGACATCCCTAGGCGCCTCGGCCAGAGTACATAAGGCAGGCAGGTGTGCTTACGAGTGTTCCAGTTTTCTTAAGAAGAGTTTGGACGGTTTATCTTGCGTTGATTTGACAGTTTCACCTACTTCCCGTCAGGTGATTACTTAAGGGATTGAAGTTAAGAGTTTGGACAATTAGTCGTAGGTAGTTAGTCGGAAATTGGCTATCGATCAGCACGTGTCTCGTTCGTAAATTAATTAGTACGTGAAACTCTGTGAAGTGTATAATTAAAGTTAGACATTTTGTTTTGGGTTTACTTTTGAGGAGTACAAACATTGTATTACCCATGCAGTACTTCTCATGTATTTATGAAACATATTTATCATATTAAATACCACTGCCAAACATTTTGTGACAATTTCATCACTTTTGGTGTATATGTTTTAGTGGCAACAGTTTGTATTTTGTCGCAGATTTTGAATATACGTTCTTACTTTGATTGCATTAATCAAAACAGGGCTGGAATTACATGGAGGCAATGGAGGCCATGGCCTCCGCTGCCCCTGGTCTTGGCCTTGGTACCCCCTCAAAAGTTTCCCACAGACTCTAAGGTTTTCCGATAGAAGCGCCCTTTGCAAAATGAAATTGGCCTTGCCCTCTCCAAGATGAAATTCCAGGCTTGAACCACCCTCCAGTTTAAAAAACAAACAACATCCAACCAATTGGTGACAAATTCGTCACATTTGGTGGTCACGCTCTAGTGAAAATTGTTCTTTTTTTGGTCTGGGATTTTTTGCAATGTGTTACATTCTTATTTTAATTGCAGCAATCAAAACAAGCTGTGATTGTGCAAAATTCTATTTTCTCTCTATACTTTGACAACATTTCAGACCAAATAAACATTTCCCTAGAGGATTGGTATGAGACTACGTTCATGAGACCCTGGGGTTCACACTGTTGATATAGTGGTGGTTTGGCCTTGCTCCAATCCAGACATTATTGATCTCCCCAGTCATTAGACATAATTTATCACACTGCAATCATCTTGGATGAGTTCCCAGTATTCAACGACCCTGACTCACAACACAAAGGAAAAGAGGCCAGACTATTCTTCACTCCAGGGCCCAATTTCATAGAGCTGCTTAAGCACAAAAAGTAGCTAAGCACAACAAATTTATGCTTACCAAGTTTACCGGCCAAAATACCATGTCACATGTACAATTTGTGACTGGTATCCTGCTGATTTCTGCTTAGCAGAAAATTGTTAAGCAATATTGTCTGCTTAAGCAGCTCTATGAAATTGGGCCCTGCCTTGTTCTCAGTTGAAGGAAACAAAAAGGGCTCTAAAAGTTTCTTGTTTCAGTTCTTCATTCATCACGATAGTACATATCACAGTGAGGTCCCTATGCACTATCATGAATTCAACAATATTGACCATACATACACTGCACATTCTGACCTGGGTTTTAATTAATCTGATGTTTCCACCTGTTTGACAACATTGGGTAAGTTATTCCCTAACAGATTGAAACGAACCATATGACTTAGTTTTAATAACGCGGGGAGTCAAAAGAAATTGATGGGTAGAGTGCAGATGACTTAGTTTTAATAACTTGGGGAGTCAAAAGAGATTTATGGGTAGAGTGCAGATTTCTAGCTGGTTGGTACACCTGAACTAAACTTTGAAAACAAACATGGGCTAACCTATACAGTACATACACATGTACATGTACCATGGATGGGTAACAACCAGAACTTCAATTCTTGCCCATATATCTGCAACCAGTGCAAATCTTGGAGAATAGATATGTGGATCCTGGTGACAAGTCTAGCAGCAGAGTTTTGTTTACCGGTTCAAACCAAGCATTGCATGGAGGTCAAGGAGGCCATGCACTCGGTTGCCCCTGGTCTTGGCCTTGATGCCCCGTCAAAGGTTTCCAATAGATTTTCAAATGGAAGTGCCCTTTGCAAAATGAAAATGGCCTTGCCCCCTCAAAGGTGAAAGTCCAGGCTTACAATTTTAATATCAGGCAGTCCGTCCGGTACATGTAAGCTGTAAGAAGCATCTACTTCTCCTTGAATTTCATCTCTTTTTGTTGGGGGGGGGGTGGTGGGGGGGACACGGGAGATGTGACACTAAAGTCGCTTTATACATGTAATCCCAGGACTCTTTACGTAAATGACCTTATCTTGGGGCTTCTTTCACACAGAAACCTTGCCCGCAGCCGTAAATCATTACTCACAATTACCAGCGCAGTAAAACAGAGCCAGTGAAGTCACCGATCTTTGCGAAACGCTGGAATATAATATGCATACTCGGGAGGTGATCCATCAAACATGCCACAAGGAAGTCTCCCCCGGAACTGTAAACGTTCCTTGCTCTCTGGTTTCCCGAAGATTTTCTTTTTTTTAATAAATTATTTAAGATGTGGGTTAAGATTTTATGAGTTCATCCAAAACTTGCAATGGCTGTAAAACTAAACAATTCTTATTGTTTGTGTCTTACCCTACACTGATATATTTCTCAAGTCCGTGAAAACAAAAAATCAAAGGCATGTTACATGGGTGGGATTCGAACCCACGAACTTTGCCATTCTAGAGCAGATGTCATACGACTTATCTTCTAGAGGCAGTTCAAATCCTAAATTTTAGCAGCGGGTACCTCAACGATGTTCATTTTGCATCGGATAAAAAATATTGTATGTTTTTTTTGCCCTTACTTGTAAGGTTTACTCAGTACTTTCCCGGGGCTTGCTCAGTGGTCTAGTGGTAAGACATCTGCTCTGGCATGGCAAAGGTTGAGGGTTCAAATCCAACCCAAGTGATATGCCTGTACATTTTTTTTTCACAAGACTCAGGAAAGTACTGAGTACAGTGTTAAATACACATTGGTGAAAAGGGCAAAAACAAATACATATAAAATCTTTATCCCCCCCCCATGCAAAATTAACATCTCATAAACATTTATTCATCGTGTTCTCTACAGGTTATCTTCAGGCTTCAGGGGATTACCTTTCTAGTCCCATTCCACGATCCCTCGCTTTCAGTACTTTCATAAAAAAAATACATCGATCTGAGAGTTTCAGGTTACCTTCCCTATATTGTATAATACATTAAAGGGAAGGCATACGTTTGGTAATCACTCTAAAAATTAATGGCAATAAAAAACTGACTTGGTTAGGAGTGCAGCAACTTTCGATAGTATGAAGCATTTTGAGAAATATTTCAATTCAAAATAATGTGGATATGGAAAAATATGTCAGTTTTTATCCCCCAAAATTTGAATCTGAGAAACGTTTCTGTGAGAAACGTTTCTCAGATCGTGTGTTCCTATGAGGGATTATTCTTTATGCGTGGACATATTCGCTGAGGATTTTGGCGATATTTCAAAAACGCGACCGCCTTTTGAAATGAAATTTTCACAGGTTAGTTTTATTGTACATACATGTATATCTACATTTATATAGGATTAAAATAATCAAACGGTCTCAAAAACCAAAGGTATACCCTGCCTCCAAAAGGGGAAAACTGCAAAGCAACTGTACAAAATAAATGTGTTCAAAATGTTTTGCAGCAAGTTGCAATGTCGTAATGGATCGTGGGTCGTTTCAAATGAATCATTCTGCAAGTTAATCCATTCCAATTGTACTTCGCTTTTCCTTTCGGAGGAAGATACAAAATTGGTCACAGCATGATTTCGGTGCTACTGAATCTTAGTGAATCTTCCCTGAAATTCAGTTTGAGCGATGAATATTTTGTTAATGCATGCCTGAAATTTGTTATTCATAAAAAAAAGGGTAAGGGAGTTTTTTCAACTCACAAATCCCACTATTCTATCTGTATGCGCTGAACGCAAAAACTAAAAACTAACTTTTCATCAAAACTAAAGTTTATGATAATTTACATTTTTGATTTGTGATGTTAAGAACCTACAATATAAATGACCGAGACAAAACCTTCCGAAACTGTTCATTTCAAGAAAATTTCTTGAAGAAACTGTCAGCCTAGCAGAAAACTATGTCATATCCCCTGTCCCCAGTAGCAACAATAAACACCAAATACCTTCTCACACAAAAGAAACGCCAGACTATGTTTTTTCCCCTGCCAGCCTCAATTTGGTTAGTATTATGTGGATAGGAGAAACAACAAAATATAAGATGGCTGCAACCTGATATCCCTTTAAAAGCAAAAAAATAAAATCCGAAGTAGTCCTTACCGCTGATCTGGACCGAATCACTTGGCGATGCATTTGTCGGAGCACTATCTCCGGAGAGTTGGTGTACTCCTCTTCCTCCAAGACGAAATCTTCCCGATGCCTATTCCTGATAGATTTCAATCCCTCCCGGGATCCGACAGACCACGATCGCTGCGAGTGACACATGACTGCCTCCAGATCTGTTTTCCCTTCCCCGTCCCGATGACTAAACCGTGTTTACAACTTACTACTGGCTACCCATTGTTGATGAGGGATATATATTTTTTTCCATGTGTGTATCCCAGACGAAAAAAAAATGCATCACCAAGTTGACTATTATAATTCCTGGAAGTAGCCTCGATGAGCAGTAATATTATTTCCGCCGCTGCTGTAGAAAACAGAATCTGAGCTCTTACCTCACAAGAAAATGAAAAAAATTAATCTCCACTGATGAGACGATATTTTCACCCCGATGGAAACATCATCACTCTCGGAGTTCTCAATTTTCAGACCTGCCTCCCTGTAGCAGGACAATAAATTTCCATCCTCAAAAGAAAAAGAAAAAAACACATCCCCGTTCATCCAACTTCACAAAATGATCTCTGAATTCAGTAATGATGTCTTCTTCTGTCACTTGAGAAAGCACGAAGGAAGGGACTCGTTGAAAGCAACATCGTCGTTCAAGACCCTCAATTCTTAAAGTTCCCTACTGCAATTAAAAGATTTATTTTTTTGACCACCGCCGAACACAACATCAACATTTTAATCAGCATCTGCACTTGCGGATGACTGTTTTTCCCCGTCCCGTGAGAAAAACAGCTTTTGTCGTCAGCGCCCCAGATTCCTCAAACTTATGTATCAAATTTTCTGTGTGTGAGAACCGCTCGGTCTACGGATCATCAGCAATTCTTTGAAGTCTAACAATAAACTGTTCCTCACATTGACGGCCCGACAGCGACATTCACAAAGAACCGTACTGACAAGTGTTTCGATCAACTTAGATCGTCGTGTCACCGAGACGTTTCGTCTCGGGGTTTAATTCTCCCTGTCCCCTGCCCGTTATTATTCATGCGGTTTATCTCTCTGAACGGAGCTTGTATGATGGGTGTTGGATTTTTCCAAAGTCGATGCCACGCAAGGGGTTTACAATCAAGTCTGGGACTCACCAAAGCTACCCACTTATAATAAATTAACCTCCTTTTTTTTCTGAATGTTGGTGAGCAAAAACAAAGTGCCCCAGCAAACACTTTTAAAGTTGCATTCTCTTCTGGAAGATATCAATCTTTCGTGCGGTTTCAAAACAACTGACAACCGCAGTTCTCAGCTCGCTTAGAATGCAAGTTGTGTACCTTGGAGAGCAGCTTCATTGACGAGAGACGCACCGATTATCCAAGGGTTGTTTTTTTCCCCCCCAGTTTCTTAAACCATAACAGTTGCAGCGAACACATTTCCTAGCACACAGAATTTCAAGTGCGACGGCAAACACAGCATGCACTGTTCTTGAAAAAGCCTGTAGGCAGGTCCGACCCCCCTTCGTGATTAACCATTTCCGTGGAGAAGTTTTTACTGATGTTTCACGTACATGTACATTACATGCATGCCCTGACGTCGACGGCGATTGGGAGAAGAACATCGAAGCGTTGTTTGTTTCATCTTTATGCTCGGTGAGTTCTCAAGACAGCTGAAGTCGCTGATTACACCGAGTGCCCCCCGGTTCATGGTAAACTCCCAATGGTTCATGTGCATGCTTTTAATCTCACTCCCACCCTTCAAACTCTGAGGGAAACAGCTCGACAAATACTCATCCCTTAAAATCCAAAGACACAATATTCCACAAGTTGAGCTGCTGCATGTACAAGTGGTTACTCCGAAGGTGAGTAAGAGTTGAGGTCTGTTAGCCACCGTCGGCGATCTCTTTGCTTTTTTCCCATTCAACCTTCAGGAGATATATGCGAACCGCGAATGAATCCGAGTGGGACAGAAACTCTACACTGACCAAAAAATGGAGAGACCGCGAGATAGAGAAAAAAAAAGCACTTCACTCTCAGGAGGCTAGTTTCCAGGGGTCCCTCATTGGCTGAGGGACATCAAGAATCCATCGGAAAAAGCCGCGGCATTTTGCATGTCATTACAGTCAGCTCATTGATTGGTTGTAGCCCCGCAGGCATTACGGCAGGAACAGCCTCGAGACAAAAAATTCATATTTCGAGAAAGAACTCGTGGATAAACACGGACCGTGTCTCACTCCATAATGGGTTAAATTTATCTGTTTAAATCACCCCTGTGCTCCAAAATCATCCCTCCGGTCCCAGTCGCCGCGAAGAAGAAGAAGAAGAACAAGAAGAAGAAGAAGAAGCAAAGAGAGAATTGACTCTGCCTGTAGTTGTTTAAAGCAATGACAGTCAGTGGCAGGACATCGTTATCATTATGGTAACGGTGAAATGGTTTTGAGCTGGTTTGCTTTTTTACCCAGCGGGGTCTGTTTACATAAGAATACACACACAATGCTTGACTGAGCGAGTTGAATGATTACGACAATGCTGACTAACTCATCAGATCTTTAGATAAATATTAAATGAAAACTTTGACAGTACAAGCACAATTTGCTATACAATATTAAAGGTGCATCATTGGCGTTTGGGAGAGCAAGGCCGGTTTCCGGATTGGCGGCTACAGCTACAACTGTTGCTGAGGACAGCCTATACTACATGTATTTAACTGATTACATGGCAATCTAGCAGTAGCCATAGCCAAAGCCGCAAAATCGAACACAGCCTAGTATTCATTTCACTCCTCCAGTTTTCAATGATCACACAATCCAACCAACCTGAAAAATTTGCAAGAAAATTTGGCCAAATAAAAAAAGACACCAGTTGGTCGTCCTGTTTTTTGTTTTTTTTAAGAGGCGATGGGGGCCTTTTTTCATTTTTCATTTTTTATTATTTCTTTCAACGAGGAAAGAGCCAGGGATACAAAACTTGCTGGTTTTGTGGAACTCTAAATTATGGGTAAATTAAATCAATCATTGAAGGATTGCAGTGCCAAGATGAAGCGAAAATACATTAAAAATTTAGTCTTTTTGGCAGGCCAGGGGCCGATTTCACAAAGCACTAAGATTCATCTTAAGATGAGTTGTCAGTATCACCATAGTGATTTGCATTGTGACATCACACTTAGCAACTAAGAGTGATTTGCAATCAAGATGAATCTTAGGTCTTGGGGAAATCGAGCCATGGTGTTTCATCTTTGAGAGGTCAAGGCCATTTTCATTTTGCAAAGGGCACTTCCAGTGGAAAATCTTAAAGTCTGTGGGAAACTTTTGAAGGGGCACCAAGGCCAAGACCAGGGGGGGCAACAGAGGCCAAGACCAGGGGGGCATCAGAGGCCACAGCCTCTGTCTAATTCCAAGCCTGTTTCGGTTAATAATAATTATTATTATTTTTAAGTATTTAAGTATAGAGGATGTGGAGGCTTTACACACAGGGGCGAATTGAGTTTATAATAAAATGCCAAGCTTCTTCATGGCTAAACCTGGTACTTCCTGCCCCATCTCAAAACTGGGTTTATTTTCTCGTCAAATAAATGAGAAGAAGACCTTTCAAACAAAACCTGTCAAGTGTAAGACCTACAATGTATAAGGTTAAGACGTCCCTTCACATTGATATCATAGCTGATGCTCCGGTTGTCTTCACTTGAAATGCAATTTCACAATTTCCGAGAACTGCCTGATTTTTTGCAAGGGGACGTTCACAAAATGTAAACTTTCATACTCGGCCCTGATACATGTATATTGTTCTTGTTAAAGTGCAACGTAAATTTTGTTATTGATAAAGGGGCACCGCTACGACAGAAATGTACAGTTCTACTGGAACATTTCAAGGGGCGTCAAGGCAATGACCGGGGGCAAGGGGGGCATTTGCCTTTGTGTAGTATCAGTCTTGCGTACTAAGAAAAGGCCTTGATCATTTTCCAGCATTCTCCCTTAGCAGTGGTCCGCTGGCCAAATACTAGTGTAACTGTAAGACACCTGAGGACCAGTCAAAATTCACTCCAAGTGGTCCGGCTGGCTAGTTCAGTGTTGAAAAGCATCCTTATTTGATAAAAAATATGGACTAGACAAAAAAGCTTGACGACTAGTGAAATGAGACGCAAACTGGGTCAAATGTCATGGCTCTGCCTACCGCAGAATTCTGCACTTACGGCGCCCTGTAAAGCACCTGATTCTATTGGCCGTAAGCGCAGAATTTTGCGGTAAGCAGAGCCAAGAAATTGGGCCAAGGTCCTGCTAGCTAGACAGTGAACAATTGAAGCTATTCCATGGCTCATTTATATAGATAATCTTATGCACAGTACATTACACATATCCTAGCATCTACCCTCTCCTTTTCCTAAATACACATGTACACACTGTTCATCACTAGCTTTAACCTTGACACCATGTCTAATGGTAGATTTACATGCAAACTCGTACACCCTGCAACTTGAACTTAACCACTCCTTTAAGGGGGTTTTGATGGAACAGATGTCAACCAAGGTGGCTGCCATCTTTTATTAACCATGATGTCAGTTAATGAGCCAAGTGAGCCGTAAAGCCCCGGGCCCAATTTCATAGAGCTGCTTTAAGCACAAAAAGTAGCTAAGCACAGCAAAATTATGCTTACCAGAATTAGGTTACCAGCCAAACTACAATATCACATGTACAATTTGTAACTGGTATCCTGCTCATTTCTGCTTAGCAGAAAATTGTTAAGCAATTTTTTTCTGCTTAAGCAGCTCTATGAAAATGGGTCCAGAGCGCACGCATCGTCCCCGCAAAACCGACCAGTAATAAAATACGATGGTTTTGAAAAGGGCCATAGTGTTTCGGTCAAACATGATCAACCGTCTGAACCGAACATCTGCAAATCATTTTAATTCCATCAGACTCCCAACACTTCAATTCTCAGAAAGATTCAGCCACAAAAATGTCCTCCTCCGGCATTTTCCCCCATTTTCATTTACTGAGAATTTATAAATTGCGTTTATCCCGTGAGACCACAAGCACACACAAGTAACATCCGCCCAATTTCATATTCAAAATCAAAGACTTGTGCTTAAAGGTATTATACAGGATTGGTAGAGCTGACAAAACAGTCGCAAACAAAGTTCATGTTTTGTGTGATTAACCGTATACATGAAATAACGAACCTGTGAAAATTTGAGCTCAATTGGTCATCGAGGTCACGAGAAAATAGTGAAAAGAGACCTTATGTGTTTTCTGTTTTTCAAACATCGAGTTTATTATCACGCGCGATAAAAACTATTGTTTTATTCATTTCTCAGAAACGATAGCATTTTAGGCAGAAATGTTTTAAGGAACTCTTTCTACCATTACTTACTTTAAGTCATGTAAGTTATGTGTGAATCTGTGAACATTTGTGTTTTTCGATCTTACCAATAGTGTACAGGGTCTTTAAAGCCAATGTATGTTATATGTTATATGTGCTGAGCAGCTTTATGAGAATTAGCCAACTATACCCAAATCTAGGCACTCTCAGTGTAGTTTCTTGCTTTTAAAAATGCTAGACAAGATTTCATCCACTGGCTTTAAAAAATGATAAGAAATCAGGGTTTATTGTGAATGTCTCAACACACACAAAGTCAACTTGTGGTCTACCGCAGTGGTGAAGCCACGGAACGAACGAAAGAAACCCCTACATGTACAATGCATACATGGAGCTCTGCACGGTGAACGAAAGAAACCCCTACATGTACAATGCATACATGGAGCTCTGATCGGTGAAAAAAAAACATAAAAACCTTTCTCAAAGTCTAGCCTTTGTGAATCCGCTTGTGTAACAGAAAAATGTATTCTGAATGATCGACACTAGAATCTAGCAATTTCATTACATTAAGTGACAATAAGGAAAGTACAGTTTCCCACTTGCAAGGTTATTTTTCTCGCAGACGGAGCCACAAATTTGCGTTGGGAAATCAATACGCTGCGACAGGCTCCGGGAATTTTTTGAATTTTTTTTTGGCACAGCTGTGCTTCATTGAAAGCGTATTCATGTAAAGTACAATTGAATGTGGAAATCTGGAATTCATAATTCTGCATAACAATAAGAGAGCTGTCAGCTACAATTCTGAGGGTGCTCACTCAGGAGATTGCGGACCATTGGTGTGGCGTGATTTAATCCACCTGTTAAAAGTCATGGTACATGACAGGTAACACTTGGAATGGACATGCAGGTTTGGTTTAATTATCTGAAAAGGCATGTGTTTTTTTTTGGACTGAGTAACATTTCTATCTAAATTATGGCAAGTTGTGTGAGAAATCATCTCTCAAACTCACAGTGTACTTCGATTAAATGCAATTTAAAAGCACAGCATGAACACAAACCCAACAGTTTTTTGCCGTTATCGCAAACAAATTGTCTGTGAATTTTCACAATTATTTGATTGTACGTAGTATGGTTTTTGTGTATAATGTATGCCCGTGTAGTATGATGTGTTTGTTGAAAACTTAAGGAATACCAAGAATATCACAAACTACCAAACATGAAACTTCTTTCTTGTTAGGAAAAGGCAGTGTTCCTTAGTAAAAAGGCACTTCTATGTACTGGGTAAATTAACATTTGTACTGGAGCATTTTAAAGGGCACCAAGGCAATGACCAGGGGCATGGAGGTTAATAAAACGCACTTCTACTGGGTAAATGAACACTTATACTGGAGCATTTCAAAGGGCACCAAGGCAATGACCAGCCGTCGATTTCACCAAACTCTTCCTAACTTAGGATTAATCTTAGGACTTAGAACGAGTTAAATTCCATATCCATAGACGTTAGGACGCATTGAACCCATCCTAAGTTAGGACGAGTTACTCATCCTAACTCGAGATAGGATTAATCCTAGCGCTTCGTGAAATCGGCTGCAGGGGCATGGAGGTTAGTAAAAGGCACTGTCATGTACTGTGAATTATATTTGTATGGGCATTTCAAGGGCACCAGGCATGACAGGCATGGAGTTATAAAGGCATTTATGTATGAACATTACTGGAGCATTTTAAAGGGCACCAAGGCAATGACGGGCAGAGGTAGTAAGGCACTTTACTGGTAATGAACACTTTATGGCATTTTAAGGCACCAAGGCAAGACCAGGAGGAGTTAAAAGGCACTTCTACTGGGTAAATGAACATTTATACTGGAGCATTTTAAAGGGCACCAAGACAATGATCAGTATAAGATACTTTCGTTAACATTCTTATGTTTGTAAGGTTTAGGCCCTACATATCTCCAAGACCTCGTCCAAAAATATCATCCGTTCAAAAAGTCCGCTCAAAATCCAAGTGTCGCTCTTAGTTTGTCCCTCGACTTTCACTAGATTTTATGGGGCCAGAGCTTCTGCAGTAACAGCAGCAGAATTATTGAATCTAGTCTTCCCGACAACATAAAACAAGTACAAACAAACAGTGAATTCAAAGCTAAAAACACATTTATTTTGGCAATAGCCTTCAGTATTTCGTACTGTGTCAGCTAAATCTTCCTTCATGTACTTGCGTGTCTCTATTTTCTTACCGTAACTTCTCTATTTTTCATCTTAAAGCGCATAGAGACTTCTCTGTTAATGTGATACATGCGCTGGAGCATTTCAAAGGGCACTAAGGCAATGACAAGGGTCATGGAGGCATGGAGGCAATCGCCTGGATTAGGCCTTGATTTACCTTTAATCTTCAAAAATGACATCATGTGTGCAATGTCATATCTCATATGACATGGGTATAAAGTACACATTACATGCAAAATACATTCAAGTATACATGCATGACGAAAATGGAGTCCTTTCTCAGTACCAAAATCTTTGTGTACAAAATCTATACAAGGATATATATTCCTTGGCTTTGTAAACATTTTGTAAATTTTTAACAGTTTCTTAAAGCTGCAAAATGATACTATTGGATCAGAGAGGATGATGGGAAATAGGAAAGGGAGATAACAGACACTGATCATAATGTACACTAATTTAAAACAGCACAAAAAGTAATTTTAGTTGAAGGAGGATGCAAGCTGTCAAACACTCGAGCTTCCATTACCAGCCCTTAACCCTTGCAGCGCCGCCGACGTTCTGAAATGTCCAACTGAGTATCCATCCACAGGCTGCCGACGTTCCCTTACGTTCTACTACTCGACAACAAAATTTTTTTTAATGGCCGGCCTGTGGATACAAGGGTTAATATAGTATATGCATAAATGCACTTGAACATGGTATCAAATTTCTAATCTGCTTTTATAAGCAGCTCCATGAAATTGGGCCCTGGTTACCATCTAAAATGCCATAGTTTACATGGATGTGACTGGTACTACAACTTGCTCAGGAAACAAACTTGCTGAGCTTTCAACAATAATTTCACCGTACACGTTATGTTGTGAAATTCCACCCTGGTTTGCTGCAAGATATTCCTTCAACAGTTGGTTGAATTTCTTGTTTTATTAATTGAATGTCTAATTGTCACGACTCCTCCAGAATACAATCTTGCCTCCTCCCTTTAAGTTTGCCAGTGGTGTGATTTTTTTTTCTTTTGACAGAGTGTATGCGAAAGCTCCCCCTGAAGGATCTGATGCGTTCTGTCTGCAGACAGGGTCAGAATGACTGTCTCCCGAAAAGAGGAAAGAAAAAGATCAATAGCCGAGTTGAACGACAGAGAGGTCTGGGGGCCATGCCGTGAGAAATGCAACCGAGAAATGCCACGCATTGTGACTGACGTAAGAATCTAGACTATAAAGCCCGCTGGAAGGGGGGGTGGCTTGGGATGGGAGGAGGGGGGGGGGCATTGACATAAAGGTTGGGGTTGGAAGGCAGGAAGATTTACGGCTGTACGGCATGTTGCTTCGTGATTTTAGAACATTAAACAAAATTCTTCAACACTTCTATTTTGAATACGACATTTATACAGCGTACATGTATCGGAAGACTACATGTGGTTCGGAAAATTTGTTTCAGGTTTGCCAAGATTTGCAAATGTCAGAGAGCGTATAATGGTAATTTTTTATTAACATTTCAGGCAGCGGGAAAACCAACGCCAAAAAAAAAACACTCAAAGAAAATATACAAGTTCCATGTGTAGCAACAGGTTAACAAAACAAACGTCTTGAGTTGAGTATATGAAAACATGTTTATCATGGCCTTAGATAAGCTAGCACCTTAACACTAGCCCGGCGTACATTGTCTAGTAAAAAATGCTATGGGCTAGTAAACACCACTTCTCAACTTGCCCTGTGGGCTACTAAAAACTGTGCAACCTACTTGTTTAAAATTTCTTCCTTTTCAAATGTAAATTATTAATGTATAAAATGTGTTAATCGTTACTGAATGTGTGAATATAACTTCATTTGATCATTAATCAGAACATTACATTTATATGGCAATTCCTGTTTATATCTGGGCTACTAAAACTTCCTGGGGGCAAGTAAAATGCACAGTTTACTGGCCCGGTGGGCTACTTTACAAAAAGCTTAAGCACAAGGCCTGGCTAGGGATGCAAGCTCTTGACATGGTATAGATTACACACATGGTGCTTCAAACACAATAATTGCTATGGTGCCTAATCACCATAGAAGTGAAATAACCAAATATGGGGTGAGAGAAAAAATCAAATGGTCCTCATTGGGATTTGAACCCAAGACCCCCTGACACTCCGGGCAGATGCTCTACCAACTGAGCTATGAGGCACAGCGGTATACTCCCTCGGGTTTTCCCTAAGAACCACATTTGACAATGAGGACCATTTGATTTTTCTCTCACCCCATATTTGGTTATTACACAGGGTGCTGTCATTTTGTTTTGCTCTATTCCACTCAATGTAACCAAAATGAAGGCTGGAAGGATGACATAGTCTGGTGCTTCCATTGTGCATGGCAATTGAGGTTCAACATGTGTTTTTGTCAATGTGTACGAGATGCCCGACAGGAAACTTTAGTTGCTATCGTTGATGATCGATCCATGAATAGTTTTATAAAGGAAAGGGGGAGTATGTGGTAAGTCATGGCCGAGCGGTTTAAGGCACTGAACTCAAGTTCTGGTGTTGATAGAGTGTGGCTTTGGGCCTCAACCCAGACATTTGCGTCCTTGAGCACGATACTTAACCAAATTTAGTTTGACATTGGGATGAATCGTAAAGCCAGAGATCCCATGTATTGTGTAATGCACGTAAAAGCACCCAGCACACTTTTCATACAAGAGAAGTGAATTGCCCCGGTGTGTTTCTGGCACGGTCTGGCAGCGGTCTCACCTTGTATTCCCTTTCAAGGTGTTGTATCATGGTTAATGCACCTAACACAAAACAATTCTTACCAAACAAGTTCAACCTACTTTGATAATTCTGAGCTAGGAGTTTCATTTATAACAGACGTGGCGCATTAAAAATGTACAGTGCACATTATACATCCAACAATTGTGTCTGTGCAAAATGCTTCTAAGACGAACACGTTTTGTGCACACTGAACGCTTAACATTGCGTAGAAACTGAAACAAGCCTGATTGTTCACCGTGCACTATTAATATTAGTTTGTTTATGCCTTCTCAAACACACACTGCTTCTTACAAACCATCTATTTTTTTAGTTCACCTAATGATATGCATGTACTCCCATCTTAAAGGCAGTGGATAGTTTCTGGTAATTACTCAAGAAATACATTACCATAAAAACTTACTTGGTAAGGAGCACCTGAGAGCTGCTGATGGTATAAAACATTGTGGAAACGACTCCCTCTGAAGTAAGGCAGTTTTTGAGAAAGAAGTAATTTCTCAGTAAAAATTTGAATCTGAGAGCCTTTCTCAGGCATTTGAAAGCACACAATTCTATGCAGTAAGGGTGTTTTTTCTTTCATTATTTTCTTGCAACTTCGATGACCAATCGAGCCAAGATTTTCGCAGGTTTGTTATGTTATGTTTATGTTGTGATACACCAAGTGAGGATACTAGTCTTTGACAAATTACCTCCAGTATATCCTGCCTTTAACTGTGCCGGTTACTTAACCCCAGGCAAACCGACACCAGCTCAGACCAAAGGATAATGTTTCACTCAGCTACAACGTGGGCTCTATATCAAAAGGAATGAGAAAAAGTTTTTTTTCACGTAGACAAATCGACGGGCATGACATTTTGTAACATACATCATGAAGCGTGCGTGGGCTGAGGAATGTTTGACATGGAAAAATAATTTTTTCAATTTCATTTTTTTGAGAGGTGAAATTAACGGTAGACTTAAAACTTGGTAGAGAAAAATGACACAAACTCTTTTGCTTTTTTTTTTCTTTCTTCTTGCAATTCATTCTAATTTACAGAATTAAGCGCAGGTTCGTTTTTTACACAGCTACATGATGCTATGTCAAAGAAATTATTTAAAAAATTAATAAATTACGAACACTCAAAAAATAAGCATAACCATGTCGGGAGTTTCAGCAGAAACTGACAATTTTCTCGCCTGTTTTAAATGTTTGCATTTTTTCCCGCTTGGTTCTTAACAAAACATATCCTTAAAGGAACATTACAGAATTGGTTTTTACTAACAAAACAGTTGATTGAGGTGTAAGCACTTTGTGTAATCCACCATATACATAAACTGACAAACCTGTAGAAGTTTGAGATCGATCGGCCATCTGGGTCACGAGAAAATTGTGAAAAACCGATTACACATTTGCATGAAATCATATAGATTCAACAAATGAATAAAACGCTCACTGAGCGATAAACTCCAATCAGAAAAGTAGTTTATTCATTTCTCATCAAATATGGCATTTCAGACAGAAATATTTCAAGGGATGTTTTCTACAATCATCATTATTAGACCGTGTAAGTTTTACATAAATCTGTGATCAAAAAGTATATTTTACAAGTTTTTTTCTGACCAATTCTGTAATGGTCCTTTAATACTTTTTTTTTCTTCATCTCCTCATCTTTTGTCATGGATATGGGTAGGAGATGAGGAGAACAAAAAAACAACCTGCAACGACCCGCAGAGGTTCTGGTTCTTGATTGAACAAGACGTAAACAACCTTCTTGAAAGGTCTAAGGCAACTGGCGAGCCCATTTGGGGATGGACCATTGGGAATGACCAGAGATGAAATCCCAGTTGGGGATTGAATACATGCAGCTGGCCATCATCACATAAAAGTGTTTTTGACTTCATTTTTGGGGGCGCTAACTTTGAGTAGAAGGTGCAATCAAAGCTCTTTGTAGAGCTCTAAGAAACTACAGAGATTACTTCAGTTTAATGCCATCTGGACCAGCACAGCCACTTAGCACACTTGCAAACAAATTTGCTTGGGGAAACATAGGGTACCAGCCAAAACGGCATGTAATGCGCAGTATTTTTGGCTGGTTGACCAGCACAGCTAAGTGCACCAACAAATTAGCTTAGGAGAAATAGGTTACCAGCCAAAATGGCACGTAGTGCACAACATTGTTTTGGCAGGTTTCCCACTTTATTTTTACTTGGCAATTGAATTTGTTAAAGCAGGGACTATGCTTACAACTGGAGGTCAAAGTCAAGTCCACAAATAAATGCCATTTTTTAAAACCATTCAAATGGTTTTTCCTGATGAACGTTCGGTACACTTTTCCTTCTTTGTTTGTACACTTTTTATTTCAATTAAAACAAAGTTTATTTACATTGTATTTAGTTCCTCTCCAAATTTCCACTCAAAAAATATTTCAAAAAAAAAATACATTTAAACATGTATTATACAAATAATAACAGTATTGTTTTCTCTCCACAAGATTTTGGGCTCTGTTATGAGTTTGAAATTAAATGGTAAGCTGTGGTGAACCAAGTGTTTGTCAAACAATATTTTGCACTCCAAGGTAGCCGTGAAATACTTTATTTTTAATATCAGTATTGGAAAAAAGTTATTTCCTCCATTTCCACTCAAAAACTCACTTCAGTAAAAAAGAAAAAACCAGTAAAGAAAATTCCCTCGAAGATTTGAGGCTCTATTTACACAAAATAGTCCATTTCAAAAAGTCTCACCGTGCTGCTATTTTGTTTCAAAAAAACAAACAAGAACTAATCTTCTTTTATATGTCTTGAATCAACCCATACCATCAAAGATAATCACATTTTCTTTACTTCAGAGATGACAAAATATCAAAGTCTATAAATATATCACAACAGACTCTAGAGATGTGGAATTCAACGTGCCAGTCAAAAAAAAGGAAAAAGAGGGTCTCTCTGTTCTCTGTTTCCATAAAAACCATCCAATCACAAAATGCGAGAGTCTAGGGACGGCCTAATGGACTGACAGCAGTTGCTGTTCCTGGACCCGAAGTCTTTACACCCTTGAGGCTAAAAACACATTAAAATCCTCTCGATTTCAGGCTAGTTTTGCCTTCGTTTCATCTTGTGGCTTGTTGGCGACGCAGGGCTTTCCTGCGCCCGGAAAAAAAAAGGCCAAACAGTAAACTGCAGTTACTATTTATCACAATGAAACTACGACTACATGTGTGTATCCCTGCCTTTGGCACTTCCGCGCTCAACAACTAATTTCATTGAAATGTTATGAAGGGGTGCTTGTTACTGTATTAAAAAAAAAAAAAAAAAAAGAACCACAAAGAAAAATCGACGTAGGGTTTTTCCCCATTGGCCAACAGGCCTTGTACTTCATGGGCGCAATGGAAGCAATTGCCCCCTTGCCCCTGGGTCATTGCCTTGGTGCCCTTTGTAATGTTCAGGTATAAACAGTAGAAGTGTTTATTTCCCTCTCAAAAGGGTTGCCCTTAACTGAGGGCAAAACTGCCTTGCTCTCACAGGAACTAGGGATATGTCAAAGTGGATGATTAAATTTCTTGCCGGCACTCACTCAAATTGGCAGATGTCACATAAGATAAAAGTCGTTCTCTTTTTTATCCAAAACGAGCAGAGATAATGAAACAAAACTACCAAATTTCCCACAAATTTATCAACATGAAACTGTCACAATCATAATATCTAGGAAGAAACAAAGATCAAAAGTCTGCAGGAAAAAACATTTCAAAAGGGACGAACCTTCAGCTTTCATGACACCGATTGCAAAAAAAAAAAAAGAAAGAATTGCAGATCAACAGTACGTGAACAAACAACTTTGGAATCAATTTGCAGTTTGCAGTGTGTTAATAAAAGATATCTCATATAAGACATTTCTACAAAATCAGTTCTCGTTTTTTTTCTTTTCTCGGAGATGACAGCTCCACCCAAGGGTTTGTTGTGACAGACAATACATTACCCTGAAAAAATTTGATATGGGCCTAGATCTCCCTTTGGTCCAGAGGATAACAATTTCCAGGGTGTTACGTTTCAGACAGATTTGAAAAACTAGAAGGGTTGAGACAACTCTGGTTCCCTTAAAGGCAACTTACTTCAAGGGGGCGAGGACAGATGAAGCCAAATAAAAATCCTTAAATCATGACAAACTCTTGGCAGAAATCACAAGCTTGTCCTACTTGTGAGGATTTTTTCCAGGATCGATTGCCCGGACAATTCTAATTTAATTCCTTTTGATTACACACCATGTGATTTACATCGACTCCCAAACCCACTGAAATTTAATCCCATGAAAACCATAGAGAGCTGCTTTCATGAGCTTACCGGTAACCTCTTTATAGGATCACGCAAGATCAACAGACTTACCTTTTCTTCGACAGGTCTCTCGGGGGCTTTCTTCCCGAGCCCAAGTGCCTTCCGAATTCTAAACAAAGACATCTTTCTTAGGGAGTGGAAGTTAAACGTGTGACAATGTGTCGAGTTGAACCCGTCAGAAACTCTTCAAATATTTGTCATCATGATGCGGCTGTGGTGTCAGTGCTGACATTTCAGTGGTGGACGTTTGGACTTGACATGTTTCAGGATTCGGTGGCAGCATGTCGGATCGCACAGGGATCAACTTAACTCCCAAAGTCGAAGCCGATAAATCTGATTTATGAAGCTCTCACAATAAGAGTATCGGTACATGTAGTTCACAAGCCTATCAAAAGGACTTGATTATTTTAAGCGAATGGGTTTGTATCAAAAACCGGAATTCATGAATATGACTTGGAGAAATCTTGAACAAAGAGTCGTGGACAACAGGCTCCTACTAGCAGTCTTGGCACTATGATAAGTATGTAGCTTTCTGTTCACAAATACAGATTTCACTTGTACCGATGGCTGCACACTCGAACACTATGCAGGAGCCATCTTTCCCTAGTACAAAAATAGCTGCATTGACTTCCTGGTATTTTTCGTCCAAAAATAAACCCGGATTTACATCACTTTCCAAAGGACGATATTATAAACCCCCAGAAGATGGTAGATTAGAAAAGTTGTGGCCTTTTCACACTTATCATAAATCTAATAATTACTAATAAAGACAGTTCTTGGGACAATAAGAGGTACACTGGTTCAATTATTCAATATTGGAGGTTCGAATCCCACCCTAGACAATCTTATTTCAAACTGTCCCCGTAAAATTTCTGTAACTTCTACCAAGGTCACTATCTCAGGTCAGTCAGGAAACTAAGAAAGACCAGTTGGAGGTCGATAAAAACAGTTTGTGAATGGTTGAACCTTCGGTTTTTCCTGTTCACGCTTGCTCGATAAAAATCAAAGAAAGAAAAAATGTGTTTAGACCTTGACAGTGTGATAGGATTCAAGCAAACACGATACCAACTGCGTTAGAGAAGTCAAAAGTAACACCTGTTCTTCAGGGGGGATCCTCGATTTCAGAATGCCTTCAGTATTTTTCCTCGACACCGTGTAACTTGAAAAGTGTTGTTCCACATGTGGCTGCCTAGGATATATATCCACAAACGTACCATGCACGTTTACAATCACAAAATGCCACAGCGCACAAATTCATCATGCCAAGAGTTTCTCTTCTTCCGCCATGTCAGGATGTCCCCTTCGAGGACAGCTGGCAGAACAATAGACTTCTCCGGTTATCCATTAAAAACATCCAAGACACTAGGGGCCGTTGGGTTCGTCGTCGTCGTCGCCGGGAAAGACTCCCACACGATAAAGTGAATTCCTAGTCCAAGTTCAAGGCACCAGGAAAAACATAAATCTCCGAGGAACTGCGTCCCGAAAAGAAAAAAATTCCAACCAGACTCTAGTCGACCTGTACAACTTGTAGGCCACCTTTCACACTGAACATTATCGTTCCCTGCTGCAGACTCTTAGCGGGAATAAAAAAAAACAAACCCCACTGTAATGAATAAATTAAATAATACACCAAACTTCCTGCTTTATATCCCCTGGGGCTTAGACTAGTCATTTTTATGACTAAACCGATAAGAAACCGAACACACAAAAAGAAAGTGACAATAACATCAACCCGTCCTGCTGACCTCTTGAAGGTCAAATGTGAGAGAAGGGAAAGAAAAACAAGGGAAGGTGGGTACACGTTAAAGGAATATATCGTCAAATAGTGCGTAAAAATGCTGGGAGGCAGGCCTGGATTCTCATTTTGGAGAGGGCAAGGCCATTTTTATTTTGTAAAGGGCATTTCCAATCGAGATATCGTAAAGTCTATGGGAAACTTTTGAAGAGGCACCAAGGCCAAGACAAGGGCAACAAGGCCATGGCCTCTGTGGGCTCCGTTTAAATTCCAGGCATGTAAGGTAGGATGTTCAACATTTTTAGGTTTGTATAAAAGTTTATCAAGAACTGCAAGCAACATTACTTTACTGTTAATGCACTTAAAGGGCCTCAAACTAAAAATCTCAGGTCTGTAAAATGTTTCACATTTTTTGTACACATTATTTTGAAACAAGATGCCCTGACTTCAGAGAGCTGACTGTACTTTACTTTAAAAAACAAGACTACTGTAAAACAACATGGTACTCCCCACACATGCATCACAAGCTAGCATCGACCCAATACGCACAAATTTCCAAGCCGATACGCATTAACATTAAACGATACAGGAATTCAAAAAAAATAATCTTATTTTTTAATGATTTATTATGTCAATCATGAAACATTTAATAACTCTTAAAAATGCGCCGACAGAATGCACAGTTAGCTCATTCACAAGCAAACGTCCTCTACTTCATTTCAATTTAATTTAATGCACTTTGTGAAACATGAAAATAGAAAAAATATTTTGTCTGTTTTTCGATGAGCAAGGAAGTTCACATTGCTCAAGAAAGAATACATCGATTGGCATGAAACAATGCATCGTCATACATACAATCTAATTTCAACCTAAATCAACTACGTGTTCGTGAAAAAGCGAAACCACAGCCTTGTGAGTAATTTTCTGTATTGATTACATGTGCCGGGATGATGTACAGAAATTTGCACTAGCTTGAGGCGATGGGAGTGTTCGGTGCACACAGGTGTTCTGGTCAATGTGTACATTAATTTTTTATATGGATTTGGCCGACAGATTTAATCTGTTGTAAGAGCAGTCAAAAGTTTGTTTTTCCTTTTTCTTCTTCTTCTTTTACGCCCTGCAGACGTTGCAATTGTCCACTCAGGAAGTTGTTGAAGATGATTAAAGGTGCAGTGCAGTTGTCCACAATGAGCATATTGTTACCCCGCCAATTCTAACCTCTGACCTTCAACCTGCTTGTGGCTTAAAACTTTGACAACAGAGCAGTCTGAACAACCTTCTAAAGGTTATGTGTACAGGGGTCAATTTCACAAAACTCTTCCTAACTTAGGACTAGTCCTAAGTTAGGACCAGTACTTAGGACTAGTCCTATCTCTTAGCATTGCCTAGGACTAGTCCTAAGTTAGGAAGAGTTTTGTGAAATCGACCCCTGGCTTGATACTTTATGGGGTCAGTGGAGGCAATTGCCTCCATGCCCCTTGCCATTGCCTTGGTGCCCCTTGAAATGTTCAAGTACAAACTTAAGTTTCCCTTAAAGGGGTGTCCCCTTCATACTACTGGGGAAAAAATGCCTTGCCCTTTAAAAGGGACAAAGTATCAGGCCAAAGCCAATTTCATAGAGCTGCTTAACGGCAGAAAATATTGCTTATTTTTTTTTCTGTGAAGTAACAAAATAAGCAGGATACCAGTTGCATTTGGTACACGTGACATGGTATTTTAGCTGGTGAGCTTATTCTGGTAAGCATTTATTGCGCTTAGCTACTTTTTTTGCGCTTTAAAGCAGCTCTGTAAAATTGGGCCCTTCATGTAATCCAAGATTGTTTCCGTAACTCCAAACAAAATTTTGGCTTTATACTCAGCTTGCAGCGTGTCAAAGTACAAATATTGCCCCAAAATTAGAAAAACAGATAACACCCATCCTAATGAAAGAAGAATTCATTCAGTCTGATGCCCATTGAAGGACTTTGATCTTTGTTTTTTTTCTTCTAACCACACGTGTGCAGTTCAGTGTCATGTAGACGTGTACTTCCTCCAAACCGGCTGGCACAGGATGTGTGGTACACACAAACACAATGTGTACTTATGATGCTCCCATTGCACAACACACATGTCATACGATTCTTTTTGAAAACGTGTGACTATTCAACAGGGTGAATTTGGAGGGCAAATATTTTTTTTATACATCTTTTTATGAGGAAACCTTAACTGCTTTTCTTGCTTTATGACCATTGTGTTAAACAGCATTACCCTTCTATCTGTTGCCCCACCCTCTCTATTCTTTGCACCTTCCCCTCCCGCATTACCCCCCTCCACTTCCATCAAATGCCACCTGCCCCATCACCCATAGCACCTCACCGTCTGTCCACTGCCGACTGCCACCTCTACCCATTGCCCCTCCTCTTCTGTCCGTTGCCACCTGCCCCCTGTATCCATTTCCTGGCTTCCATAGATTGTTTTACCTGCCCCCTTCACCAACAGCCCCTCACCTCCATCAATTGCCCCATCTTTCCACTCACGGCTCCTCCATCCCATGCCCCCTGGCCCTTCATTAAAATACCACCTGCCCCCTTAACCATTTAGCTCCCCCTCCATTCATTGTCATTTTCCCTCCAACCAATGCCCCTTCCCCTCCAGACCCTTAATGTGTTAATTTGTGAATTCCTGTAGATGATGACAGTTCGTATGGGTTGCTGATCCTCGGACAAAGATTACCTTGAATCATTTTTTTAAAATTCTCACCTCAGATTGCCGTCTTCGTACAACCACGCTGTTCACTCGCAGTCTGGTCTCAGCCTCCTCTCGCTCGTCGCACTCCTCCCTGGCCCTGGTGACCGTCCTCATGAGCTGCGCTCGCTGGTCCTCGTCGCTGACGCCGTAATCATCTGCCAAGTCGTCCTCCGTCACCGCCCGGAAATTTCCCAGGGTGAACTCGGCGGGAAATGTTTCAGCGCATCGGAGAGATCGTTCTCATGGAGGAACACCCGGAATGCCAGATGACCCGACGAGGTCATAGGGGGGTCCTGGGTGGACTTTTTCCTCCTAGACATTGAAGTCTTGTCCAGGGCTGGTGGTGGCTTTGAAACTTGGGGATTCCCGTTGCCCCCTTCCGCCATTTCAAGTTTGTTCTCTTCCTTCGATTCTAAATTTTAATCATCCTGCAAAAAAGGCAAAACAATTGAAGAAATGGGGTTACACATCAAATTTAAATTAACTAAACATTGTAAGATCTCGCATTACCTTTCTCCTTCCACCTTCATCCTTCTAATGAGAACAATTAATCGAAGACCACACAAAAATGAGTTGATTGTGCTTTGAAATGAGAAGGCGTAAGCAACAAAATGACAATGACATTGAAATTAAGGGAATGAAAGGACTACAAGAGTGCAGTTAGAAGTTCAGTCTCACATTTGATTAATGCAGGCAAGTCAGACTCTGCTACGGTTGTGGATTGTGTGTTTACACTGTCAGTATCAAATATCTAGAACCACTCTGACACTCACCCTTGGTACGTGTTACAAGGGAGGCCTAGTAGTAGTAGTAGTAGTAGTAGTAATGTTATGAAATGACCTATAACAGTATAACAACGAGCAGGTGTTGTTGTCGACCGTGTTGTCAGCCAACCAAATACACCGATGGCTTCACGATTACCAAGGAACAATTTGTCAATATCCTCTCATTGGGAGCAAGCTGGGCCCAATTTCATTATTACTATTAGGCTGCCTCAAGCAGAAAATATTGCTAATAATTTTCTGCTAAGCAAAAATTAGCAGGATACTTGTCACAGATGGTACAAGGTAGTAACCTAATTCTGGTAGTGGTAAGCATATCTTTTGGTGCTTAAGCAGCTCTATGAAATCTAGCCCCATAAATAGGATTAGGGAATAGTTTAGTAGTACCAATTGCAATATATGTTGGATCCCTCCAGCATGCTGGAGGGAGTGCTATAGATGAAATCCGGCCCAGGTTACAATCGGGGTAATGGGCTAACTGAGATCAACTTTACTACAGACCACCAAGCCAGCCATGCCACAACTAAAGATTGTCATCGACCATCACAAAATCATTAAATATTCTAAGACTAAGTTATTGCAAGATGATGGATGACAAAACAAACCATTTCTATCTTCTTTTTTAGTCAAGACGATTTTTTTAAAGAAAAGAAAATGTCATTTTAGGTTCTGAAATTGATCAGATTTTTCCCAGATATACCAGCCCTTATTGCCTGCCTAGACCTTGATCTGAGGTTTTACGGTGCAGTTTAACAGTTAATGGATCAACGTCAATACCGGCATAATTATGACCCACCGATCACTGGGATACGGCGACAACCACACATCAATAACATACCACAACAACACGCCATTCAGATACTGTAGTCCATATACAAAGTCACACACCAAATCAAATTACAATCCGAAACCATTTTCCACCTCTCGTTTACACAATTACACCCAGCTCGGGCAGACAAAAACGAAAATGGCTACTTTAGAATAATATATAAACTGTTTACCTGGTCAGTTTGGAGGGGATCCAATGCAAGATTCTGGAGCAATTACATAATTTATAACTCCATCGTCCATTTGGAGAGAGTTATTTCTCTATGGGGGGACACGAACGATCGTTTTCCCGCATACGATCATGTGTCCATCGATCGCTGCGTGAACAGCCTGCCGGAGCAAAAAACTTAGGGATCAAATTCAAACAGTAGCAATTTGATTTTTGTGGAAATACAACACAAACATATCAAATTACTTTTATAGTGAGAACAGAACTCTTATTCTTACTTCATTTTCTGATTGATTGACAATTTTCCCCACGTTCAATAAATTGTAGCTTTTACTTCATTATGTATATAGTACTTTTATTAGAGAGTCCCTGAAAATATCATGCTCCCAAAAGAGGGCGCTATAACTTTATTTTATACGAACAGAAAAACCAACAGACATAATATAAATACCTAGGTCTATGGAAAAATCATAATAAACCCAAAACATGATAATGTTCTGAGTTGTTTGTTGTCACTAGCTCATAATTATTTGCAACAAAATAAAAAGCAAACAATTAAAACGTAAGCTAATTGCTATGCACTCAATTAGTGAACTTAAAAGTGGTAGTTTCAATGACCCTGTGGGTACGGTGAAAGCTTGGTGTACGTGTGTGTGTGGGGGGGGGGTCGGGGAATAAGCTGTAAGCCATGTTTTTAATTATTCATTCAATTTAAGACGGACAGCGTCACAGCAGAGGCAAAAGAAAATGATGAAAAAGTCATCCAAGCAGAATTGAAGATTGTCCTACAACCTTGGACACAGGAAAATCATTTACTTCACTTTGATTTGAAAAAAAGTATACATACTGTGATGACGTTCACCCCGGCCTAAATTTATGCTTAGTCTCACACTTGTCATGGTGATTATGTGCACCTGGCTGTTGCATAGAGGTTAGAATGCCTCCATTGTGGAAGTTATGTAATGACTTAAGGCCATGTCACACAGGGCAATTTTTACAGGCAACTTGGAGGCAACCAACTGCAGTGCACACACAAGGAACACTTCGGCAGCATAAGAGACACTCTTCTATAGCTGTAAACTCACTATCCCCAAGAAAATGATGAGAAAGCTGAAGTGTGAATGGGTTTTCTCATTGGAGATTGCCAGGAGCTGGTTGCCTGTAAGTTCGCTCGTCCCCAGCGCCTTGCCTTAAAACCAAAGGCGCTGGGATGGGCAAACGTATTAAGCACGCTCATTGGTTAATGCTCAGTCCCATCATGCATCACACTCACACTGCAAGCACTGCACGCACGACGTACTTCTTGAACAAGAATCTGTGCAAGCTGATTAGCCCATCCCAGCGGTCCTGGATAGGCCGCTGGGGCCGAGCGAAGCCTGCAAGTTGCCTCGTGTAACATGGTCTTGAGTATACGGTAAGGCACACTCAACGTCGACTCATGGTCTGTCTCCTTCAGGTGCCGCACCGAGTCGACGCCCGGTGCATTATCCGCTTATCACTTATCAAGTGTACTTTCTAATTTCTCATTTGAGTTGTGTTCAAATAAAACACCCTGTGGTGTAAATTATACGTTTCAAGAAGAAAACGTTCAAATTGTGTTTAATTGATGAGTTTCGATCCCTTGGGCGGGATGGCTAAGACGGCCAACCCGTCCAATACATTGTAAATACATATACAATATTCCATACAAGTGCACACATCAAATCAGGGAGACTGGTCATTCAAGATGCCCCGCCCCCCCCCCACGTCATTTCATTCCCTCAAAATAAACCTTTGCTAAAATGAGTAATTTGAACACTCCACAATATAAGTCCGGCAGCTTTGTTGATTAATTTGTCAAAATAAGAATAGAAAGTTATACATTCGAACTGCGCCCATCTAAGATCACCCCTATACAACAGTATTACTCATTTCCTAACAGAAAAGCGACTGTCTTGGAACAGGGGGGGGGGCCTACATTGTGTGATTAAAATTAAGAAAACAATTCCGTACTTTAGCCTACCCCGAAGTGCCAAAGTTGAGTCAGAGTAACCAAAGTGGTTATTTTAACTTATTTTTACAATCCCTAATTTCACAACGAATCTCACATCTTTCATTTACAAACAAAAGAAAAACACACACACACACAAGTGTGTAAACACCTACAATCGGGGACCTCCTATTGTCCCTCTTTTGTTTGTACTCTAACTTTTTGGCAACAGCTCTCATTGGTTTTGTACACGTTTTCCAACTGGGGACCTTTCCCCAAACGGGGACCCTATTGTCCTCTTTTGTTATAGGTCCCCGGTTTGAATGTGTATACTATACCCACACACGCCCAAATGTTTAGCAATAAGGCGCATTCACAGTGCGGTGCACCCTTTTTATGGTAGTTTTTTAATGTAGTATTTTGTATTTGCCCGTATATACAGGCATGTGTATTTGAATGCTAGTCTTTGCACTCTACGCCTACATATTGTATAATATATTTATTGTAAGTTTGTTTACCCATTTGCCAGTGGAAATCGAATTTCCATATATTTTTTTAATGTGGACAATAAAATGCTATCTAATCTTACAATCTACAAAGTTCTCACCGGCGCATAAAGCGCATACACTAAAAACACAAAAGTAAAGTGCGCCACCTATTGACACATACTATTTGTCAATATAAGTTTTGTATGGCCCTCTCCGAAACCAACCACGGCCTTGTCGTACGCCTACGCTCTGGTTTGGGCTCCGTCAATGAAAACGTACACTTTTGATACGAGACTTCAAACAGGCGGGCAGAACCTAAGCCGGGGCCCGATTTTTTTTTCTGCAGCATACTTCGTCAATACAGTCAACAGTTAAGGGATAGGCTGTTCTTCCCTATCCCTTAACTGTTGACTCCATAGCCGACGTGTGCTGCAGAAAATAAATCTGCAAAGCCTAAACTGTTATTTTGAATGATGACCTTTTAAAACACTGGGACCTTTTCCAAACCTCGGCTTGGACTCCGGTGTCAAAGAGAAATCTGTCCCCCGGAGGCGATTTTTTTTTTCTGCAGCACACATCGGCTATGCATGGAGGAAGCCTTCCTCCATGGGCTATGGAGTCAACAGTTGACTCCATAGCCGACGTGTGCTGCAGAACATAAATTTGCCCCCGCGAATTCTGTCCCCATATGGGAAATCAACATGGGCTGGAGCAGGTTGATTCAAAAGAGGGCGCTACCAGGAGAAGTTTGTGCACAGTTCGCTGTATGGGGGGGGGGGGGGGACACAGATTCTCCGGGGTCAAAATCTCCTACCACACCGGAGAATATGTCGGCTCCGGTGTGGTAGGAGACTCTGTCCCCGGAGATTCTTTCCCCTCATTAGTTAAACGGCGAACTGTGTTCGAACTTCTTCTGTTGGCGCCCTCTTTTTGGATCAACCTCCTTCAGCCGGCCCATGTTAGTTTCTCCATGGAGGTTGAATCTCCATGGTTTCTCCAAATATATGGGGATATAATCTCCGGGGAGCAAATTTATGTTCTGCAGCACATGCTGGCTACGGAGTCAACAGTTAAGGGATATGGAAGAACAGCCTATCCCTTAACTGTTGACTCCATAGTCGACGTGTGCTGCAGGAAAACAAATCGCCTCCGGGGACAGCTTCATTATACATTTTGGAGCAGCGTTCATTTTAGGAAAATCTGTCCCCCGGAGATTCTTTCCCCCATATCATGGAACATTAACACGGGCTGAAGGAGGTTGATACAAATGAAGGCGCTATCAGAAGAAATTTGTACACAGTTCACCGCATGGTAGGGGGGGGGGGGGACCACACAGAATCTCCTGACAAAATGCCCTGATGTTAAAACTAAACATCGCCCTCTCGTGGTACTGACCGTCCAGAATCGGTAATACGCCCTCGACGGCCCACGCACGGAATTGAAGCGTGCCATGTACGTTGAAGATCGATCCTGTCTTGAAGACTATACGCACAACGTTATGTTTTGTTTGTAAACTAACAGGTGCACTTACGTGTGATCGATCTCCTCAAACTGAATTCGATTGTGCAGTTGAAGCTAACGGTAAAAAGTAACTGCTATTGCTCAACTCCATTTTAAATTGCAGAATGAACATTCTCATGGCAAAGTTAATTATACAAACAAAATCAACCGTGCCCTACTGTTGTATAGAAAAATATGTGTTAATTTTGCACCAGGGATAAAGAATATTATTAATTCCTTGTGTAGCATGCAGACCATCGAGGAAGGAGCAAACTAAGGGAAAGCACTAATTACTTTTTAATTTTTTTTTCACTTTTGTGCGGACTTTTATGCAGATAACCAACACCTACAACCACTTTGAGGAGACCCCAAGCACTGCTGCATGCTACTATAGGCCCCCGTCACCAGTGGGACGTTTCATTTGGCATTTAAAGGCAGTGGACACTATTGGTAATTACTCAAAATAATTATTAGCATAAAACCTTACTTGGTAACGAGTAATGGGGAGAGGTTGACAGTATAAAACATTGTGAGAAACGGCTCCCTCTGAAGTGACATATTTTTCGAGAAAGAAGTAATTTTCCACGAATTTGATTTCGAGACCTCAGAATTAGAATTTGAGGTCTCGAAATCAACCATCTGAAAGCACACAATTCGTGTGACAAGGGTGTTTTTTTTTTATAGTTATCTCGCAACTTCGACGACCAATTGAGCTCAAGTTTTTACAGGTTTGTTATTTTATCCATAGTGAGGTACACCAAGTGAGAAGACTGGTCTTTGACAATTACCAATAGTGTCCAGTGTCTTTAATGCTATCAACATATAAAGCAATCACTTCCAAGCTTACTGTGTGTTTTTAAGCAGATGTAAAGTATGCATTGTAATTTGAATTGTATACACACTCGAGTCTTCAATGGTCCAAATTCATAGAGCTGCTTTAGCAGAAAATATTACTTAGCAATTTTCTGCTAAGCAGAAAATAATGAGCAGGATATCAGTCACAAATTGTACACGTGACATGGTATTTTGGCTGCTGGTAACCTTATTCTGGTAAGTACAATTTTGTTGTGCTTAGCTACTTTTTGTGCTTAAGCAGCTCTATGAAATTGGGCCCTTATGTAGGCCCTATCACGGGTTTTGGAAATAAGGATAGCATATTTCAAATGAAAAGGTCAGTAACGGTACTTTGTCCGGTTGAGAAAGGACTGAAGCCAAAGCCCCTCCCGAGATCGATACCAAAAACTGTCATCACGAGTGCATATCGATTCGGGTCGTGACAATCGATATTCGGAGAAAGCACGGGACTCTTTTTCACCGCCAATAACCGACTCCCCATCGTTTTCAAGAAATGACTAACGACCATAGAGCTATATATATTGACTAGAGCGCTAACTTGCTCTGAGTTTAGAAGCCACCCTGGGCGCAGACATGTTTGATGTGTTGCGTGACTACGGAACGATTTTAGTTTTAAGAGAGCACACATGGCCGCGAAAATGTTGCATTCGGCGTGCGCGCTTACGTACGCGCCATATTTAATCTAACGATCATTGCTCTTGTAAACAGGTGATTTTAGTGATGTCTTAAAACAATATGTAGTAGGTGATTCTCTGATGTTGTTACTTACGTCTTAGGAAAAATGCTGAGTCGAACTCAAGATGTCAAGGGGAAAATGACGCATAGAAAAGAACAAACGCTTTATCATGCAAATAGCCGTACAATTGCTGTACAAAATTTCAAGCTTTTGTATTGGTTTGTACATAAACATGGATGCGCCCACACGGCTTCAAAACCTTAGTGCGTGTATAACGGGGTGTTAGCGCTCTAGTCAATATATATATGCTCTATGCTAACGACCCATCTGTGGAGATCCTGGGGGGGGGAGGGGTGTCACCGTACCCACAACAAGCCACAACCTTGTCAAATAAATGATTAAATAAAATAACGTTAACTTAAAGAAACATTACAGAATTGGTTTTTGCTAACAAAACAGTTGCTGGCAGTGTTAGCACTTTATGTAATCCACCATATACATAAACTGACAAACCTGTAGAAGTTTGAGATCGATCGGCCATCTGGGTCACGAGAAAATAGTGAAAAACCGATTACACATTTGCATGAAACCATATAAATTCAACAAATGAATAAAACGCTCACTGAGCGATAAACTCCAATCGGAAAAACATTCATTTCTAATCAAATATGGCATTTCAGACAGAAATATTTCAAGGGATGTTTTCTTCCATCATCATCATTAGACCGTGTAGGTTTTATGTAAATCTGTGATAAAAAAAGTATATTTTACAAGTTTTTTTCTTACCAATTCTGTAATGTTCCTTTAAAAAACGAGACAACAAAATGTTCTATGAAGTTGTTCGGTCAAAGGTCTCAGTGACAATGTCTCCCTCTGCGGTCACCATGGCTTCATCCTTCTTTATTCATTATGATTGATCCTCGAAGTGTGACACCTTTTATGCACTTTTTAGTGTTTATCACACGTAGGCCAAGGTTGCCAAGTTGATTGGAATTTCTTTGTGTGTACGGTCAGGTTTCTCCCCTCTCGTTTTTACGTTTTGGTTCTCACATAAAAGGCCATTTGAGTTCTTGGAAACTCATCAGGCCTAAAGCAATCGCCCAGTGGTTGTTGGACCCTGAACTTGACAAAAGAGCGGACTGGTCCCAAAGCTTGTGCCAATTGGGTTGGATTGGACTCCAATTTGGGGCATGACACTTCAATTATTTCTCTGAAAATCACCCAGCTAGATACGAACACAACTCCATAAGAAATGATATAATTGAGTTTTTAAATCATGAACTTATTATGTAATGTCTAAAATTGCAGCTCTACCGACTACCCTACCCCCCCTCGGCCCCTCCCCAAATTTTGTACTAAAAATATTAATAACCCATCATTTTATTGGTGTGGTGCCCGATTCAACATAAATGCAAATTTGTCAGGCTACATCCTACCAAATGCACTGCATACAAAGACGAAGAACACTTCGGCAGCTGCCACAAAAGACCTAGCTATAAATAATAATAAATATAGTGGCTTCTTATATAGCGCTCATATCCGTCACTCAGTGACGCTCAAGGCGCTTCAACATTCAGTATTTTCCTGCAAGGTATTGTGGGGATTATGTTTTGAAGTATTATACCTATAAACTCACTATCCCCCAAATATAATGAGAAAGCTAAAATGTGAATTGTTCCTTATGGAGATTGCCATGGAATTGGTTACCTGGTTACCTGTAAATTGCCTCATGTGACCATGGTGTGACCAAGGAGAAAGGAATTCCTTCCTTCATAATCTTCACTTTCCCGCGTGCAGAAAGGAATGTAATAGGCTTTTATGTCAACACACATTAAACAAAAATACAAAAATCTTGTGTGGTCATCAGACTACGTGCAAAGGTACGATCGAACAATGTACCGGTACTCTATAATAGCGGCTCCCCCGCATAGACCCCGCCCATCCAGACAAGCCGGAACATTGCCAAGATATTAAACAACACACGCTCGGGGGATACACTCCCGTAAAAAAACACACTGCACGGTTTGTGGGATAGATACGATTGATATTGGTTTTTCCGCACTTTCAACTGTAATCATTACATAATGAGTAACGAAAGTTCAGTCAACCCAGTGGTTCTCAAGAACATTACCGGAAGTAAATTTCCCCGTACCTCGTGAGATTTCCCCATGTGAGAGTGATGTGACAAAGGAACTACTTTTTTAGGTTGATTGACCAGAACAACTACATTTCGTGGTTATCATTCTTCCCTTGTGCAACAGAACTCGTCTGGATAAGGAAAGCGTGTTTAATGACTGTATCACTGCCCCCCAACATTATGTCCCAAAGCCTCGAACTCAATTCTCGAAAGACTAAACATAATTTCTGACGAAAGAAAGTTGTAACCGACACAAATAGTTCTTTTTCAGTAAATTTATTTATAACATGGATGGAAGGTGGCTATTTATAACCAAATAAACACATAAGAGCAATCTACACTGTACATGTACATACACCAGCTTACTTTTTTTACATAAATTGCAGGCGTGTCTAGTCGATTGGCATAGAGGATGCAAATCTCTGAAGTGTGCCATTTCAAATTCTCCAACGTTTGAATACTCGCGAGAATTTACAATGTCTATTGCTCTTTGTACAATGTACAAAATGTAGGCAATGTGAAGTGCCAACAAACTTCTTATTATTCAATAGTGTGTCACAATGACAGAAATTGCAATTTAATACAAACTGTCAAGACATTTACAGGGTAGTAAACAAAATTCAAAAGAAAGTGTTCAGATTCTGCTAGTGCTTGGTAAAAAAACCTCACACCGAGTTATATACACACTTGGTATTTTACCATAAAGCTAAGCAGAGTGTATTACATGTAGTTCCAAAAGCAATGTATTTTCACTAAGCATTTTAACACACTTTGTAGGCCTTCGGTTGGTTGTTTACAAAGCATTCCTAATTAAAATACTTGCTTAATAATGAAACAATGTTCTAGTTTGAAGATCCACTAGAATAAGTGGACCTTTTCTTCTTCAGTGGAGAAAAGTTACTTAACCAAATCATGTAGGAAGGGTTCCTCCATGCTTCACTTAAAAATAAGAGCATGCAGTCTTGAATAATTGTATGATGTACAAAACTTTCCAACACGTGTCTTTGGTTTGCTTGACACGGAATCCATGGTTTAGTTAGACTGATCTGGCATGCATTGTTGTAGAGTGTTGTACTATCGCTCTTTTTCGAGCCTAAGCCTGGCCCGAAGCAGGATCCCAATACTTAAAGATTCAAAAAGGGCATACATGACGCATAGCACACGTACACTTACACATTTTGGGAGTCAAATTGTACATTAAGGAATTAACTCCCAAAATCGTAGACACGCATTGTCCAGAGGTGCGGTTTGCGTCATGCATTGGGTCAATAGCCGTGTTTCATTTCAAAATAACAATGCATCCAAGAACAACACACCAGCGTCCAATTTCATAGAGCTGCTTAAGCAGAAAAAAATTGCTTAACAATTTTCTGCTAAGCAGAAATGAGCAGGATACCAGTCACAAATTGTACATGTGGCATGGCAGTTTGGCTGGTAACCTTATTCTGGTAAGCATTATTTTGTCGTGCTTAGCTACTTATTGTGCTTAAGCAGCTCTATGAAATTGGGCCCTTGTAACAACTCAATGCCTAAAGATTTTGTAAAATTACTATTTTTGTTCACAAGTGAGACATGCGTTAAGTAAAGTGCACCTGAAATTTAATTTCAAGTACATTGACAGCAACTACGCTCTATAATTCAGAAATCCCCTCAGGGGCACCGACTAATCTTTGCCACTACATTACACTAACATTGAGTGCTGTCTGGGTACTAAACATAATGCCGATATGGCAGCAGATTCTGTCCCCACCCGGTGGCAAATTTTTGTTTTACCGCACACTTAGTATGGGGGGTCAACAGTTAAGGGATCTGGGGAGGCGCCCATACCTTATGCGTGTACATGTACACATATGCCAGCGTGTGGTACGGAAAAAATATCGCCAACCGGCGATTCCTCCAGATCCACACGGCTACTTGTGAAGAAATTTCACATTACCGCCCCCTTATATCAACTTCCTTCAGGCAGTGTTTTGGGGCGACACACATCGGGGGGAAAAAAATCTTCTATGCCAATGGCTCCCTTTTTAACACACCATGAAAGCAGGCATTTTGTTTTGCATATTTATTTTTCTTCAGTACGTGCACATTGTAAAAAAAAAAAAAAAACAGCAGAGAATAGACAAATTAACTTCGCCGTGTAATTTGTCAAAATGCATGTACACGTCCATAAGCGTCACATGTAATTTATTACTTTCGAATATTCACACAACCAAAGTACGAAATGTTCCCTTTAAATTTGTTTTGCATCTCGAATTCCGACTTTTGCTCCACTGTACAGTCTTACCACTGGTATAAAAACACATTCAACATACATACGTGTTCACAGTTCCTACTCGGATCATACAAGTCATTTGCGCACATAAATAACCACACTTAAACTCACAGATAAAACCACATTGCATCATATTCCCCACACAAAGTTTGCCAAAATCTTTTACAGCCAAAAGCGCATGTATCAAAAGTTAACGTTTCCAAATACGGTATGTACATATTTAACAATCTCCAAATACAACAGACTATATTTTAGCTATAGGTGAGCGAAGATTCCAAATTTTGAGATTTTTAAAAAAAGTTTTGTGCAATCCTTTGGAAATGGTCGTTATTGTTTAGGAAAGGACTGTAGATCGTGAGATCTGTCTGGTCCCCCGACTGCACAAAACATCATTGTAATGATTTTAAGAGCACCAGTCCGTTTCAAAGAAATTGATTGCCATTGCATATTGGACAATTAAAAGATGGCCTTTTTGGTGAGTGCAAACTGTATACAATTTCACCCACAGAAAAATTCATGTGTTGACAAATAATATCGATGCAAAGAATTTTTGAAAAAAATAATAATAATAACAAATAATAAAATAAATTAATAAATCTACATTGAAACGCAAAAGAAACAACACACACTCTCCACTCTGCTCTTCTGTAAACTACTAAACAAAAGAAAAGTAATTAAAGAAACGGCTGATAATCTACAACACGTCCCCAAAAAGGCTTGTTTTATTTACTTCCAGATTTTAAACAAGCTTGGGGTTCGACTAACTTTTAGTCTTAATTTCATTCAAAGGAAAACTCAATATTAACAAACAACTTTAACTATATTCGATTTAAACATCCTTCCTGTCTTCTTGTATTGACACAAAATCAAATATCAAAATGAAAATGAAAAATTTGAGCTTTCCTCTTTACAATCAGCGCCACAATAAATAATAAACCCTGAACCAATTGAAACAAAAAATTTCTGGATCGCTCTTTAAATGAAATACTAACTTGACAATTGAGCTGCTTTTTCAGACGGGCAGGATGACAAAGAGGGGTAGAAAAAAATGCCCCAATTTAAAATTGTGCTTTTTAAATAACGGGAGAAGTAACAAAGGGTAAATTGTCTCGCACCAAAACATTGGTCGATCGGCCGACAACCCCACAAGCTATATGAAACCACTTTTTGGGATGAAAAAAAACGTTGCAATCGCTTCCAAATTACAATGGCATTAAAATCTTGAAAACCAATAGAAATTCCTGCTTCTCCACAATAAATTGTTCAAACAAATGAAGAAATGAATGAATGAATGAACTTTCCACAGTTTCAAGAACTTATTATTTGGTATGATTCGCAAAGCGAAGTGGGAACTATTCCGTGGCTGGTTTGGAGGTCTCAGTAAGAGAATTGACCATTGTAATTCTACGAGTAGATACCACTCGTTATTCATCCCAAGGCAATATTTACAAGTTCTCAATTACACTATACAACTATTCATATACGATTGACTAACATCTATTATATCTATTCATTCAGTTTTTGTATTTTTTAAATATTTTTTTGTATATTTTTTTGGTGCCGTCGATTCAAATAATGGTATGAATCAACTGCGTTTAATTTGTTTTTTTTAAATATATATTTAAATGTTTAGGTATAATATACAAATGTACACTTTATTTTCATTTTGAAATGTCATCATATGAGACGGAAATACTCGATATATTGCAAAACTCTTGGCGAGTAAGTCTGTCCACAGAGCATGCAAACTCGTCTCCCGCGTACAGCAATCGAGGGTAAGGGAGAGAAGGGGAAGGAAAACAAGCTCAACCAAGAAAAAAAACTTTAATTTAAGTAAAATAAATACAGTATTGACACTTCGTCCTTGGGAATTCTCTTCCCTGAGAGACGGTCAATATAATAACTATATGTCGGTTTATAGAAAATTATATCTCTTTTCATATATATATATTTACACAAAAAAAGGAATAAATTGCTAGTGAGTACATCAAAAAAAGAAAAAGCTATTTACATGAACTAATGGGCCTTTTTTTTAGGGGGGGGGAGGGCCCGACTTGAAGCAAACTTGATGAATTTCCAGAATGTGTTTTTGTGGAAATAAATCCTAAACGCAGAAAATGAGTTTGCATGTTTCATATGATGACATTAGTTGACTTTATCTGGCTATTTTATATATATATATATTTATTATTTATATTTGCAACATGTTAATTAATAAATAAGTTTTGTTTTACCCAAATGCAGGTAGTACTTGGCCTGTCCAAGTTGGTAGTACATGTGATTCACAAGCTTTCACAAACACACGTTGCTTAAAGCTTTTTAAATATACAAAGTTTGGTGGGCAGGTTGAAAAATGTGCCCGTACACAAAAACGATCTGCATAGTATGGGACCAACAACAATGAACGTTCCCAGCATCTTGCTCTAAAGACCAGTGGGGGGCCAGCGGGGGTAAGGTACCCGTCACCCTAGGCACCAGTGGAGGGCCAGTGGGGGTAAGGTACCTGTCACCCTGGGCACTCAGACAAAAAAAAAAGAACTTGCAGAAATCTCTTTTTTTCAATGAAGAAATCTCAGACAATTATGACAAGAGGTTCCAGTTTTGACTCCTCCAAATTATCTATCCAAGTTTCCGGTCCAATTTCATTATCGGGAAGCATTGATGTTTTTTTTTTCAGGCCTTGCTAACTGGGTCCAATGTCACAAAGCTGTGTTCGAGCCCCAAAGATAGCTCACCACATTGCTTACCAGAATAAGGTTACCCGCCAAAATACAATGTCACATGTAACATTCCATGAGTGGTAACCTGCTCATTTCTGCTAAGCAGTATCATTGTTAAGCAATATTTTCTGCTTTAAGCAACTCCATAAAATTGGGCCCAGCATGAATAGATTTCAACTTTCCCTCTGGTCACAGAACCTTAATATCGACCAACAGTTCAACCGATTAAGGTTCTATTTCGAACCCCAGTCCACTGCATATCTGCTTTGTATTTTTGTGAAGAATTTAATTTTTCTTTTCTTTTAAAGCCAACTAAAACAGGTGCAAGCCAAGCATGATGGTTTTAAAAGTAAATGCAGCAGGTGTTAGGAGCAGCGACTATTTCATGTTGTGTTTTGTGAATGTTCAGCAACTATTTCATGTATCACCCAAACACAATCTGCTGCCAACTTCAACACCACCAGAGTGTTTTGGTTTTAATTGTTTTAATACACATTTGCCCCCCATCAATCTATTTTGCCATCTGTGGTTTCCCTAAAACACAATGAACACATTTTTTGCATTGCAATTGCATAATACGGAAATAATGTTTTTTTTTTCAGTTAAATCTATCTACAAACAACCATACACAATGTTGTTGCACACTGGTCCACCCAAGTTTAATACAAACCAGTGGCATTGGTATTGCAGTGAGTTGGAATTTTAGTTTCTCTTTTTACAGGGGTCTACTTTCTTGGCTCATGGATACGAGCGGTCATAAAGGAACGCATTAATGAACCTCATCGCATCTCGCCCAAACGAGCATTGATATCAGTGTAAAACTGAATCCAACCTTACTATGGACTGTTAACAAACCTCGGCTCCCGGCTTCATTTGAAGTCGGAAACACCGTACAAAATGTACACCGCTCCAAAATCGATGAAGGAGCTCAAGCGAGGGCCCAAGCCGAGGTTTGGGAAAAGACCTTATGACGACACCTCGCACAGTGCTCAACATTTTCGTTCCCAGTTCCCTTAAACCTCAAACACTGATCTCAATCAAAATCTCTGGTCTCGATGCCTTTTAAAACTGTTTCCAGACAAATTCATTTCCAAATGGCAGTCAACAGTGAAAGTGGCTTCGCCTACCAAAATGACATTCCAGACAACATGCAGAGCACACTGGAAAGTCTGCGTGGAGTTCAGAATATCTCTTAAGCATCGTGCTTAGTAAGAGATATACTGAACTTCATAATTACAAAAAAGACCGTTTCATAAATGTTGTAGTTGCCCTCTTTGCAACTACAGTCATTGTGGTGAATTTCAGAGACTTTGCTTCGCAGGACATACCTGCAGTGCATCTATCAGTTTTTTCTTCTCAAAAAGGACTGTTTGCGAAAATGCTGTCAACCATGCCGTTTGTCCTCTGTGCTTTACCTCAAACTAGCAATAAATACAAACTAACTCCCTCCAATGTCAATGAAAACAAAAACTTTCCGTCAATATTACACAGGCATACTAAACACTTCTGTTTCCCTTACTAACAACATCATAGATACCTTTTTTGGTTCTACTTCCCTACAACTATGCTACGTCTAATTCCAAGATACATTTTTTTGTTTTTGTATGTTTTTTTCAGAGTTGGTTTTCTTACAAATGTGCAAAAGTTAAAAGCAACTAGCTTTTTTTTTTTTTTTTAACTTACTTTTTAAATCCTTTGGACATTTTTAAAATCTCAACTTACATACCCTTTTTTTAAATAATCAGTTTTTTTAAACAAACACTACGGGAAAACACAAAAAGGGAAAACATGCCTGTTCAGGATGGATTTTACTTCTCATGGAAATGATGAATCCAAGCTTTTGCAACATTTCAAAGGAGGGGAAAGGAAGGGCGGGGGAGGTTATGCAACTTCATCAGGGTTTTTTATCTGCAACAGAATAGACAAAATAAAAACCAAAATAAACACTCAAAAATTAAAACAACACAGGGACACAACTTCAAATACAAACACAGACAATGGTAGCCAGCCCCATGCAAAAATTACAACAACAATAAAGTACTTTGTAGATGATTAACAGAAGTACTTTTCTTTGATGCCAAACGGAGCCAGCTGGAGTACAGCTTATTCTTCGACACGCAGCAAGTCGCATTCCCTCTAATCCTAACCCAAAACCTAGCACTGAGCCTCGTTTTCTAACAAAGGACCAGACTACTCTTCCTTGCAGCCTCATTTTGGTGTCATTGTGTTCGATAGAGCAGTAAAACAAGGAATGGCCGCATCATGGAATAAAGTACTCCAGGGTAAATCTGATTGGTGCCGAGATTTTCTAAGCGGAGATGTCCATAGTTAGACACGTCCCAGTTGAGATAAGGAACCTCGCTGCAGACATTTGGAAGGAATGAACGCTTAGATGACAACATCACTTACAGGTTTGTAGGCTTTTCCCGGGTTGTGCTCGTAGTCCGGCTGTGTTAAACACACTTGGTTTTCTGTTGTCTTGCGGTAAACGGGATTATCAAAGTGCATTGTTCGCTTGTTGTTCTTGTAGAATTTCCTAGAGCGGGGGGAAACAAACACAGAGAATTTTTTTACCATTACTGGCAAGAAAAACTAAGAATGCAACGACAAGTCAGGTTTGCTGTTTTTCTAAATGATCAGTCGGTAAGCAACCAGCAATTATTAGGAAGGTGAAACAAGGTTTACGTGAACGGGTAAAAAAATAACCATTATAGCATGTCGTTCCTGCTTTTTTTCTTACCTGTAAGCAAAGAACAAGATGACAACCAACAGGCAGAGTAGAATGAAAAAAGCTAAGGCAACTGGAAGAATAACCATCGTTGGATGCTGTGATGTTGGAACTACATATTGAGCACCTTCTGGTTTCTTTGTGCTTGCTGATTTCGGGGTGGGACCCGCTGCCTTGGTGGGGAAAAATGGCTTCTTCGACACGACTGGTGGCTCAACAGTGGTAAGATCTTTGGGAGATACATTTCCAGGGGATGCAGTTGAGGGCGCATTGTTCGGGAAGGACCCCTGGCAGGTGCGCATGTCGTCGAGGAGGGCGACGCCGTTAGGGCAGAGGCAGGTGTAAGAGGCTGAGCTGTCTGTGATCAAAGGGGCAGCAACACACAAGTCTGAGCAGCCGCCGTTGTTAATTCCGCAGCGGTTTGGTGTGCCTGTAAGAAAGTTTGAACATGAGAATCAGCTCAAAGTTGAACATGTTTAGCAATTAAATGAATAACTGCTTCGCAGTTCCAGAAAATCACATGGAGTCTTCCTATAAATTATTTAAACTGCAATGCAAGTTTTTAAGGGAGAAAAACCTGTAAAAAATGTGACTTACGATTTGGTTGTTTCTGTGGGTGGTAGACCTGGATGTCCATGGGGGAGTACAGACTTGTCAGGAGGGTCTCACGCTCCAGTCCAGTGAACTTATTGGCCTTGGTGATGCACTGTCTCTCCCAGTCCGTCCAGTAGACGGAGTCCTCAAAGACGGAGATGGCGAAGGGGTGAGGCAGGAGCTGTGGGCTGTTGATGATGGTGCGGCGGCTGTCCCCGTTGAAGTCGCAGGTGCTGAGGGTGTGGAGCTTTGCGTCGACCCAGAACAGCATCTCGCCGGCGTAGTCGATGGTCATGCCGTTGGGCCAGGCCAGACTGGAGTCGACGATGACAGTGCGGTAGCCTCCGTTCATGCCTGCGCGCTGGATACTTGGCACATCTCCCCACTCAGTCCAGAACATGAAGCTAAAATTCAAATTCAAAAAACAAACCAATGCTCTAATTAATTTTTGGGTTAATACTTCATACTTCACGGTGAAACCAAGATACCAAGACAAGACTTTGAATCGTAATCTTTGTTGAATGATTACACAAGTTCCTAAAAGATCGGACAAATGCTGCAACCTTCAAAGCTTGAAGCAGGATTGTTTGTTGGAGACCCTTCATACATTTTTGCAACTTACGTGGCAAACATTTCGGAGGGGGGGGGGGGGGGGGTGAGGGGGGCTTCAATGCTTACCCAGTCTCTGGATCCACAACGATGGCTCTTGGTTCCTCAATATAGGTAGTGAATAGAGTCTTTGTTGCCCCTGTATTGAAGCATGTAACGCCGATGGAGTTGTTTCCCGTGTCGGTCCAGTACACCTTACGATGGATCCAGTCCATGGCAATACCATCTGAAGTCTCTACACTGTCCATGAGGGTCTGTGCAGTCTGAGTGCCATCGCTATCAAGTGCTCCCCTGCAAAGTAAAAAAAACCAAAAAAACTCACGAATAAGTGCCTCATCGACCCAACATTATTTACCAACAACAAAAACTTATCAATTGTAGTAAAGTATTTAGATGAGGGAAAAAAGAAAAGAAAAACATACTTGAAAATCTTTTCCTCGACTACATCAGTCCATAGTAGGGTGTTGGTCGGCACATCAAAGTCCAGGGACACTGCGCTGCGAAGATTGGAGTACAGAGGTTTGTATTCTCTCGTGTGGGTGTCCAACCAACGGATGTCGTGACGGTTGGCGAAAATGACGACCGGATGAGGCCCGACGACTTTGCAGAAGCGGCTATTCTCCAGGATGTACCCTTCGTCGCAGGTGCACTTAAAGCTGCCCTCCGAGTTGTCGCAGCGCTGGCTGCAGATGCCGTGCTGGGTCTTGCACTCGTTGATGTCGATGCAGTTGCTGCCGTTCAGCTCGTAGCCGTCCCTGCAGGAGCAGTAATAGCCGTTGGGGAGGTCGGTGCATGTGTGGGCACAACCGCCGTTGTTAGTTTCACACTCGTTGGTGTCTGGAAAAACCAAGCATAAATATTCATAAAATGTATTCACAAAGTGTTTGTTTCGAAACCAGTTGCCTTTAATAGGCTATGCCTCCCCCAACACTTAAAAACAAATAAGAGAATTTGAATTGGGAAAACTTAGCATTATTTTGCTGGGGTTCAACTTACAGCAGAGTTCCCCGAGTGGTTCATCTTCCCAGCTTCCACAGTCGTTCGCTTGATCACAGACTTGGGTCATTAAGATACAATCTCCATTCGGACACTGAAACTCGGTGTGGTCAGCGCACTGGCTTGTTGGGGCTGCAGAAGAACAAAGAGAAGTTTCATTACTTATAGCACTGAATCCACATTGATGGCATAGTCATGGCCAACTTCTCTCAATCTCTCCGTCCTGTCAAGTTACCGCCGGTGATGATAAACGGCATTTTTTATTACTAGTCTTATTGACCTAATTTTCTTGGTGTCATCATCTTGTCAACAATTCTGGCATCATCTCCAAGATCACTTTCTCCCTGCTTCTTTACTTGTCTTCTTTACAACTGTAATCTCCCATTGTCCGAGTTTTCTCAAGATTAATATTTTCAAGAAATCGTTACCCAAGTGTGGAAATCAATGTGCATCTGAATAAATTGAATCGAACCACGTTAGTAACCCAGTTTGAACGAATGCAACAGTGACTTACGATGACACGTGTTCTCGTCAGAACCATCTGAGCAGTCCCGGACACCATTACATTCACCCATGCTGTCGATACATAGACCGTTATCACATGTGAACTGGAATGGAGCGCATGTCTCCAAATCTGTTGATTTAAAAAAAAAAAACACAATTCAAAGTCAGAGTTGATGTTTCACTTTAACATAGAAGCTTTTATTTTAAATGGGTAAAATTGCACAGATAGACTACTTACGGCATTCGATTTCATCAGATCCGTCAGTGCAGTCGGGGTCTCCGTCGCACTTCCACGACTCGTGGATGCAGTCACCGTTGGCGCAGGCAAACTCCCGGTTCGAGCAAGGCGTCGCGGGCATGACGTCCTCGCAAGATTTGCCCTCGTCCGAGAGATCCAAGCAGTCGCTGTCACCGTCGCAGACCCAGCGCTGGGGGATGCAGAAGGTGTTGTTGCAGCGGAACTCGTTCGGGGCGCAGGACGGCTCGGCGCAGCCGACCTCATCAGAGTTGTCACCACAGTCATCGTCATTATCGCATGTCCAGCGGACAGTGATACATTTTTGGTTATCACATGTAAACTCATTAGATTGGCAAGTCATCATACCTATACATAAACAACAAATATGGCATTAGTCTTAAAATATCAAGTCTCAAAATATCCACACAGTTTAAAAACATGCTTTCACACTCTGTCCCCCAACCAAAGATAAAGACAAAGCTACACACCACAGTTAACTTCGTCAAAACCATTGTCGCAGTCATTATCCAGATCGCACTGCCAGCTGCTTGGTATGCAGGTACTCCCTTCTCCACAGCTGAACTGATCGGCACGGCAGGTCTTCTGAGCTGCAAAGAGAAAAAAGCAAAGAAGTGGGTAAAATAAAATGTCCCCAGAAATCAAATACTAACATAACTAAAGAAGGAAACAAGTTGGGTCAAAGGAACATTACAGAATTGGTAATTGTAAAATATACTTTTGATCACAGATTTACATAAAACTTACACGGTCTAATGATGATGATAGTAGAATCGGTTTTCACTAATTTCTCGTGACCCAGATGGCCGATCGATCTCAAACTTCTACAGGTTTGTCAGTTTATGTATATGGTGGATTTCATACAGTGCAAACTGTTTTGTTAGCAAAAAACAATTCTGTAATGTTCCTTTAATAATATTCCGTAATGTTCCTTTATTTGGTCCCTTGAATCAAGTAGGAATATTTTATCAAGTACAAGGGCTGACCTACATGAACATATGGTGTAGCCTTTATAGACCTTTCAGGCTATTTAATCACAATTTTTCTAATTTTCCTTAGGGCAAACAAACCGGAAACCAGACTAAAGTAGGAAGAATATCACATTGCTTAATGTTAAAAACAGTAACAATTATCGTTTTCTCTGTGATTTCAAGCAGATCCGTACATTCCTCTTTTGAGTAATAGATAAATTACACAAAACTTGTTTTTGGAAATGTAGTTTTTCAACCATTAGAAAATGTCCACGTGTGTTCCAGTCATTACCAAAGTAAACCCATTTTCTGGTCTAATAAAAAAACATTGTCAACACCCGTCTATATGCAAGGAATGCATAACATGAAACCAGGCCACATTCACGGCCTGTGACTGGAAACAAACTTCCTGCCTTTCCCTCTTCAGATCAGGCTTGAAAAATTTTTTTTTTTTCTTACTATAAAAAAAACAACATATGGAATACCCACAATTCAGACTGTGGGTATCCGCACATCAGCACACACACAATCATTATACCTAAAGCCTGCTGTTTTTATTTGTTCGTTTCCTCCCCCCCCCCCCCCCCCCAAAGCAGCCCCAATTGGATTTAGTTTGACTTGCAATCCAAACTGGGCTGAATTGTCTGGACTTTATGCAAATATGCATTCACTCCACCAATCCGTGGGACTCCTAACTATGCAGTGAGTGGGCCCCGTGTTAAAGCTCCCCTTCTCTGGAGAGCTTGAAAATGTCAGGCAGACATATGTTCATACTGCTAGGCCAAAAAGGAAGGGAGAGAGAAAAAAAAAAAAAAGCAAACTGGCATTTGCACTATTTTCATGATGGTGTGAACACACTTCATTTATAGCTTTTAAATTAAACTGATCTACTTCGTTCTACTGCATTTATGACTTACATCTTGTCCTTGGAAATTTAAGTACACTTGGTTTCAAACATTTATAATAATAAAAAAAAAGCTTTGAATTTGATTTTTGGGGGTTTATTTTGGAGTGGCAGAAAAAGCAACATGATGTCTTCTCCACACAGGCACTACTGGCCTTGCTTTTATCCATAAGTAGGCCCATCATCATCATCAATGTCGTTTTATTTCACGAATGCAATTTTCAATCGAGGTCATTTCTCCCAGCAAGTGAAAGCAAGGACACACACAGTTTATTCACCCCTGGACCATCAGGTGATGTTGTTGAGGATAATCAGTATTCAAAAAATAAAATAAAAAGTCAATTACATAACGGGCGCCAAGACCAGTCAGGTATGGCACTCCCAGGAAAGTCAGGCGAGTGAACACAGAATCACCAGCACTATGCTTCAGCTTTATTCACGGCTTAATGTCATTGGAAAGTAGGTTAACTAATCCAGCTCTGATTAATATCGTGAATATCTACAGGGCTGGGAGAACAGACAAACAAGTGTTATATTTTTGACAATGGATGGTGCAAGAGCATGTTCATTTCAGTTTTTTCCAAAAAATAGGCACAGTTACTGTGGATTAAGCCATGCTAGCACGTATCACTCAAACGAGACCACACTAACCATTGGCAAACACTGCCAGTAGACCCTCTACAGAGTTTAACAAAGCTGTACCGTATGACCAAGCAATTCTAAAGAAAACGCACCATTGCGCCTAGCCTAGACTGGGTGTGGGACTATGCAACCTTTCCCAAAGCCCCAAACATTGGGATTTGCATTTACGTAGACGATTGTTTGGCAACTGGCTACAACCTGTACAAGCGAAGATTTGTTTTTTGCATCACAAAAGGCCAAGGAATTTCAGAGCCAACAAAGGCAAAGGGAACTTTTCAGCATAGTTCCTTGAAAAGGCACAGGGCTGATACATGTGAAAGTGCAGGAAGGGATCTGACAAACCATTGTGCCTTTGGTGTACATAGTGCCTGACCCTGAGAAGGTGTTTCTGATAAATGGAAAATATGGTAACACTGGCATTCTTTTAAAGAAAGGAAGTGGCCTAGTCAGCCATTAAAAACTCTAATAAAATACTTATTTAGGATTGCTGTATTAAAAGCTGCCAAAGTACATGTGTATTTGTCTATCCAGCAAGTCATTTTGGAATGGGCGTACACTCTGTTTTTTTTAGCGAAGGGTAAGACCGACCATGCGGGTCCGGTTAGGCATGTAATATTTCAATAAATTTGTGTCTGCGACATGGACTATTGCCAAGCCAGAACACATATCCAATTCAACTCAATTCCAACCTTTCAACTGGATAGCCCAGTTGGGTTTTCCTTAATATTTTATAAAAAAAACAGTTTTAATATTGTGAAAAAAGCCTGCGAAGGTTTGAAAAGAGGGGGAGGAGTCCAGAAATCTCCCCCACATAAAAAAGCAAGACTATTCCCCACGAGTCCTTTCGATGAATGTACGCCATCCTTGTTTAACTTGCAAATTAGCGATCTAGATTAGTGTAGAAGCTGACCAGTTAATGCATTACAAGACAAATAGTTTTCAACTGTTTGAACTGTGACTGAATACATTGCCAACTAATCAAGACCACAATCAGCTCACAGGGTTCCCAGTCATTGTACTTTGGGGGAAAATGGAAATAAGCACTCCAGAGATATTGAAGGAAACGATAAACCGACATTTACTCAGTAACTGATTAAGTGTTTAAGGTACACAATGATGCAACAATAGCTGGCTTTTTTCCGTCGCTCAAAACCTTTACTTTAGAGGGACAGGAAGTGTTAATTTCTTTTCAGGTTGTCCCAAACCACCGGAAACCAACAAAATATGATTCCTTTCTTTCTAAACAAACAATAAAATCCACCCATAGTCAATTTAAAGGAACTTGCATTGCCGATTGAATTCCACACTCATTGTACAAATGAATTCAAGGGTTGGTTTCTACGTACGCTTTAACCTTTGCCCTTCCTCTGCCATGCTTATTGCATTTTCTAGATTTGTTAGAGGGGGAGGGAGGAGAATGCTGAACTTGCAAAGGTCAACAATCTCTCTGAGGGGGAGGGCACCAACGGAGGCCTAATTCTTTTTCCGTTCGCAAAACCAAGCTGCTCCAGCCCATGGTTTAAGTAACCCCGGGCACTCTGGTGGGGTTTCTCAGTTGGCCACTTGCAGGATAATTTCTTAACTTCCTGTGACTTCAAATGCCTCAATAAAGACAGTCAGGAGAAAAAAAATACACAAGTTGATCGTCCTAGTTTTTTTCAGAAAGAGGAGGTTGAGGGCCGTTTTATTTATTCTTTCTTTTATTTTGAGGAGGAAAGAACCAGACTGAAAAGTTTGCTGGCTGTGTAGAACTTAGAAGTCTAAAATATGAGAAAATTAAATCGTTTAAAGAATGGTGCCAAGATGGACAAAATACCTATTTTTGGGGGTGTGTTTTAGGGGAAAACAAAGGACGAATGGGGTTTCAAAAAAGGATAAGGCATCGATCAACGTTTAAAAAAAATTATTTGACCCTATGGAATGATATTCCCTTGCACTACAATTTTTCATCAAAATGATTCCAATAAGAACTGGAACTTTGCACTTTCAGATAGGTGTTACAGCAATTGAAGTGCTCAGTGTAGACCCCAGTGATAAAAAACTGTTTAGTAAACAATTTTTTATCAAAAGTCATTTCCAAGTAAACATGGGTCTTAGTGCTTATCAGTGAAAATTATCAATGAATACCCAAACATGGGTCTTAGTGCTTATCAATGAAAATTATCAATGAACACCTTTGAAGCGGATAAGCAATAGCCTGGAAACAACTCCAAATAAAAAAAAACCTAGTGGGAGTTTGTGAAATGTTTGAAACGTACCACATTGCGAGGCATCTTCGTCGGAACCATCAGCGCAGTCACTGTCCCCATCGCACTGCCATCTTCCTGGGATGCAGTGCTCACTCTTGCATTCAAACTCGGTCGAGCTACATGTTCTTTGCGCTGAAAAATATCAAAACAAATTGCAACTTATTAATCCAAATTAATAACTAAAATTAGATAACAGTTGGCCTTTTATTTGAATAATTCGATCATTTTCCCCTCTACAGCAGTGTTATCGTCAGCTAGAGGGGTGTCTTTTGGACACACCTCCTTTAAAATTCCCGTAGCAAATTGGACACCCTTCCTCCCCCCAACCTAGATCACACCTTGCCCTCCAGAGAAACTATAATAAACTCAACATACATGTAAAGTTTCTTCTAATTTGCGCAGCTTCCCTATGCCTGTCTCATTTTCTCTTATAATGTAATTTAGCTTCACATCTCCCAATGCCATACCACCCCCCCCCCCAAACAAATCATACGATGTAGAAAACACAAGGCCTTTCCCGTTTCCGACCACGCCATGAACAATAATTCCAAGCATTTTCCAAACACTTGATGAGGTGGTCCCAGCATGGGCCGCCCAGCGTACGTGATAGCCCTTCCTTGGACTTTACTGAACTACTGACCTTCAGGGGGTGGGTGGGGGGAAACAGGCCATTATTGTTGTAGCAGGTGTGAAAATGCTACAGTGGCCTTATGGGTATGAGAGAAGAGCGCCACATGGCATCTACAGATTGATACTGTCCTATCGTAGCTAGGTCCAAGTCATTAGCCAAGAAGGCTTCTGCCCGATTTATAATTCAATTCATGAACGTCTTCACCCACCCAATGTGTTCAATAAGGGGAGATATCTCCCTTCTTTAGCTTTAACTGCAAATCTCAAAACAGCAAAATTACTCTTATCTGAATTGCCAATAAAATGCAGGCAAAGCAATTCCTTGAACTTTCGCCCAGCACTTAAATTCAACAAAAATGTTTTCCAGGCAAGAACTGGTGACCCAGGTCAGCCACATGGGAATTTTGCTCGTTGGTTCCTGCCCAGTTCCACAAGAAACTATTTCTGAGACAACAATCTTACTGTTTATGTAGGTTGAATTTCTGATGGGTTCAACTCAAACCTTACCTTAGTTTATCCTTTTTTTTCATTTTCAAGTTGCAGGATTTGGGACTGAAACCTCAAAACAAAAACAAACAAAACCCACGCATTTTTACACTCTTGGAAATATCGACAAATGTGTTTTGGAGGTTATTTTGAAGGTTAAAAAAGGTTACAGTGCCGTGTATAAAGAGTTTTCATTTAAAAAAGACATTAAGCAAAAATCAATGTTGAACTGCTGTTGAAACAGGAAGTATATCACCTGTTGTTTTTATTCGTTAAGTGTTTTATTCGATCAATAAATATTCAAAACAGAGTCAAAATTTGTAGATGTGGTTGATGTAAAATTAAAAATTCATTTTTAAATTTGGAATTATATAGGCCCGTAATGAAAACATAACATGCAAACCCCCCCCCCCCCTGAAAAAAAAAACTGCTTCATACCTTCCTTCCTGGTCTAAGGTATTTGTCTGAGGTCGTTAGAATTGGCAAGATTGAAAATCTGAGTGAAACATTACCAGAGTAATTTCAGAGACTTGGCTCAAATGCCTGATGAATATATCCATTATGCGAGCCTTCATGAATATGTACAGCCTATTGGATGGACTTAATCTGGTGCGCTTCCCTAAACAACGCATTAACAAAAAACCTCAGAATGATTTTACAATTTACAACATCCGTTAATTAAACACTCTGCGACTGGACTGCATTGTTATTCACCACAGAGGAACTATAATCAAAACCCACTACTGCATTATTTGTCCTCTGTATGCAAGCACAGGTGAAAATTGAGTCATCCTGCAAATCAGTATAATGGCCCCACACCAAACCACAGAATTTTTCAGTTCTGATTGGACATTACACATGGGGCGGTGTCGGCCCGCTGGCCAGCCACATTGTTGTGGGGCTACCAGTACCATTGGATTATTTCCAGCCAGTGAAATCTTGTAGGAGTTAATCCTAAACAGGAGACAGTGAAAAGTATTGTTTCTTGTAATCCTCATGTTTTTAGGCCAGAGGAAATAGGTCAATATTCTTTTGTTCAGAGTATATAAAAAATACTCAAAGATAAATATTTAAAGTTGAGTTAATTACAAGTCCGTGAATAGGTTTTGAACACTTTTTATATTTGCACGACATAATCATCCCTGCATTTCACACTGCAGTCGTATCTATTTGAACGTTTAACTTGATGATTAATTAACTCAAAGCTTGTTTATAATAATTATTACTGCACTCTAAATTATAAACATTCTAGTACATTGTTCAATGTTCATTAACTGAGACACTTTTTACACTTTGGGAAATTGATTTAGGATGAACTCATTATATGCACCCCTCAAAACAAGGCGTTTTTCTTGCATGGCCTCCATGTCAATACATCAGATCATGGCATGACTGCCCTACTGGCCAATCACAACAGACCCCTGACACTGTGTACATGGCGTGAATCTGTCTTGTCATCATGTATGGCCTGCTGGAGAGAATTCTAATTAGGGACTGCCCGTACAAACTTTAAACAACACCATGGTTCATACATAGGTTTGCAATGGGGCAAGGGGGTAAAGCAAAACAAACACTGATTGGCTAACCAAATTTTTAATGTATTGCAATTTTCTGAAGTTGTTGCCAGCACCCGTCAAAACAGGATGAGTACAGTTACTGCAAGTCAACACAAGCCAAGTTGCTTTTGTCTTTGACATCAGCCTACATTTTTTTTTCGTAAATGAAACTTTAATGCAATCTGAATGCTAAGCTTTTCTGTCTTTAAGCCGGGATCATGTTGTTTTACTTAACAGAAATGTTGTAGACAGTATAACATTTTCCCTTCAGCAAAGTCTTTTTTTCAGCCTTCAAACTGTAAACCTACTTTTGCTTTCAACACACAGATTACCGTTTTCTTTAGTTGGCTGTAAGCTCAACACCAAACACGGGCCTTTTCTTGTAAATGGCCTGCCACACAGGTCCATTGATCAGACAGGAAACTTGCACAGGGGTTGGAGTGTGTTCAGGGCTTTAAAATGGCACCATGAATAAATAAAAACACACCTTGTGTTTATTTGTATGTAAATAAGAGTCAGGGAATGTTGAGTGGGTGGCACAGGTACAGCCATAATTGAGCTACCACAGAAGAACATGGTACCACCATGCCACAGGTTTACTACTGGGTGTGGTATTTGTGTATAAAGTTCACCCAGTTCACACAATAACCCCAAGGTGGTGTGATGCTTACAAAGTGCTAGTATTGTAGTAAGCTGTTCTTCCGTTCTGAACCCATAAGTACAAAACCTAATAAATCTTTGCCCCCCCCATCCCGCCACCAAAATGAATACAAAAAACGAAGAAATTTCCTTTGCCTTTGAAGTTTTCAACAATGACCCCAAGAACCTTTCAAATTTACAGTTTAAAAAACCTGGAGCCATGGACCATTGTGTATGCTTCAGGTGGTTTTAAACAAATTAGCAAGTCTACCACCCTCACACTACTAATGTTAATCCTGACAAAAAAAACTCACTAGTGCATTACAAATTTGCACAATAATGATTCAATTGTTTATTGTACTATGTAGGCCACATATAAAGTTAGCTTCTGAGAATCCAATTTATAGTACAATCACTGTTTCAAACAAATCAATGAAAGCTGAATTGATATCAACTCCAAGATGTGGTTTTTCTTACTAAACAGTGCATCAAACAAGGGTAAAACTTCAAATGCATGCGTGATACTAGCTTCTACAACTTCACAAAATCTGCAAGTACTGAAGTATTGAAATAATTTCAAAACAATGACTTGAACAAGTTATGCTTGAAATTCAAGCACCAACTGGTCAATTTATGCACGTTATCTTTAAGCTATTGACCCACTAAATATTGACAAATGGTGTTTTACTCTTAAAGAGTTTATAATCTTCACGATAAAAAACGTCACAAGATAAAAAGTACACTATGCACACACTTCAGAGATAGCCCCAAAAAGTACTGGATTTCCAACACCTCAAATATTTGCCGAGCAGATTATATGCACTTTAACAGTTTAGGCTGCAAATCCGTTTGAAAGATGTATTTATCCTACTGTTGACAAAGCATAATTTATAAAAGTAGTCATGAAATGACGCATGGACCCAAAACAAACTGCTTTCCAAACAGAGACATCAAAGCTCAAAGCATTAAGCTAAATGCACTTGAAAAAGACTAAAACATCCTTTTGCGTTTAATTGACCTAATTGGAACGCTTTAAACAAAACTCCTTGTAAGATGGAGGCTCAACGCATCCAGAGGTCAAAAAAGTTCATCGGATGACTTAGTTTTTCCATCTGAATGGAGACTTCTTAAGCACCAACTTCCTTCGCGGCTCCTTACTCATCAGAACAGGGTGTCACAAGGACGACCCGGGGTCATGTTCACACTGCCAAATAAGGGCTTAATGTTCGGACTCATTCACAGTGATTTCTGAGCTAGAGGGCTTTAAAAGTGTTGTCAATTTTGTTTACTGCAAAGCACATTTTCGGGAACAGCCACTTTGAAAAAAAAAATGATTTAAAAAATAAGAAAAATAAAATTCAAGCTTAACACATTTTGGGGTTACAAATCATTTAACAATTATAAATGCTTCTTTCACCAAAAATTACAACCAAAAAAAATGACCCACTCTTCAAAAAAATCAAAATGTTATTTATTAAAAAAAAAAAAATAAATAAATAAAAAACCCATTTAAGATAAAAAGTGAACTAAAAACTTAACTTAACTTGTTACTTAGTACTAAAAAGCATTAGAAATATAATGCCACACATGTATGTACTGTACATGTACTACCATACCAGTACCATAACCTGGAAAAAACTGGCGTATTGATTTACTGCAACTGTTCAGTAGTACCGCCCAGCATTTTTTTTTACACACTAATGCATATTCACGAGCCAAGCCCATCATCCAAGCAACCCTGTTGGTTCACATAACCTCAGTCGATGAGAACTGACCAACCAAGAGACGCCATTCATGAATAATCCAGTTCACATATCGCGCCACTGATTCACAAATGCCCGACTCGCAGTATTCATGGCACTCAGCCAATCAGAGCCGCCCAGTTGCTGGGCCCATCCAAAAACATAACATTGTAAAATATCAACACACCCGGCTTTTTTACTACAGCATGCCGGCGTGCGTCTAATGTTTGAGTTCATCAAACAACCAAGATCAACATTCCCAAAAGACCCATAAATGATATAAAAAATATAAATTCAATATTAAACAACTCAACAAGCAGAATAAGACAATTTAGTGAAGTTTTCAACGGTGCATTTAAAAAAATAAACTATTTTAAAACAACTTAGTAAAGAATGAGGACTAGCTAGTACAGTAGTAAAAAACTCGGACAATTTTTTGTACATTTTCAATTTCAAAACAAGATGTTGAAACATTAAAAACAAAATTAAAGATCCATCCAGTAGAAGTTTATAAAAGTTTACTTACGACAGTCGGCTTCATCGGAATTGTCGGAGCAGTCATCTTCTTGATCACAAGTCCAAATTTGGGGGATACATTTTCCGTTCTGACATTTAAATTGGTCAGGTCCACATTGACCTAGTAAAGCAAACGTCAACAAAATAATGCTTGAATCTTGCCACAACTACGTACAATAAAGTGGGAATTTAGAGAACTACATAAATCTTTTTGAAAAAGTAAAGAAATACGCCGAATCTCCAACAAGACGGCGGCTGAAACTGACTGCGACGACACGGTTTTGCCTCTTGGCATCATGCCCAAGATTATCGCCGGCTCACTCTCCCACGACTCTCCTCAGACAAAAATTGTCTGGCAGCAAAAAAGCCGGCCGACAGTTCACCCTCAACCACCGTACACCAAAGTAAAAAACCAAAATATTCTTGTAAAAATTGAACACCTACTTTTGTCAACAAGGCACAGTGACTTTAGGAATAATATTGCAACGTATGTTTATGTGAAAATAGCGATCAAAAATCCGAAGACAAACCCCGCCACACAACCAGACATGGCGTGGTCGCGGTGCTGATCAATGGACCGAATCACCGCCTGAGAAACCCAAACCGTCTGAAAAACTCTTCAAAATACACCCTGTACTTACTTTTTACTCCTCTGAAAAGCAGCACAAATAACAGCAACGTAGCAATAGTAAATATCCGCAACGTATACTCCATAGTAGCGGTCAACTTATAGACAAAATGTGTGCAAAATCAAATGTTTTTCGTAGACAGGTCTCTCTTTTCGATCTGAGTTCGTCAGCGTTTTCTGTATTTCTGATGCACACATAGAAAAACATGCACGAGATCGTAGTCGCGCCGCCGTAGTATATTTGCAATGACGTCACACGCATACCCAATGCGTAATTGGTTTGCAGCTTACTACTACGCGCGAATAGTAAACTTGGTACTCTGCCAACATGGAGGGGACACCACGCCTCAGTTTTCAACGGGTAGGCCCTATACACATTATCTTGCAAACAAATTGAAAGCTTTCCAAGTATGTAATCTCGATGCAGACGGAACTTTCTACCTCAATGATTCTCTTGTTACAAGAAGTCATGTGCTGTTGTTTACACTTACTTCTTTGCTTGAATAAAAATGATGTAATAATATATAAATAGTTATGCCAGGAGTCTCGAAGTTCATTGGCACTAATTGCATGGGGTTTTTTTTTATAATGAAAAGAGAATTTAGTTAGGCCTTGCTGTGGATACTTTGTGCAGCGTCAGGAAGATAATGATATCACATAGAAATTATTTTACCGGCTGAATAATGAATGTTCTCGACATTCTTGGCATAGCCTATTATTTTTGCAAGGGACGCTTTTAACCTTCGTTTTCAAGAATGCTTAAATTGCACGTAGAGAAAAAAACATATTAAAAACAAAATCGTATGGTTCAAGTAAGTTTTGTATGTGTTTTTTACACATTGTTCGCTCTTTTTATCTAGCCAAAATTTAGCTGTTTTATTTATTGTCTTCCCCTTTGTCTTTTTATACAAAGTTTCATTATCGAAGGAAGTCGACAACATTATTTATGCATTCGCAAAAAATGTGACCCTTCGGCCAGCAATAGTTAAAATTATTTTTTTCAAGGAATTATTAAATGTGAGATCAGGAAAGTCGATAACTCGGGTAACATTATAAAACTGAAAGCATTTTCGAAGGTAGTGCCAAAATGAATTCCAATTACCTTTAGACCTTGGTTAAAACAGAGGGTTTAGAGACACTAAAGTTAAACACAATATTCTAGAGGGTTCGACCATTGACTGCGCAACGGTGTTTTAACGCCTGATCATCGCTTCATGAAGGTGCGACCATCGGGAGGAAGGACACCATGGTCCGATGGCCCGCCGGCATGGAGGAAGGATGCCATGGTCCTATGGCCCTTTGTTGTCTTTTCATTTTGCGTGTGTTTGTTTACGTGTTAGGTTGTTGCACTATATGTTGCTAACACGCGGTGACGTCACGCCCCTTCATTAACTTTGTACATAACTACACAGGACGGTAAATAGAAGAGTAGTTTGCCCATTAGGGATTCAAGTGTTAACAGTTATTGAGGCATGTAGACACTCACATGACTTTTGTCAAAATTAGTTCAAAGCTGTTGAAGATAAATAAAATAGAGGAAAGAGCATACAGTTTCGAATGATTGTAGCCTACATTTGGATAAAGGCAGTGGATACTTTTGGTAATTACTCAAGAAATACATTACCATAAAAAACTATACTTGGTAAGGAGCACCTGAGAGCTGCTGATGATAGTATTGTATGAAAGTTTGTATGAAAGAAGATACACGGTTCCCAACACAGTCCTGATGCAAATCCATTTCCATCATTAATTTCCATAATAGATGCCCTTTTTTGCAGTTGCGATTCTTTGTTTCACCAAAATATAGATTTTTTTTTACATTATGCAAATTAGTTTTAAAACATGCAAATTAGTTGAAACTGTCAATAAAACCTTTTTTTTTACCTCCAAAATATTTGAAAAACATGCCCAAGTCAACATGTAACTTTTCAAAGTGATAGAACAACAGGAACATGTTTGTTGCTAGGGTTTTTGAAAGCAAGACATTGAAGCCGATTTCCCACACAGAGCCAGGTATTATAAAGCATGTTTTCTCGGTTATTAAAATCGAGCTCCAAAGAAATAATTATTATGCAAAATCAACATATCTCCAGAATGGAAGGGGCTACAGAGCTCCACTATATACCAAATTAAAGCTTATACTGTGGGCTTTCCAACCATATATAAAACTCAATATTTTTTATTGGCGACATATGTAACCTTTTTCCAGAGTGGGTCACATATAACATTTTGAGAAACGACTCCCTCTGATGTAATGTAGTTTTTTTTTTTAGGAAGAGCTGGTTTCTCACCGTTATAAAACAAATTTTGAATATGAGAAAGGCTTTAGGCGTTCTCAGGCATTATAAAAGCACTCAATGTATATGCATTCTATGTTATTTTATGCATATGTTGGGATCATACTCCAATTATAAGGTTCGGTCCGCTATCGTCTCCACGAACCTCATAGTTCTAGGAGTAGTGAGGATACTTGTCTTCGACAACTACCAACAGTTTATCCTACCTTTAAAGACAAGCTCGCTCTGTAACAAAACTTCAGTTGATATGTTTTTGTCGTTTTGCTTAGATTGAAAATCACTCTTTCAGATTGAGACTTGAAAAGTGAATTCCCCTCATTACAGACGCTTTTTGTAAAGGTCTTCTTGGATAGAAGTGAGTCCCCCGTTTTCCCCTTTATTATTATTTTGTTCACTTCTCCGCTTCTCAGACCATCACATTACGTTCCATGCATACCTGTGGTCAACGCCTTGTGTGGCAGGAGAGACGCCGCCTATTCACTGTTCCCATTCACAGGCATCGGACGTTCCCATTTTTAAGTGGTGGCTTAAGTTGAAGGGTTGATCACCCCCAGAAAAAAACCACATAAGCCACATTTTCCCGCGGTTAAACATTTTTACCTCGTCTCCTGAAGACCGGTAGAGCACATTGTTCGAAACGTCAAGACCATGCATGTCAAGACGTCATCCTAACCTGTTCGTCTACCTCCATGGTCTCATGAAATTCCTCCATGCATGAACCAACACTTCTCCCGCAATATCCCCTCCGTTCACGCCCTACAGTCCGCATGCAAGATTTTCCTTCAAAATGAAAACGAAAAATCAACGGCTATTTTTTTTTTTTTTAGAAACAGGAGTAGGGCAAAAACATAATTTTGGAAGATCACGGTTCCAGTTGAGAATGGTAGATATTGGTCTTTCTCTCGTTAGCCAAAATACAAATAAAAACATGTTTTTGAAAGAAGGAAGTAGGAGGGCCTTTTTTCTCTCTTTTTTCTTTTTTTCAAAAATGGGCGCCCAACACATTTTTCAAGACAACCGGCCGGGCTACTTTTTCAAGATGGTTGCCAGCTTTTTTCGGCGTACGTTTTTTTTTCGGTGTGCTAAAGTCTAATAAAACGATCTTATTTATTTTAAAAAAATTTATAATTTTTGTCAGAGATCATTTAAATTTATCCTTTTTTTTTTCGTTAAAAAAAAAAAGAAAACAAGGAGGCGGCCTCTAAAAAGGAAGCGGGCGGGGACGCTAAACATGTATGTTTTTTGGGCATTAAGTCTCTCCTAACAAAACAAGTGACCTTGCATGCCAGGACCTCTCATTCAAGTGAAATGAGCCACAATAAGAAACAACCTGCCCAAATTTACAGATGAGCAATGTGTAATTTGCTCTTTTTCTCCATATCAAAATATTGATACAGTGCATGACTTCCATGTATTTAAGATATCCTCTTAACACTTAAAGAAACATTACAGAGTTGGTAAGAAAAAAACTTGTAAAATATACTTTTTTGATCACAGATTTACATAAAACTTACACTGTATAATGATGATGATAGTAGAAAACATCCCTTGAAATATTTCTGTCTGAAATGCCATATTTGATGAGAAATGAATAAACTAATTTTCCGATTGGAGTTTATCGCTCAGTGAGCGTTTTATTCATTTTTTGAATCTGTATGATTTCATGCAAATGTGTAATCGGTTTTTCACTATTTTCTCGTGACCCAGATCGCCGATCGATCTCAAACTTCTACAGGTTTGTCAGTTTATGTATAATGGTGAATTAGGCCTACATAAAGTGCTTACACTGCCAGCAACTGTTTTGTTAGCAAAAACCAATTCTGTAATGTTCCTTTAAGTTTTTACATAATCGTGCCTGCACGAATTCTAGGCTCTGTAGCTCTTTCAAACATGTGATGTCACAGGTCAACATAATACAAACAAGTTCAAAAGAGCACGTGTCATGGCTGTTGCGTAACAACAGGCCTACACGTTTTGTTTCCTCTACTTTAAAGAATTACAAACATAGGGTTTATAAATCATTCATGCATATTCATAACCCTGAATATAGTTCTGCGAAAATTTCTCCTTTGGGTGTGCACCACTTTTGTTTCCCCAAGGACACGTACAATATGGGGACAATTTTGTATATCAACGAAGAGCGGTCACTATGGCAACAAGATAGAAAATACGCGCTTTAATAAAATGCAAGACGAATTCGACTGATCTTCACGGTGAGCCTTTAGTCGATTGATTATCTATAGCTATTGATTATATCTACAGCTATAGATAGTCAATAGACCATATTGAATATTAACATTCATTAATTGGGCCGCGTCCGAATTTAGCGAGTTCGGCTACGGCTATGACCGTTGGCTTCTCTGACGATTGGAGGATATGCCTTTGTGCACAGCCGGACCACAATCATGGGTACACTTTGAGACATCAAGTGAACAACACATAAATATTGAGTAACTCTTTGTTGCAGATCTTGTATTCGACAAACTCAAGTACTTTCTACTCTTCATTCACACAGCGCTGGTTAATTAATTTACAAACAACATTAAAATAACTGTTACATCACTGGTTTTCAAAATGTTGTTCATAACATGGACACGAAAAAAATATGTACCCATGATTGTGGCTGTGCACCTTTTCATCAGCGATCCGGCCAAACTGCCGAAGCCATCACCATAATTGGCGGCCAATTTTCGTATGTTTCCCTGTTTGATGCATGCAATATACCAACTGGGTACAGGGAGGACAAACTCTTTCCTTCCAGCTTCGCTGAAGTTGCATTAGCATGGAACCTTCGCTTCAAACAAAAAGACTGACCTTTTACATTCTAGGGCATTTTCGCGTAGGTTGAACACTGGTGGTCATAATGGGAATTTTTACGTTTTGTGGCATAAAAAGTTCCACACTAATTCAACAGGTATAAATCCAAGAGCTATAAAATAACAGTTTTGAGATGTGCCCCACCACTTCATGTCAAAAGTTGACAACAAATTGGACAGTGCAAAAGATTGTGTGTGTTATTCCATTAGCCTTTTTGTGATATGGTAGACACTGAGTGCACTGTTTGGTTTGGGTGTAAACTGACAAATTTACCCAAGTATTAAGTCCGTCACATCTAAAAATGGCTTTGGGCTGTGTACAAATCGTGCCCGCCAGGCTCTATGGTTATTTTGTAAAAAAAAAAAAATGTGATGTCACAGATTACATTGTCTATAATCGTTCTCGTACGCATCCGTCGACCTCCATTCCTATACCCTCGACCCCAGGATAGCTATGCTTCAGGAAAAGTGAGCTTGCTGCCGTGTTACCATGTCGATGAGCGAATGAATGACTGATCATTCGGTGGCAGACCCAGATAAACATCAAACCTTCAATCGAATACCCTTGCAATCCCCGGCAACCCTGGAGCAATCGCCGTGCCGTGCTTCACCCACAACTGAACCCATGAGTTCAAGATCACCGTGATTCATTTTGCTAAAGGCATCTTCTACCTTGTTACGGACAGGGGGGCAAATGAAAGCCAGACTTAAACCGCATCTTAATAGTGGTGGCCTTCAAATCTATAGAAAGGGAACGGGGCAAGTGGGGGGCAAGCGGGGGAAAAAGACATAATTTATGGCTAGTTAACGTTTATCGAACCATTTATTTTGTTGATGTTGTCGATTTCATTATATAGGTGGGAGGGGGCGGGGCAAGGGTTTTTATGGGGGGGGGGGGGCTCCCGCCACTGCCCCCCTCATGGTTACGCCACTTATTGACGCTTTTGATTTTCTTTTACACAAATTTAAACGACAAGTAAACGAAAAGTTAGCCACAGACATTGACCTGGTGGATTTCATTTATTTATTCACAAGTTAATCACTTAATATTAAGGACCCCCCCCCCAAAAAAGCAACTTGTAATTTTTTTTTCAACTTGGGAAGGAAGTGCATTCTGCTCTACCAGCTGGGCTCCTAAAAGAATCCTGTTTCAGCCCAGGAGTAGGTGGCAACGTGCCCCTGGTGTCAGTTGATTTGGGTTTACAGCCCAAATCAGTGTAGCCCTCAACTTGAAGTGACCGTCTGGCCTTGTGAGTTGGGCGGTATCTCATTTAAAAAAAAATGTTTTCAAAATGGGGTTCCAAGAAAGCTTCGAAGTGAAGTGTGGTAGGAATGTTCCCTTTAAGCCCAAGATCATCGCCTTGCCTTGAACCATCCTAACATTATTGCTCATTTCCCTTCTTGTACTTTTTGTGAGGACGGCCGCGTTGGGCTGGCGCGTGGCGTGGGGTATTCCACGCTGCTGAAGAACCATCGACGATACAATAACAAAAGTGACCTCGAAAGTCTCGACTTGGTCACGTTTTCTCACGGTTTGATGACGACTGAGAGATTATAATGTGAACATTTTGCTGACATTTTCTTAGTTTTTAAAGGCACTGGACACTATTGGTAATTACTCAAAATAATTGTTATCATAAAAACCTCCCTCTGAAGTAATGTAGTTTTTGAGAAAGAGGTAATTTCTCACTCAAATAATCTGAAAGCACACAAAGTAATGCAACAATGGTGTTTTTTCTTTCATTATTTTCTTGCAACTGCGATGAACAATTGAGTCCAAATTTTCACAGGTTTGTTATTGTATGCATATGATGGGATACACCAAGAAGGTGTCCAGTGCCTTTAAGGGGGGGGGGGGTTGAGGGAGGTTGTTTCCTGTGTAGCGCAACAAGACTTTGGGCCATGTATCAAGTCAAACCATTTTACAGTCATAAAGCCACAGGCCCAATTTCAAGTAAAATCAAACTTTTAGAAAACGATGGCTTGATACAAGGCTGAAATTTAACAATAGATTAAAGGAACATTACAGAACTGGTTTTTGCTAACAAAACAGTTGCTGGCAGTGTAAGCCCTTTATGTAATCAACCGTATACATAAACTGACAAACCTGTAGAAGTTTGAGATCGATCGGCCATCTCGGTCATGAGAAAATAGTGAAAAACCGATTACACATTTGCATGAAATCATATAGATTCAACACATGAATAAAACGCTCACTGAGCGATAAACTCCAATCGGAAAATAAGTTTATTCATTTCTCATCAAATATGGCATTTCAGACAGAAATATTTCAAGGGATGTTTTCTACTATCGTCATCGTTATATTGTGTAAGTTTTATGTAAATCTGTGATCAAAAAGTATATTTTACAAGTTTTTTTTCTTACCAATTCTGTAATGTTCCTTTAAAAAACGAGCCTTGGAACATAAATGCAACTGTATTCATACGATTACTTCAGTTTTTTGGGGGTTATATTTCCTCCCGGCAATGAACCATGGTTGAAGGTTTTCTTTTATAAAAAGCTCCAATAATAATTTTAACGACTACTGTGAATTATAGGCCTATATTTAGTGATACTTGTACAGAACTTATGATAAATTAGCGGCCATGATAAGTGATTTAATATTGCCATACAGCGGCCATGTTGGAAATCGTCCGCTCGAACCATAGAGAAAGGACAGGGACTGTTGGGGAAGTTACTCTATAGTCAATAGTAGGCCAATTTAGTCAAAATCAGTTTTAAAAACAAGCAAAGGCCTTGCGTGTGTTTGCCAAAACTGTTGTTCTAGGATTCTGCTCGCAAAATACTCGGTGTATACGGTGACCATGAAGTATACTATTAGTTCTACCATAGAGCAAAAGTTATACCATCTGATGATGGGGTTCTCCATGCATGAAGCAAGGACTTGTGTTGTTGCTCTACCCTGGTTTTGCCATCGAGAACCATGACCTGTGAGAACTATAACTCCAAATTCGCAACCCTGAAAACTTCCCCCTGCTCGACCACCCGCCCCCTTGTATGACGGCTTGACCTAGAACGGCCAACATCCTGGTGTTAGTGTTATCATACACCGGATATTGCGGTGGGGATTGAACCAGTTTGACTCGAATTTCGATCCCAATCAGTTCCTGGTGTAAAGCTTCCAAAAAAGTCAAACCAGAGCTATAATGAAGGTATACATGTACTTTCCGCCCGGTGAAGCAGGAAGTATCTGGAATACGGGTGGCGTGTACTTGTGCATGATACAAACCATGAAGACTGAAGTACCGAATAATATTCAAACTCATTTTTAATCATTACAAGAAAAGTGAATATTTGAGTGCAAAATGAATAACATCAAATTGAAACAATCTTCTATAAGGTTTGTGGTTATACCATGTAAACATTTACATGAGAATAATATGGGTTGTTAGTGGTTCTGGTCACGTGTGACAACTCGATGTTTCGGTCAGTGTTCTGATCGTCATCAGAAGAAAGCCTGATCTGACTATTTGTCGATCCAGATACGGTAACCCACCATGTCACTCTCAAGAGAGCTATAGTGGTGAAATATCTCGACGTTTCAACATAGATGTCTTCATTCATGGAGAGCTACTGGTCGATTTGTTTCATCTCGGCTCTTCTCATCGCAAAATTAGTTTTGCAAAAAAAAAAGAGAGGTTTCACTAGAGTTTATAGGGCAAGGTTTACTTTCCGTTGAATCTTTCTGGTGTGACCGGGAGAATATGGTCCGATGTCAACTTAACAGCATGACATCACCCGGATCCACAACAGTCCAAACAAGGGCTATAGTTTCCTTTGTATATGCAACAGCTCTTTTGTAGCAGGATGTCATAGTGAATGTCCATTGAGGCACCCAGTTTCCTTGTATGCTGAAGTTGGGAATGTAGGGTCAAACGTGACAAGGCAGAACTCTTTTTCCGCATTCCTATGCCATACATGGGCAAACACAGGGTTTATAATTATAAAGACCATTCAACCCCATGGTTTGAACATCCAAGAAGGAAATGACTAATAACCCTTTGTCTTTGCCTTCTCCCTTTCCCCCACAGATATCCATATTTTTAGTCTGCCCTATTAACTAATTAAGTTAACTAAGTGTTTCCAACTTCTGTGGTCTAGCCATCCCCCCCCTTCCCTCCAACCCCCCCCCCTTTGTCTTCATAATCCCTGCTTACCCCCTGCTCTTTCTGAATGCTTCTTGCTTTTCTCTCTCCACTCTCTCCTTCATGTTTTTCCACTTGACTGCTTTTGTCCCCTTGTATGCATGTATGTGTGTTGTCTTGTCATTTAGCCTTCGAGAAAGACTCTGCTAGGGTCGAAACGTCAGGCCACTAACTAATTTTGGGGGTCTATAATGACGTCAGTTTTTGCATAATTTATGCAAAGCGACCATCTTGGATGATTTGTTAAAAACAAGGGGGCACCCCCCTAAAAAACACACAATCAGAACAACACTAACACACACACCAATAACAATAAGGCAATGTTCACTCAGTGCAAAATTTTCGCATAAAAACGTCATGTCTGCCAAATCATAGAGCAAGGATTATGCTCTATATGGTCAAAGTTGAGAGAATAATAATTTGAAGGAACCAATTGTTTTTCTCGGTTACTGTATTCGTAATGTTGAGCCCCTCAAATGACCATTTATAAAATCCCCGAACAGATGTAATTTCTGCCAAGCAAAAATTAGCACCCCATCAAATTTCACAATTTTACAATAATTAAGACTTCTTCAGCCACATTATGAAACTTTCTGTTGTTTTGGCAAAACTAAATGTGTTGAATACATTACGTCTTTAAAAAAAATGTTATCCGAAGCACGCAGAAAAGACTCCTGAATCATTTTGGTGTATCATCTCTCGCCTCAGATTTAAAAAAAAAAAAAACCCAAAACACACAATTTTTACTTCGAAGATAACGATCCAATAAACAAAACAAAAACCGAAAGTTTGTCTTTTCGTGTTCCAATTTGGTCAGTTGCAAAAGTGGAAAAGAAAAGTAAACTCAAATCTAACGTCAATCATTACTGTTATGCTGTGAACCACAGGACAAGTCGATTCACACTACTACTTTAGTCAACGGGAACATTCCGCGGACGCAATCGGGCGTGCTCGACTTGTCTTTTGTTTCTCTCTCTCATTGTAGCAGGTGTTTTTATTAGGGCGACATTTTTCTAAAAGCAGGAATCGCCCATCAGTTGATGAACTGGCACAAGTTTATTTATAGAGTCTGTTTGTAAACACTGAAACGTAAATATTTACTCATGTGGTTCAGTCCGTGCTGGCTTGTGAATGAATCATTGTTGTGTAATTAGTGATTGAATGGTGATGATGACGAGTTGGCGTAATCTGCAAAAGTATAGTTCACAGCCAGACAAACTTTCCCGCCCTTTTCCCGGTACTCGCAAAAGCAAAGACGCACTTTATACACGGCGACTGTTCAGTGCAGACTTGGCACAGGCGAAGACCTCCTTTCTGAGATGGATTCTGACCGTTGCACTCGTTCAGGGTTTTATTTTGGATCGGCATAACTCACAAATTTAAGCAGCTAACCTGGGCCCAATTTCAGAGAGCTGCATGCTTGAAGGAACATTACAGAATTGGTTTTTGCTAACAAAACAGTTGCTGGCAGTGTAAGCACTTCATGTAATCCATTATACATAAACTGACAAACCTGTAGAAGTTTGAGATCGATCGGCCATGGGTCACGAGAAAATAGTGAAAAACCGATTACACATTTGCATGAAATCATATAGCTTCAACAAATGAATAAAACGCTCACTGAGCGATAAACTCCAATCGGAAAATTAGTTTATTCACTTCTCATCAAGTGTGGCATTTCAGACAGAAGTATTTCGAGGGATGCTTTCTACTATCATCATCATTAGACCGTGTAAGTTTTATGTAAATCTGTGATCAACAAGTATATCTTGCAAGTTTTTTTCCTTACCAATTCTGTAATGTTCCTTTAAGCACACAACGTATCTAAGCACAACAGAACTATGCCAATCAGAATATGGTTACTAGCCAATATATCATTTCTCATGTACCGTATGTGACTGGTATTCTGCTCATTTTCGCTGAACAAATAAGGAGCTCTATAACATTGTGTCCTGTTAACCATGATAAAAAAGAAGTTTAGTTGTCAGCAAACATATCTGATTTGATTTCAAGAGGCTGAGAGACTTTGACATCATTATTGTATTCTTGAATAATAGCATTCAGCATTGGTTGATCTTGTTTTAGTGTGTACGTAGACCCGGTACCCTGCGAGTATGGCCCTTCACCCATGATGTCGGAGAGCTCTTGGTTACAGTAATATTTCAAAATGGCCGGCGGTTCTTGGCAAGAAACATGGGATAGATCCCATGCTGTTCAAACGTATATCTTGGTGTTTCGCTCTTACTCTATCATGTTGTTTTAATATCACTTTACATTGCAACATGAATATTACTTTACAAAATGTCCTGTAAAAACATTACAACAATAATTATACGATGAAGTAAACAGGCGCGAATATATGTCCGGGTTCATAAAAAGTGTTATTAAACATGATTTCAAGCAGGCTTTCAAAATTGTAAATCACTGATTTGGAAATATGAAACTGTAATTGTGACAACTGGTTTCACAGTTTGTTATGTTTTGCAACCATTCGTGTTGGAAATTGTTGCTCGTTATCTCTTTCCATCAAAATGATGCGTCAGCTATCATAATCACCAGAACTTTCTTTCAGTTCCGTTCACTCGGAGTCACGAGTGACCATTCTAGGAAATCAATTCTGCAAAGATTCATAGCTGTACCTCTGTGAAGTTGCACCAAAAACTTCCGAGGTTTCGAGTAAGGTTTGGAGGGGTGCGCAGCCTAATTTTGAAACGGGTCGAAGCCAGCGCTGCTTTGTCTGTGGTCCCGTTGCTATAGATGGATTGTCATAAGCGATTTTAAGGAAATGACCAGACTATTCTTTTACATGATCATTTTCATTAACAAAATGAACGTACGTATTGTAAAAAAAGATAAAGGAAGAATAAACTGTTTAAGCCAACCCCTGAAGATTTCAGGTAACCTCCTAAACTTTTTTCTGAGCTATACTGCTGAGAAATAATATGCCTTTAGAAAGAACATTTATTAGTATCATCCAAAATACTATGTGACTGACGACAAGTTCTTAGCTATTTTCTGCTTATAGTAAATCAATTTGTGTAATGAGGTCTCTTTTGTTTACAAAGACTGATAATAATTATGTTTTATTTGTTTACAATTTTCTTTTTGCAGTCATGTGACTGTGAGTCAACCATAAAACGCATAGACCTAACTGTGGGTTGGCACAAATCTGTCCCTTCAAAGAAAAACAAAATCTAACCAACTCTCTGAAGAATATATGTGCACTTTTTGTTTGGGGTGTAAATATCAAAGATATGGGTAATTTAATAGCGTTGTTGTATTACATGATCCATTTTGTTGTGTTTTTTTTTCTTTTTGTTCCGCCGCTGTATCAATTTGCCAACTTTTTTAAGCTGCCAAAAACTCGTGACTGTGGTATTGCAAAAAGAATTTTAAAAATCCCACCAAATCGATTGCATTAATGAGTTGAACGTTATCTTTGAAAAGGACCACAATTGTCAATAATCGTTAAAATAGGCCCATCAAGATAAAAGTTTACGAATAAACTTCTCGTAATATTATGAAAATTCAACAACTATGTCATTATACACATGATGTTAAATTTTCTTTGATTTTTGATTGATTTATTTTTTTCGCCAGGAGTAAACTTACACCCCGAGTTTCATCCTCGCGCTTTAATACGTGCTTTTCCAGCCGTATATCCTTTCTGTTGCCTTCAAAATATGAACCACGAGTATAGCTTGAGGGGAAAAGCGACAACAAAGCTTTGACAAAGTTCAACAACATCGTTTTGTTTGTGAAATTTTATTCCCACCATTCAAAGGTAAATAAGGAAATAGTATTGTAACAGTTTCACAAGTCTATTTTTCAGTTGGACTTCCCCAACTTTGGCCAAATGCCCACGACACTGAGCTCCTTTGTTTATATATTATGCACATTACTTCCAGCTTATCTCTCGGCACAGTTCCAGTCTCAGTCGTAAATAAGCATTGCAGTAGGCCCCACTGTCAAGCTTGTGAATTGCATTGCATGTGGAATTCGTCCAAAAACCATACACTACGCTACGGTATAACAAAAGGGAAAGTCCCTTCCGTTGTCCCAGTTCATTTTAATTCCTGTTGGGAATACTGACACGGATGTTCTTTCACAAAACTCTAATTAAGTCTCATTAAGCATAATGTGTACTTAGATTTGTACAAGTCTCTCCTACGCATCGGGAGGGGGTGGGTTTGAGGATGGGGAGTGGGAGGGGTTCATGAGACCAAATTTTCTGCAGAATTTCAAAGGAGGTAATAATAGTAATAATAATAATAAAACTAGACATGAAGTGTTCGTAAAGACACACACATGGAGGTTTCAGCCAGGAAAGGAGAAAGACTTATACTGGTTATAACACAGAGAGTATAAATATTTAGTAAACCTTGTAAGAATTCTTTATCAACAGTTTTTGTTTGAACAATAGAGTCATGAATAAATACGTATTCATTAGCAGACAAATAAAACGAACAAGAATGGTTGTCGATGTTCTTCTTCTTGTAGCCGTCGTTTTATATTGACCTAATGGTAATGGTATAGGACCAGAATTTGGACAAAATGATCATCATTTCTCTTGAAGAAGAGCGCATACGTACACTGCTCGAAACGTCGAGCCCACAACAACAACTCTATTCAGAGCCAACCCTCCTTCCAAAAGAGATTTACGCATTGCTGTACCCGCAAGTTTATTTGTAATGGTCGTTTCTTGTCAAAATTAGCTGTAATAATTGGAAAGCGGAGCTTCAAAATTAATATTTACGTGTAAATTAAAGACAAAGTGTAGTGTCCACATTAAAAAGATACGCCTAGTATTAACGTGTTTAAAAACTTCTACCCAATTAATATAATATCAAATTATTTCGATATTATACTCAGTCACTGAGCAAGGATTGGCGATGACCCAATAACATTTCTACTGGCACTTCTACGCACGGTTTAATGACGTCATACGACAACATTAATCAGACTTTCGCAAGGAGCACATGGCGCGGCGTACTTTGCATCATACGCCTCGGGCGTTCGTTAGGAAATTAGTTCGGACGAAGAGAGAGACCCACCATGTCCACACAACATTCCAGCGTGATAAGACGATGTGACCTGTGACATCACATGTTTACAAAAGAGCCACAGAGCCTGGACTTCCTGCAGGCACGATTTGTACACAGCTCAATGGAAGAAAGCATAAAATCTTATATTTTATGGAGATTGCACTGTCTAATTCTTATCAACTTTTGATATGATGAAAGGGGGCACATCTAAAAACTTGTCCAGCTTTTACTTTCATAACTCTTGGTTTTATGTGGAAATTATGACACAAAATGTCAACTTTCCCATAGGACCAGTGTAGTATCTTGCCTGCCAGAATACTCACAGAATGTACAAGGTCACACTTATTATAAACAACGTTCACATGGTCTGTGATATTGTGGGGAAAATAAACTCAATTTGTGAGTTACAATGCTGCTTTGTTTAATGTTTGAAATCGTATACGAATCTTTCGAAGCACTGCTGTCTGATGAGGTGGAACACAATGTGCTCGGATCTAATTTCGACTGCCTGCGCCGCGGGACTCAGAAAATTGCACAAACCCTTACCATTGTGATTCCTTTATAATTCGTAACTGCTAATATTTTGTACATAAATCTCAATTTTCCCTGACGACCACCTCAAAATAAATTTATGCTCACGGTTTCCTTGTTGCTCTTTTTGAGCAAATTTATGGGCGATGTTTGAAGCTTTTCATAGGGGTGGATAAGAAGATGTCACAATTGTTATAGTAAAACTTTTAGGCACAACCATTTAATCTCTTTGGGAAGGGGTGTTGGCCCGGAGCTGTTGGTTTGCTCTCGACGTTTCGAGTAGTGAAATCTGCTCGTCTTCATGAGAATACTCACTGACACCGTGCGCAGCGTACACTGTTCGAAACGTGGAAAACGAAAAAGAGGCTCTTTTCAGAGTCGAAGATCCTTCCATTAGAGATTTCCACATAGTAGCCTACCCGCAATAAATTAGTAGCATGACCGTTATTGTTTGCAGACTTGCGTATAACAGTATGGAAAAACGACAGTCTGTCGATAATTGGGAATTTGGTTGGTAAATTCAATTGATTTAAGATTCATTGGTATGGATTTCATATTTGGAATTGATGCATTTAAAAACAGTTTAGTTTATTACGAACATAGGGAACATGTTCAGACACGAAACATGTCGCGAGGGGATAAAGAATAATCTCAGATATTGCCCACCCGCATCTCTCACGCGGGACTTTAAAAGTTTGACGTCATGCGATGGGCACGTGCACGCGAATGACGTCAGGCGGGCTCTCAAGACTGCGTGACGTCATCGCGTATGTTCGTTATGTCTTCGGTTCGACAACACGTGACTTCATAATAACACGGCCGAGGCCGGCCGGAGGTGACGTCGGCCGACCCACGAGATACCGATGGTGTGGTAACTTCATTTTAAAATTAAATTGCAAGAGAAAGTCTCGCCCGTGTGGAAATCTCACTCACATTAAAACAACACTTTAGAATAAAGCCAAGATAAGGGCCCAATTTCATAGAGCTGCTAAGCACAACAATTTGCTTAGCATGAAATTTCTTCCTTGATAAAAACAGGGTTACCAACCAAATTTCCATGTGTTATTGCTTTTTACTGGTATTCAGCTGTTGTTTGCTTATCCTGAAAATCACATGGAAATTTGGTTGGTAATCCTGTTTTTATCAATGAAGAAATTTCATGCTAAGCAAATTGTTGTGCTTAGCAGCTCTATGAAATTGGGCCCTGACAATAACCACACACCATTACATGCATGCCGACGTCACACGTACAGCACATGGTGTGACATTGTGGGCCAGAATGGCGGCTACAGCTACGGCTACGGCCAGATTTCCGCATCATCGTGCGTCACAGTATAAGACGTCCTAAGCAGCAATCCCTTGGCAACAGCCGTAACCGTAGCTGTAGCCGCCAATTCGGATACGGCCTCGTGTACACGTCAAGATAATAACGTTGCGCGTCTAACTGCGCGCGCGCATTTCCTAAAAATGCGTTAAATTTGTATTGTTTTATTAAGCACATGGGGAAAATCTGACTCACAGAATGGCGCAACCAAGACTTTCCATAAAGGTGGAATGGAAACATTTGAAAAACGCAAGCAAAACAACAGCCACCATTGGTTTTGCCGGAAAGTGAATTAAGTTGTATCATGAAGGTAGAATTAGCCTCCGTGGTTGTATTAAATAGCACGACAGTCAGTAACGGGGTTATGTTTCTTTCGACTAGCCGAAGCGAGAACAAGCAAATTATAGTTGGGCACAATTTCCCTGAAAACACTACCTTTCCTTTTCATTGTTTTCTCAGAACACACGTGACTATACCTTATTTTGATGACACAGGTTGACTGTGCACCGTTTTTGTTATTGTTTATACTATAGTGGATGGGTGTTTTAATTGAACCACCAAGGATGTATTTTTTTCAGTTCACATTCCTGTTTCCTGCGTGTTCTTCTGTATCATGATGAAGCAACGACAACTACAAAGCCATTATAGGCCCTTATCGAATCCATGGCTTCGGCTCCGGATTGGGCTTCAGGCCCAGTTTTCTTGTATGAAGCCCTGACCGCAAAGCATGCGTAAGTTAAAATAATTGAGGGAGCCTAGCTAGCCTGAGCCGATTTTGGAGCCGAAGCCGTGAATTCGAAAAGGGCCATAGTTACAACCACATAATCACTAATAAAAAAGAAGAATAATAATGCCAACTCATTCTTCAGCGGATTGGGGAAACCAGGGTCAAGTACATTTCAAGAGTTCAAATGAACAGTTTTTTTTTATAACGACAATCAACCTTTGCTTCTATTTAGTGTCATGTTTCGCTTTACAAAACTAGTTACCAGCCAGACATGATATTATAGGCTGGTTCAACCGTTAAATGTTAAAGGCAGGATATTCTTTTGGTAATTGTCAAAGACTAGTATCCTCACTTGGTGCATCCCAACATATGCATATAATAACACACCTGTGAAAATTTGGGCCCAATTGGTCATCAAGAAAATAATGAACGAAAAAACACACTTGTTGCATTGAATTGTGTGCTTTCAAATGCCTGAGAAAAGCTTCATGCCTGAAGCCTTTCTCAGATTCAAATATTTTAGTGAGAAATAACCCCTTTCTCAAAAACAACATTACTTCAGAGGGAGTCGTTTCTCACAATGTTTTATACTATCAGCAGCTCTCAGGTTCTCCTTTCCACGTAAGTATTTAGGGTAATTGATTTCTTGAGTAATTACCAAAAGTATCCATCGCTTCTGCGCAGTTGAATAAGGTCTGAACTGACGATTTCGTTACTGCCTTTAAGATGTTTAAATTGAACAATAGAAGCCACTTCTACCGCAATTTCTTTGATTGAAAAAAAAACCTACGATTTGAATATGCATTGTATACTATTTAGTTTAATTTGGACAATGTATTTTATAAACAGAAAGAGAGCAACTCAAAAAACTACATTCATTTTTGCAAACCCAGACCACTGCTTTACATTTTTTTACAAGTCAAATCGCAAAATAAGGGTTCATCAAATTTGAAATCTCCGGAATCTCCATGCATCTAAGCCGCAAAAACTCTGTCATTAAATGTTAAATGTCTGACCTCAGAAATGCTTAAAAGCTACTAATCAGTGAAGTTATTTTTTACATGGATTGTTTGTTTGTATTTTCTTTAGAACATAGCATCATAATTAGCAGTAAACATAATCTGTAAACTACCCGTATATGATTTTGCAGGGCATTTTTGTATCCAAGGTGCTGGTATACCGCTGTTAAAGGTTTCAAAGAAAAACATTCCGAAGCAACCCACATTGACAAAAAAACCACAACCGGAAGTATTGTATTATATCCCCACGTTGTTTACCAACAACAAAAAATACATGCGGAAGTTCAATAAAATGTTTAAGTTTACTGGTACCACAACAGAAACACCCACGACCTTTGAAATTCATCTGTCAAAAAAAACCCCACAAAACAGCAACAAAGAACCAAACAAACGAACATTCCCAAACAAAATTGGAGTAATGAAATATTTTACTACACTAACCCCTTATCATGTACGCAATGGTGTTTATCAGTTAAAAGTAAAACTAATAATTATAAATACAACAAACAAATACAGATAATAGCTCTATAAAAGAGACAGATAAGTGACTCATTTCAAAGAGAAAGGAAGAGCGATTTCAGACTCAGTAAAACAGAAACAGAAAAACTCTTAGCTATGTGGGAATTAAAAAAAAAAAACCTTTCCACTTACTGGACACGGATTGACAAGGTCATCCTAGTCATGAATTATTCTTCTGTAGACATCAGTTCTCGTGCAATCGATTATGCAGCGAACCCATTCACGCACAACCGGAATAGTCCGACCAGGCGAGAGCGAACCGGATGCCAAGTTAGCGCCGTCGAAAATCCTCATTAGCATACGCGCACGTCAATGGAGCTCAATCGTTTGCTATTTTAAGAATGGTTTTTACTACGACGTCGTTATGCATATCATTAGAATATTCTACTGTTTGCGTGGGGGTGGTTTGAAACACGGTCTCTAACAATTTTTTTTTAAACTGTCTTTTGATGTTTACAGAAGCCGTCACTCTGCATGTTGTGTATTGTACTATATGGGTTTGAATATACGCCGTGTCGATTAAAAGGAAAGTTAAGGAAAAATAGTTGGTGAAAAAATGAGCGAGTCAGCGTGAACGAGCTGTTTCCCGCGCCAAGCTGCGGCCTCGAGCGCCCCGTCTGTAAACATTCCCGCCCCCGCAACCTTTTCAACATGGCATTATATCGTAAATGCCACGGCGCCTAGAAGAATGTGAATGTGAATACATAAATGGAAAAAACCACAACAACAACAAAAACATACGGTATTTAACACAAATAAAACTACCTTCAAAATGATAGAGGATATAGATTGAATGTCCAAGCTGATGAACGTAACTCGTGCGCCTTTTTTTCTATCGACACTTTTAAAAACTGTTAATTACAACATACGAAATTAACAACATTGGGTTAATTAAAGTCAAGAGGTTTTCTGAACCGAGTCTTAATTGTGACGCACATCGCATGACTGTTTGTGTCAACTCTCACATGATTGTTGTCGAGTAGAGTTCACTAACTGAAGATAACTTATTCTTGAAATAAAATAATGTAATCTACTAATATATCTACACTGCTATAATTTTTTTCAGACGGATATTTCACCTGCCACCACCTTTGTCTTGTTTCTTTTATGAGCCTATGACAAAGCAATGGCGTTTAGCTTTATAAAAAAGGAGCCCGACTAGTTTTACACAAAATGAATGTGAGAAAAACAAGATGCCTGCGCAATGTCATTTACACCGGTCTGGCCTTGCGCAATATCATTTACACAGGTAAGGTAAATTAAATTGGTAAAAGTTGACATTATTCTGTCCAATTCTCCCTGTCGGCTATATATAATTTTGCTGCATCTCAAGACGGTGAGCTGCCAATATTGCCATAGTGACGGTATTGTGACGTCACACTTTGCTTTAGAAGTTAAGATTGAGACACAATCTTGAAGTCAATGTTTAGCTCTTTGTGAAAACAACACTTAGCTTGTTATCTTAAGTCACTGAACCCTCTTTATCCTGCCCAGACCTTTGTCCTGTACGCAATCTTGGATTGCTTCCAAAACAAGATGCGCATTCATAACATAGTATATATCCTTAAAGGAACATTACAAAATTGGTAAGAAACAAACTTGTAAAATATACTTTTTTATCACAGATTAATAAAACTTACACGGTCTAATGATGATGATAGTAGAAAACATCCCTTGAAATATTTCTGTCTGAAATGCCATATTTGATGAGAAATGAATAAACTAATTTTCCGTTTGGAGTTTATCGCTCAGTGAGCGTTTTATTCATCTGTTGAACCTATATGATTTCTTGCAAATGTGTAGTCGGTTTTTCACTATTTTCTCGTGACCCAGATGGCCGATCGATCTCAAACTTATACAGGTTTGTCAGTTTATGTATATATGGTGGATTACATAAAGTGCTCACACTGCCAGCAACTGTTTTGTTAGCAAAAACCAATTCTGTAATGTTCCTTTAATCATTTTTTTGTTATTTGGTTGGATCGCCCATCTGTTTGACGTCATCCAGGGAGTCTGGCCAAAGTAACATCGTAACTGTTTCATGTTTCCCCCAAGCTTTCTTCTTGTGAACCTTTTATGGTTTAAACAAATTTGTATTACTTCTTTTGAGAACTTTGTTAAAGGCAGTGGATACTTTTGGTAATTACTCAAGAAATACATTACCATAAAAACTTACCTCTTTGGTAAGGAGCACATGAGTGCTGCTTATAGTGTAAAACACTGTGGGAAACGACTCCCTCTGTAGTGATGTAGTTTTTGAGACAGGTAGTTTATCACTACGATATTTAAATCTGAGGAAGCATTTCTCATGCATTTGAAAGCACACAATATTCTATGCAACAATGGTATTTTTCTTTCATTATTTTCGTGCAACTTCGATCACCAATTGAGCCAAAAATGTTGGGATACACCGAGTGAGGATACTAGTTTTTGACAATTACTCAAAATATATATCCTGCATTTAAAATGAATTTATCGCAAAATATTACTTGCAATACAATTCGAAAACATACAAGCGTTTTCCCTCTCACAGAGGTTGTACATGGAATTATATTTTTCCCTTATCATGCAACATAAATCAAACGGTAGACAAGTCTGGCGGTAAAACAAACAATCTAAAGGTTGGGCATTTTAGCTGAGTTTCGTTGTCAACACTACCGCACATCAAACTGTGACTCTGTCAGTTATTTAGTGCGTATTTTAGATTTTATTTTAATGGACGTGAGTGAGGTTGGCAGTCGTCCAAACGTTCACTTATACTAGGCATGAGACGTAAAATGCTTCTAAAGCCGAACATTCTTGATTGAATCAAATGCCACTCACTGGAGAAATTCAGTATAGATTAACGTATAGATTCCTTGGACAACTGTTTACTATAATCAAGGGGTTGAGTCACCTCACCGGTGAATCAGTATACATCGGATCATATTGACCTCGCCACTCATCATGACGATACCACGGAGGTATCTTCACAAGATAGCAGCGACCGACATTGCGTTCCTTACGGATTGTTTTGTACACGCAGTGTCACAAGTGCCCTAAAAATGGTGACACTTGCAACAACAGCATTAAGAGGGTCAATCGTTGTAGCAAATATTTAAACATTTTACGAGAGAGTATACAATTTCTACGAAAAGGTCGTTAATATGTTTTTTGCAAAATATATGTTAAAACAACATCAAAAACAGCGCAGTATCCTCTCTCCACATTAAACCTCACGCATTGTGCTTAGACAGTAAAAAGGGGAAGGGCTTCCTTGCACACTTAGCTTTAAAAATAAATCTTTCAAGCACTCCTTATATTAGTAAAGGAGAAATGTACACCATCAAACGGCTTCACATCTGAACATCGCTAGGTTCCCCCTTTCTAAGTTTCAAAATGACTCGGTCCCCTTTTTAATCACAGTGAGCGTAAATTTGAGAGCTTCGGGTCTCGATCGTCCCCCATTCCCCGCCGTGTTGTTCCCGTGCGTCAGCTATCGGAACGAGATATGCCGGTATCGATATGACATTTCGCTGCACGGTTCTTGAAACTGACCGAAACTGCAGTCCGTTCTGCTGTGACGCTGGCATTTATGTTTTGGTAGAAATAATATTCAGTACCATTTCTGATTGTTGTTATCAACCCAACTCTCATCGTATCCTTTGAGGAAACGAGGACCGAGGGGCCCATTTCTTTTGTGGTCGGCGTGTACGGGATTTCTTGGAATATGGGCAACACTATGGTCGCTGCGGTTTGGCAAGAATAACAGTCTGCTTCTCGTCGCTAACATTTTTTATGAAAAACGGAATTAAGCACAAACCCGAGGCATTACAGCTTAATTACAACTTAAAACAAGCAAAACTGAATTGATCATAAGGGTCAATTGATCTTTTTAAAAAACCACACACACACAAAAACCGTACCAGCAACGGCAAACAACCCAAATATTTAAAACTAAAACAAAACAAATCAAAGAACAAAAGTAAGCCAAACATAAGTTCATCTCAAATTTTTGGGTCTGCAGTTGTTTACCATTATGATGTATCATTAAGAGAAAATGTAAAGTCAATATTAAATCAATTATAATAATTAACTGCAAAGACTTCAAGTTTACATAATCATGGAGTAAAATGAAGCTTCCAAAACTCCAATCAGTGCATTTCCTAATTTGCAGTATAATAATTTGATCAGGCCTTTTCGCTTACTTCAGATTCGAAAACAAATTGTAACATTCGGTTCATCCAGGCCTAATATTATTTCCCGCGCGGAACAACTCCTAAATACTCCCAAAGTACAAACATTTATTTTCAAATTTTATTTTTGTATTGAAGTTGACAGATCAAAAGCCCCCTTTTCCCTTCCCCAACACAAACAAACATCATCCCCAAGCGATATCTATTTATAGACCTTGAATGCTGACCCCCACACTCATTCAATTCTGCACAGCGCCCCAGTTTTGGCGGGAAACAGGCCAAGCTGCATCTGCACGCGGTGTCAGTCGGTCGTTCTACATCTCGTCTGCTCGTCTCCAAGTATTAACAGCTTGGGGACGTGGGTGGAATACCATTCAGCCATGGCGATCTAATGTAAAAACAACGTCCACTCCATGCAGTGGGAGTTGGGTACCGTTATTTTCTTCTAGTCCACCCACACACATGACGGATAATTATAATGATGTTGTTAAAGGTACACGTTGCCTTGGATCGGTCGAGTTGGTCTATAAAAACCGTTTGTTATAAAATGCATATGGTTAGAAAGATGTTTTAAAAGTAGAATACAATGATCCACACGAATATGCCTTGAAATTCCGTGGTTTTCTTTAACTTTGCGAACTAACACGGTCGGCCATTTTGTGGAGTCAAAAATTTGACTCCATAAAATGGCCGACTGTGTTAGTTCACGATGTAAAAGGGAAACCACGCAATTTCGAGGCATATTTGTGTGGATCATTGTATTCTACTTTTAAAACATCTTTCTAACCATATGTAGTTTACAACAAACGGTTTACAAACGCTTTTTATAGACCAACTCGCCCGATTCAAGGCAACGTGTACCTTTAAGCCTGGTACACTTTCCCTTCTCTCCTGAAAGGCGTTGGTGGGTTGCAGGAAATTGTTGAAATTCGTGCATATGTTACGACAATAATGTGGGCTTATCTCGAAGCACACCTATATTTGATGTGTGTCCAAGTCATATGGGCAGCCATCTTTGTTCTTTCTCGTTTAAATCAATGAAACCAAACTGAGAATCGAACAAGAATCAGAATAAAAGCATGGTGCATTTTGATGAGTATCAAATAGCGGTTCACCCTTACACTTCGGCATGAAGAGAACGAGACAAAAGACGGTGTCAATACAATATCGTACTTGTCTCCTTTTTCTATAACTATTATGCTTCAGTATTTTCATTAAATTTATATAACCGGACTGAAAAAAAATTATAAAATAGTAAAATAATAAAATAACAAGACGTTATCGGGAAAATTATGCTAAAACAAAACTCGACAACGAACGATCATGACGAGGCCGCAAATTACATTTTGATCGTGTTAATTAATACATTTCTTTTTCTTGAAAAATTACAATAATAAATCCCCAAACAACTCCTTGTTACAAGTCTACACTAATCTAGTATAAAAGGTTGATGAACTCATTTGCATTTTTCTCGCCACGGGTAATTTCATTTTGAGTCAGGTAAACCACAGTCGACGATTGTAACCTGCCTTCATTAAACGTAGTCGTACTGTCTTATTAATAAAATGGTTACAGACCAGACAGACGTGGGTTTTAAGCCGTCCAACCACGTCGTGTGTGGATCCAAACATACAAGGATTTACTGGAAACGAATTTGAATTTCATTCAAGAACAGAGACTAGATCCATAGGCATATTCAAAACCTCAATATACAGAATACACTCGAGGGAATAGTGTTACTTGATTAAAAAAATATACAAAATGATCGTCATGGCCTTTCAACAATGTTTCAGTGGTCAGTGTTTTTTATTTAAAAACTGAAATAGGCCGTAACATTGATCCGAGTCTTAATTCTTAATGATCTGACACGACAATTCCACACGCCCAAATTGCAACTATATTTTTATAAGTAGCAATAATGAAGTATTGTTATTTCGATTTAACCACGATTTGCTGAAAATTGTGAGCAGATAGATGTCAGGTTGGTTTTAAAACACTAACTCTATTAAGGTTTTAACCGTTAACATACAAATTGCCGAGGGCAATTTTGTTATTAAAACAAAATTGTTTAGATCGTTAACATAGCTGTTTTAATTTATATGACTACAACTTCAACTTCAACCAGACACAACAGACCGGTCTACTAGGCGCAGTGTAAAAATGAACTACCGTATTGAGCCACTCAAACATAAAAACGCCGATCGCCCCATATCTTGACGTCACGGTTTATTTACCCATGTGACCGAATCACTTGACGTGGCACAACCGTGAAGCGCACTCCGCCTCGTGAATATTCATATACTACTAACCAGGCGGGCTGGTAATATAACTGAGACTCTCAACGGCTGGCGGTGATGTTAATTAATTTCACGGGGGAACCACTACTATTTATTATTTATCTATAGGTTGTGTCTACGATTAATACTCCGAAACTAAAGGAATAATGAATAAAAATAATGAATAAAAAGTGACATGGACACGAAACAAGATTCAAAATGAATACACCTTGAATTTGTATTAAATGCAGTAAATAGTATAAAATGTATTATATAAAAGGTATAACTGAATAATTTATGCATCATTTTCGTCTGACATTTTATAGAAAACTTGCCGAGGCTTTAAAACTGTTTAAAATAGCCACAGTACATGACATGGTGATTGCACAAAATCTATGAAACATATTGCCGGTCGGTAGAAGAGTAAAATTCAATGACACGGCTCAGAAAACGCCAAAAATCGGGTGAGAAAAAAAATGTCTTCAGAGTGGGGGAGGCCTAAGTAAATTACAAAATAAAATGGTATATCGAAGGGGAAAAAATGGTTTCCGGGGTGTGCCAACCTTCAATAATTTTGGGAGACAATTCATAATTCCCTTGTTCCCCTTTCTCCCTTAAAAGTAAAATATGACAGGCCCCTTTTAACTTATTTATTTATTTATTTATTCGTTTCTTGGGGGGGGGGATGGGATGGGATAACTTGAGATGCGTCACTACTTAATCCACGTCTTGTAATAGTCTTCAATAGACACTAGTGATCATACCATAAAGGTCACTCGCGGTTGATAACTGCGTTATGCAACCACTCTCTTTATCTGGTTCGACTCGAACCACAGTGTCGTAAGCGCCGTTACGTACCTATACCACCAGCATAAATTTCAAAATTCTTTATTGCCTAGATTACGAAAGGTTTTTTTTATGGTCAAAAATTAACCATCAATGTCATGAGCACGTGTGTAATCTTGTCATGTTCACGTGGTCATGCGATCATAGAAATGACACAATAAACAGTAGTTTCGAAATTTACATGGACATTTTTAGGACCTGTGCCAAATGCGGACCTGGGCCTGGTCATGTGATCATAGAAATGACACAATAAATAATAGTTTCGAAATTTACATGGACATTTTTAGGACCTGTGCCAAATGCGGACCTGGGCCTGGTCATGTGATCATAGAAATGACACAATAAATAATAGTTTCGAAATTTACATGGACATTTTTAGGACCTGTGCCAAATGCGGACCTGCAGCCGCGTAAAGTTTCGAGTTTTGAAATCTGCGGCTGATGGGCCGAATTTGGACCTGGGCCATATTTTGAACTTGAACAACGTACGAAAGAAGATAGAGCACGCTCAACAATTTACTGACCAATACAAACCAACTTAAACTTCAGGTTTTCTTTTTCACAACAACCAATATCAAAAACAATGTAAAGAGAGAATAAGTAATGTTTTTGTTTTTTTGCGTCCTTCACACTTAACAGTGTGTGAGAACCCAAAGTTCCTAGGCTACCAAATATTACAAAAACGCGCGAGACTTGGTCTTTGAAGCGGGGGGGGGGATACACTTGCATGTCAATTAAGCCGGTTATTAAACAATGAACTAATACCCCGTTTGAGGGTCAAACACATTACTGACTCTGATTCCGAATCAAGATGACCCCCAAACGGGCCATACTGACTCAGAAATGTCTATGGCTCCGTCATCCCAAACTGACTCTTCTTGGGCACCTTTTCAGTCACCATAAAATAAATATTACTGAATGCTCTCGCTTGCTACTTGGATTCGTTTTTTTTTTTTAAACCAGATCACCGTTAGTTCGTTGTGTGTCATCAACAGCTGGCGTGGACCCAGACTATTACCAGACACTATTATGGGCTGATTGGAATACCTTGGACGGACGCGTGTTTCTGGCGTGATTATATGGTTCGATATCGAGTCGATGGTGTCATCACGCCAGACGCCGTTTTTAGTGCCCATTATTTAAACTGTGGTCATTAGACTCTATAAACCCCCCCCAAAAAAACTTTTACATAAACTACACAATGTTGACAGTAAAACAAATAAACATTATCAAAAGCATAGATCGGTTGGCTCTTCTAAGAATGGGGAATAACAGACGGAAACTATAACTGGCCCCCAAAAGGGCATATTTTGCAGAATTCCCAGGTTCTCGAACAAATTAAGGGCAAGGTTGCAATGAGGAAATTGATTTATACTTCCGACAAGCTTGAGAGCACTATGATATCAATTTCAACCTATTGTAAGTACCTCCATATTCAGACGAATGCATGTATTGGAGTTTCAACAAAATGCAAGTATTATACCTTAAACGTCCCCTTAATGAAACAAAAAGGATCATCTAAACAGCCTCTCCGTTTTTTTTTGGTGTACTATTTTTTTCCCGTTATGAGAATTGAGCTTTCTCATGCAGGCTTTGATCAATAAGACTCAATAGCATTCTTTTTATAATTCCCACATTATCCATATAAATTCTGCCCCAAAGCTTACACTGTTTCTGATTTAAGATCTTTATATTGAATGACATGATTATAGATAGGTTGCAGTATGACGTAAATCGGCCATCTTTACGGGCAGTTTGGAACAAACAGTCGTGCGTTTCGTGTGAGAACGGCGTGCAGCACGCGCACATTTTACAAAACTCACTGCAGGATTGGTTAGTAAACAACGCGGCTGCGTTAATAAGTTGAGCGCTTGACGCATCTGCAAGCCGAAATGCACTTTGCACGTAAAGATGGCGTCTACTGTGAACTATCTATACTGTCCTTCAGATGGCCTACAGGTCTGCAACGTTTAGACCGAAAACACCTTTTCCTTGATTAATCGTGCATTTTTTAGCAAAAACAGGTGAGGCCCGATTGAAGTGGTCTAGGCAGTATGACCCATGGACTCAGAATCACAGTTATAAAACACTTTTCAGGGTAGTGCACAACAAATGTTGAGTTTTCGAAGTGTAAAAACATATTAGTACAACCTTTTAAAATTGTATTTATAATAAAAACAATTATTGGCCAAACTTTTTCTTCAACGTCAGGAAAGTATTATACTGTTAGCTTTGGAAAAAAGGTATGAAAGCAACATTGCAAAGGAGGTCTTTATCACGGTGATAAAATCCGATGTTTGAAAACAGTGAAAACATGAAAGAGGGTTTTTTCACTTTTTTCTCGTAACTGCGATGACCGATTGAGCTTAAACTTTCACATGTTTTTTATTTCATGTACATGTTTGGTCACATACAGTGTAGATACTGGTCTACGACAAATACCAATGTTGTACGTGTGCTTTAAGGGACAGACTATCCCTTTCCAGCCTCGCTTTGGTTACATTGATCCTAATGGAGGTTTAAAAAAAAATGGCTGCATCATAATCAAGCTGAATCGGAAATTCAAACTGAAATACTCTGCAAATTTGGGGGTAACCGTCCCGTCTTCTATATCCCCGTGTATTTTCCCAGCGTGGCTCCCCACAGCTAGCTACCCCGTCCAACTCCCATTCCCCGCCGTCCCACTCTGTAACAGTCACCACACTTGGTTGATAGAAATTGATGACACTGAAACTCATGTTTTTGTAGGAAGTCTGACACTTTTTGTTGGAACTCTAACATGATGACTCAGAATTTCCATTCTCCCACGGATCCCCCTCCTTTTATAACCCCTTCCTTACAACAGACATGGGACGAAACCGAGGCCGCATGGGGGATAGGCTGCGCCCCCTTTAAGCGTCAATATTCTAGTATTTGGGAGGCTGGGTAAAAAACTAAGGTGGCTGCACGGTCCATGCAGCATATCAAAACAATTACTCGATTATCTCAAAAGTGTTCAATCAGTTGAGACCCTGAAATCTGAAAGCAAAAACTACATTTTAAAATTGAAACTCAAACAACACGAGACAAAAATATATACTAATTTAAAAACAAGATAATAATTACAGGGATGTGCAGCAAAGTTTAGATACACACAAGAACTAAAAAAAAGGGGGAATTATTATTTTACAGACATTATTCAAATATTGTATGGTTTAATCCCTTTGGATGTATTGAAAGAACTAGGTCACTGTGACGTCACTGGGTCACAGTCTGAACCCCTGTTGGTACCAGCATGATGGTGACACCCGGGGCTTTTTGCTTCAGGCAGTGGTGCTACGTTGTGAGTGTACCTTTTACTGATTAGAAAAGCAGAGGGTATGTTTTTGAGGAAATGTTAAGGTCACGCAAAGGGAAGTCTTGGTTCTCTACACATGATTGGGTTCCGCAAAAGCTAAGCACTAATGAAACTAATGTACTTTTTGTGAATACCTTTTACCGATTGGAACACCGGAAGAACTTTTTGAGGAAATGCTTCGGTCACGCAAGGGGCAGTTTTGAGTCTCTAAACACGGCTGGGTTTGCGAGAGGAAGGCGGAGTGTGGAGTACCGGTGTAGTCCTAGTTCAGCAAAAAAAACAAAAAAACACACACACAAACGAAATGCTTCACATGGGTGTACCATTTAATGCACATGTACAACATTGGTAATTTTCGAAGACTAGTATCCACACTTTATGTGTCCCAATATATACATGAAATAACAAACCTGTGAAATGTTAAGCTCAATCGGTCATCGGAGTCATGAGAAAACAGTGAAACAACCCAACATATATTTTTTACTGTTTTCAAACATAACTTGAGGTAATGGACACGCGCGATAAAGACCAACTGTTTTACTCATTTCCTAAAAACTATAGCATTTCAAGCAAAACTATTTCAATGGAAGTTTACCACCATGACCATCTTTATACCATGTAAGTTATGTGCAAATATGTGAACATCTATACTTTCAATCTTACCAATGTTGTTCACACACTTTAACGATTGAAAGAACCATCAACAAAAATTGAGGACATTTTGGGTCACGCAAGGGATTGTTTTGGGTCTCTATGACCAGGTTGGCGAGGGTTTGGTCGGGTGGTTGTGGTGGTGGTGGGGCTTTGGGGGGGGGGGGGGAGTTATATTGCCGCAAAAGCTTTCTTCGAAGCGCCTTCCATTTCTTTACCAATAGGCATAACGGTTTATTTTCATTCACAATAAATGGAGACGATCCGTAGTGTATTCCCTAACACCCCTAGCCAATCTTAATCTGACCTTGGGGCGAAGAATGAAATGCAAGCTGGGGAAATTTGCGATATCACGGTCAACTGGATTTATGCAGAGTTTACACTTTTGCTCAAATTATGTGTAATACTTCATTTTGATGGCTAGACTTGTGGACAAGTCGTTAAATATCTGACGCGGCCGAGAACATCGCCAGGGTCGCGAGATTCGCGGGGAGAATCGGAACGCTGTCACCGCGACAAACATTTAACGACTTGTTCACAAGTCTATTTGACGGCAGAAGAGAACCGTGTTGTCAAACTTATATAGACTACAGCATGTCGTCCATATTGGCAGCTTGGTCTGATTTCTTAACCGTACTCGATTTATCAAGATGCATTGCGGCATTATTTCAAGATGGCGCTCGTGCATATGATCTATTGACATGAGTTATAAAGCCCCCAGAATAGTTGTTAAAATATAGCCGCAACAAATGTTATTTTATTTCAAAATAAGCTTTCCTAGCTGTATATATCAAGAAGTAGGTATGTTTGTTGACCTGTTATGCACATCTTCAAGCTGCGGTCAAGGGAAAAAGGCGGCAGAAAAACAACGAGTCACGGCAGTAATTGAGAGATGTTGCTTTGATAGAGAACAGACGACAACACACGGACAAAAAAAACAAAAGCGTTGGGAAAAAAAAAAACATGTCAATGCCGAGCTCGGCGATTTACGTGGGTGTGGTAATCTGCCTATTTATAACTTATACATATTTAACGAAGTCCAATGCCATTGTAAAAAAAAACACAATTAATTATTAAACCTATACTAAAATGTCCAAGAGAGAGGGGCGTAACCAGAATGTCATGTGTGAAGGAGGACCGTTGAACGAAAGTGTGTTAAGTGCCACGAAGGAATGCATTGCACATTCTTTTTCTTTTAGCTTGAGCCAAGTGCTCGAATTTATATTGACCAAGAATATAATATGACAGTTTTCATATTTTTTTAAAACATAAATTAAACAACACACATCTACAGAGAAATATATCTCAGAATAACAACTGAACTTGAGCTCTCCGCGGAATATGGAATGCCAAGTCTACAATTTAGAACCAAGAATATAATAATGTTTTTGACAGTTTTCATGTTAAACAAAATATGATAAAAACATAAAACAAACAACACACAGAGAACTTAAGTTAATAAATAGATCTCAGAATAACAACTGAACTTGAGCTCTCCGTGGAATATGGAAATGCCAAGTCTACAATTTAATTATATATCGTGGGTGGATTTTATAAGCTGTAAAGTGGGAAGAAACAGCTTTTATAGCGCGGATGGCCCTCCAACTGATCATCTTCATCACCAGTCTCCTCATGTGGGAGAAAAATGTTCGTTTTTTTTGCCTTGGGGGGAAAGATTTTCTCGGTGCACGCTCAGGGTCTGCTCGGATTTACGGACCCTTGGTGCTCGGTTTAATTACTAACGTGCCCATCGCAACCTTCCGGGTGCTCAATTCATAAATGATGATGATCGTGTGGGAATGCAGTGTGACATGAGGGCATGATGAGCGAGTCTCTCGTGCACAGTCGAATGTTGCATGAGGGGTTGGACTCCAGCCCAAATGTTATTCCCCTAATGCACTCTGCTTGAACTAACAACTTATTGTCAACACGTATTAATGTACATGTACATGTACTGCACGAACTGCTCTCCACTCCAAAATATCACAGTCGTCAGAGTTGACACGGATTCTGGCTTCCAGGGGGCCTGTTTTGGGGTCAGATTGTCCCAGAAAATAGTGGGTTTTTTTTTCTTCTTCTTTTTTTAACCGAATTCTGCGTCATTTTGACCAATTTCTTGGTCATTTTGACACAGATTCCGGGTCATCACTGACTCACAGAACCCGATGCACCCGTATCCGGGACGCAAATTTATGTTCTGCAGCACACGCTGGCTACGGAGTCAACAGTTAAAAGATAGGGAAGAACAGCCTATTCCTTAACTGTTGACTCCATAGCCGACGTGTGCTGCAGAAAACAAAACAAAATCGCATCCGGGTCACTACTAACCCTGAAGTTTTTAAGAGTGTCTAAATATTATGGTGGAATGAAAACTAGTTAACTAAACATTTGTTGTTTGTAAGATTTTAGGCTGTTAATTATGAGGATCGGAATGGACTTCGTTTGGCAGTATTAACAATCTACAAGCTCAGTACGTATGATTTATTGGAACTGGTTCGCACAGGAACCGTTATTTCGGCTTCTATGGTTCTGATAAGAACCGTACTGCTCGTCTCAACGTTTCAACCGCAGAGTGCTCGTGTCTTCATCGGGTCCATTCCCGCACAGTGCAAGGGCTCCACAGAGGGAGTCTGGTTGCAAGCTTGCACAGTTCAATTCAATTCAATTAAGAAACGTTTATTTCCACATGAATAAGCACTTTGGAAAACAAAGCAATTGCTACATGAAAACTACTAAGTGGAGGCATTACACAAGAAGCCGAAGCTTATAAACGGAATGCCTTAAACGCAACAAAAAATGTATATGTAAATAATACTGAAAAAGGAAGACATAGCTCTATGCTAGACATTATATTAATGTATCAATTTCAATTCTTACAGATGTAATTATGTAAACGAAGGTCACCGATTGCACTAGACATCACTCACGTACCAAATTCCAACTCTTGATGATTGTAGTTCTGCAAATTAATGATTTGTCCATCGGTGGTCATTGACTCTGATAGGTCACTGACCCCGAGTCGTTGCCATCGGAGCAAATGCACGCCTCAAGGTCAAAGCTCAATGATTCGGGATACACCGAGTCATTGCAGTCAGTTTACTCATACCTTTTCGTATAAACTGTCTCATTATATACGCCTTGCTGGATCACCTTAGCCAAATTTCATAGAGCTGCTTAAAGGAACATTACAGAATTGGTAAGAAAAAAACTTGTAAAATATACTTTTGATCACAGATTTACATAAAACTTATACGGTCTAATGATGATAATAGTAGAAAACATCCCCTGAAATATGAAATATCTGAATTGCCATACTTGATGAGAAATGAATAAACTAATTTTCCGATTGGAGTTTATCGCTCAGTGAGCGTTTTATTCATTTGTTGAACCTATATGATTTCATGCAAATGTGTAATCGGTTTTTCACTATTTTCTCGTGACCCAGATGGCCGATCGATCTGAAACTTCTACAGGTTTGCCAGTTTATGTACATGTATATGGTGGATTACATAGAGTGCTTAGACTGCCAGCAACTGTTTTGTTAGCAACAACCAATTCTGTAATGTTCCTCCAAGCAGGAATTATTGCTTAACAATTTTCTGCTGAGCAAAAAGGGAGCGGGATACTAGTCATAAATGGTACAGGTGACATGGTATTTTAGCTGGTAACCTTATTTTGGTAAGCTTAATTATTGTGTGCTTAGCTACTTTTTGTGTAAGCAGCTCTGTGAAATTGGCCCTGGTGTTTAGCAAGAATTGGCCCTTTTTGTTTAAATATTAGGAACCAATCACCTCTTCAACTTCTAAGGTAAGGAAGGACTCGTTCACCACTGTCTTGTAGACAGATCGTTTGATAGGTCGCGGTGATAGCGTAACGCACGGCAAATAATTATACTCTCGCGAGACTGCTGCTCCCGCGAGACATCCTGCTCTCGCGACTACCACGCGAGAGTGCGTATAATCGCGTGAGATCCGCGACAAACATTTTTACCGGCTGACGGCCTACCACTGTCTTTGAATTGAAAGTGTTCCATTACGCGGACAAGACATGCCTCGATGTGACTCCCGAGGGATGACACGACTCAGAGGCTCCGGTGTCTGCTCGGGGTTGACAGAGAAGTCACATCACCGTAGTTGACATTCTTGGCTTGGCCGTTGGTATCTGTGCCGAGAGGTCGAAACGGGGTGGATCTTTCGAACCAAATGAGGCATCTCCCCTCAAAATGAAAAAGGAAACCCGCATCACTGTACATGTACAGTAGCATTATAAGACTTTCAGAACTAGTTCTATAAAGCAATGACGTAATCAGACATTTTCATTGGGGGGGGGGGGCAACTGTGGACAAAGACATAATTTGGAGGGGGGGGGGGCTAAAGCGAACCATTCATTTGTGCAGTTTTAAAATCTCATTTAAGGGGACAAGGTTTCTGAGTGGGGGGGGGGGGGGCCCCCCGATGCCCCCTGTAGTTACACCCCACTGTTTCCAGAGCGGTGCAACGAGTTTGGCGTTATATTTATATGTGCGGAGAAAGTTCACGGTGGGCCGAGGTCTTCAATGCTCGATATCTCCCCGGGGTTCTCCCGATGGCCAATAAACGCAAACCGGTTTGACCGGGTGAAGCATGCGTTTGGGAATGACGAACCGTGCCCCGGCAAGGTCAACGCAAAAAGTACAGTCGACCGTCTGGTACCGGTTTCTTCGTCATTATACTACCCACCATGCAGTTACAGACATTTAGAGCAACTGAACTCAAAAAATTGTCTACACATTTTATTATTTACGGCTGGAATATTAACCCCTCATACATAGCTCTTAATTGATAGGATATTTTTGAATGGATGAAAACGCATAAAACGGGCCATTAAAAATAGCCGGCCACCTGGCCTTCGTTTCCGGATGTATTTGAGAAAAGAAATTTATGATGTCGGCAATTTCCGATCAAAGAGCCGTGTTTATTATTTGGTCGACAACAGTTCGGACAATAAAAACAAAAGTCAAAATCTTTGTGCTATTTATAGCTGAAGTCAATCTCAGTCCATTGTGTTAAATTATACAACAGCTATATACACAGATGAGATGAGGTCATTGAGATTCATGCCAGGAGAAAATCTTCATGTGTGATGAGACAGGATTCATGTTACCTGCTAAAATAATGACAGTGAACTGTGGCAGCCATTTTGTTTTTTTACTCGTAGCTACAAAACGAACACGGCCACTTAATAATACCAGACAATTAGGAGTGCATGCTTGTTCTCACCCATGTTCACAGTAGTCTAGTAACCTTTATAATGATCGCCAGCACTTGTAATCGTTTTTTGGTTTCGTATCCAAGGAACCAAACAAACTATCTTTACACTTTTCCTGCGCCATGTTCCTTGATTGATAGAGACAGACACAGAGACAGAGACACAGGAGAGAGAAAAAAAGGATACCAGAGGCCAACACGCCTTTAGCTCAAAATGACGTAATCAACGGGGCAAATGGTGCTGGGGACGTGTAGTGCATAACTCAGACAGCCGTTAAACACAACAAACCTTACCAAAAATGTATTTTGATGTATGACACGACTCAGGAATGTACTGTAAATTGCAGCGCTGCGGGTGGCTGACGCCAAAACATACCATCACCTTTTGTTTGGTATCGGTGCCGAAGGCGCCCGCTACGACAGTTGGCTTTTAGTTCTCATGCATTATAGTATTACACCGTAATCATTCATTTTTCTGCCCTATACAAAACGCAGTGTAGCTAAAACGAGGCTGTATGGGGAATTAGTCAGACCCCCTTAATTAGTTGTTTGATAAGTTTCAGGATTCATGATCTGTACACGGGGAACGTGACAATTCAACCATTTTGAGATATACGGTGGATACAATACTATATGACCATAAAAAAATGACACTATTATGTTTGGGTATATTTGTCTGTATGCACCCAGACCAAACAGTGCACTCTATAGTGTCCACCATAACTCAAAAAGCCTAATTCGGGGGTGTTTTATAACACACTGCCTTTGGGTCAGTAGTAATGGCTGCAGGCCTACATGTACTTCACACAAGACGAACGTTTGAATTGTGTCAAAAATAACTCTTCGGTCCAACTGCCTTCATTTTATTTGCAGACATTTAATGAGGCCTTCATTTGCAGACATTAATTATGTAATTTGTATACTTTGTTCTCTCTACCGTATCTTCGAGAAACTAAAAATAGTACAAATATCCCTGAATAGAAATCGGTGATGGGTGAAATTTATAGACTGTGAGAAACATGACAGTCATGACCTAAATACAAAACCGACTTCTTAAAACATTAAAGTTTAGTAACAATCATAGGTCTGGGTAGAATCAAATAACTTTCTTTCTCGATGCAAGTTTGACTGACTATTACAGAATTGGTAAGAAAAAAACTTGTAAAATATACTTTTTGATCACAGATCTACATAAAACTTACACGGTCTAATGATGATGACAGTAGAAAACATCCCTTGAAATATTTCTGTCTGAATTGCCATATTTGATGAGAAATGAATAAACTAATTTCCGATTGGAGTTTATCGCTCAGTGAGCGTTTTATTCATTTGTTGAATCTATATGATTTCATGCAAATGTGTAATCGGTGTTTCACTATTTTCTTGTGACCCAGATGGCCGATCGATCTGAAACTTCTACAGGTTTGTCAGTTTATGTATATGGTGGATTACATAAAGTACTTACACTGTCAGCAACTGTTTTGTTAGCAAAAACCAATTCTGTAATGTTCCTTTAACATACACAACACATCAGCTCCATGATCATAGTTAATTGAATTTTTAACCATGGAGGCCAACTGAAAATCATTGATCAGAAAGAGTGAAAAGATAAGCAAATTTGTCGACTATATAACGCTTTATTTTCGATTTTGTGAGTGTAAATTTTGAGCCAAGGACTTTTCTGATGCAACCACAATTTTATGGAGGGGGGGGGGGCATTGCTGGTGAGTGAAAGTAAGGTGAGTGAGAATGACGCTGCGAGAAGTTCAATATAGGCCGTCCCCATTCCATTCGAAGGTTGCATCATTCGCCGGTTTATTAAGGTCAAAGGTTACCAGAATCAGGCGATCGGTTCCCACTGACCGACCTCCATGATATTTTCCTGTCTACGGGATATGAGACACACACAGATGACATTGAGCCCGGCTCGCAGCGTGAGCACGAGGTTGCGGCTATTATGAAGGGTGAAAAAGGATAATTATATATAATAATATAATAATAATAATAATAAGAGAGTTACACCGCCAAGGCTCTTCAATTTGGCAGCCTGCCAGAACCACGCCCAGCGGCCCAACCACGCATGCGCTCCCTGTGCGTGGGCGGCACGTAATTGGGAAATTACATTATGCAAAATGAGGCTGTGTTTTTCAGTCACGCGTTGTGCCGGCAACGTAGGTGCGGATGAAATTTCAGACTTGCTGCGCGGACTTGGACTTGGGTTGAAAAGTTCAATTTTTAGGGACGGCTGGCTGTACATTCATAGCGAGCAGACCTAGCGTGCATACTGTAGGGACATCAATGGTCCTGTATTGTGCGGGGGCCTTGAGGCGAATTATTCAGTGTTGGCGAGGGGGAAAATAATTGCGCCAAAACAACTCGTTATCAAACAATGTCATCTATTTTTATACATAATATGTAAAAAAAAAAAAATACGCATATCTGAGCAGGCCTAATTGATCCATTAGGAAATACCATTGGGGGAAAGGATAGACTAAAATAATATCTAATATTCTGTTTAATTTATGAGAAACAGACACATTGTTTGGCTTGTGGCGACTCAAATAATCGACAGCACATTTATCATATTATAAAGAAGAGTAAATTCTAAAATGACAAAAATGAAAAATAAATACTAATGTAAAAAGGGAATAAAACAAAAAAGGGAAAAAAAGGAATAGGCCGAAGTGCAATGGTACGGTTTTTTTAATCATTGTATCTTCGTTATTATTATTTCCATTATTATTATTACTTTTTTTTTGGGGGGGGGTAATTGCAAGCTAATCGAAGAACAAATAATTACATTTTTATAGTCCAAAATGATTAACTCGATTCAAAAGCAACAAACATTGAAGTAGAATACGAAATAGAGAATTAGGGCGTCTATATATGGTGTTGTATATTAAATGCATTTTTGCCTTTAGGAACCGAGATCAATAACAGCAGTGCAGTAATAAGCACAGACAGGTCATTACTTAAATGTGACATTTGCACTTTTTCCTTCAATCCGTTCATCATTGAATATATTATTCACTACTGAATAAACCCATAAATAAATCCAATCCAAGACAATATTCTGCAGGGAAGCTAGGCACCCCAAAAGCGCAGCTAGACCCTTTTTATGTAAAAAAAAAAAAAAAAAAAAAAACTACGGGGGAGGCAGTATGTGATTTACCACGGGTACCACATGGTCTTCCAATAGAAAAATAATGTCAAAATGCGTTTGTTGTTACTAACTGATGGCCAGCTGTCTACTCTGACGATTTGTTATTATTTTTACTTTAAGCATTTTTCACATGCGTGGACTTTCTTCCATGTACAACTGTACATGTATACGGATGTTCCATTCATAACCTCGTGCTGGTCAGGTTAAAGGAACATTACAGAATTGGTAAGAAACAAACTTGTAAATATACTTTTTGATCACAGATTTACATAAAGCTTACACGGTCTAATGATGATGGTAGTAGAAAACATCCCTTGAAATATTTCTGTCTGAAATGCCATATTTGATGATAAATGAATAAACTAATTTTACGATTGGAGTTTATCGCTCAGTGAGCGTTTTATTCATTTGTTGAATCTATATGATTTCATGCAAATGTGTAGTCGGTTTTTCACTATTTTCTCGTGACCTAGATGGCCGATCGATCTCAAACTTTTACAGGTTTGTCAGTTTATGTATATGGTGGATTACATAAAGTGCTTACACTGCCAGCAACTGTTTTTGTTAGCAAAAACCAATTCTGTAATGTTCCTTTAAATTCTAATGAAGACAATGAACTGTCAATAAAAAGTACCATACTATAGCATTTCTTTAATACTGACACTCGATGTGCAGCCAAATCTTATTTCTCAAATTCAAACAATATAACTGAAAGCGAGGCTGGAAGGGTGGAATAGTCTGATCCTATCTGGTCGGTCATGAGTGTGGGGGGGGTGCACTTTAAAAAAAATTACCTCCGTCCACTAGACTATAGTGAGTTTCGCCAACGTGTAATTTGCATCAGAAAGACAAACCTAGACAATTATTTTGTGTATTATTATTATACCCTCGTTTTGGGTGGCTATTTTATGTTACGTAAAACTATGCTATGTTAATTATAAAACTATATGCATTAAAATAAGTAGATGTCAATTTGATTTGTTACATTTATTTTGTGACTAAGTCCAACATTTTGCAAAAACGGATCATCAATTTTTGAACCAGCCAACTGGCCTGTCTAAAATTGAAGGCTAGCATCGTGGATGAAAGACGTATCTTAGCTCTGGTGGTATCACTAATTAAATTATTGTAAAAATCAATAATTGCATTATTGTGAAATGAATATCATTTGTTTATTTATACTTTTATAAAGCCGGGGGGGTGTCTGTCTGACCATAGAGGTTTCTGACCATGGAGGAAGGAAATCTCCATGATGTGACCATGGAGGCCCACAGTCATGCAAATACCTCCATATGGTCTGGCTTGATGACAGCATGCATATCCTGACCGGCAGTTCTGCTTAAATTGTGACCACTCGAGGGGTCATTCTGAAGGTGATAATAGATTCGATGAACTTCAACGTTATGTAATGCAATCATGGTAGGTTATTATTCACTCCCCGAAAAAGTGAAAATAAAACGATCATAACCTATTAATAAAAACAAAAATAAACAGACGGCCAAAACAGCGCCACCCTTCCTCTCTCACCGTTACGCCTACCAACATCGCCAATTGTTAATACTGTTTAAAGGCATAGTACACGTTTGGTAATGACTCTGAAAATTAATGGCAATACAAACTGTCTTGGTAAGAAGTACAGCAGCTTCGGGTAGTAAAATGAATTTTGAGAAACCTTTAACTTCGAAGTACTACGGTTATGGAAAATATATCACTTTTTATTCCCCAAAATTTGAATCTGAGAAGCATTTCTGTCAGAAACGCTTCTCAGACAGTGTATTCCTATGGATAATATTCTTCCTGCGTGGAAATATTTGCTCTGGTTTTTCGGTGAAATCTCAAAAACGCAACCAGCTTTTGAAGTGAAATTTTGACAGGCTAGTTTTAATGTACCTACATTTATATACGATTAACACAATCAGTGTAGGCTCCAATTACCAAACGACTCTGTACTGTGCCTTTAATTCGTGTCTATAAAGAGGCACGTGTCGTCGTTGTTGTTGTTATTCTTGTTTTGCTTTTATAAACCAATTTTTATGTAAACATAATCAGTTGGTGTTTTATTTTCTTTGTGGTTAATTTGTGTTATTCTGAATTTCCTGTCGGAAATTGTACCGGAGCTCGATGTGTACAATAATGGTCAATAGAGGGCGCACGCAGTAAATAGAGGCACAGACGTGAATAGAAGGTCGAACAGTCTGTAGGAAATGCACCGGTCGGGAAAAGGAGGAAATACTTCAAACTAAAGGGCAATGACAAAAACAAACAAATACATGGACACAAAACAAATAAGCATACAGTTCACTATAAAGCTACATTGACGTTTCAAAGCAAAACATATGCAGGCGACAACTACAACAGTACCTCTTGAAAATAACTCGAAAGTGGGAAAACACAAGGAAAATCCATATTTTGTTAATATCGATACCCGACATTTAACACATTCAGTCAAAAGAGAGCTGGCCCATGTCATCACATTGTTTTGTCATTACAAGAAAATCGCCACTAGACCGTGAACAGTCGTTGTTTATTATTTCGCTGAGAGCAACAGATGGTCATTGTCAACATGAATTAGCCGCCGGGCGACATGAGCGTCAAAGCAACACCTGTATGCGACTGGCAACAGAGCAGCATTGTTTGTTTACCAACATGTTGACGTCATCAGACGCCATCATACGTCACACAGCTTAATTTACACTGGTGTCGGGCTTTGTTTTCTTACGTGGAACCGGATGTAATTCTTTAAAAAAACCGAATAAAAATGAATAAAACGTGGGAAACACTAATGTACACAGTTTATGAGTTAACCTACTTTTTGTTTAATCCAATGCTAAAAATAACTAACTTATAGACGCAATTGCGTATTTTTGTTTTAATCTCAAAAAACGTTTCCTGTCAGATCTTTACATCCTGATAGAGTACAGAAAGAGACAAAGAATCTCCCACTGTTTTTTTTAAAGCAATGTTGTTCTGAACTTATGCTAAATGGCACACAATAAACAAAACTACAAAAAAAAAAATACAAACATGATGAAAGAAAACAAATGATAGCATGATTTTTCTCTCAAAATTGTGTGTGCCAGCTACATTGGTAAGATTGAAAACATAATTGTTCACAGATGTGCACATAACTTACATGGTATAAAGATGGTAATGGTGGTAAACTTCCTTTGAAATATAGTTTTGCTTAAAATGCTATAGTTTTTAGGAAATGAGTAAAACACTTAGTCTTTATCGAGCGTGTCAAAAAAAAACCGATGTTTAAAACAGTGAAAACATAATGGGGGTTTTCAGACCGATTGAGCTTAACATTTCACAGGTTTGTTGTTTCACGTATTTGGATCACATAAAATGTGGATTACTAGTCTTTGAAAATTACCAATGTTGTAGGCCCCCTACATGGTGCTTTAAAAAATGGCCTTTTCGAAACGACGGTTTGGGCTCGGGCTTGGGCCTATAGGCTCCATCAGTTGTTAAAAAAAAAAAACACGTGCGGTTTCCTTGCGGACTTCACCCAAAGCGGACGGACCCCAAGCCAGAGCCAAAGCCCAAGTGCCTTTGTTTCTTAGTTTCAGCTCAAGCTGGTTGAACTCTTTTACTTATGTCGATGTTCCGTTTGTTATTTGTATGTGCTTTAAACTATAGGCCCTAGCACAACAAATTATTTAAATATTAGTTTAATGATTTTTAAAATCTGGATAGTCGAGGTTTTATTGGGTCTCACAAATCTATGATGATAGTTTTTTTTAAATTTATTATTATTATTTTTATTACCTTTGTCTTGACCCATACAATTTTAAATGTATGTATTTTATTGTGTGAATATTTGAAATAAATACCAAACGACTTATACCAAACTACCCATTGGAAATTAAACTGCGTTCCGAACGATTTACAAAAAAAGGAAATGTTTGTCTGTAAGTCTGGACAACACAACAAAACAACATCAAAAACAAACCACCAAAGCAAACATCGTCCCAATCGACCGCGCTTTCAACATCTGTTGCTAATTTTACGCTTTCCAAACCATATCCGTTTCGGTGAATTATATTCTATTTCCGTGCGATGTGTGTGGTAAATTTTACTAACCGCATTATTTTATCAGACAGAATTCGCTGGTACACATTAAAGGCACAGTACACGTTTGGTAATTGGAGCCTACTGATTTTGTTAATTCTCTATAAATGTAGGTACATACAATAAAACTAACCTGTGAAAATTTCACTTCAAAAGGTGGTTGCGTTTTTGAGATATCACCGAAAAACCGGAGCGAATATTTCCACGCAGGAAGAATATTCCCCATGGGAATACACAGTCTGAGAAGCGTTTCTGACAGAAACGCTTCTCAGATTCAAATTTTGGGGAATAAAAAGTGATATATTTTCCATAACCGTAGTACTTCGAAGTTAAAAGTTTCTCAAAATTCATTCTACTACCCAAAGCTGATATACTTCTTACCAAGTAAGTTTTTATTACCATTAATTTTCAGAGACATTACCAAACGTGTACAGTGCCTTTAAGAGACCGCAATTATTTTATCAGACTGAATTCGCTGGTACACATTAGGCCGCACAGTTTTTAATTACCGGAAATAACGGATACGGGGGCTAAGTTATTTCTGTATTACTCGATGAACTTTGGAATTGTGCGCCACTCTGGTGCGATGTCTATCTCGAGAAAGGGGGAAAACTCGAAATAATCAGGGGGAGTTTTTTTTGCGATGTTAAAGGAACATTACAGAATTGGTTTTTGCTAACAAAACAGTTGCTGGCAGTGTATAAAGCACTTTATGTAATCCACCATATACATAAACTGACAAACCTGTAGAAGTTTGAGATCGATCGGCCATCCGGGTGAAAAACCGATTACACATTTGCATGAAATCATATAGATTCAACAAATGAATAAAACGCTCACTGAGCGATAAACTCCAATCGGAAAATTAGTTTATTCATTTCTCGTCAAATATGGCATTTCAGACAGAAATATTTCAAGGGATGTTTTCTACTATCATCATCATTAGACCGTGTAAGGTTTATGCAAATCTGTGATCAAAAGTATATTTTACAATTACCAATTCTGTAATGTTCCTTTAAGCCGCACAGTTTTTAATTACCGGAAATAACGGATACGGGGCCGATGAACTTTGGAATTGTGCGCCACTGGTGCGATGTCTATCTCGAGAAAGGGGGAAATCTTGACATACTCAGGGGGAGTTTTCTTTGCGGATGTGAACCCTTTTCTATCAAAAACATGGAGTGGTTTTATGCATCATGAAGCAATGTATTCATTCATGGTTTATTCCCAGTGAACTGAAACAGGGAAGGAAAACACATTTTTTATTTTGTATATATATTTTGGACAAAAGAAATATTTGTACTACTATAATATCTTCCTGTTAATAAAATCAAGGAAACAAAATGTAAAAAGCGACCATCACTGTGACCCGACACGTCCGTCCGAAGATACCCTGTGGACTGAAAATACTATTGCCTCACCAGCGCACGTATCACCAATAAGGTACTCAATGCGCTTTAAGAAACACTGAAAAAATGATTTAGAGACCATTTATGTAGCAAGGTTTACAAGGTGCTGGAAGATGGTGAAGAAAGAGCGTTTTAGTGGGAGACAGCCCAATTAGGGAAACCCACCCAATCAAGGACCGACAACTCAATCCACATGCAATTGCAAGGCTGCGGTCCAGGATTCAAACTGGGATGACAGAGGCAGGCAGGGATGTGAACACTGGGCAAACCTTTGAATAATTCACTGCTTTATCACCAACTATGAAGAATGACCATAATTACCGGAACTGCACCAATCTTGATAATGAAGACAAACATTGATAACAAGAACACCTCAATTTGCGTTATGACGAGTTAATCGGGTAGGCGTTCATGAAGTCAAAACACAGTAATCGCGGTCGAAGAGTAATTCTAACCAAAACATAACAACTTGGCAAAGCCTTTATAAAATGCTTCATAGTAAGGTAAAGATTGTGAAAGATAGATTTGTGTACGTTAGCAAGCATAGAGAAAGGTTCACTGGAGGCCACGTTAATCATGTTTTAAATTTACAAAAGTGCAGTGCGCCACCAAGAGGTTGCCTAGGCCAGGTTTCCCCCGTCTTGATTAAAACATAATTAATCTAACACAAGTATTGTTCGTTAAATATGCAAGATGTTATTTCCTCGTAATTTGTATTGTTTACGAATCTACATTAACCGTATTTCTTTAAAAAAAAACACAAACAAAAAACAATTCAAAACCAAAAAACCAATCAAATTTTAAAGACCGTGGGAACCAAGAGAACCAATCTTATCACTTGATATGAAGTCGATAATTATTGTCGCTGGCGAAATGACCAGAGCTAGAGATAAGCGCGGGAGTTATCAAAAACAAATTCCCCTGCGTTTTAAAACGGATTTCCGATTACAGATTAATACTCTAAAAGCCGATTTCGTTAATAGGTCACCTTCTTAGGTCTACCGCAGTTAAAGGATCCGCTCTAATGGTTCGTTTATGTGTTTACAGTCGGTCTTACGATATGACCAGTCAGCAAATACAAAGTCAATCTGTGTTTCGAAAATACATGAAAACGGGGGTGCCACTACAGCAAAAGTCCATCCATAATTAAAACACGACACAGAGCCAGGTGTAATATTTTGTTGCTGGCTACGCAACATCCAATTTTAATATACTACTTGACCAGTACAATATCTTCACCATATATAATTAACTTCGGCTTTTATTCTTCGCTCTGAAATGTCATTTTTTCGCCCCATATCGATACAATAATCTCATTGTCTATGAATGCTGACGAATACTTCAACAAAATAAAGCATATCTTTTTGCTAAAAAAAGGGAATGAAATGATGGAATGTATGGTAATTAAATTAAAACATTTATGGCCCCGTTGAGTTATACAGCAATCAATCAATCAATCATTTTGTTATAAGGTAGGCAAATGCATTTCTTTTATGAGTGATTTATTGTTTATGATCTCTGCCACTATTCAATTAATCTTGAGGAAGTATCAGCGAAAGAATTTCTTAAATCCACAGGAATGATTGACTAATCCCATATAATCCCCCTAAATCCAGAAGGAATCTCTTAAATATTCTTTCTTCACATGAACACCTTGATTTAAAAAAAAAAAACATCAAGGATAATTTTGCAAAGTTCAACCAACAAAATCAACAGGAAATATTGAAAGCACTTGCACATCTACTTTATCTATTTTATAAAATTTGCAGTAAATAATTCAATAAAATAAAACTCTTGGTGTTAACTACCCTGCCTCCAGGTTCGACCTCAAATCAACCCTTTTATTTTTAAGATCACCTGTTGGAGAGGGAAGCTTTCTTGTCATAAATACAAAAACTAAGTACTGACTTTTAAATTTACGTTTTACCCTCCCACTGATGTGTGATACTCAGTACTTTCCAAGTCCTGAGGAGAAAAATCCACAGGCTACTCAGGTGGGATTCGAACCCACAAACCCTCATTCAAGAGCATGCGGACCCAACTTCATTCTAGAGCAGGACCCAACTTCATTGCAAAGCGACTCAGGTGGGATTCGAACCAACAAGCCCCGCATTCTAGCAGGGCCCAACTTCCTTGCAAGACTACTCAGGTGGGATTCGAACCCACAAGCCTTGCATTCGAGAGCAGGGCCCAACTTCCTTGCAAGACTACTCAGGTGGGATTCGAACCCACAAGCCTTGCATTCGAGAGCAGGGCCCGACTTCACTGCAAAGGCTACTCAGGTGGGATTCGAACCCACAAACCCCTCATTCCAGAGCAGGGCCCAACTTCAGTGCGCTGCTTACTGTGGAACTATGTGCTTACAGCCCATAGAATCAAGTGCTATACAGTACACTGTAAACGCAGAATTCTGCGCTAAGCAGTTCCATGAAATTGGGCTTAGATGTCTCAACAGGTAGGACTTGAAAACCAATGATAGACACGTGCTTATCTCACCTCATATCAGTGTCAAGCTAAAAACTTATACAATAATGACTTCAAATTGTTTGATGTCTGCCTACTGCTCATCATGATCTAAAGACTTCATGAAAACTGAATAATACTTTGTCAACAGTACATTTGTTTTGCTCTAAAAGCTATCAAATAGCAGGTACTACGTAACCATGGTGCTAAAAAAAGGGCAAATTCTTAGAAATTACATAATCATCCCATGGACTAATATCATTAAAAAAATCTTGCAGGTACCCTCTCCGAAAGTTACCTAATATCAATGTAATCAATAACCATCATAATTAGTCTTTTCCATGAAATATGGTAATTACATCCGGGCATGCCTACCAGGCACTATTGGTTGGCAAATGCCACAGAGTTGTGCACTAGGCAGCCAGACTGCACAAATGCATGGGGGCAGACGACACAAATGCGTGTGCCTTAGGGCGCACACGTATTTGTGAGTCTGCCTCATACAAAAAAGGCGTGACATTCTCTCATATTGCCAACCAGTAGAGACAGTGGCGACCAAGGAACTTACATATTTCATTGGAAAGGTCTATTCCCACTTTGCACGGTCAGCCATTTGCATGTAGAACCTTGAATTGGGGACAGCAGTGAATAGAAGCATTATATAACTCTGTATAGACGATGTGACCTGTGACATCACATGTTTACAAAAGAGCCACAGAGCCTGGACTTCCGGCGGGCACATTTTACACAGCTCAATGGAAGAATACAACAAATCTTATGTTTTATGGAGATCGCACTGTCTGATTTTCCTCAACTTTTGATATGAAGAAAGGGGGGACATCTCAAAAGCTGTACAGCTGTTGCTTTTGTAAATTTTGAATTTATGTGAAAATTATGACACAAAGTATAAATTTTCCCATTGAGCCTGTGTAGCATCTTGCCCGTCAGGAATAGCATTATAATGTGCGAGGTCACCACTCTGGAACAAATGTAACATGGTCTATTGTCACGGTTATGTAATGATCACTTTCATCCAAACAGATCATAATACAATGGCATGAAGTCGAGGCTCTACATGCACATGGTGGATCCGTGCATGTAGTGAACTGCCCTCTAGAGGGTTCAACTTCCAAATGTCCCTAATTTAATTCTTGAACTTCCTTTAAAATTTTGATGTGCTGGAGAAGCCTGTGTGAAATTTGAAAAATTATTGTCTTGAAGATCGGGGGGGGGGAAAGGAGACTCCATACGCCCATTTAAATTACATTTTCAACAATAATATGAACATATTGCACAATTATTAGTTAAGTATGACCAGAATGCAAGCTACAGATAAATAAACCTAGTGCTACATTTATCCACACCAATGCATTCCTCGCAGGCCAACAATTCGTTTTGTTCTGTACACTTTGGTGAATTATGCCCATAGATTAATATAAAAATTGTTTTATTGATTATGACAAAACACAAAAAACAAGCCATCAAAATCTGATTTGGATTTTTGATAGCTTTGTTTTGTTGTTTGTCTGTTTTTGCTCCTCTAAATAAATACTACATTAGAACATCAAAAACAAAACAAATACTGATAATCGATGGATGAGTTAATATTTGTTTTAAACAACTTTCACAGAGAGACGACGACGATACACAGTGCAGTGCGCCCTCTACAGTTCAGAGGCCATTTTTCCTTCAAGCGGTAGGCTAAGAAAACAACATCACAACTCAGCACCTGACAGGCAGTTTGGCACCTTTAAATAGGGGTACAAAATATTCAAAACATTCACCCACACCTCAGGAAAAACTGAACTATAATTCGCCGTGAAGTCAGCGGAGAAATACGACCCTTTTCTGCTTTTACTGCACGCAAACCACACAAACAAAAAATTAACAACCCTGTCATTGCAAGGCAGGCCCAGCGGGACGACCAAAACCTTGTCCTCCTCTTTTTGCCACGATACACCGCGAAACCTGCCACTCCCGGGCGGACCGTAGGGGGGCATTGTAACGTGAACCGCCCGTAACGTTCAAGTACCTCTCTTACGTGTGATGTCACCTATCTGATTAAGTTATATTTTTCCTTCTATGACCCTTTTCGAACTGCTTTGTTTAGGCTCCACGGCTCCTTCAGTTTTCTTGAAATCAGACACTTTCAAACCCGGGGCTGGTCGTAGGCTGGAGATTAAACCATGGTTTTCAAAGAATGACCTCTGCCTCCAGGATTGCAGAAAAGTCGTGACGCGTATCTCGCTCATCCTTCATAAAATCCGCTGCTTAAAAATTAACAGAGCTTCTACCTCTTACACATCGTCAAAGATCCCTTTCGCACTATGCGATGTCCCCAGCCCGCTGCTGCGACCCATGGTGTTATCGGACGAGTACCCGCCGCTGGGCCGCCCGCCGGACTTCCTCCTGCTGTTGTAGGCGGGCACGGCATCGGTGAACTCGGCTGCACTCTCCTCGTTGTAGTCGATGGGCTCGCTGTCGCGGAGTAACTCCACACGGGAGTCTTCAGGCTCTCGTCTGCTGTATTTAGCTGCAGAAAATTAAATTAATAATCTCATTCAAAATTCATATTTCAAAATGTATTGTAAGTATTATAATTCAAACGGCGCCTACAAAGTGTTAGCCAAAGGGGTGTCTTGGTGTCTTTTGGACACCCTGTTTTAAATTTGGACACCCTATTTTATCTGTCATTTACATGTAAATGTATAGTAAGTGAACAATTTGGACACCCAGTTTTTAAATTTCCAACAAATTTGGACACCCTTTTACCAAATCCTGGCTAAAACCCTTATCTGCGCCTATAGTAGTCAGATTGTAAACAAAACTAATACAACTCTACTGTTCAATACTAATTCAAACAAAATCATAAATACGTCAATAACAAACTTTGTTAATTTTTTTAATTTTGTATAAAAAAAAAAAAATTTGACACAAAAAGATTGGAAAGCATGAATGGTCCAAAATTAATGTGTCCAAACTTACCATTGAAAAAGAAACGAGGTGATATAAAGAAACTCAAATTATACTACAGGTTGTCGAAAAGCGTAAAACTTTCCTAGACACCGTCTTCTTCTTCTGTATTCCGTAACTTAAAACTTCAAGGCAAAATGACTACATCATGAAAAATTTTCAAAATTATGAGTTAAAAACGCAACACGAAAGAAAAAGGGGGAAAACAAAAAGTACAGCAACCCTCACCCTTTGTGCTGAATGAACTGGTGCTGGTACGACTCGTGTCACTGTCGCTTCCCCTGGGCTTGCTACCGAAGCGAGTACCGCTGACCGGCCCCGAGCCGTTCTCCCGAGTCGGGAACTGCTCCCGGAAGTTTTTCCTCCTCGCGTCCCCGTCAATTTGCCGCTGACGGTTTCTTTTCTCTGCGTACGAGACGAAGCGAAGAGACACGTTAGAGACAGGTGTTTTTGAAAAGGAATTTTTACCGTGTAGCTGTGCAGCGGCACGCCGGTGAACAACCTTGTTCGGGCGCAATACAATGTTGCGAGTCCGAGCACAGAAGGATATAGGGCAAAATAAAAAAAAAATACATATTTAGCGTCCTGCCTTTTTAAAAAAAGGAAGGAGGGCCTTTTTTTTTAAAAATGGCTGCCAGACACATTTTTTAAGACAACCGGCCGGGCTATTTTTGATGGTTGCCAGGTTTTTTCGGTGTGATAAAGTAAAAAATTTGATCTTATGTATATTTTAGAATAGATTTTACTTCGTCAGAGATTGTTATAATTGATCCTTTAAAAAAAGAAGAAAAAAAAAAAAGAAAGAAAGGAGGTGGCCTCTAAAAAGGAAGCGGGCGGGGACGCTAAACATGTTTTTTTGTTATTTAGCCTAACATACAATGTAGGACTGTAACCAGTCTGTGGGTGACGGACAGACTTGACGGCCAAGCAGATCAAATAATTGAACGAGTACGCCGTGGTCGGTTTAGAGTCTCGCAGGACTCACCTGTGAGTTTAGGGTTGAACTTAATCGTACTGGTATGAAACTAGAACCTGCATATACCAAATTTAAGAAAAACAAGAAACTATTTTGGGTGATGTCCCTTAAAGGAACATTACAGAATTGGTTTTTGCTAACAAAACAGTTGCTTGCAGTGTAAGCACTTTATATACATAAACTGACAAACCTGTAGAAGTTTCAGATCGATCGTCCCTTCTGGGTCACGAGAAAACAGTGAAAAACCGATTACACATTTGCATGAAATCATATAGATTCAACAAATGAATAAAACGCTCACTGAGCGATAAACTCCAATCGGAAAATCAGTTTATTCATTTCTCATCAAATATGGCATTTCAGACAGAAATATTTCAAGGGATGTTTTCTACTATCATCATCATTAGACCGTGTAAGTTTTATGTAAATCGGTGATCAAAAACTATATATTTTACAAGTTTTTTTCTTACCAATTCTGTAATGTTCCTTTAAATTATTGAGGAGAGCTCTTCGCACCCCTCAGAACCAAACTTCACACACACATATATAAGTCTAACAAGTAAAGTAAAATTAACACACGATTGTTATCAAATCCGACTGTTCATGGCGGTTAATCTAGGCACGCAAGTACCTCTAATGTTTCATACTGCGCAGAAACCAGATTGCAAAGTTGGATCTACGGATGGTTACATAATCATGTTTATTTCCTGCAGCAGATAAAATTTATTTCTCTACAATTTTCTAAATCTCCTCAAATCCACCTTTAAATTTTAAGAAGGACTATTTATTTGCACTGGCCTCTGACATAGTGCAGAGGAAAGAGATTGCACTCACTCTCCTTAAAAAGTGTTCAAGTCGCTCGCTATCCTTTAAAAGTCTTCAAGTAATAACCTCAATTTCAAATCACGTTTTGCAAAAAAAGATTTAATTTCCAGATTGTTCAAAAGAACAATCTCTAGCAGCAATCAATCAATCAATCATACAAAATTTATAAAGCGCCTAAATCAAAGGCTTGCTCAAAGGCGCTGAGGCACAGAGGAAACAAATAAGTCATTGATGGTAAGCCTCCTGAAACAAGAGGGCTTTCAGAAGTGTCTTCCATGTGTTGAAGGATGTTGTGTCCCTGATGTGATTTGGAAGTTTATTCCAGAGCCTGTGGCTACTAAGTCCAGGCCTGGAATTACACGGAGCCCACAGAGGCCATGGCCTCCATTGCCCTGGTCTTGGCCTTGGTGCCCCTTCAAAACTGTCCCATAGACTTTAAGATTTTCCAACGGAAGTGCCATTTTGCAAAAATGAAAATGGCCTTGCCCTTTGAAGGATGATATTCCAGGCCTGTATAATGTCAGTATTAGTATTGTAGTAAAATTTGAAATCTCCCTTATTTTGAATGGAAAAAAAAAAAAAAACACCCAAAGAAAACTGATCGAACCTCGTTTGACGAGCTGCTGCCCTTCACTCATTAGATCGGTGGTCATGTCTTCGTCTCCGACAAACTGCTGGAAGCCGAGGAAGGACAAGCACCGGCTGCCGAGATGGAAGTAGGTGGCAATGCAGAGGAGTACGACGGTGATCGGGTAGTAGATGTAGAACCCCGCCTCCATGAAGGGTAAGACGTCAATATGACGTCCCATGATCTTTGTAATTGATGGATATTAAAAGTAATCAAAGGTTTATCCAAAAAATTTAACCCTACTACTCTCTCAGTATTATCCGCGATCGTTGGGCGGATGCAGGTCACACATTCTGTCACTCACAACCACACAAAAGCCCACAATCAGGTGAGTACAAAAACAAAATTGAATATCCGAATATTTGTGGATAGTTGGCCGGCGGATACCCGAATACCAAATTTTACTATCCGCCCAGGCTTTCTCAGTATCAATTATAAGCGAGCTAACAAACCATTTGAAACCATTTGAAACCATTCGACGGTAAGGGTTGTGTATGGTGGCACAACTGTGCACAGAACTACACTGTGTACTGCGTAGATGCATTCACCACATGATATAGCAGGCTGGCATAGCTTATCTGCCATTCAAAACCACAGTGGATGCTATTGAATGGTCAGACAGATAGTAAACACTTCTTTAAGACTGCTCTTTAATTACCGGCTGAAGGCCGGGGGGAGGGGGTGGTAAGGTGGATTGAGGGGGACACGTGGTACTTTGTAATCCAAACTGTGATGTTAATGAAACTTTGCAACTTTTGAAAACGGGTGGCAAGTTTGCTAAAAAACAAAAAAAAAGTATTAAGTTCGTCTTCCCTGCCACCGATTTCACAAAACTCTACGCAACTGCGCAAGCCCACTTCCGCAAAAAAGCATAAGCTGTGCACCACTAACACAAAACCTCTTGCACAAGCAGACTTACGCAGTTGCGTAAAGTTTCGGCTGAAATCAGCTGGGCCCAATTTCATGGCTCTGCTTACCGTAAGCAAAGAATCGGTGCTTGCGGAAGCAGGGAATTCCGCGCTTACGTCAAGCGTATTTCACAGGTTAGCGGGGAATTTCGGCTTGTGCGCGTGCGTACTCCACGTAACTAGGCATTCTACGCTTGAATGGTCACCGCAAGCGCAGAATTCGGCGGTAAGCAGAGCCATGAAATTGGGCCCAGCTGGACTGAATTATTTGAATGAAAGGAAGAAGCTGGACTCACCGATGTATAAGATGTCTCAATCATGTCTTGCTTGCCGGTTACATGTCCATCCAGATGGATCAGCCCCAAGAAGTTAAGGCAGAGTGATGGGGTAAGACGGCACAACATCCTGGAAGAAAACAGCCCCCAAGAAAAGATAACTGTAAGAAGTTTGAACGTTTTCAACACTCCAACTCTTGGAGTTGAGCAACCATTCAACTGCACGGATTGTGAATGGTGAAACAACTGAGCAGAAAACCATCCACTGTGTATGTGAGTGTACTGTGCCGGTGCATTTACCACATGATATCATGTTGCAGGCTGGCATAGTTTATCTATTGTTCAAAACCACAGTGGATGTTTTTTTTAATGGTCAGACAGTAAGAGGGTTAAGACATTTCAACCTCTCGGCAATCTCTGTCAACCTTTTGCTAATCTCTGCGGTTGGAGATTTCAAGGAGCGTTTTGTCTACGCCATCTAGAGTTGCCCGCAAACCAATTCATCATCTGGGAACCATGCTCAAGACACTGATGGAGGGCAGTGGTGTCAAGACTGCGGAGAGGAACTCAAGACACTGATGATGGAATGGGACATGTGGGGCATCCGTCACCGTGCCCGATGCAAGTGCGAGTTGCAGTTGATCGATGACAACAGACTGTGCAAGTCTCGCGCGTATTCCTACATTGCTTTAAAGGCAGGATACACTTTTGGTAATTGTCAAAGACTAGTATCCCCACTTGGTGTATCCCAACATATGTGATGCGATCAAGCTAAATGAGTCGTTTGTCGGTAAATGCATTATTGAATAACAGGCCAAAATAGGTCGACAAGGGTCTACATTTCTATACATCTCTTGGTGTTTCGGCTTCCATAACTTTTGAACCAAAGATGGTATTAACACAGGGTTTTCATATCCTTAAAGCTGAGATTGTACTTCTTTCAAATAGAAAAAAAAATTGACAAGGGTCGACAAAAGACTCATTTAGCTTGACTGCATCACATATGCTTAAAATAACAAACCTGTGAACATTTGGGCTCAATTACTCATCGAAGTTGCAAGAAATTAATGAAAGAGAATACACCCTTGTTGCATAGAATTGTGTGCTTTCAGATGCCTGAAGCCTTTTTTCAGATTCAAATATTTTAGTGAGAAATTACATCTTTCTCAAAAACGACATTACTTCAGAGGGAGTTGTTTCTCACAATGTTTTATACTATCAGCAGCTCTCAGGTGCTCCTTGCCAAGTAAATTTTTATGGTAAATGTATTTCTTGAGTAATTACCAAAAGTATCCACTGCCTTTAAAGCATGAAGGAAACAAACTAACACTCTTGGTCCCGATGTTCGAATACGCGCAAGACTCGCAAAGTCTACGATGAACACAATAATTGGTATGGTGCCTAATCACCATATAAGTGAAATAACCAAACATGGGATGAGAGAAAAAATCAAATGGTCCTCGAATGGGATTCGAACTCAAGACCCCTGACACTCCGGGCAGATGCTCTACCAACTGAGCTATGATGATGACAAATGAAGATCTGAATCCAAATAAAAGTCTGACATTTCTCCTCCTCGATTTTCTACTTACATGCCACAGAAGAGGAGGCTGTTCTCATCAGTCTGATGATGAGGAGCCAAGTAGTAATAGTTGAACACACGCACCTTGAAGACAGTGTAGTAGGAGCACCAGCAAAGATACGCTATGATGATGCACGACAAGATCTGATGAATCAGAAAGAATCAAGATTCAAGTTGGTTTGTTTTCATCATGGTCTTAGACAGGCATGATATTTGGTCCTCGGAAAAAAAAGTAGGAAAATTCTTTTTGCACAAGGGCTGACTTACTTGTTCATATGTTTTAGGGATTAACAGACTTTTCAGGCTATCTAACCCTCCTACTGTCAGTGACTCTTGGCAACATTTTCCAGTGAGTTGACCAACCATTTGAAACCATTCGACTGCCAAGGTTGTGTACGGTGGCACAACTGTGCACAGGGAACTAACTGTGTACTGTGTACTGTGTACTGTGTACATGCATTCCCTCATGGTATCATATTGCAGGCTGGCATAGTTTATAAAACCACAGTGATTGGTATTGAATGGTCAGACAGCAAGAGGGTTAAAGGCAAAGTTTACCTTTGGTTTTTGGGACCGTTTGATTGTTTTAATCCCATATAAATGCAGATATATACAATAAAACTAACCTGTGAAAAGTTCATTTCAAAAGGTGGTCGCGTTTTTTAAATACTGCCAAAATCCGCAGTGAATATATCCACGCACGAAGAATAATCCCTAATAGGAATACACAATCTGAAAAACTTTTCTGACAGAAAGGTTTCTCAGATTCAAATTTTGGGGGATAAAAATTGACATCTTTTACCATATCCACAGTATTTTGAATTGAAATATTTCTCAAAATGCTTTATACTATCTAAAGTTGCTTTACTTCAAACCAAGTAAGTTTTTATTTCCATTAATTTTTAGAGCAATTACCAATCGTATACCTTCCCAGTTTTTTGTGTGTTTTTTTCCCAAGGGCAAACAAAATTGGAAATCAGACTAAAGTAGGAAGACTATCATGCCTGTCTAAATTATGTGGACTAAAAGACTAACAATGTTTTGAAAACAGTACACAGGGGAAGGAGGAAGGGGGTCGGGAAACAAGATGAATCTGCAGTCAACCATGCCAGAAACATCGGGGGCAAACCAATTCTCAAAAGACAATTATACTTGGTTCTTTTACGTGCATTACCCAACAAACAGGATTTATGTCCCATCAGGAAGACAAAGAAATTATGATTAAGCAACTTGCTCGAGGACACAAGTGTCAAGACTGGGACCTGAACCCACAATCTGACTACACCAACATCATAAATGCACACTATAATATTATTGTTATTTTTATAATAAAATCTGTCATAACACAAACCTCAATGCAAAGATAATTGTAGTCCCCCACGGCAGCGTTGATGACAATAGCGAAGAGGGAGAGCTCCGGATCGATGCTGAAGAACGTGACCTCGGACCAGACGACAACCAACGAGAAGATCAAGAGGAGGATGGAGATGACCTTTAACATCGTGGGCATCAACCAGACGTACCAATACCACTCCACCGACGGGGAGCAGACGTAGCTAGCCACGAAGGAATAGTTGGGGTCGAAGGAATGCTTGAATTGTCTGGGGAGAGAGGTTGAAATTTGGAAAAAATAAGGGAGCGTCTCAAAAGTCAGAAGGGCAGGACTGTTTTGATTGGTTCGGTTAGGCATTCCAGCTGGGCGTACATGGAAAAATAAGGAAGCGTCTCAAACGTCAGAAGGGCAGGACTGTTTTGATTGGTTCGGTTAGGCCTTCCAGCTGGGCGTACATGGAAAAATAAGGAAGCGTCTCAAACGTCAGAAGGGCAGGACTGTTTTGATTGGTTCGGTTAGGCATTCCAGCTGGGCGTACATGGAAAAATAAGGAAGCGTCTCAAACGTCAGAAGGGCAGGACTGTTTTGATTGGTTCGGTTAGGCCTTCCAGCTGGGCGTATATGGAAAAATAAGGAAGCGTCTCAAACGTCAGAAGGGCAGGACTGTTTTGATTGGTTCGGTTAGGCATTCCAGCTGGGCGTACATGGAAAAATAAGGGAGCGTCTCAAAAGTCAGAAGGGCAGGACTGTTTTGATTGGTTCGATTAGGCCTTCCAGCGGGGCGTACATGGACTGATCCGCTGCGACCGGTCGGGGAGTTCTATTGAATTTAAAAATCATTTCCATCATGCATTACTACATCCTGAACAAGAATTTATACAAACTCATTAGCCTGAACATCTGATGTCATACTTCGAGGCTCGTGAATAAAGCCAGATACAGGCCTGACTGGATTTTGACCTTTTGTACCTTTGACCTTGCATTCATTTCAAGCAGAGACTTGCAGTCAATTCACACGTGTGCATGTACACATATAACATAGTGAGTAAAACAACATTACATGATGTACAAACAATATGCACACGCTGCATGCAGACGATCGAAAGTGCAAGCTGAGAAATTACATCACCTTGGACCAATCATAGCACAGATATGGACAGCTTACGTCACTGCACGATAATCCAATGAAATCATTGGGCCTGTCAGACTAGTGCTTGTCTTTATCCTTGCGGATAAAGACAAGGGACCAGTCTACAAGCTCATCAGCCCATCCAAGAGGTCTTGGATGAGACCGGTTGGGCCGAACGAATGTCAGAATGTCTCACTAAGGTGAAGATAGATCACTTGTGACTGGCTCTCCCTGCTTGACACTGGGCCTAATCTTTCCCATTAGTAGAATTTGTAGAATTTCATTTGTAGAATTTCAAACTTTGCAGGAGATGGTTTCCCTTCTTACCGACATCACATTTCTAAAGCTACGCGGGCTGTTTTCTGGTTATGCTGGAGTACTAGGCCTAAGGTACGATACGGGACTAGAGCCTGAACAACTCACAAAGGTGAAGATAGATCACTTGTGACTGGCTCTCCCTGCATGACACTGGGCCTAAATTTTTCCCCTTCATTTGTAGAATTTCAAACTTTGAATGAGATGGTTACCCAGTCACCTGGTCTCTCACCTGGTAAGGTTGGCCTCGTTCTTCTGTACATCCTCCAGGTGGAGTGCCTTCTTCATAAGGACGTCCCACTGAGCGTCTGTCCTCTTCTTGGCCTGTGAGGCGAAGATCAGCTTCCTGTGGAGACGGACTAGCTCCTTCTCGGACGGTATCTGCGGATAAGATATGAAATGTGAAAATGCAAGTAATTCGATGTGATTCTATTTCAAATGAATCATGTTTTTACACTGTCACCCTAAACTGCATAGAGTTAGACATAATCACAAGATCTTTGACTTCAGGCCTCTTTTGCAGGCTACCATACTTGGCCACAGGCCTAATTATAATGTGCCAGATGCTAGCACATTTTAATAAACCAATTCCAGGGGTTATGAGCGAGCAAGGCATACCGGGAAAAAAAATGGTGGGCCAGATGGATCACCAATGGAACGAGGCTGGGCTATAATGCTCGTAAAGAACCCAGTACATTTGTCGTTAAAGAGAACGAGTTTGCCCCGGTGTTTCTGGCATGATTGGCGCTGCAGATTGCGCTGCATCCCTTGTAAACTTACAAACTGCTACGTAAATGGGTCTCATAATTAAACAAAGCTCTGTACAACCATTGTAAATATAACACACGCTTTGAGATGCAGTAGAAAAAGCGCTTTACAATTCATGTCTTATTCTTACTCTTACCTTTGCCATTATAACTAAGACCCCTCACAATTTGAATTTAAAGGTGTAAAGATAACAAAAGGCTTCAAAACATAACTGGTGCCATTGTTGCATAGATTATTAGTGAGATAACCCCACGGGATACCGGCAAACATTTTGTCGAGAGAATTCCTGGTGAAGAAGCTTCGCTGTAACGGTCTCCCGAGTTCTCCGAGACCTGTCTACAACAACATGCTGTAGCCCATATAATTATGCACACAACTGCTGTACACACAATGGTTCAACCACCTCAGCGCACGAGTTGAGGTTATTGATAATGTAAAGCTACCTTCAATGACCTTTGTGTTTCCTCATTCAACCAGCTGTGTGCATTGACTGGCCACTGCATGCAGTAGACAGAAATGTGCATTCTGCTTGATTTAGACTAAATGTAACAAATATTTCAACATAAAAGGTACTATTTTACCAGTTTGGAAGCTCATAATGGAATAATTATAAAAATATTGTTAAGGGACATTCTTGTAAGTAGTTTACCTAAATAATAATGAATGAATAGCATTCAGAGCTATTGAAAAGGCTGTTTGTATGTTGTGTATACGGAGCAATGATTTGTTGACACTAAGGTGAATGTTGTATATATTTAGGAGGTGTTAGTTAGTTAGTCGTGCTAGCTTCGGCTGCCATATACTAAAATTGGATTGATACAGAGAAGATTAGCATGGCCCCTGCGCAAGGATGACACGCAAAATCGTGAAGCGTTCCATATTTTTTCATATTTTTTTTGCATTCTGCAACTTTTGGTATCTTGGTGTATCTGTTGGAGAAGTTTGGGCCACGTGCAGACTCGGGAAAACCAATCTTTTCTTAGAAAGATTTGTTTTCTTTGAGAGCAGTTGACCTTTTAGGTTTCCTGATGCCACATCACGTGGCTTTGCTGGGGGTCAGGTCATGAGGGGGTCGCATTCATCAGTTTGTAGATTATTAGTGAGGTAACCCACTGGGATACCGCAACCATACACAGATTCCGGCTGCCTCAGTAAGGTCATGACCTTCCAAGTTGGCGGCTTTGGCTAACGGCTACAGTTTCAATGTGTCACTGCAGTCAAGAGTCAGGAGCCAAAACGATAGGGCAGTTGGGTTGGCGTAGTGGTATCTTGCCTTGCCTTTCCAGCTCTGGGGACCCCAGGTTCAAATCACACAAGGCACTACGTGGATTGGGTTTTTCAGTCCCTGCCTGATTGCGTGGGTTTTTCCCTGAAATATTTCTCTTGGAATTTCCTTCCACACCTAAAACTGTAACTTCCTTCATTGTCTTCTCTCCACAGGGTTCTTGGCTAGTATAGTGATTAAGTTCGCTTTTGAGAGTCCTTGGCTTCACAACCAGAATTAAAAAGATGAAAACAAAATGAAAGGAATGGAAGCCCTAGCCGTACCTGCGGCCTGTTATCGGAGTAGTCCTTGAAATCATCCAGTGTTTCGAAAGAGACTCTTGGAAGTTATCAGGACACTTGCTGATGATGGTGTTGACGTGTCGCCGGACGGGGTTGTTATATCGGACAGCGTCTGATGCTCGACGAATATCCTGTCAACAGAAGAAAAACACACATCTTGTCTTGAACATTCCAGGGTTTGCCATTAACATTTTTAGCGACTGGCCAGCATGACCAATTAGCTTGTCATTTCGCTTATTCGTCAGCTTCTTCACTAGTCCATATTTCAAATGAAACAGGGAAGCTTTTCGACATTGAACTAGCCAGCCCACTTGGAGAGACCTTTGACTGGTTCTCGGGTGTTTTTACTGGTATTTGGCCGGCGGACCACTGTTAGAGGCCCTGTACACTATGGGTAAGATCGAAAAACACAAATGTTCACAGATTCACACATAACTTACATGATTCATGTGAGAAGCATTCCTATTGAAAATCAAGTATGGCAAGTGCAAAAGGTGACGGACCAGTAAAACGACAAGCTATTAAACTGGTCTTGCTGGCTAGTCACTGAAAAAGTTAAGGTTGGTGGTCTTCCTATTTCATCAATACCTTTGTTCGGGGGTACGTGTCAGCTGCCGATTTCACGAAAGACATCAAATGCATAAGTCCACTTGTGCAACATTTATTGCTCAAGTTGTGCACCGCTTTTAACACAAGAAATCTTGCACAAGTGGACTTAGGCAGTTGCGTAACGTTTCATGAAATCAGCTGCAGACCTCATACATGTTTATACTGCCAGGTAAGCCAGGTGTCGGACCCTGTCGTATTGCAGTCGTCCTCTGTGTGCGTTGCGCCCGTTCACTCTTATACAGCACGCAATTATCACAGCGCACAAATTGTTGTTTGTGTGCGTTGCGCCCGTCGTGCGCTCTAATACAGGGACCAAATGTTCTCATTCTAAAAGCCAATTGTCTCCTCCTGCTGAGTAGCTTCAATAAAATCAGATCAAAAATGACGACTTTGTTTTACCTCCAGAAGATCTTCCAGTTCCTCGGTGGCTTCGGACCTCTCCGTGCTGAGCTTCGCAATCTGGAAGTAGGTGAAGTTTAAGAGATAGCCCTTCCTGGACCGAGCCCAGTACTGGCGAGGGACCTCCACCAGGCCGTAGCCTAACAGTAACACCAAGAGGAACAGACCCCAAGTGTTGCTCGCAGTGATGCCTATCACTTGGAGTTTGGACCTGTACGGCAAGACAGCATGGTGAGCGTCAAATCTTCTGCTTTGATTTATAGTGTCTCATCACATTTTGAAATTAATTTTAGTCCCTGTTTGGTAGCCCTGAAGGGACATTGAACGTAAATATTGATGTCAATACTCACAACAAAATATATGACTTGTGCCCCAAGTCGAATGAATAATGACGCCAACATTTCCGACAATTTTCACGACTTCATGCCCCAAGTTGTCAATATTAACATCCATATTTAGGTAGTCATGGAGATAACGGAAAAAATTGAGAGTAATTGTTCAAAAGTAAACGCCCTGCAGGGTAAGTAAACGCCCTGCAGGGCAAGTAAACGCCCTGCAGGGCAAGTAAACGCCCTGCAGGGCAAGTAAACGCCCTGCAGGGCAAGTAAACGCCCTGCAGGGCAAGTAAACGCCCTGCAGGGCAAGTAAACGCCCTGCAGGGCAAGTAAACGCCCTGCAGGGCAAGTAAACGCCCTGCAGGGCAAGTAAACGCCCTGCAGGGCAAGTAAACGCCCTGCAGGGCAAGTAAACGCCCTGCAGGGCAAGTAAACGCCCTGCAGGGCAAGTAAACGCCCTGCAGGGCAAGTAAACGCCCTGCAGGGCAAGTAAACGCCCTGCAGGGCAAGTAAACGCCCTGCAGGGCAAGTAAACGCCCTGCAGGGCAAGTAAACGCCCTGCAGGGCAAGTAAACGCCCTGCAGGGCAAGTAAACGCCCTGCAGGGCAAGTAAACGCCCTGCAGGGCAAGTAAACGCCCTGCAGGGCAAGTAAACGCCCTGCAGGGCAAGTAAACGCCCTGCAGGGCAAGCAAACGCCCTGCAGGGCAAGTAAACGCCCTGCAGGGCAAGTAAACGCCCTGCAGGGCAAGTAAACGCCCTGCAGGGCGAGTGATTGCCCTGCAGGGCGAGTAAACGCCCTGCAGGGCAAGTAAACGCCCTGCAGGGCGAGTAAATGCCCTGCAGGGCAAGTAAACTTATACTGATTTATATGGGATCGAGCATACCACTACAATCATCGTCTAACAGTTTGGGTGTTGAGTTACTGAACGGTGTTGAACTGAGGACTGCACTAGTAAACTGATCATTCTTACATGGGATCAGGCATACCACAATAGATTCTCTAGATGTTTTATGTGACAGCATCCCACGATGAAATTTGTCACAAGGCCCTACTAAAAAATATGATGCTTACCCGTCTAGCTGCAGGTCTGGATTAGCAGCGACGTAGATAAGTAGCACACCGAATATAAGCAGGTAGCTGCCGTACCAAATGGCGTTCTCTATGAAGGCCGATTTGAGTTTACCACTGATGGTGAAGTCTCCCGCGTTTGCGTAGGATTTCATGAGTGGCATGATGATCCTGAAATTGAAAAAGAAGGTGGGATTAAAATTGCTGAAAAACCACGCAATGCTTAGTGGTTAACATAAAAGGCGTGTCGTGGCGAGCGGTTAAGAGCACCGGACTCAAGCTCCGGTGTTTCTGATCAGCAGAGTGTGGGTTTGAGTCCCGGTCGTGCAAATGGCGTACTGAAGCAAGACACTTTGCTCTGTCCTTCGGATGGGACGTAAAGACGTAGGTCCTGCCTGTTGTGTTTATCACTTGTCGCTAAGAGAAGGGTGCTAAACCCAACACGCGGGACCTACGCCTTTTGCCCATCCAAAGGACGAAGCAAAGTGTCTTGCTTCAGGACACTAGTGTCAAAACCCAAACTCAAACCCACACTCTGCTGATCAAAAACACCAGAGCTTGAGTCTTGTGCTTTTTACAGCCCCATCGCGACTGAAATGGGTAACGAGAATTCCCTAATTTAAGCTCACCACGTCAGCAGGAATGTTGTCCAATACACTATCAACCAAATATCAGGTAGGATGTCCTCTGGAATGTAGCTCCACGGCTTCTCGCAGACTTTTATCGTCGCGTCTCTTGCAACTCTCGAGGAGGAAGAGGCGTTCTTGAGTGCGGTGACGTTAGCCGCGGAGGTAGTCAGGATTTTTGCGGGGACTGACTCGAATGTTGACAGTCGTTGCGTTGTGGCCATTTTATGCATGCTTTCTTCCACGCATTGTTTGTAAAACGTCTGTGAAGGCAAACCAAACAATAAACTCAAGTGAAAATATATTCATTAACAGGCCTGGAATTTCATCTTTGAAAGGTCAAGGCCATTTTCATCTTGCAAACGGCACTTCCATTGGAAAATCTTAAAGTCTATGGGAAACTTTTGAAGGGGCAAGACCAGGGCAACAAAGGCCATGGCCTCCGTGGCCTCTGTGTAATTCTAGGCCTGGATTAATCTTGGGTACAATTTCACAATCTACTTTCAACAACACTTGGAATATAGAACTACAATGTTCACATACACATCTACACAAGCCTGTTGTATTTCATAGAGGCATTGTAATTGTATGCAAGGTTCTCCCCAGGTTTATTCAAAACTGAGGGTGCATTCTAGACCAACATATTTGAAGTTTGGCCAAAGCACACTGGATTGAAACAAGCTTCATAATAAGGGCACAATAGAAAAAGCGAGGGGCACCATGTCAAGAAGCAAGGGGCACAGTAGAACAAAAGCTTCTCGTAGGGGCACCATGGCAAAAGCAAGGGGCACAGTAGAACAAAAGCTTCTCGTAGGGGCACCATGGCGAAAGCAAGGGGCACAGTAGAACAAAAGCTTCTCGTAGGGGCACTATGGCGAAAGCAAGGGGCACAGTAGAACAAAAGCTTCTCGTAGGGGCACCATGGCAAAAGCAAGGGGCACAGTAGAACAAAAGCTTCTCGTAGGGGCACCATGGCGAAAGCAAGGGGCACAGTAGAACAAAAGCTTCTCGTAGGGGCACTATGGCGAAAGCAAGGGGCACAGTAGAACAAAAGCTTCACGTAGGGGCACCATGGCGAAAGCAAGGGGCACAGTAGAACAAAAGCTTCTTGTAGGGGCACCATGGCAAAAGCAAGGGGCACAGTAGAACAAAAGCTTCTTGTAGGGGCACCATGGCGAAAGCAAGTGCACCATGGCAACTGCCCTTGGTTTGTGGGTTACCTCAAGACCAGCTTGTATTTGATAATTTTGAAACTATAAAGTACTCCAAAATCCTCGTTAAGTTGCTGAACAGGCTTTCAACGAGTACCAGCATAGAAATAGACATAGAGAGACATGACATGACGATTTTGTCTATCTTATTTTCATTTCATTGTGGACAATCTGTGCTGGATCAAACATCTGCCTTCTGAGAAACAGCGATTACCCCCCCCCCCTCCTCAGGGCACCTGAACTCAATAAAATATGCAACCATAGTCATAGCCATAAAGCCGTTTGCAGTTTGACTAGTTACACACTGACTTGCTGCAGTAGTATGGATAGTGCCAGACAAGATCTAACCACAGGGCACGCACATGTTAGAGGTCGCCTCATTTATCATTCATAGGAAATGTGGGCATTTCAACATTTCATGTATTTTGATTGCTACAATCGAAATAAGAACAAGTGTGAATGTGCTCAAAATCCCTGACAAAATATAAACCGTTTTACATTGTTTTTGCAAAAAATTAGTTAGTGGCCTGACGTTTCGACCCTAGCAGAGTCTTTCTCGAAGGCTAAATGACAAGACAACACACATACATGCATACAAGGGGGACAAAAGCAGTCAAGTGGAAAAACATGAATACAGAGAGTGGAGAGAGAAAAGCAAGAAGCATTCAGAAAAAGCAGGGGGTAAGCAGGGACTATGAAGACAAAGGGGGGGGGGTTTGGAGGGAAGGGGATGGCTATACCACAAGAAGTTGGAAACACAAAGGACAAAATGGAAGGTTGGAAGAAAAGTAAATAATTAGTTAATAGGGCAGACTAAAAATATGGATATCTGTGGGGGAAAAGGGAGAAGGCAAAGACAAAGGGATTAGTCATTTCCTTCTTGGATGTTCAAACCATGGGGTTAAAATTGTTTTTAATCAAACATTGATTAAATTATGAACATTTTACAGGTTGGTTGTCGAAAAATGAATTCCCTCTTGCAAAAACCGCCAATGTGTTATATCAGCCTTTAAAGGGAATGTTTACCTTTGGTTTTTGAAACTTGTTCGATTGTTTTAAACCTATATAAATGTAGATATATATACAATTTCAAAAAAAAAAGTGTTTTGAGAATCATTCACTTCGAAGTAATGTGGTTATGGAAAAATATATCAGCCTTCGAGAAAGACTCTGCTAGGGTCGAAACGTCAGGCCACTAACTAATTTTTTGCATTTATACTACAGGTCCTTTTGGTTGGTAAGCAGTTTGCAACAGCTAATTCTAATTTCTCATATATACAATTTCAAAAGGTGTTAGCGTTTTTGGGATATCGCCGAAATTCCAGAGCGGTTATGTCCACGCAGGAAGGATAATCTGCAATTGGAATACAGAAACGCTTCTCAGATTCAATTTTTTTGGGGGGGGATAAAAACTGATATATTTTTCCATAACCACATTACTTCGAAGTGAATGATTCTCAAAACGCTTTATACTATCGAAAGCTGCTGTACTTCTCGACAAGTAAGTTTTTATTGCCGTTAATTTTAAGAGTGATGACCAAGCGTATACCTGGACCCTTTAAGATCAACATACATATGGCTGTTTGATGTGCCATGGAGCTCTTCATTTTCTACCTCCAGGGATTTATTGTCTGAAGGCAACGCATCTGTCATCAAACACACTGGCCAGTTCAACCGTTCCTTGCTGTCTGGTGAACCCCTTTTTAAATGTCAGCAGAATCCACAATTGTTTTTTTTTTTTTTTTTGGGGGGGGGGTGGAAAACGTATGTTTAGCATTTCACAACAGGTGCTAATCTTGCAATGTCCAACCACTGTCTGGTTGTATTTGCCTAAATTGAAATGTTTATGTAGCTCCTGTATTTTAAGTTGAACATCTGTTTTTGTTTGTTTTACTGATTGATTGATTTTGAGCCATCTGAGGCAGACAAATCTAAGTTGAAACATGTACTCCCTCTGCCTCTTGCCCACATGTGACCTCAATCTGCCAATATCCTCCTCTCTTAAGTCACTCCACACTAAATTGTTTGGACTTGGATAAGACTGGAATGCCTGACTCAGAGATAAGCAATTGGTACTTTAGCCAAGGCCCTCAGTCCTCCTGAATCCTTCCTTTTGGTAAAGAGGATTATGGAAGGATTTGGGAGGGTAAGGGTTATGGAATCTGGGAGACTGATGAAGACCGATATTTCCTTTTTGTAAGGACAAGGCAGTATTTCGTTTAGTAAAGGGTATCTTGAAAAACTCTTGAGGAAAACACTGGAACAATTCAAGGAGCACCAAGGCAATGACTGATGCAGGCCTGCTACATGTACTTCCTTCTTTTAAGGGCAAGGCAGTATTTCCTTAAATAAAGGGCACCTCACTGAGGAAATACATGTACTGGAATACTTCAAGGGGCAACAAGGCAATGAGCAGGGGCATGATGGCCTGCTGATGCTTTCCTGACTTCCCTTTTAAAGGAACATTACAGAATTGGTTTTTGCTAACAAAACAGTTGCTGGCAGTGTAAGCACTTTGAGTTATCCACCATATACATAAACTGACAAACCTTAGTTTGAGATTGATCGGCCATCTGGGTCACGAGAAAATATTGAAAAACCGATTACACATTTGCATGAAATCATATAGATTCAACAAATGAATAAAACGCTCACTGAGCGATAAACTCCAATCCAAAAGTTTATTCATTTTTCATCAAATATGACATTTCAGACAGATATATTTCAAGGGAAGTTTTCTACTATCATCATCATTAGACCGTGTCAGTTTTGTGTAAATCTGTGATCAAAAGTATATTTTACAAGTTTTTTTCTTACCAATTCTGTAATGTTCCTTTAATATACATGTATTGACACAAATGTACACATGCAATCAATGTGACATTAATTCCTGATAACTTCCCCCATCATCATCATTTCTGTAACCTAGCATCAAGCGTCTTGACTCGAGTCTGCCTAGCAGAGATCCATCTCAAATTTCTGGGGGGGGGGGGAATTCATGCAAATTTCTGTCTTAAAATCATGATTAGAGTGTGCAGTGTAGTGGAGACGGTTCTATACCCCCCGGCAATGACCGACGTCACTGCAATCAAAGTGCTGAGTGCATCAAAAGCCAATACGTGCAGTTCTCTTTAGAAAGGGAGTTCAGTGGCCAAATGTCACTTCAAACACCTGAGGAGCAGTGTACATTGTACATGAAAACCTTACCATGTGGTCCCGGAGAGTAATTTCGCCCCGCATTTTTTTGCAGAGTGAAATATTTAGACTGAGCATAGAGTAGGGATTGAGCGTGCTCCTCGCACTGATTGCTTATAAATCCAAACGATGGTATAAGTCGCAACCGGTACATTTTTTTGTAGAATTTTGCCACCATGCTACGTGTACATAAGGGAAATCGTTCACTGAGGCTGATGCTAGTTCTGAAAATTATGTTGTGTCGTGGCCGAGCGGATAAGAACACAGGACTCAAGCTGTGCGGTTTCTGATCAGCAGAGTGTGGGTTCGAGTCCCGGTCGTGACACTTGTGTCAAAAAATGAACCTTACATGTAGGTCCTGTGTGTTGTGTAATGCACATAAAAACAACTAGACTTTATTTCAAGTCTGAGATCACGGTTATTATTTGCATCAGCCACGCAAAACGCCCCTACAGATTAGCTATGCCCTGTAGGCTAACAATGTTGGGGATTAATCCACAAGAGGGCGCTATTTCAGGCAATATTGTATTGGCTGTCAGGTAGACTACTAAAAGCCTTGATCACAGACTTGAAAATAAGTCTAAAAAACCAACCAGTTTGATCACTTATCATGAAGAGAAAGGGTTCGCCCTGGTGTTCCTCGTTCGATTGGCTGCAAATTGCGCCACAGCACCTTGTATAAACCATTACATATGCTGCTACATGTATGTTAACCCTCCTACTCTCAGTGACTCTTGGCAACAATTTCCAGTGAGTTGACCAACCATTTGAAACCATTTGACTGCCAAGGTTGTGTACGGTGGCACAACTGTGCAAAGAACTAACTGTGTACTGTGTACATGCATTCCCCATGGTATCATATTTCAGGATGGCATCGTTTATCCATCATTCAAACCACAGTGAATGGTATTGAATGGTCAGACAGCAAGAGGGTTAAGGAAAAGATCTCAGACTGTACTTCAACACGTAGCTCTGCAGTACCTTGCAGGAAAAATACTGAGGGCTTTGAGACCGACTAAGTTAATGGCAAACCCTTAATGATATTCAAACAAACACGTGTACAGTACTCGTATAATTTTATAAACTGACACAATTATGCAAGTTGTGCACACATGCATAAATGTACATGGAGTGTTGTTGTAACAGTGGGTCATCTTTATTTATACATTTTGTGTGAAGAAAATTAACTGCAGGCCTGATACTTCGTTCTCAAGGGCAAGGCAGTTTCTCATCAGTAAAGAGTGCCTCTTTGAGGAAAATCTAAATTCCTTACTGCATTTTAAGGACAGCGCCTTTGTAGGCCTGCAAATGTCATCCAGAATCAAGCCGAGTATCACAGATGACTATAATGCAAGGATAGTACACTATACCCCCACCCTTAAAAGTCACATAAGTTAAAACATACTTTAAAAAGTTAATACAAATCCCTTTTTCCAAAGGGTTGTTTTTTAACCCCTGCTCGCAGACCTATGTCCTCTTGTTATAATGTGCAAACAAGATTGGACAGGCTACCACCATTGTTATTCAGCTCAATGGACGGTAAGTCCAAGCGTTCCGAGATTCCAGATGGGTGTGATTCACAGTGAGTGCCTAAACTCATAATTATTTCCTCACAAGACAACAACAAATTAATTGGCCGAATATAATGATAATATAATTCGGGAGGCTAATCATCCTTACTCGCAGCTGAGGAAGCTGAATTGCGAAGGGCACGGCTACAACGTGTTCAAGCCAAGGCATGGAAGGGCGCTTTTGGCAGCCAGCCACATCGACCATAGGCCTATACGACCACGGAGCACAGCCTGAGATTGAAAGTGTTTGATTTGTCCGGTGGGAGGAAAACCGGAGGGCCCAGAGAAATCCCTCACGTTATAGGAGAGAACCAACGCACAACTCTACTCACATGGCCCTAGCTGGGTATCGAACCAGGGTCACATTGGTGGGAGGCGAGCGCTTTACGCACAAGCCAACCACGCCACTATTTTTTCCGGTGCTCAACCTTTGTTGTCTTTCCTTTGTCAAGTCAGGGTTTCATTGTGACAATGATAGTTTCAAAAGAAAAACAATTACTCCAGAAGAGCCTCCAAAAAGTGGGCACAGAAAATGTACACTGTGTCAGCACGTTTTTTTTCTCTCTCTCTCACTTTGAATCTGGTCTAGTAAAAAAATATCTGGTCGAGTAAATATTTTGAACTACAAGCCCCAAATTTGAGCCCTGCCAATGTGTCATAAATGCTCATACTATTATTATTATTATTATTTCATCATATTACAGCATGCTAAAAATAAAGATTCGTGCCATAACTCCTCGAGTCAGGCTACATGTACGTCCCAAAGTCTCAGATCTCAAGGGTCTTTTTGCAGGATCCTTGTTGTTCCCAAAAGTGTCATCTTATTAATAATAATAGTGGCTTCTTATATAGCGCTCATATCCGTCACTCAGTGACGCTCAAGGCGCTTCAACATTCAGTATTTTCCTGCAAGGTATTGTGGAGCTACGTTTTGAAGTTTAGACCTATTCCTTTACATAGCACCATGTAATGGTTTACAAGGTGCTGTGGTGCAATAAGCAGCCAATAAACCAGGAACACCGGGGCGAACCCCTTCTCTTTTCGATAAGTGCACTGGGTTCTTTTACGTGCATTACGCAACACACGAGACCTACGTCCCATCCGAAGAATGCAGCAATGATGATAAAGTGTCTTGCTTAAAGGACACAAGTGTCACAACCGGGACTCAACCCACACTCTGCTGAATTATTATTAAAGGTAAAAATTGAATTCTCCCAAACAGGAAAAAACAAGACAAGAGAACTCCTTTAACGTACAGTATTGAAGGCAGTGTGTAATTTGTTCATACACCCTAGTGCACTTGAATGAGGTATGACGTACAGTGCAAATGAACCTACCCATCGGCAGTGAATTACAATCCACAAATCCTATAATTCAAGCGAGCAAACTACTAATGTAGCGTGTTTTCGGGATTTTACAATGTGGCTTAGCTCTCCTGATTTAGTTGTGATGTGGTATTCTCCTGCATATTATTTTATTAGACCGCAGTGCTCTGCCTTTAACTTAATTGATTTCCATGTCCCAGTTGCACTGCACAATGCCAGAGGGGTAGGTCTATTTGTCTAGCTCTGAAATTGTTTGGAGTTGTGTTCGGAAAAGAGAAGAATTTTGAAAAACGGGTCATGTGTATTAAATTTATTAAGCCTTAGTGCTTTTCAAGCCAAGTAGGCCCGTCAAAAGCGCCCTGAAGTATTATAACCCCTGTTCATCGCAGGCCTTGAATTTCATCTTTGAGAGGGCAATGCCATTTTCATTTTACAAAGGGCACTACCGTTGGAAAATCTTAAAGTCTATGGACAACTTTTGAAGAGGCACCAAGGCCAAGAGCAGGGCAACGGAGGCCATGGCCTCCGTGAAATTCCAGGCCTGTCATCGGGCTCTAAGCTTTCCTGAAACCATCTCAACTCCTTAGGAGTATGCAGCACCGGCAGCCAAACAGGCACAAAAAGTTGCTAATCATTCACATCAATAATCTCTACCCTCAGAGGTACCCATTTGCTCCTGGATGAGAAGCAATTATGGTTCTAGGTGTCTTGCTCAAGGACACAAGCGTTATGACCAGGATTCGAACCCAGGCTCTGATGAGCAACTTGGCCACCAGTGCCCAATTTCATGGCTCTGCTTACTGCCAAATTCTGCGCAAGCGATCACCATTCTTCGATTACAGGGCAAGCGCCGAATTTCTTCGCTAGCTGTGTTTACAAGCGAAGAATACACAGTAATGTGGAATACACAAGTGCACAAGCAAAAATTCCTTGCTAACCTGTATACGCTTGTGACGCAAGCACGGAATTCCCTGCTTCTGTAAGCACCAATTGTTTGCTTATGGTTTAAGCAGAGTCTTGAAATTGGTCCCAGAACTTGAGTTTGATGCGCTAGACTGCTAGACCACGACACGCCACTATTTGTTACATGCTACATCACTGACCAAAACAACACTATGAACTATGAACAATTGGCTATTCATGTTAACAAATTTACACGCCAAGAGAACTCCACTAATAGACCCTCGCTAGTGCGTACTCTCCCTACTGGTGGGCAAAATGAGTGCACTTTGCGCCTTTATGTATGGGACTGATGGTGGCGTGACGCACACGCGTTTGTGCGTCAGCCTAGTGCACAACTCTTCTGCGTTTGTCAACAATAGTGTCTGTACGCATGCGTGAATGTATACATTTTAGCACGTTATGGGAAAGGTCCATCTGGTCAAATGAGGACAGGTCTGTAATTTTTACTCAAGCCACAGCTCTGTTGCCCCTGGTCTTGGCCTTGGGTGCCCTGTCACAAATGTTCCCATAGGCTACTTTTCTAATGAAAATGGCCTTTCCCATCCAAGATCCAAGATAAAATTCCATCTGATATTTGCCAGCGGTTTACAAGCTCCATTTTCAGTACATTGTTGCTTCCTCAAAAAAGTAAATAAATAAAAGGAATCCCCTTTTTTAAAACCAGGCAGGTTCCAATTGTCACTACAAATATTTGGATTAGGCAAGTCTGATGTAAAATGGAAGACCCTTCCACATCCTCCTCCTGGTAACTCAGGACCTAAATGTTCCGACTTGGTCTGATGAAAGGATAGACCCTCCCATACCCTCTACTCTATGGTAAATCAAAACTAAGACTTCCTCAAAACCAATGTCTTGACTTGGATAAGATTGGTTCCTGTTCATTGATAATATACAGTCAATTCTTGTTAAATAACAATATCGCTGGAACTGGCCAAATTACCTCTTTACAACAGGAACGTTGTTATAAGCGGACATCAAAACAAAGAAACCCAAAGCCAAGAAATGAGATTTGGGACTTTACTTAGAATGTACTCTTTACAAGCAGAACCTCTTTGTAATAGCGCTCTTTATTGAGGGTGAGGGTTGACTGTAATATAAAAGTGTCTTTATGATGCGCTTTTTCAAGCCAACTTCAGGCTTTCAAAACCTTGTTACTACCTCTGTTTGCTAGCCCCTAAGCATGAATTCCTAAAATTATCTTGACACCTGAGGAGTATGCAGCACCGGCAGCCATATGTTTTTTTTCTGTAGTCCTACACTGTCAAACAACTTCCTGAATACATGTTGGATTTTTTCGGGGAATTAACGATTGTTGTTTAAAAAACAAAACCATTCGGTGGATTTGGGAGGACTAGGGCTAGTGAGATTAGGCAAAATATCTTTTTTAAACGTGCTTAGCGTCCTGCCTTTTTGAAAAAAAGGAAGGAGGAGGGCCTGTTTTTTGTTTTTTTGTTTTTTTAAATGGCCCGACATTTTTTTAAGACAACCGGCCGGGCTATTTTTCAAGGGTTGCCAGCTTTTTTCAGTGTGCTAAGTCTAGAAATTAAATTTATTCTTTTTGTCAGAGATCGTTAAAATTTATCCTATAAAAAAAATAAAAATTAAAAAGAGGCGACCTCTTAAAAGGGAGCGTGCGGGGATGCTAAACATATTCAAAAAATTAATATTTGGCCATTAGGGTTTTAAGTAATCATACGAACCGTTGAGACATCCAATGGTATCATGAAGATGATGATGAAGGAAAAGTACCACGATACAAACGTCGTCACGGTGACCAATATATGCTGTTTCCTCCAGTCGCCATACTTGTGCAGCAGAAAGGCGGACAGGAGAAACACACAGGTGATCTCACCGATCAGTGGTCCGACGCTCATGGTTGAACCTGGGTGGCTTCCAGTCGAACGATCAACAAGAGTGATTTGTAGACTCCGTTTGATAAATTTTACATTTTGGGGCGAACCTATCACTATCAGTGTTCTGTCATTTTACTGCAGATCAGTAAAATATCTCTGAAGATACTTTTACTTCCTAAACAAGTTTTTATCGTCAGTTTGTCATCATCCTCAACAAGTTTTTATCAACAGTTTGTCATCATCTCCAGAAAACTCCAAATATGGGCTTTTCTTTTGAAAACAAAAGTCTTTCAAAGTTATCTGTTATTTTCTTGAGTTCTAGGAGTGTACATCACTGGAGTGAAACAAGATGCTCATTGTACTCGAGTTTGTCAGAGTGAAACTAGCGCAGAGTCAGTTCACTGAAATCAACTCCTTTGGTCCATGTGGTAAGCCATGATGAGAGCTCTACCTGAATTTGAAAAGAGAAGAGTATCATGTTTCAATCAGTTAAATGTTTTTAAACTGTGGTTAGATCAGGTCCTTGCTCTGTCATGGTTAGATCAAGATTGGTCGACAAGAAACTGAAGACTGCAGAATTCTGCAATAAGAAAAGGATGCAGGAAAATAATGAACCATGTACGTTTATGCAGGTTTATTTTTTATAGGGCATTGGTATACCGTTTGCTGTGAACACAACATGGCAGCCAATCACAATTTCTTCGACCATGTCAACACTACTGGGCCCAATCTCATGGCTCTGCTTACCGCCGAATTCTGCGCTTGCGATCACAAATTCTCCGCTTATTGTGCAAGTGCCGAATTTCTGTGCTAGCTGGATATAAGGCAAAGAATGCCTAGTAACATGGAGTATTCACAAGCAAAAGTTCCCTGCTAACCCGTGAAATACGCTTGACGTAAGCGCGGAATTCCCTGCTTCCGTAAGCGCCGATTCTTTGCTTACGGTAAAGCAGAGCCATGACATTGGGCCCAGATAAAAAGTAATTTGAATAAGTACGACTATTTTCAACATATTTAAGGGTTTAAATTTAGCTTCAAATGTGTTTTTCAGTCCATTATGAACATGATGCTGTCACTGTCACTGTCAGCTGTTGTCATCAGGGCCCAAATTTATAGAGCTGCTTTTTAAAAGCAGAAAATATTGCTTAACATTTTTCTGCCGAGCAGAAATCAGCAGGATACCAGTCACGAGTTGTCAGGTTGTACAGGTGACATGGTATTTTGGCTGGCAAACTTATTCTGGTAAGCATAATTTTGTTGTGCTTAGCTACTTTTTGTGCTTAAGCAGCTGTATGAAATTGGGCCCAGCTAGTTGCCAGCTACTGCAGTGCTACTGCTACTCGCCAAAATTGACACCTCATTTTCTGTGACTCATTCATTGAATTGATGAAGTGAGTGAGTGAGTGCAATGTTTTTTCATAAAAATAATTACTAATTAATTGCGGAGTTGAAATGTAACTTAGTTGTAAGTCAGTGTTTCAACTCAATATAAAAAATAAAATTAACCCCATTTTTTTAACAACCAAATTGTGCAAAAAGGGGCAGGACACCCCGGGCATGTGGGCACATGCTCTGACCATTTGCTCTACTGACGACGTGGAGCCGGCCGACATGATGACACTGACGACAGTAAATTGAGTAAACAGACAGGCCGAGTGTTATCTTAAATCTGTAATTTATTTTATTAGTTTACAGATGAAAACAATAAATAATTACTGTTTCCCACCTCACAATTTATTTCCAATCGAAGCATGGCGTTTGAGAAACATTGTTGAACAAACAATAATTCATAGTTGGTGACAATTTCTCGTTTAAAACGGGGTAAAAACATGATAAACGTACCTACTCACCGTATGTGTGTCTTGCCAAAATCCGCCACATAGATTATTTATGAATATTCATTGTGTGGGGTCAAAGTTGAAAGATCAAAAGAATAATAGTCTGGTATCCGTTGGTGGTGTGAACACAGACAGTAACTAGCCCCCCTGCATACTGTGATGTTAAAACTGGGTGTTTTTCCGCGGTGCTTCCGGGCGCTCAAAAATGTTGTTTGGTCATCACTTATTAATACTAGACAGTTGAAAAACGACAGCATCATCGGTGGAGAAAATCCCTCTGAGGATATGGCCGATAAATATGAGCTCAGAACACGTCTGGTTTGGGTGGATCTCGAAATGACTGGATTAGATGTGAACAAATGCCATATTTTGGAGATGGCCTGTCTGGTCACGGACAGCGACCTCAACGTTGTAGCTCAGGTAGGTCCATGGGTGGGACCAGTTGGGGGGTAGGGGGTCATTTTCAAGAGTAATACAAAAATACACTGTAAATGGTTTTTTTTGACAAGATTATTGAATTTGTTTTAAATGTTTTAATTCATTTTAATTTGAAGAAACGGAACCTTTTCTAAAGTTTGCGCAAAATCCAAAACTATTTTTAATTTTAAGATTTAAAATTATAGCCCGCTCTTTTTTCAAATAATTGTAATACTATAGAATATTATATAGATTGATTATTTAAATAGGCAATATTACTGAAGTGTCCATATGGATCAGCTCAGCTAAAAAAAAACATTGTAATTGTATACATGTAGCTTGTTTATCAGTACGGGTGCGTAGACTTTTTACGGGACATTCTTACCAGCCCTTCAATAGTCGGATTTCTTACTATGATCGGAAGTTATTGTCCTCTCAAAGTGGTAAAATCTGACAATGCTGAGACAATAATTATTAGGCAAGCTTTTCGGCAAAAGCGATCCAGTTTCGCACGGTGTGAATAGCGTCATTGTGTTCAGCGTGAAAAGGCCCCCTAGGCCGATCTTGGCAGGTAGTTTTTTCTGGTTGGGATAATAATTTTTTTTTTTTTACTTTCTTGTTTTCAATTGAAACACCCATAGAGAATACGAACATTTTATTTACGTTTTCAAAAGGTAAAATTAGTATTTTATTTTTCAAATTTCAGGTACATTTTACTTATTTGATTTATAACAATTACCAGTAACTTAGGTATTTTTTGAGATCGCTCGCACATGTTTTGCACACGGCACGTCAGCTGCATGACAACAGGATTGAATGCCTAAAACTAGTCATGTCTGACTATTGCAAGAAATCCCATCACAGCAAAAAATCCTGTAAAATGTCTATGCACCCGTACTGTTTATGGGCTATGCAGATGAAAGTCTGTATGTCTATCTATGGGTATGGTAAAAAAATTGAAAGTGTGTAAATGTGTTTCCTCAACATGCTCAATCATGCCTAAAAACAATCATTCATTTTTCAGGGGGAAACTCTTAATCCCTTTATGCCTAATCCTATTCCTAATCCCCAAAACCTTGTCACTTGCAGGCTCCTACTCTCGTCATCAACCAGCCTGAGGAGAGATTAGCCGAGATGGACAAGTGGTGTACGACGCATCACACAGACTCTGGTCTTCTGGATGCAGTCAGGGCAAGCGAGGTAACATCGATATGAGCTTTGGCACCTCTTTAAACATTTCAAAGGACACCGAAGCAACCCCTATATGATGAGAAGGTAGTGAACGACCCCTAAAGAGCTTCACTACAAGGATGCCCCTTGGAAGTCGGACCCCAGCAACAGACGGGGTTCTGCCCCCAGTGGTCAGGCCGGAAAACAACCACTGGCAGAATTTTCTGTTTCTGACCACCACACATTTTTTAAATTTTGAAATCAAACTTGCGATTTCCTTTCAAAGGTTTTCAACGAAGTGCAAAAAATTTCCTATTTTTGAGTACTTCTTTGGTTTGAGTGACAGATCCACCTCACGATGGTTTCCGTGGCAACATTTTTCCGCCAGTAAAAAAATCCTGGGCAGAACCCTGCACAGAGGTCGACAGCAAGGTCGGTTCATGGGGGCAGGTTTGAACCTTCGACGACAGAGCTCTGGCAGTCTGGCTGCCTTCCCCAATGTACAGAGTCAGACCTGGGCTCAATATGATCATAGAGCTCCTCCAAGCAGACAAAAGTGCTTAACAATATTCTGCTCGGCTAAATTAGCAGGAAACCAGTTGCAAACTGTACATAAGACATGGTGTTTTACTTGGTAACCCTTTTCAAGTATTAGCACGGTCGTTTTTGTGCTTTGTTTTTTGTTCCAAAGCAGCTCTGTGAAATTAGGTTTGAATTAGACTTGAATGATCTGCAGGCCTCGAATTACATGGAGACAACGGAGGCCACAGAGGCCATGGCCTCCGTTTCCCTGCTCTTGGCCTTGGAGCCCCTTCCAAAGTTGCCCATAGACTTTAAGATTTTCCAATGGAAGTGCTCTCTGCAAAACTGAAAATGTGACCCGCTCTGTGAAAATGAGTCTGACGTTGACAATTTAAAGAATTGGATTATATACATGGCTGGAAAGATCATACCAACAGCAGTAATTTGGTATATGTCTAAGCTCTGGGGTGTATCGCGTTGCAGAGTTACTCCTGTTTGAAATTAGCCAATATCTCATTTTTTGTTGAAAACGATTTACAAGTAAATATTGATGTTCAAAATTACCATTTCGCTCTACATATAAGCAAAAGGACACAAATTATACTAAAGTATGATCACAAAATTGTTGTTTTCATAGCTTTATTGACTAAAATTGAGTGTTCTGAAAGTTTACCATGCATAAAATAGATTTTAAAACAAGTAAAAAAAATATATATAATTTATTATTATTATTTTTTTTAAATACTTTCCACATTGAAACGTCCATTAAACAATAATGCAGTGGGCGACATCAGACTCATTTTCGTAGAGCGGGTCACGAATGGCCTTGCCCTCTCTAAGATGAAATTCCAGGCCCGGATCTGCAAAATCACCTCGTTATAAATTTTGTTCTTGCCCACCAGGTTTCAGTGCAGCAAGCGGAGTACGAGATGTTGGCCTTCATTCGTCAACACACCATGCCCAAGAAGTGCCCCCTGGCAGGCAACACGGTCCACGTTGACAAGGAGTTCCTGGAGAGATACATGCCGCAGTTCATGGACCATCTCCACTATCGGATAGTTGACGTTAGCACCGTCAAAGAACTATGCAGGTGATGTGTGCATTCTCAACTATTTAAACCCTAGAGAAAATAGAATTAGCTGTTGCGAACGGCTTACCAACCAAAAGGACCTGTAGTATGAATGCAAAAAATGAGTTAGTGGCCTGACGTTTCGACCCTAGCAGAGTCTTTCTCGAAGGCTAAGTAAACTCATGTCGGGACAAATCCGGCGGTGTTGTGTTTGTGTTTTAAACCCTTATTACAGAATTGGGGGGAAAAAACCCCACAAGACTGCAGGGCTTGTAGCTCAAAATTTTTACTGGACCGGAATTTTGAGTACAAGACCAGAATCGAAGTGAGGAGAAAAAATGCCAACACAGGTTAATAGTTGAACTGTTTGAATTTGAAAAAGCGCTAAGAGAAGATTTATCTCATTTGTATATTAGGGGTAAGTAGTCTTCGATAATCAACAGAATTGTGTTTATCAGACTGAGAATCAACATTTGAACACAAACACAAGACCGCCGGACTTGTCCGGACATGAGTTTACTGGCCCGATGCTAAAATCACCGGCCTCGGGCCAGCGGTCCAGTGTAAAATTCGAGCCCTGCTTAAAAGTAAGCTGGCCATGCTTTTGGACGAGCCATTGTTCTGCTGTGATTTTTTGGACTGGACTTGACTTGATGGAAGGTTGGCGCAGTGTTTTTTTTTTCTCAACCTTGCACCTCGCTGGACCCCGGTTCAAATCCCACCTCAGACCGGGAGCCTTGCATGTGGATTGGGTTTTCCCCCATTTGGGGTTGTTCCTCCCACATCTAAGAGCATCTCCTCTTGTTTCCTATTCATCATGTTTGGCACTAATTGTGCTGTTGGGTGTGTAATGAAACAAGCATAAGTGCGAACTTGAAAACTACTAAATTTTGTGAAAATTTCTCTTTGTGCTTTGTGCCAATTGTCCTGACAACAACTTTGACATGATATTGTTAGATATTTTTGTAAAAATGGTATTTTCTACAACACTTGGATTAAATAACAAATTTGTCTTTCTCGAAAAATAGTATGAAAATGTTCTCGATTGAAAATGAGCTAAGTTATGTTGGCCATTCTCTTATAAAAACCTGTTTCTTTTTCCTGCTATTAAACAAGTAAAGAGTTTTATATCAAAATTGTTGATCTCTTGTGAACTCTGACCTCATTTGTATTTTTTTTTTAGGCGCTGGTATCCTCAGCAATTGAGCAATGTCCCCTACAAGAAAGGCGCCCATCGGGCTCTTGACGACATCATCGAGAGTATAAAAGAACTGAAATACTACAGGAATAACATCTTCAAGTGATTTTTGAAATAAGGAAGTTTTGCATTTTGGCTGGTTGCATTTTGGCAGTTTTTTTGTTTTGTTTTAAAAGCGAAATTCTGTGGGCCAAGATAACTTCAAGCCTACAAATTTTGATAAGTACAGCGTAAATTTGCATAGCAGCTTATTCAGGTGACCAGCCAAAATGTAATGTGATGCACTCTGTTTCTCACTGGTTCTCTGCCAACTTACACTCGGCAGAAAAATTTGGACAGCTCTATGAGATTGAACAAGTTTTAGATTGAACAAGTTGAAGGCTTTCAGTATAAATGTACAAAGTACTAGTCAATTGTTTGAGCTTATTTGCCTAAATTTTGTTTGATAAATAATGTTACACGGGCACGAAGGCGAGGGCAGCAGAAGCTGTGACCACAAACGGACCTGGGCCCAATTTCACATAGCTGTTTAGCAGAAAATAGTGCTTAAACCCATTTTTTTGCTAATCAAAAAATTGAGTGGGGTACCAGTCGCAACGATGTAAACTTTATGGCATGTTGGCTGGTAGCCAGTTTCTGGTGAGCAATATTTTTCTGTGCTTAGCATTTTTTTTTTGTGCTTACAGGTTTTTTGAAATTGGGCCCTGATGCTTGGTTCTTGTAAGGGCAAGGAAGTTCTCCTTAGTAAAAGGGCACTTCAGTGAGGAAAATGTAAATTTTTACTGGAACATTTCAAGAGGCACCAAGGCAATGACCAGGGCCCAATTTCATAGAGCTGCTTAAGTACTAAAAGTAGCTAAGCAAAACAAAACCATGCTTACCAGAATAACGTTACCAGCCAAAATGCCATTTCACATGTACAATCTGTGACTGGTATCCTGCCTTTTTTTTTGCTTAGCAGCTCTATGAAATTTGGCCCAGGAGTCTTCATGAATTACCAGGGCCAGACTTCATAGCGCTGCTGAACGGTCGATTTTGTGCCGACTGTGCGGATTTCCAGGCGAACGAAAAGGCATGCCAACCTTTGAGTGCTTACTGTATGAAAATGTACTCAACGTAACAATGCAAATCCATGGTGAATGCGCAAGCTGGCTGCCCAATTGTCTTGCTTACCTTTGAAATACGCTTACTCATAAGCAAAATTTTCTGCTCCAATAAGCATGAATGTTTGCTTACCGTTAAGCAGCGCTATGAAATTGGGTCCTGGCCTTCTCTACGAGAAATTTCAGGCCCATTTATATTTCGCTTTGAGTACTTTCTAAACAGGAAAAAATAAAAGAATCTGTCCTCATCAAATTGCATGTAATCCTGTCTTTCAAAAACCAATAAGCATCTTTATGAAGTTGCAGAGCTGCCAACTCTCCCAGTATGTGCAGAAAGCTCCCTGAAAATAAACCAGTCTTGCCACGGTCTGATGAACAAATTTGCCAATCTCCCTGATTGCAAGATGCAAATGTTGGCAGCTCTGGAAGTTATATTGGAAATCTCGAGTCACGTATGAAGTAGGATTCAAAGCTATGAATGGTGAAGAAATTTGAGATTGAAAAACCCACTGGACCACTGGCCAGTGTCCATTAATTTAAGCATTTAAACTAAACGAGTCCTGCAGTCCAGTGTTTTTCCAAACACGTGTTTGAAGTATACAAGTGTAAGTATCGGTAGGTCTTCAAAATGTGTAGAAGCTTTTCATTTGCAAACTCCTACTAAATGTAGAGCAAATATAACAAGAAATAAACCACAATTGAAAGTGACTGGATACATTATTCGGGGGTTGAACAAAGACGAATTGACTAGAGTTGATTTAGTAATTCGCCCGGGCGAAATTTTGCCAGTCGGTTTTAGTAATGCAGGTTTTTTTTCTGCCATGTCCTAAATAGTATTTAGGTATGCTTCCGTAAAAATCAGTGATGTATCGTTCCTTATTAGAAAAGTGGAGCTATAAAATAATTTTAAAAATGAATGTATTCTATGCAACAAAATCCGATAATGGTTTTCAGAAGTTAAAGTCATTTATTTAATTGAGTACAAATACAGTAAACTGTGAATAAAAAGTCGGCACTAAATGTTAAATTAAGTAGAGTTGTCTTTAGTTGTCAATTTTTCTTTACTTTTTAAAATACGAAAAAACACCTTCTCCTCTTTGAATCAGTTTCAACAGTTCGTTTAAAAAGTTAAAAAGAATAATTTAACAGAACATTTGTAAAAATTTCAACCAACAAGAAGTTACAAATGGCTCACCAATAAGTGTGAAGTACTTGATTAAACATCAATGTTATAAAAACAATTTGCTTTAGTACAAAATTTTCAAGGCACTTTGTAGTTTAAAAAAATATTGCTTACATGGGAGCTGTACTTGGTAAAAGTAATTATTACATAATGAGAACATTGTCTGGTCAAGATTTCGACCAATGGGTGTGTTCAAGTTGTTTTCCTGACCTGGGTCGAGTCGCACAAGTGAAACCCAAAAATGTCAAAGGTCAATATTTATTATTATACAATAAATATTCCCCAAAGGTTGACGATAAAAACTTAAGTATTTTTCCATAACCACATTACTCCGAAGTAAAATGATTCTCAAATGCTTTATACTATCGAAAGCTGCTGTACTTTTAACCAAGTAAGTTTTTATTGCCATTAATTTTTAAGAGTGATTACCAAAAGTATACCTTCCCTTCAAAAGGCACAACAATGGCGTCTTTTTTTCTTTTCTCCATCCTCTAGTTATCAAATTTTGTCAAACTCAAAAAATGTTCGATGACGCCACATTTCAACTATATGGTCTAGACATTTTTGTGCAGAGACATCTCAGTTCACTCCTGAATTTTAATGACATTCAATCTAAGCAGCATTGAATTTGACCTTTTTGACCGGCACAAAAATTCCTCTTTGGAATGTACAGAACCAGTTGTTTTTTCGCTCTGAAAGAGTATAAAATAAAAATGGCATTTTACTTCGTTCTGACATGAGAGACTTGTAATTTTTCCTCCCACTTTCATGAGGATTCTATCAATTGGAAAATGAGTACATCACTTGGAGACCCTCTTTAAATCAAACAACTGAGTGTCACTGCAAGTCGTCATCTTTTGTGACGTCACTCACCCAGGTTTCTGTTTCCATTACCATGCATCACCAGCAGGGTTAAGCAGTGGCTTAAGCAGTGACTTGGTCAGCCACTAGAGGGCGTCATGAGCTACTTGGAGCAAGTTCGGGTGGGCGACTAGAGTGACTAGACTTACCAGAAACCATAGAGCACAGGGAGATTGACTGCATGCACTGAAGCATGGTCGATCTAGTCCATTCGAGAGCTGCGTCACACACTGTCACACTGTTTCTGGTTAGTCTAGTCACTCTAGTCGCCCACCCGAACTTGCCCTTGAATGACATGGGGAGAGTTGGGGGGGGGGGAAGCTACTCGAACACTGTCTCCGATCAGCCATCTTGTTTTCCTTCCATCCAAATCGATGGTACCACACTGAGGCTGGAAGGGAAAGTAGTCTGCCCCCCCCCCTACCATGTAACTATGCTTTAGTCATAACCAGGCACAGGGAATACAACTTTTGACCAAAACGTGTACACAACCCTTTCATATTGCAAACGATTGTAATTGGAAGAGAAGAATGTTGTTTAATTAAGCACCTTTTCACTCGTAGCAAGTTATTTCCCAGATGGTACTACGTTTCCTCGTCGTCGTTGGCCGGGCGATCGCCGAGAAGGGATAGATGTTGATCTGCACCCGGGGGAGGATCTCCTGGATCATTCCGTCTTCGTGGTTCAGCCCGAAGATGTCCATGGCTCGGAGATGGGCGAGGTTAGCCAGGTGACTGTTGGTGCAATGTTTAAGAGATTTAACACTGGTAAACAACTTAACGCAACATCGCATTGCTCATGCAACCACTCGCCAACAGAGGGCGCTACTGGTGGACTCGCGTATAAAATAGAACTTGGAGAAAGCTTGGCTCAATGGGAGAGTTTTGAACGCTAGATGGCAGCAGACATGCAAGGCAAAATTCCATTGGTTACGTAGTTCTAAGCGTGCGCACAATGCTGGGAACAATGGAATTAACTGGTAAGTCTGCTGCCACCTAGCGTCCAAAAAGTCCCCCGTTATTGTCTGTGTCAGCTGTGCATAACACTAAGTCAGCTGTGGACACAGAGCACCAATATCCTGTGATATGTGGCACAGTTAACCAGATCAACCAATGGTAAAGCTGAAAGGACAAAGCAATAATAGTTGAGTATCTTGCTTAAGGACACAAGTGTCAAGAGCTGCCAAAACACCATATCACATGTTCAATCTGTGACTGGTATCCTGCTCGTTTCAGCTAAGCAAAAATGTGTTAAGCAATATTTGCTTTAAGCAGCTCTATAAAATTGGGCCCATGACTCAAAACTTCAGACATCACTAGAACTCAGAAGCTCAGCTCATGTGATGTGCAGTCAGCACAAACAACCACCACTTGAAAAAATGTATCTGCTCTGAATTTTCCATCTGTTTAACAAAAAGATGTAAAAGAATTGTGTAAGCTGCCAGGGCCCAATTTCGTAGCGCTGCTTAACGGTAAGCAAATTTTCGTGCTAACTGTAGCAGAAAAAATTGCTTAAGCACAAGCGTATTTCACAGGTTAGCAAGAAAATAAGGCGGTCATCTTGCGCTTTCACCATGTATTTGCATTGTTACGTCATTCATTTTCGTGCAGTAAGCACCGGGAGGTTAGCATGCCTTTTCGTGTGCTTCAGGTTAGCAGTGCTATGAAATAGAAAATCGTGCAGTAAGCACAGAATCGGCCATTAACTCGTTGACTGCCGGTCGAAGATTCGAAGGGCATTCCCATTTGCCAAGTGCGGTGCGCATGCACGCATACCAAATAGGTACTATAAAAAAAACAAAATTTGAACATACAAACTTTAAGGATGTATGTCCTCACCACTGCCAGAAGCGTATTAGTTGCGTTCTCAGTGATGCCAGTGTATTCAATTAACAATCAAAGCCCTTTCATTCTCTACGAGTATACTCGTAGTGGCAGAATCTGTTACACCTGTCACTACGAATATACTCGTAGGCGGCAGTCAACGAGCTAAGCGGCTCTATGAAATTGGGCCCAGGATTACCAGAAGAACTTCTTCAACAAAAATGTCAGACTTACACGAATGACATACGGGGCAGACTGTAACATCTACTCAGGGAAATATGCTGCAGTTTGGTCATGTGATCCACCACAGCCTCAATAGCTGTGAGTCCGATCGCTGTAGCATCACTCAAGTCTAGCTCCTTTATGGATGGGCAACGATTGCTGGCTAGTGTAATAACGTCTGTTGAAAAAAAAGAGTTTAAAAAATTTTTTTTTTAAATCCTCACATTACCAAATCGTTTTGACATAAACAACCACGGGTGACCATATTTTATTTCACCCCTACTAGACAGATCCGATCTTTCTCTTTGAAAAAAAAATGCAATGTAATAATCGAACTGCCTCGAGCCACAGGGTAAGACATCTGCTATACCATGGCAAAAGTTGGCAAAAGTTTTTCCCATTGTATAATTTTCAAGAAAGCTGACAGATTTACAAAACAGCAGACGTACAAATTCAGTTTCCATCCTACCTTCATTTCTCAGAGTTTGTCTGCAGCCACTCAAGTTTAACTTCTCAAGGCTTCTTGGTGCACACTCAACAAAGGCGACCAAATCTTTGCGTGATAGGCCGGTCCAGGCAAGATTTAAGGACTTTAATCTGTGAAGATAGATAAAATTATCACCTGAAATTTACTTTTATAAATTACATCAGTGAAGATTTAAATGCAGCTCAAACGAGATGTTGGCACTACTGTATATATTTTATGCAATGTGAGAGGCGTCAAAATCGGCGAATACCAGCATTTTATAAATGTCCATTAAAACTAAAATGTCCATTATAAGTAAGTGTCTTGCTCAACGACCTAGTGCTGTGATCAGGATTCAAAATGACAATCCGATGACTCAGCACTCAGCAGGCCTGGAGTTCAGCAGGTCAGCAGGCCCGGAGGCCACGGAGGCCGTGGCCTCCGTTGCCCTGCTCTTGGCCTTGGAGCCCCTTCAAAAGTTTCCCATAGACTTTACGATTTTCCAATGGAAGTGCCCTTTGAAAAATGAAAATGGCCTTGCCCTCTCAAAGATGAAATTCCAGGACTGACTCAGCTACCAGAACTTGAGTTTTAAGTGCTGAACATCTCTGCCATAACACCCCCCCCGAAAACTAAAATTTCATTAATTGTTTTTGGTCTCACCTTGTGCATCTCTCAAAGATGATCCTCAATCCGTCTTCCGTTAAACCAGTACTCATACAGAGGTTCAACTCCTCCAAGCTCCCGCCCTGATTGGCAACACACTTCACCACGTCGTCGTTCAGCGGGCAGCTCTCCAGACTGAGCTTCTTCAACTGGTCGCTCGGGCAGTGAGCTAGAACCTCGGCAAGCTGCACTGGCGTGGCGTCGCTGGCCGACAGGTCCAAGTATTGCAAATGAAGCTTGGGCTGTGTTGAGTTCTCTGCGACTCTGTTGGATCTTTACATTACAAAAAAAAAGTAACAGCTGTTTTTTATTTTGAAATCAGTTTGGCTTAGTGACATCACGCCTTTAATCCCACCCCCAATATTATGAAGACTCTACTAAGGCCCTGTTCAGACGGCGTACTAAAGTAGGACCTGAACCGGTTTAACCTTAAGAGCGGCGGGGGTGGTCGTAAAAATAAAAACTACCTTGCGTTCAGACAGCTCGAAATTAAACCCGATACAGTTCATCTTCGGTTTTAAGAGGTCAAATAGCACTGTGACCTACATGTAACACAACAACATCCGCTACCTTTACATAAACTCCTCACAATTTATGGCTTGTGTCACCGGTCACCGGTAAGGACTTAAACCAGAATGCTGTTAACTTTATTCTGTCCATGCACACACCGTGCTGAAAGATCAAACCGAAGTGGTTTAGCGGTAAACCACCCTCGCCGACCTCATTCAGTTTCAGTTTTAAGAGCATTCAGACACACAAAGTTAAACCCTAATGAGTTAAAACTGCCTTAAAACCAAACTTTAGTACCTGTGTCTGAACGACCTCATATTGGAAAATGAGTGCTTCACAAAACTTCATTTGACCTTGGAGTCCCTCCTTAAAGCAAGTGTACAACACTTGGAATTGTCAAATATCAGTATCCACACTTTGTGTAACCCAACATATCCATGAAATAACAAACCTGTGAAAATTTAAGCTCAATCGGTCATCAGAGTCACAAGAAAACAGTAAAAGACCCCTTTATATGTTTTCACTGTTTTCAAACATCGGATTTTATCACCGTGATAATAACTTTACTAATTTCTCAAAAACTATAGCATTTCAAGCAAAACTATTTCAAGGGAAGTTTTCCACCATGACCATCTTCATACCAAGTTGTGTGCAGATCTAGTAAACATTTGTATTTTTATTCTTACCAATGTTGTACACACCCTTTAAATAAGTAAGTCTGAACCACTTACAGCTCAGATGTCCTGGTGGATGTTCGGGCACCTCTTACTGATGATGATGAAGATGCTAATGATGGGGAAGAAACTTGATCAAACACTGAGCCTACGATAGAGCATCTTGAGAGCTTGGCAGCCACCGTACCGCGTTGTAGAACTCTCCCCAGAGTCCCGGAAGAGAAGATCTTAGAGGCCAGATCAATTCGTCTCCAGAGGCTGTCGTCAATGCTTTAATTTGTTTCAAGAAAGAAAGTTTTTTTAAATCGCTGACATTTTTTTAACTATTTTTTAAACGAGATATTGCAAGGACGAACAGCCACTTCAAGGTGAGGGCTACACTTAACTGATTTGGGCTGTTGACCCAAATAAACTGTCACCAGGGGCACGTTGCCACCTACTCCTGGGGCTGAAACAGGGTTATATACCCCTTCACAGTCTGTAAGGATGTAGGCATGGGTATCATCCACTGGGAGCCTGGCTGGTAGAGCAGAATGCACTACCTTCCCAACTTGTTTTCAAAGCAATGATGGTTAAGTGCCTTGCTCAAGGGCACAAGTGTCATGACCAGGATTCGAACCCAGACTCTGCTGCTGACAACACCAGAGCTTGGGTCCGGTGAACTAGACTGCTCGGGAGTTACTACCTTCCCAACTTGTTATCAAAGCAATGATGGTTAAGTGCCTTGCTCAAGGGCACAAGTGTCATGACCAGGATTCGAACCCACACTCTGCTGCTGACAACACCAGAGCTTGGGTCCGGTGAACTAGACTGCTCGGCCACGACACACCATAAAGACCAGCTTGAACGAAAACGGCAACAAGTGATCTTTGCTGAAATTCATTTAAAACTGTTTTCAATCAATAAGGAAATTGAGTTCACATGAGATTAAACAGATTTTAATTGTGTAAAAAAAACACAAATCATTTTGAACACCCTTCTCCATTGCTTTTCAGAAAGATTCGCGAAAAGCCCCGTTTTGTCATCACCCATGTTACGTCATTTGTGGGAACTCCGTTTTGTATAGCCGCTTTGCTGCAACATGGAGGTATTTTAAACAAAGCAACATCCCACAAATGACGTCAAAAGATTGTCGTTTTGACGAACGCCATCAACGGGCAGAGTGTAGCTAGTTTTTCCAAAACCTTGAGGTTGGGGGGCCTAATGATTTGATTGATAATTACGAAAAGTGTAAAAATATCAAAATTACAATTAATTTTAAACAAACACATTATAAACAAGTGTTTATAGCATTCCTGTTAAACCAAATTCGCTCAAGTAGCTGTTTAATAACAAACATGATATTTAACTCTTTGAAAGAAGTAATAATTTTTTTTGAGTACACGGGCTGACCTACTTGTTGATACTATGGTGTATGGTTTAATGAACTTTTCAGGCAATCTAATTACAGTTTTTCTTATTGTTGGAATCAGTATGTAATTTGTGTGAGCACTGCACTCTTGTCAGTTTGCAGACAGCATTAAATAATGTATTGTTTGAAGCTTTGCATGGTGTGAAAAAATAGGAAGGAACAATAAATAAATAGTAAACTAGCGGGTACAACCATGTGTAAATCTCTTTTGTGAGAGTGCTGGCTCTGAAGACGAGTGGAGTAGACTGTTCGAAACGTCGAGACCACACCGGCTCTTTTCAGAGCCAACACTCTCACAAAAGTGATTTACACCTGGTTGTACCCGCAAGTTTACTTGGTATAAAGTTTGCTTCAATCATCGGTTTCCAACTTTCATGAATACAATCTTCCCATGTCCTTCAGAATTATTTAGCAAATTGGTTTATTCCAGCTAAAAGCCTGCTTAGTTACATGTAGTCCACCTGGGACCAATTTTATGGCTCTGCTTACCGTAAGCAAAGAATCGGCAGTTACGGAAGTAGGGAATTCTGCGCTTACGTCAAGCGTATTTCACAGGTTAGCGGGGAACTTTTGCCTATACGCATGCGTACTCCACATTACTTAGCTTACACAGCTTGCACAGTAAACGGAGAATGGTGATTGCAAGCGCAGAATTGAGCAGTAAGCAGAGCCATGATATTGGGCCCAGGGGTCGATTTCACAAAACTCTTCCTAACTTAGGACTAGTCCTAGGCAATGCTAAGAGATAGGACTAGTCCTAAATACTGGTCCTAACTTAGGACTAGTCCTATCTCTTAGCATTGCCTAGGACTAGTCCTAAGTTAGGAGGAGTTCTGAGAAATCGACCCCTGGACTGCTAGCAAGTAAGACCGGTTTGGTTTTGTGGCGTGTCGTGGCCGATCGGATAAGAGCACTTGACTCAAGCTCTGGTGTTTCTGTTCAGCAGAGTGTGGGTTCGAGTCCCAGTCGTGACACTTGTGTCCCCGAGCAAGACGCTTAAGTATGATTGCTTCTCTTCACCCAGGGGTATAAATGGGTACCTGCGAGGGTAGAGGTTGATATTGTGTTTGAAAAAGCTTTCGGAGCGCCACGGCAGCTCGGGGCTGTATACTCCCTAGGGAGCTGAGAAGGATTACAGGAATGCTATTGGCCCAATGACCAGGGCACTAATGTAAAGCGCATTGTAAAATGCGCTATATAAGAACTAGTCATTATTATTATTATTATTATTGTTCAGTGCTAGATCTGTCCAATTCAGGCAAAATCAGTGCAAAATTTCATGGCACCGCTTAAGGTAGAATTCTTCACTTACGGCGCCATGTGAAGCCCATCATTTTATTCAACGTTAGGTGCCATGAAATTAGGCCCAGGTGGAGGAGTTTCTAACCTATTATTTACTGGTTAGTAAAATCGGTAAACAGTTTTCCCAAAAGAAAACCACAAGGACAAAAGATGCTGCTCAGACTTTTCACTCACACAAGATGGTACCAGCGCTTGCAAACTCTAGCACAACTTGTCAGGGTAGTCTTAGAAAGCCATCGGAAGACACCTAGCATGATCTCATCCGACAAGATGTAAAATGGATCTGGAAAAGCAGATTAAAGGGATTGATACATAAACAGAGAGTTGATCAAAAACAGTCCACAATCTTCAACCAACGAAAGCTCACTTTTATAAACTATCTGTAAGGATGTCGGACAGGGCTGGATTAAATGTTCCGTAGGACCATGGATGAAGGAAATTAGATCCTCCATGGTAGGACTCTAATAGGCACCAGTGTTCCGTTGGTCCAAGGTACTACATGTAGTTCTATAGGCCTTAGGTGCCATTGTTCTGTAGGACTTAGGCACCAGTGTTCTGTAGGCCTTAGGCACCAGTGTTCTGTAGGCCTTAGGCACCAGTGTTCTGTAGGCCTTAGGCACCAGTGTTCTGTAGGCCTTAGGCACCAGTGTTCTGTAGGCCTTAGGCACCAGTGTTCTGTAGGCCTTAGGCACCAGTGTTCTGTAGGCCTTAGGCACCAGTGTTCTGTAGGCCTTAGGCAACAGTGTGTAGTAGGCCCTAGGCACCTGTTTTTGGTAGGCCCTTTAGACATCAGTGTTGCATAGGCCCTAGACACTAGTTTCCATAGGCAATAGGCATCAGTGTTTCATAGGTGCTAGGTACCAATGTTCAATAGACCCTAGGCACCAGTGTTACATAGGCCATAGGGTCAGTGTTCTGTAGGACACAGGTACCAGTGCCCTGTAGGCCACAGGCACTAGTGTTCCGTGGGCCCTAGGCTCCTGGTCAATTTTCAATTATTTCGCAGGCCCCCCCCCCCCATTTTGTTGTAGACCCTAGACGCAGTGCCTACTGCCCCTATTGGATAATCTGGCCCTGATGTACATTTGCATAATAATGGCGAAGGAAACATAATTCAACTTTAATGTTCAAATAAGTGGGATACTTGCAGTCTATTCTAGCTGAAAATTTGCAATTTTGTGGGACCACCGCATAGTCTGTCCCTCTGGCATATACTTCAGATCCAATTACCCTATATTTCTAGGAGAGTCCAGACATGGAGTCAGGACACAATACTTACCATTCTTTTTCTCTAGTAGTAATTGCTTTTTGCAGCTGCAGACATGACCGTCGTGTATGTGCTCTTTCATTGATATGACCTCACATGGAGAATCGTGCTGACCTTTGACATCAGGGTCAACACTAGTACTCTGGGAGAAAAAAAAGGGATGAAATTATTAGGTATATTTTGAGTATTAAGCATCCTTTAACGTCCAAACTGATTTGTACTTTTCTAAGTAGTGCAGTTTGCCTTGAATTCTCAATAACAAATGGAAAACAAAGAAATTTGCTAAGCATTTTCTGCTCAGGTCGGTTAGGTTGGCGCAGTTGTTTCTTTCCTCGCCTTCCACCTGTAGGATCCCGGTTCAAATACTGCCGGAAGCACTAAGTAGATTGGGTTTTCAGTCCCTACCTGATTGCGTGGGTTTTTCCTGGAATAATTCTCTGGGGTTTTCCTCTCCATGGGGAAACTCGGCTAGTACTGGATTAAGTTTGTTTTTCCGAGGAATCTTTGGCTTGAACAATCAGATTTAATAAACAAAAATTAATAAAAATAAACAGCTTTATAAAATTGAGCCTTAGGAAATGAACAAAAAATTGCACCAAATCACAGGTTTGACTCACTTGATTTTGAAGCTCTTTGGATGCCTTTTGAGTTTTTTTATTCCTAGATAAGTGTGACCGATCTACTGAAATCACGTCAGCCGGATCTATCTCCTGTACCCCTAGGTCATCGTATATCTGCTTTCTGTCCGTTTTGGCAATATCCCAGGTGAATGTCGGGGCGAGATGCTCGGTACCCTGCGGGACGGTCTTTGTCCTCTTGATACACGATTGCGAGCTGTTCCTTCTGTTTAACTTTGAGTTGACGTTGCTTGAGGATAATGCCACATTCGGTGCAGTGCGGGATCGTGTTCGGCGACTGTTTTGTGATCAAATACAATGACAAATTAATCTTGAATTAGTGCGTACTGGAACTGGATAAACATTGCTAGACAGTCAAAACCTTTTTTTGTAACCCAAAAAAGTTTCCCACTTTAAAGGAACATTACAGAATTGGTTTTTGCTAACAAAACAGTTGCTGGCAGTGTAAGCACTCTATATAATCCACCATATACATAAACTGACAAACCTGTAGAAGTTTGCGATCGATCGGCCATCTGGGTCACGAGAAAATAGTGCAAAACCGATTACAAATTTGCATGTGTTATACAATGCATGAATAAACGCTCATGAGCTCCAATCGGAAATTAGTTGGATTTATTTCTCATCAAATATGGCATTTCAGCCAGAAATATTTCTAGGGTTGTTTTCTACTATCATCACCATTAGACCGTGTCAGTTTTATGTAAATCTGTGATCAAAAGTATATTTTAAAATTACCAATTCTGTAATGTGCCTTTAAACTTCTGCAGATGTTTAGGACTAGGACTCCAGGAGCACTAGTCGTGGCCCAGCGAGGTACAACTATACAGAATGCAGTACCACTCCAAGCTAACTAAAAATTTATATCTCCATGAGCTTTCGCAATCGTAGCAACTACTAGTCAGTACTAAGTAGTACTTCACCAACAACAATTTATTTTTCTCCTTGCAGTTATCTGACTAACACGGCTACCCGCCATTTAATTTTGAAATTTATATCCAGCATTATGACACCATGAGTGACAACAGCCCTCTTGGGACGACATGAATTCTTGCTGCACATCATCTGCATCATGCATGGCCGTCCCCCCACCCCCCCCCCCCAAAAAAAAAGTGTTTGCAAGAGCATGGCTGCTGGCAAGAGGTACTGCATTCTAGTTACTCTTTAAATTCTTAATGTCACAAACTCACACAGTGACTGACACTCAAGACAGCGACACTGACAAGTGATGGATGACAAAGATTAGAGACTGTACTACAACAACAAGTCTCTAATCTTTGTCATCCATCACTTGTCAGTGTCGCTGTACTAGAGACTGTAGAGTAAAAAAAAGTATAATCTGAAGACAAAAATTGTTGATAATCAACTTCTTTTCAAAGATAATAAACAAATGCAAAACAAAGACAAAATTTCACCACACAGCTAGTGTATAATAAATATTGTAATTACTGTTCATTGTCATTACATTATTGTCAATATCAATCATAAACAGTACTATTTTTCAAGTAGTATTTACTATTTAGTACACGTAGTCCGACCCCGTACACGTTACAACTCGGCCGGCCAGCCAAACATTACAAATGTCAAACACAGACCTGACTTTTGCTTTTATTTAAATGTATTAAACCACCCAGTATCAAAATCTTACTCAACAATTATAATACTCACATCATCCTTAATACTTCCAACCACTTTTTACGTCACGAAAGTCAAAATTTAGCACGAAAACACTAACATTTAAAGAGGTACCGCACATGGTCTGTGACGTGACGTGTAGACCAGTGCTTGTTTTCTGCATTTGGCGGCAAATCTGTCAACCAACCAATCACAATGTGTTGTAATCCCGGAAGTAGGTCAAAAAGCCTATTTTCCTACGGCTGTTATATGAACTATCCAATACATTAACCAACAGCCGTTGAATAAATAAGCGGCATACATTTTACGACGACTATTGTATGTTTTACAAACTTTGCATAAAACAGCCGTTGATAAATACACTGTTTACAAATATTTCACAAGAAACGGCAATCGCTGAAGGGCTGAATTTGAGCTGTGATCTGCTCGAAATTTGCCAACATAGGTACCGATTTCTATTATACCGTGCAAAACGTATTTTTTACTTTCTCTGGCCCTAATTTTCCCCTCTGTTTTGGGCCGTATTTGGGAGAGCAGTTTGGCAGTACCGGTAGAACTGTCAGTGTCAGTGTCAGTAGTGCCCACACCTTGGACAAGCAGTTAATAGCTTTCTAGGTGTATACTCATCAAGCATCAAGCCCCTCCCCCTCGTCTGTGCATCTGTGTCAGGGATTCGTATTAAACCATCATGCCACAAAAGAAGAAGTTAAAAACAACGGCTGAGAAGTCCGTAGAAACAGCGGCATCAACGGCAGCCGGTGCCAGTGGAGATGCTACGGAGGAACGGTACACATTTTTCTACACGGACGAAAGTCCATTCAGTCAATTTCATCCTGCCAAATTTACGGTGGATGGGGTCACATACTTGCATGCCGAGCAGTACATGATGCACCAAAAAGCAGGTAAAGTCATTTCTATTTCACTTTTGTTTGTTCATGACATGAATACTTGTTCTTCCTTCCACATGCATTTAAACTGTCTGCCTCATATTTATTATGACTTTATTTATTGTTATTGCTATCTAGCCTTTATTCAATTGTTTACTTTATATCATGTATGATAGCTTTTTATCCATTGTATAATTTGTCTTTAGTGTGGTAGACAATTTTAAAGAACTGAACTGAAAGAACTATGACAATTGTCATGATAGTGAACTGGTACTCCTAGAATTATAAGGTTCGATCCGCTATCGGCTGATAGCGGATCGAACCTTATAATTCTAGGAGTAGTGAACTGGATGCAAGATGTACATGTATCATATTCCTATAGATGATGACTGCGCTATATTATTCATGGTTCTAATTTAACTTAACCTACTACTAGTAGGCCAGTACTATAGGCTGGTACTCCTACTATAGTACTAGTACTCCTACTATAGTACTAGTACCAGTAAGCCGGTACTACACTTAGTACTAGTAGTACTAGTAGGCTAGTACTATTTGCCGGTACTACTAGTACCTAGTACTAGTAGGCCAGTACTATAGGCTGGTACTACTAGTACTAGTACCAGTAGGCCGGTACTACACTAGTATAAAGTAGTAGTACTAGTAAGCTAGTACTATTTGCCGGTACTACTAGTACCTAGTACTAGTAGGCCGGCACTACTACTAGTACTAGTAGGCCAGTACCCGGTACTACTACTAGTACTAGTAGGCCTGTATTACTACCTAGTACTATTTTAGGCCTGTATTACTACCTAGTACTAGTAGGCCGGTACTACCTTATGTTTAAGCATTAAACAACTGAAACACTTTTTTTACAATGCTATAGTTTTCTCTAAAATGTGTCTTAAGAAAATAAAATTAGGATGTTGCAAATTGCTTACCACCCACAGGTACCTAGAATGGTATAAATGTAAAAAAAACAGTATAGTGGCCTGAGCTTTCGACCTTAGCAGAGTCTTTCTCAAAGGATCTCTCAAAGACTTTTAAAAATCCTTCGAGAAAGACTCTGCAAGGGTTGAACATCAGGCCATTAAATTTTTAGTGCATAAAATGTGTCTTTTAAAGATTTCCGACTTATTTCTGATCTTCAGTCTTGTTTGGCGATGAGGCTTCAGCTGAACTGATTTTACAGGAAGAGAAGCCAGCTGGATGCAAGGCCCTCGGGAGACAGGTGCAAGGCTTCGACCAAGAACGCTGGACCGAGAACCGATGCATTATCGTCAAGAAAGGCAACTTTGCAAAGGTATGTCTTGGGTGGATCTGAAGGGCCGGATAGGAGTACGGGGAGATTTTTGATGCAACAGAACATCCCCTCCAGTGTGATATGGTGTGGTTAGATGAGGAGGGACAGAATTGGGCAAAACAGAGGGGGTAATTGGGCTTGGTGACCCTCCCCCCGTCCTGAGGATCCATCCCTTACTGATTAAGCCACCGTACTGATTTACAAAGGATACAGGGCTCAGGTTGTAGACCCAATGGGGCAAAGGAGGGGTGGGCGGGGTTTTAATCAAGAGCAACTTTTTGTCCACAGATTCTCTCGTAATTGGTTAGCTTGACTTAAGTTTGTCTCTTTTCCCCCGACAGTTCTCGCAGAATCCAGACTTACGGAGACGTCTCCTTGACACTGATGGTAGGGTCCTGGTGGAAGCCAGCCCGAGGGATTGCATCTGGGGTATCGGACTGGGTGCCAACAACCCAAAAGCCCAGAGGAAAGCGACCTGGAGGGGGCAGAACCTTCTAGGGTACGCTCTGACGGAGGTTAGGGAACAGCTGAAACAGGAATAGTTTGGAGGGGAATGGACCTGGGTCTCAACAACTAAACCCTGGAGTATGACTATTGCCTTGTATGGCTTCTTTGAGCAGCTTGGAGTGCAGTTAAAAGAAAGCTTACCTGTACCTTCATCCTAGCTCCTTCAATTCAAAGCCGTTTGCGAGAGACTTTTCAAAATGTCTGGTACAATGACTTGAATGGTCCACAAGTGGACCCTCAAATTAGATTCTGAAGACTAAAGACAGTGTCGTATGTCAAACTGTTTGGGGCAAGCTTTTGTATAGCAACCTCCAGATGGGCAAAGCCTGGGCCCAGTTTCATGGAGCTGCTTAAGCACAAAAAAGTAGCTGAGCACAACAAAATTATGCTCACCAGAATAAGGTTACCAGCCAAACTACCATGTCACATGTACAGTTTGTGACTGGTATTCTGCTAATTTCTGCCAAGCAGAAAATTATTAAGCAATACTTTCTGCCTAAGCAGCTCTATGAAATTGGTCCCTGGTTGTGCTGTAAATATTCGTTTAAATCAGAAATGTGTATGGGTCTTTGCTGTCTCTTACATGACTGCCCAAAAGCTTGCCCTGTACCAAGTGACATAGCACAGTCTCCATGGTCCGAGGAATTCAAATTTAAACGATCACAATTGTGACTGAGCAAGTCATTGCACCAGACATTCTCATCAATTGATGGCTTTTCTCCAACATCCATCCCTATCTTGACCGATTTTGATTGGCTGCATATTGCACCACAGCACCTTGTAAACCATTACATGGTGCTATGTATAGGAAAAAGGGTCCCATACTTTAAAATGTAGCTCCACATTATACCTTGCAGGAAAAATACTGAGCGCTTTGAGACGCCCATCGGACGTGATAAAGCGCTATATAAGAACTGTGTATTATTATTATTATTAAATAAATTTTTTTATAAATAAGTTCATATTTTTCAGACTTTAGCACACTGAAAAAACACATCAAAAAAGACTGGCATCCATCTTGAAAAATAGCCCAGCCGGTTGTCTTTGGGGAAAAAGAAAAGAAAAAAAAAGAGAACCTCCTCCTTCATGTTTTTGCCATACTCAATTTTTGGAGACCACTCTCGATCAATAGACTCCATCTACCAGGAACTCCAACGTATGCACAACCAATTTTGTGAAATCCATACAATCTGCACTTAGGACCTTATTATAGTCCTGAGCTGACGACTTGTATTATTGGTTTGGGGGTTGAACAAAGAAAAATTGACTAGAGCGGGATTTGAACCAGTTTCCCTTGTGGTTCATTACTTGACTTGTATTATTGTGTAAGAAAACGGATTGGGTGGAAATAAACTGAACTGAACTGAAATTATAAACAAAGAGAATAAGTTATAATTTCACAATTCCAATTAGGCTTGTCCATTCTTGGAAATATATATTTTTGATAATTAATTGTTAATAATTCATTTTTTAAATAATTATCAAAATTATCAGAAGATCTTTATATTGCTAGCTGCAAGAAGTATGTTTGTTTATTAGAACACTTCATAACAAGATAAAATACAATTATTGTTTGTATTTAGGTAATGTAATTTGGTTAAACTGTTAATAAAGTTCTATTTAAGGTTAATTTTAAGCACCATATCACAACCCTAACACTACGGAAGGGTTTGAGAATATAAATTTTCCCCCCAACAGATTATTTCTTCCCAGTTTTGATCTGATAAATCATTGAGCTATATAGACCATGTGACCTGTGACATCACGTTTACAAAAGAGCCACAGAGCCTGGGGTTCCTGCAGGCACAATATGTACACAGCCCAATGGGAGAAAACAACCTTACATTTTATGGAGATTGGACTGTCCGATTGGACTGTGACGTCACATGTTTACAAAAGAGCCACAGAGCCTGAACTTCATACAGGCACAGCTTGTACACAGCTCAATGGAAGAATACAACAAATCTTATGTTTTATGGAGATTGCACTGTTTAATTTTTCTCAACTTTTGATATGAAGAAAGTTGGCACATCTTAAAACTGGTGCCAGCTGTTACTTTTATAACTCTTGCATTTATATGGAAATTATGACACAAAATGTAAAATTTCCTATATGACCAGTGTAGCATTTTGCCTGCTAGAAAATGCCCCGGAATGTACATGGTCACTCTTTTTGTAATCAAAGGTTACATGGTCTATGTATTGACTAGAGTACTTACTAGCTTGCCCTGCATTTTGAACACTTGTGGCCGCATACTTGTTTGTGTACAAACCTGTAAAAGTTAGAAATTGTGTACAGCTGTTTTATGACTATAATAATCAGTGCTTTTATTCTATTCTATTCTGTGCACAACAGAAACAGACAATTTAATGCGAGATCAGTAACTGTTTGTGCTGTGCTCTCGTAACGCATACGTCGGTTTCAACATGAACGTAAGTTCTATAACTACGTATAAGCCTCAAACATCGATGCATCCAGGATGCTTGAAAAGATCAGCATATGGACTCCAGACTCGGCACTCTTGTCATTATATATAGCTCAATGAAAAGGCAGGTGGATATAGCGTGAAAGGGAAATTGCAAACTTACAATGAGAAAATGTTTGTACGTGCTCCTTTTTTTTTTACTGCATTCAGTCACTGTAAAACTTTATCATAGAGTAGCTGTGTTTTCCCTTTTCCCTTCTATTAAACTCATTGTATCCACAACGAGGCTCGAAGGAAATTAGTCTGGCCCCTCTTTTGCAAAGTGATAATTTGAACCTCGATTGTTATTGTGTATACAGGACACCAGATCTAGATGGCTGTGGCACGATAAAGTCTGTTTGCATTTGGAGACCCATTTTCAAAACCACAGCTTAGCTCCGGCTCAGGCTCTGTCCACCTGTTCAAAGTTCCGTACAGAAAGTGTACGGTTCCAAAATTGCTCATGGAGTCAAAATCAAAAAAGCCGTAGTTTCAAAATGGGTCTGTAATAAAAAATATGAGCCTGTCTCAAATAGGATACTTTAACAGCTACCGTTCACACAAACTGAAAAACTCATTTGCAAACTTTACACCAATATCTAACACTGCATTAACTGAATTCAATGCATGCTGGAATTTTTTTTAAAGTGGCATTTTTGAAACACCTTACAACGTTAAATCAAAACACACATATTTTTTGCAACGGGAGGAACTTGGAACGCTAGGTTGCAGCCGACGTACAAGGTCCATTGTTCACATTGCTCTGAGTGTACGCACATTCTCGAGAACGATGGATTTATACCTGATAAGTCTGCTGCCACCTAGTGTCCTAGAAGGTCTCCCATTTCATTGGCAAGCTGCCTCTGGCCAATGGAACAGTCTTCCTGTCCACATTAGAATCACAGACTGTTTTATCCTTCAAAAATGGTCTCAAGACTGATCTGTTCTCCAACTTGTAGCTGGTTATCCCCATTACTGTTGTCCTTCACCCTTAAGTGCCTTGCATTCTTTGTTAATTCGGCGCTTTATAAATCCAATTATTATCGCTATTATTATTATTATTATTATGATGATAGCATACATCAGTTCACAAGATTCAAATACGGAGTTGTAGTTTAAAAATAAATGCATAGGACTTTTTTGAAAGATCGTACAATGGTTTTTTGGAAGCGTAATCTCATTTCAGTCGCCCTATATTCAAAGCTCCTTTTTGGTTAAATTTTTACAAATAAACTTTAATATAATTTGATAGGCAGTGTTGGGACGCGCCCGGATTGGTGTTTGTGGCTCTGGCTCTACGGCTTGGTTGTCACGTGAACAAGCGCTGAAGCATAGGGCGCCCATAGCAACACCCTTAGCAACAGCCGTAGCCACACATTATGCCTTTATTAAAGGCCTTCTCACACAAGGCAATTACAGGCAACTTGGAAGCAACCAACCGCACTGCATGCAAAGGGATCTCTCGGGTAGAACATGAGTCATTTTTATCTAACACTGACTCACTTATTCCCAAGAAAATTATATGAAGCTGAAAGTACCGATGTTTTCTTTTTTTCAAGATTGCCTGGAACTGGGAACTGGTTGCCTGTAAATAGACCCCTTGGATATGACGTCACAAGACCCAAACAGCGCCCTCACTGAGGTCAATGAAGACCTATCATTGGCTGAGTTGTGTACATGCGTCCATTGTTCGACCTCGGCCATAGAGCCAATGCAAGGGGTCTGTTGCCTCATGTGACATGGCCCTTACACTCTGTCTCTTAAAACCCTTGTACCTTAATACTACAGTGCCATTTTGGGAGTCGGGGCATGTAGTTTGAATGTCTTTAATCCAATGTGTGGTTGGAAACATCGACATGCACCCAGTCCTTCAAACATTGACTCCCCAAAATGCAGGACAGTGGCAAACCCTTCTTTTGAACAGCAATTAAATTAATTCAAATTTACAATTGAAACAAACATCGAGGTAATTGTTAGCAATAACAAGAAATACTGTGTCTGCATATCAAGAAATTTCACATACTACAAACCAAGGTTCTACAAAATTATGAAAAAATATATATTCATTTAAAATGGAGGATTCAAACTTAATTATTAGATATAATGACAGTGCTAAAACCGGGGCAGGAAGTGCTTGGAGTTAAGATGGAGCCTCACAAATTATTGGGCCAAGCCTCTCAGAATATGCTATCCAATTCCCAATTGGGCTTTTGAGCATGAGCAGACTTTGAAACCATGATTGCTTCACTCCACATAGGAGTGGCATTTGGAAACATGCATCAACACTCCTAAATATAGACCATGTAACCTATGACATCACAAGTTTACAAAAGAGCCACAGAGCCTGGACTTCCTGCAGGCACGATTTGTACACAGCTCAACCCTCTTGCTGTCTGACCATTCAATACCATTCACTGTAGTTTTGAATGATAGATAAACTATGCCAGCCTGCAATATGATACCATGAGGGAATGCATGTACACAGTACAGTTAGTTCTGTGCACAGTTGTGCCACCGTACACAACCTTGGCAGTCGAATGGTTTCAAATGGTTGGTCAACTCACTGGAAAATGGCACCTTATGATTTCTTTATCATTGCGCAGGGATTCCAGCGCAATTACGTATGCTGGAATCGGATATTGAATATTCATTTCCTGTACTGGGCGGATAATCATCCAATCATAAACTCTCGTTGTGACGTATTGATGTGTGTTTATCACTATACATTAAACCGATGAGCATACACCTTCGGGGAAGTATTAGCATAAAGCAACTCCGCCCACAATCTGACCCTTTTACAGTATGAACAAGGCTCTGTTTCGGCTTCGTTTTTGATACGAGATTGAAAAACCATACTTCGACCCCCACGATATACTGGATATCAAGTACTGCAGTACAGTGCCAGTATTGTTATGATGGAGAATTCAAAGTGGGGTGCTTGCGTAAATAATAGTGGCTTCTTATATAGCGCTCATATCCGTCACTCAGTGACGCTCAAGGCGCTTCAACAGTCAGTATTTTCCTGCAAGGTATTGTGGAGCTACTTTTTGAAGTTTGAGACCTATTCCTTTACATAGCACCATGTAATAGTTTACAAGGTGCTGTGGCGCAATATGCTGCCAATCAAACCAGGAACACTGGGGCGAACCCCTTCTCTTTTCGATAAGTGCACTAGGTTCTTTTACGTGCATTACACAACACACGGGACCAACGGCTTTACGTTCCATCCGAAGGACGAAGCAATAATGGTTAAGTGTCTTGCTTAAGGACACAAGTGTCACGACTGGGACTCGAACCCACACTCTGTAAAGAGCCTTGGACATGGCTAGAAGGCTAGTATGACCAGTGTAGTATCTTGCCTGCCAGGAAATACCACGAATTGTACAATGTCACTCTTTTTGTAAACAAAAGTTACATGGTCTCTATGATCCATCTACTTTTATATTTCAACAATGTAAATCATAATCAGTTAAACTTGATTCTTTATGAAATAATCTCAAACAATAAATACAATAAAAAGAACACCTGACAACTAAACTTTACCAAAATAAAACAAAATATCAAATTCTGATTATAAGAATACAACCCAAACCACTAGTCATCTATATACAAATAATATCTTATTGCTTACAACCAAACCTAAAGACACAATAAGCACGCATCACCACTCCTCCATGAAATCTTAATTCATGTATTCTAGTGTAAAAAAAAACTAGTAAGGGGAAAGACGAGGTGTTAACTCATTTGTGACCCACTCTGTGAAAATGTGTCAGATGTTGACAATTCAAAGAAATGAACTATATACATGGCTGGAAAGAACATACTACCAACAGCAGTAATTTGGTATATGTCTAAGCTTTGGGTGTATCGCGTTGCTGAGTTACTCCCGTTTGAAATTAGCCAATATCTCATTTTTTGTTGAAAACGAATTACAAGTAAATTGATGTTTAAAATTACCATTTCGCTCTACATATAAGCAAAAGTACACAAATTAGACTAAAGTATGATCACAAAATTGTTGTTTTCATAGCTTTATTGACTAAAATTGAGTTTTCTGAAAGTTTACCATGCAAATATAGATCTTAAACAATAATAAAAAAATGTTTGATTTTTTTTTTTGATACTTTCCACATTGAAACGTCCATTAAACAATAATGCATTGGTCGACATCAGACTCATTTTCACAGAGTTGGTCACATATGTCATTTATTTTCAAATACATTCTCAAGGATGAGATTTGAAAAATGTGAACATTCCTGAAAAATAGCTTGCAGCATAGGTTCAACCTTATTCTAGACCCGGAACCTCCACAATGTTACAGAGCAGAAGGTTTACAGACTCTATGCATCATCATGCAAAAAAAAAAACTACAGGTTTGGACACAATGTGGACTATTTCTTTCTCCATTGTGATCGAAGACTAGTTTCCCACAACAAATTTTGAAGGGATTTTCTATAAATCTAAACTGGGATTTGGTATTATAGCTAGGATTTTATTGCTCTATTCCCCCCCTTCCCCCCAAAAAATGATTACAGTTTAAAAAAAAGAAATATGTGGTAGACACAATTTCACTACTCTACTCTCAGGTTTCATAACCTGGCAATTGACTGTGCAAGTCTCGCGTGTCTCAACTATTTTGAGTTTTGCGTGCCTGCAACTGTTTCTTCAAGTACAGGGGTGAGAGTTACTGCTGACCCCAAAAAGTCTGAAACTGGGATCCCGATCTCAGGAGGTACATTGAAATGACGGCATGTCCACCTTTTGGTAACCCCCGGAGTTACAGATTCCGAGGAGCTTCTGGGAACAGTATCCTCAGTGTTTGAGAAGTAGATCAAAGTGCATGACTTGTTTAATTTGGAGAAAAATACAGCATTTTTTCTTCACCAGGCAGACTTGAAAAAGTCTGAATTCAGACAAAAATCTGACATTTCTCATCCCTGCAAATACTTTAGTTTCACATAGTTTATGGCTACAACAATTATATCGTACTGTTGGGAAAGTAAACATTTTCCATGAAATATATGAAAATACAACAGATTTTAACAAATTAAAAAAAGAAAATCTGTGAATAAGACTTGACCTCCGTTTCCGGTTACTTGTAAACAATTTAGAGTTTTGCCAAACGTTTGTGTTGCCATTCAAGCTATGTGACGCACAAGTTCTTGGCGTGATTAGGAAATGGGGTTTCTAAAAAAAATAAGCATCCTTGTCCCAAGTTTAAATTTTGTTTTAATGTTAACTTTAGCAAATTATCTGTATCATATAAAAATCATTCCTGGCAAATTACTATGGGTATTTTCAATTTCAAAGATTTTGTATAAATATAATTTTAAAAAGAAGATTTGATTTCATAGAAAAATATATCGTCTTCGCTCGAGTTGCTTTCTAGTTTTCGATACGCGCGAGACTTGCACAGTCTACGGCAACAAGCCAACTTTTAATTTTGCACAAATTCACCACGCTTTATCTTTGTCTACCTTTGCATTCATAGTAACTACCACTAGGCAGACCAATGTTATTAGAACAATATAATCTTTTTCATTAAACATTTTTTTTATCATACATATACAACTTTTTGGGGTACAAAGATTCGCATTTGTTATTGAATATAATTATATATATATTTATATATATATATTTTAGAAGAAATATTGCTACATTTTTTACACATACAGCTGCCTAATTAAACACTACTTTTTTGCATATTTCTGTTACAAAGATTATTAGACAAAACAGTCATATTGTTTCCTTTTGTTTTTGGTTGCCGTAGAATATGTGGGGCAGTCATTCCAAAACTTAAACTACGCAAGGATGCGTGTCGCTTACAAATTCGCAGCTAAGCTAAAAACCAAGTAGGAAACCAGTCACAAAATGGTATGTATGCCATAGTATTTTTGGCTGGTAGCCCTTTGAGTGGTAAGCTAAATTCAACTGAGCTTAGCATATTTGTGTTCAAACAGCTCTATAAAAATTGGCCCTGGGGGCTGTTTTGAATTGACTCTAACATACTCAGCTCCTTTAAAAGCAATCCCCTGGTTTGGCCCATTTTGAAGGATTCAGTACAAAAGCAAGACCCTGGTTTGGCCTATTTTGAAGGATACAGTACAAAAGCAAGACCCTGGTTTGGCCTATTCTGAAGGATACAGTACAAAAGCAAGACCCTGGTAAGGCTTGATTTTTAAAGGATACAGTACTGTATTCGCCACCGTGGTCATTGCCTCATCCAAAGGTCACGAACCCCATCCATAGCAACTGGTTCATGCCGTCCGGGTACACACAAACAGCAATGTACCATGGCCGTCATCTCAATGTATGGCAGGCCTAGGAATTACATGGAGACCACAGACCACAGAGGCCATGGCCTCTGTTGCCCTGGTCTTTGCCCTGGTGCCCCTTTCAAAAGTTTCCCAGAGACTTTAAGATTTTCCAATGGAAGTGCCCTTTGCAAAATGAAAACGGCCTTGCCCTTTCAAAGATGAAATTCCAGGCTTGGTATGGCATGATGCTTTACTCTTCAAATTTCCATGAAACCTATGTTTTGTAATCTGCATCTTTTCCCTTGGGGAACCGAAAAAACCCAGCACTTTCGACTTTCACTAGTAAGATTACAACCTGCCGCAAAACAGTTCACCAAATTTTACCGTTATTTTTGCTTGATTTTTGATACTATCGCGACATCAAAAAGTGTAAGTTTGCGTTCTGTGTGGAGTGTACGATTGAATGTATTTGTATGGAAGGGCCTTGAACTAGTATCAAGGTAGTGAGAGGAACCCAGGGAGGGCACGACGACGGACTACAACGGCGAACGGCTTTAATTACACATCCTTAGCACTAGGGTACCCATCTGGGCCCAATTTCACAGAGCTGCTTCAGCACATAAAGTAGCTACGCACAACAAAATTATGCTTACCAGAATAAGGTTACCTGCCAAACTACCATGTCACATGTACAGTTTGTGACTGGTATCCTGCTGATTTCTGCTTAGCAGAAAGTTGTTAAGCAATATTTTCTGCTTAAGCAGCTCTATGAAATTGGGCCCTGGAGGGCACAAAGTTGTGGCATGCATGAACCTAATGGTTTCAGAAATGCTCTTAGTAAAATGGCTGAGAGAGATTCTCTTTACAGAAGTGTGCATTTCGTCCACCAGTTTCTAAATCAAATCCACACTGTGCACGGCCACTCGAGGGCGTCCTTCACAAAAAAAAAACTTGCTACTTGCTATAAGCTTTCACTGGTAAGCATGCAATATTGGATAGTCTTACGATTACACACAAATGTATTTGATAACCAGGGAAGACAGTCTAGCTAACATACAATATTTAGGGGTTTGACCAAACGCAACGTCCTTCCCTCAAAGTCCGTGCAGAATTCTACCACTCGTTGTGGACAATACGAATGATCTAACAAACTACCTTTAGTACAACCAGTACAGGGGTAGGAACTGCAAACTTCCTCTCTGCATAGATTCAACTGATGTGATGAGTAGCCCTCGACTCAAGCCGTTCCCCCGTAATTCCCTCATTTCTTGGCTAACTCTTCCAGCAGCTTGTCCGACTCGTACAGCACCTCCAGTATGCAGCCCATGGACCAAGCCTGGGTCGGGCAGCTGTCCTTGCAGTACTTCCCGTCCGAGTTGGTCAGCTCGGGGATGCCCTTCCACGCGGACGTCTCGATCTCGGCGTGGTGCTGCGTCAGCGTCTGACGGATGAACGTCACCGCCGACTGGAATAGGTCATCGGAGCTCGTCGATGGGTCAGGCTGAACGAGACGAGAGAACTGCAGCTTGGCGCGGAGGAAGTATCCAATTGGCCAAACCCATTCCTTAAAAAAAAAAAAAAAAAGGAAAGAGAAAATAGAAAATAGAATCAGCTGTTGCAAACTGCTTACCAACCAAAAGGACCAGTGGTATAAATATAAAAATTAGTTAGTGGCCTGACGTTTCAACCCTAGCTGATTCTTTCTCGAAGGCTAAAAAGAAAAGAGACAGATAAATGTATTCTTCCATCTCAACGAACAGATTGAGGAAATTGCTGGCCTCTGAGACAGAGTTAGAAATAACAAAGTTTTGAATTCTACCATATTCTACTCACCGGACCATGATGGTAGTTAAACCCTCTTGCTTTTCTTGCGTCATGGCCGTCATAGGAATTGTCATAATCACCTATGTATGCCCAATCCCTATATAGGAAAAAAAATATACTATGATTAGAATATGATTAGAATAATAAAAATATAAATAATCAGTTTTTATATAGTGCTTCATCTATGGGAATCTCAAGGTGATTATTGTGTTGTTTTTATTTTTAAACAGGTATGCTACGTTTTTGAATTTTGAGACCCACTTGTAAAGGTTTACACAGTGATGATGGGGCAATCTGCAACCAACTATCACAGAAACACAACGGCAAGCCCCTTCTCTTTAAGGAACATTACAGAATTGGAAAGAAAAAAACTTGTAAAATAAACTTTTGATCACAGATTTACATAAAACTTACACGGTCTAATGATGATGACAGTAGAAAACATCCCTTGAAATATTTCTGTCTGAAATGCCATATTTGATGAGAAATGAATACACTAACTTTCCGATTGGAGTTTATCGCTCAGTGAGCATTTTATTCATTTGTTGAATATATATGATTTCATGCAAATGTGTAATCGGTTTTTCACTATTTTCTCGTGACCCAGATGGCCGATCGATCTCAAACTTCTACAGGTTTGTCAGTTTATGTATATGGTGGATTACATAAAGTGCTTACACTGCCAGCAACTGTTTTGTTAGCAAAAACCAATTCTGTAATGTTCCTTTACACCTTAGCACGAGTAAAGGCAGTCAGAAAACACGACGGCGAGCCCTTCTCCTAAGGGGTTCTTTTAACAACAGACAGGACCATCGGCTTTACGTCCCACCATAAGGACAAAGCAAGTATCTTGCTTTAGGACACAGGTGTCAACACCGGGACTCGAGACTCCACACTCTGCTGATCACAAACGCCAGAGCTTGTGTTCGGTGCGCTTGACCACTCTGCCACAACACGCCACAGTATAAAAAATAATGAACAAACAAAACTTCCCTAGATCTCATTTAATCACTGTGCAACAGACTGACTTCAAACAGGGCCCAATTTCATAGAGCTGCTAAGCACAACAATTTGCTTAGCATGAAATTTCTTCATTGATAAAAACAGGATTACCAACCAAATTTCCACGTGATTTTCAGGATAAGCAAACAACAGCTGAATACCAGTAACAGGCAATATGCAACACATGGAAATTTGGTTGGTAACCCTGTTTTTATCAAGGAAGAAATTTCATGCTAAGCAAATTTTTGTGCTTAGCAGCTCTATCAAACTGGGCCCAGGCTTTACAATGCACACTTACGTTGGATCCAGGGTCTTCATTCCCAGAGGTCCCAACAGGACTTTCTCTACCATCTCTAGAGCGATCCAAGCCCTGGAAGGAGTGAACAACTCTGGCGCCTTTTCGAGGGTGAAACAAAAAATAAAATAAAAAAAAAATTCATGCAGTAACTCGAATACTAAATCCTTTAGACTCTGTTTAATGCTTAGAGACAAGGAACAACTGCCACCTTCGCCTTCCCCTGCCCAGACATAATGCTTCAAGCAAGCACACAAAAAGAACTTTCTCTAATAATAGTAATAGTGGCTTCTTATAAAGCTCTCAAATCTATCACTCAGTGACGCTCAAGGTGTTCCAACATTATATATCGTTTATCCTGCAAGGTATTGTGGAGCTACGTTTTGAAGTATAAGACCTTTTTCCTTTACATAACACCATGTAATGGTTTACAAGGTGCTGTGGCGCAAAATGCTGCCAATCAAACCAGGAACACCGGGGCGAACCCTTCTCTTTTCGATAAGTGCACTGGGTTCTTTTACGTGCTTACACAACACACGGGACCAACGGCTTTACGTCCCATCCGAAGGACGCAGCAATAATGGTCAAGTGACTTGCTTTAGGACACAAGTGTCACGACCGGGACTCGAACCCGCACTCTGCGATCAGAAACACCAGAGCTCTAGTCCGGTGCTCTTATCCTCTTCGGCCACGACACGCCTTTTGCAATGCGGTAGCCATTAGGTTTGCCAAACCGTGATTGGCAAAAAAAAAAGTGCGGCCCTTCACTGTCCAAAAAATACAATAGTTTCTTGTTTACTTGTTTTATACTTATTTTGCAGTAAAACAATATCTTCAAGGAGATAATAGAGATCGAAGAAATGGCCTTTGACCGAAAGGTTACTGATGTGTAAGAATGTGTGCTTCACGCTTGAGTGCTCAAACAATGCGGTCACCAGCGTGCCCAAACAACTCGATAACGAAAGGGTTAAACATGGTCGCCAGTATCAACTCACCACGACCATTGCGATGGGGTAGTTGGGTCTTAGCTGGTAGTCCCCCCAGAACTGTGTGGCTCCCACGCTGTCTTTGTAGATTCCTCTTCGGTTGACGAGCTCGTCCTTTGCTTTGTCCGCGTCCTGCGGGATCCAAAACTTCTTCTCAAAGTTTGCCTGCAGCTTAGCGTCCCACTCCTTGTAACTCATCTGGCTCTGTTTTCCTTTGGTTTAAAGGTATTGTACACTTTTGGCAACAGCTCAAAATCAGTGTCCACATTCACATTTTGTGTGATTCAACATATGCATGAACAAACAAACTTGTGAAAGTTTGAGCTCAATTGGTCATCAAGGTCACAAGAAAATAGTGAAGAGACTTTATGTGTTTCTGTTTTTCAAACATTAAGTTTTTATCACGAGTGATAAAAACTATTGTCTTACTTATTTCTCAGAAACGACAGCATTTTAGGCAGAAACATTTTAAGGAACCCTTTCTACCATTACTTATTTTAAATCATGTAAGTTATGTGTGAATCTGTGAACATTTGTGTTTTTTCGATCTTACCAATAGTGTACAGGGTCTTTAAAGGCAGTGGATACTTTTGGTAATTACTCAAGAAATACATTACCGTAAAAACTTACTTGATAAGGAGCACCTGAGAGCTGCTGATTGTATTAAACATTGTGAGAAACGACTCCCTCTGAAGTAATGTAGTTTTGGAGAAAGAGGTAATTTCTCACTCAAATATTTGTATCTGAGAAAGGCTTCAGTTCTCAGGCATTTGAAAGCACACAATTCTATGCAACGAGGGTGTGTTTTTCTTTCATTATTTCTTGACACACCACAAGCTGATTCCCTGTAAGATTTTGCTGAGCAGATTAATTTGCTAAGCAAAACTTTCTGCTTTAAACAGCAGCTCTATGCTCATAATAAACAAATATTAAACAACTCTTGGTTCTAGCTTACCATCAACTCTGAGGGTGACTCCGTTATGGGGATAGTGCCCAGCCTTGTTCAGTTTCGCCAGCCAGCGAACAGCCGCTTTGCACAGTCCAACAATTTCAACTGCTGAGCCATCCCTGCAGAAACAGACCAAAAGAATGGAGACCTAAATAACAACCCATGGCTACATTGAGATAGGCATGCACCTTTGCACCCCCTGCCCTCCCCTCCCCCCCCCCCAAAAAAAGAAGAAACTGCTGTGGACAACAAAATACTTGTACAGTGTTTATCAGTTGTATGTGGCACAAAAACGAAGAAGGAAAAGGAGAAAATAAGCTGGGTGATCTGTTGAGCAGTTGCATGATGTTGAGATTGTTTCTTATTGAGCAACACAAGCCCAGGGCCCAATTTCATAGAGCTGCTCTAAGCAGAAAAAAATTGCTTAACAATTCCCTGCAGAAATGAGCAGGTTACCAGTCACAAGTGGTGCATTCAGGCATGGTATAATGGCTGGTAACCTTATTCTGCTAAGCATAATTTTGTTGTGCTTGGCTTATTTTTGTGCTTAAGCAGCTCTATGAAATTGGACCCTGGAAAGCCAGAGGTTGTGGGTTCGAATCCTGTCTCCTTCAAAAGTCTATAGCAATGAATACATTTAAAAACACACACCAAATATTGACTCCACAGAGGAAACTGCCTTGACGCTGTGCTCTGATGAAATAATCTATGCATACAAAATATTTAGATTGTTTTGATACATCACACGCAGAGATCCTTTCCTGTTGATTGGTTGAACAAACACCACATGTCATCCATTATTTTGCTATGTATTTATTGCAATTACGCTCCACAACTTAAAGGAACAACACAGAATTGGTTTTTGCTGTTACAAAACAGTTGCTGGCAGTGTAAGCACTTTATGTAATCCACCATATACATAAACTGACAAACCTGTAGAAGGTTGAGATCGATCGGCCATCTGGGTCACAAGAAAATAGTGAAAAACCTATTATTTGCATGAAATCATATAGATTCAAAAAATGAATAAAACGCTCAATGAGCGATAAACTCCAATCGGAAAATTACCAATTCTGTAATGTTCCTTTAACATTGGAGTCCAAAATGGATAGTTACTGAACACTTTACAGTGTCGTTCCCGAAATAATCAATTCCCGAACAAGGCACGGGTCGTGTCATGAGTGACGGACAGGGTTGGTGTCTACATGGAGTCATCAACAGTGTTTAGAAGGCTTTTTAACACGTTGACTGCCGCCTACGAGTATATTCGTAGTAACAGGTGTAACGGATTCTGCCACTACGAGTATACTCGTAGAGAATGAAAGGGCTTTGTATTGTTAATTGAATACACTGGCATCACTGAGCACGCAACACATACGCTTCTGGCAGTGGTGACGACATACATCCTTAGAATGTGTACGTTCAATTTTTTTGTGTATAGTAGCTATTTGGTATGCACGCATGCGGTCTGCACTTGGCAAATGGGAACGCCCTACGAATCTATGACCGGCAGTCAACGAGTTAAAAAGAATTTTCAGGGTGTGGGGTGGACGAGTTTCCGCGCCTATTTGTGTTTATTGTGAACAAATTTCAAATGACTATGATCTCTGTGTGAGTTATATAAAACAAATATTGAATGCATATCGGCGAGCAATGTCGCAGATTATAATCACTCAGTGAAATCTGGCATTTACCATTTCACTCGGCATAGTCCAGATTTTACCTCCTTATTATATTCTGCGAAATACACTCATATGCATCCAATATTTGTATATTTTGATTTCAACCCCCTCCCCAAAGACCTTTTTGTAGTTGACAGTGCCTGAGTAAGAACCTCACCTTGGTGTTGCAGGCGTGCACACGATTCCCAGCCGTGTCCGACTCGCCCACTTTGTCCATCCATGTCCCACAGTTCCACTTACTTCCTCCGAAAGGAAACCCTGTTTTCTGGATCCACTCCAATGCTGACGTTGAAACCTATCGATGCGGTTGAAATTGAAAACAAATTGTAAGAAAGGATGGCGCTGGATATTCATGTACAGCTTTACCATTCTAATATAATCTTTTTTAGATTACAAGTTTTTCTCTATAAACACTAAAACTTAGCCCTTTTTGAAACCTCGGATCGGGCTCGGGCACCGGCTTAGGTTCCAGCAGTTATTTTTTAATACGATGCTTTAAACAAGCGGATGGAGCCCAATAGACCGATCCATTAAGCCCCACCCCTTCAACATATTGACCAATCACAGCATTGGCTGCATCACCACTGCACACGTTGACAGCACATGTGCATCTCTCCAATGCGCCGCAATCACGACATGAACGTGCGCGCATGTTTACTTTTCTAATGGGATTTTATCGTGTTGTGATTCAAGGTTGTGATTTGTCAACACGTAAGGGGGCGGAGCCTAATGGATCGGTCTATTCTACCTTCATGAGACGTTGAATGCTGCATAAACATGAGGATCCTACCTTCATAAGACATGTATTGAATGATGCATATTCATAACAAGCCTACCTTCATGAGACATGCATTGACTACTGCATATTCATAATGAGCCTACCTTCATGAGACATGTATTGAATGCTGCATATTCATAAGGATCCTACCTTCATAAGACATGTATTGAATGATGCATCTTAATGAGGATCCTACCTTCATGAGACATGATTGAATGATGCATATTCATGAGGATCCTACCATCATGAGACAAGTATTGAATGATGCATATTCACAAGGTTCCTACCTTCATGAGACATGCATTGACTACTGCATATTCATAACGAGCCTACCTTCATGAGACATGTATTGAATGATGCATATTCATAAGGAACCTACCTTCATGAGACATGTTTTGGTCCAGACCTGTGCCAGCATGTCTCTCTCTATATGAGATTCCCTCTGCATGACGTTGCAATGCCTCTTGGATGACATCACTCAACAATTGCTCCTGCATGACACAAACATAACAGAAACGCACTCAATGAGAGACTTTTGAATGCTAGATGGCAGCAGACATACCATTTTTGTCATGGTTCCCCATGTGCAGTCACAATCATAAATACCGATTTTCATTGTACAAAGAGGTACCAGACTATCCCTTGAAGCCTCTGTTTGGTACCATGCGGCTTTAAAAATCGGGATAAACAATATGCTTAACGCAAAATCTGCGCTTACCATGATCATTCTCCGCTTAGCACCAAATTTCTGCACTGGCTGTGCAAGAGAAGAATGCTTATAGCAGGAAGGATGCAAATATTCGCTGCTAACCTGTGAAAAATGCTTACATTTAGCGCACACAATTTTTCTGCTTACTTACTGTAAGCAGAGCAAAGCAGGGCCCAATATCATAGAACTGCTTAAAACAATTCTCTGCTTAGCAAAAACAAGCAGGATACCGGTCACATATGGTACACATGAAAGAGTATCTTGGCTGGTAACCTTATTCTGGTGAGCATATTTTGTGTGTGTTTAGCTACTTGTTGTGCTTAAGTAGCTCAACGAAATTGGACCAAGACAACAGACCCAACAAATTTCTGCTTACAGCAAAGCCAGCCGGCTGAGGCTCGTCTTCATCAGTGGGGAAGATCCTCGCGACGGGAGACTGGAGGAACGCCTCTCCCTCCTCGGACATCTTACAATAGAGCTGGATGCAATACAGCCACCACCAGACGGCGTCGCGGCAGTTGTAGCGGGCATGGGACCCCCCACCGAGAAGATTAGGGATCACGCCGTGGCGTAGCGTCGCGCCGAAAGAGAGAATCAAATACCTGCGATGAGAGGAAATAATGGACGACCTTTAGCATTTGACCTTTAACACGTAGCCTTTAGCTATATACCCCATAACAGAGAAGCCCTTTTCAAAAACCCTGGCTTCAGCATTAACCTCCAGCCCAACTCTGTCAGTAATTTTGAAAAGGTGGGCAGTGCCTAAGACGGAGCCCAAGCCTAAGCTTTCGCTTTGAAAACGGACATGTCCGCAAGAGACCCCATTGCATAGGCCGCCCTCGTTGAGGTCAAACAACAGAAGCGTGCATTCTCAGCAAGCACCATTCTCAGCCAATGACAGCCTTCCTTCGGCCTCAGTGAGGGCGCTGTTTGAGCTTGTGTCGTCATAAAACAAGGAGTATATCACTTCCTTCAAACCGACATTCTACGACTGCCCGTCTGTCCAGATTATAATATAAAAACAGAAAAACTTGATGAATAAATTTCCTTGTTTCCTCAAACCTAAAATTGAAATGGAAATGGTAAACTTGAACTTGAATTTTGAACTTTAATCAAGCAAAAGAAAATGGTGGCCAGCAGTTCAAATGGGGGACTTTTAGGACGCTAGGTGGCAGCAGACTTGCCAGGTAAATCCCTTGTCCTCGGCAATGTGCGCAAGCCTACAACTACATAAAAAAATGGAACTTGACCTGGTACGTCTGCTGCCCTTTAGCGCTCAAGAGTCTCCCATTGCTTCCTATGTACACTGAAGGACACTTTCAACTGAACAATCGCTGTCCACCTACTTTTTAATATTAATATTTATTCGACCTCAACAATACAAGAGCAAAAAAAAAAAAAAAGGGAATAACAGGAACAAAAACCAAAATGAAACAGAACAACTCAGCAAAAACAATTTTTTAAATTTTTATAAAAAAAATTAAAAAAATAAAAAAAATAAATAAATACTTACTTGGCCTCTTCCATTCTTCCAGTCACCAGCAACAATCCAGGCAGAGCGATGAACGTGTCCCTCCCCCAGCTCCTCATGAACCCTCCCGCGAAGTGGGGCAGTCCAGCGGCCAACGTGGGGACGCATTGTTTCCTCCGTCCGGACTCTCCGTCCAAGACGGTCGGGACGTTGGACAGCTTGGGAGAAAGGTCCGGCAAGGGGGCAGTGTTGACTATGCCACACATCTGGACTGAACCGAGGGCGAGAGCGCCAATGAAGGAAGAGCCTTCAGAGACGAATCTAAAAATAGATTGAATTTCTTGGTCAAGTAACCGACTCTTCAGAGATGTGTTAAGTTACGAAAACTGAACTAGAGCCAGACTCATCTCTAAAATGGTCTGAACCGCTCCCGTCAGCATTTAATCATCGTTGACATCCATCTTCAACTCTCCCAAGACCTATGCACTAACACCTGATCCCAAATTCTAAGAGCTGCTTAAGCAAACAACTAGCCAAACATAACAAAATTATGCTTACCAGAATATGGTTACCAGCCAAAATACCATGTCACAAGTACAATATGTGAGTGGTATTCTGCTTATTTTTGCTTAGCAGAAAGTTGTTAAGCATAATTTGCTGCATAAAGAAGCTCTATAAAATTGGACCCTTTTTGGGTTAATGTAATGGTCTTGCTTACCACACAATTTCACCCTTACAGTGCCTGGTAAATTGAAGTCTATGCTAAGCGGTAGCCATGATATTGCGACCTGGGCTCGGTTTCACAAAGAGCTAAGATTGATCTTAAGTTGTGTACCAATCTTAATTGCTAAGCAACATGCGATGTCACAGTGCAAATCACTATGGCGATATTGACAACTCGTCTAAAGATGAATCTTAGTGCTTTGTGAAAGTGGGACCTGGTCAGGTAGCGTTGTGGCAGCACCAACATCACTCAGTTCTTCTACAGTGCTTTTCACACCCATAGGGGGGCCCAGCGCGCTCATTATATTCTCTACAGGTATGCAGAGCCTTGTTGGAATTATATATACATGTATATACAAATGTAGCACCTTGTAACAGCTTACAAAGTGCTGTGGCACAAACTAACGCATCCAACCTTGCCAGGAAACACCTGGGCGAACCCCTTCTCTCCACAATAAGTGTACTGGGTTCTTTAATGTGCAATACACGGGAAGGACGAAGGAGAGAGCAATAATGGTTCAGCGCCTTGCTCAAGGCCAAAAGTGTCAAGACCGGGACTCGAACCCACACTGCTGATGAGAAACACTTGAGTCCAGTGCGCTTGACCGCTCGGCCACAACACACCTATCGCAGGATTCAAGCAAACCCACGAGCCATCAACTCACTCAAGAATCAGATAAAACACACTTATTCTTGTAGTCATAAGCAATTTAAAACCATGCGTCAAGCTAGGGGGCAGTAGCGGAAGGCACATTGTTGTGTTTCCATCAATAACATAAGAACCGTTTGGTCAAATCCAGTGTAACTCCGTAAAATCCTCTATTAGAACACCCCCTTTGAGATAGTGTAGTCATCCACGGGGTTGAGTTCATTAACAGGTCACCATGGCAGATTTAATTGCCCTATAACTAAAAGTGCCTTAAAGAGCCACATTGTGCACTGCTCTACACCCCCACACACATGCTCCCCCCTGCATCCCACTCCCCTGCCCCCCTCCACTCCCCTGCCCATCACCAACTCCCCGCCCACTCCAACAACCATCCCCTACCCCCACCTTCACCTCCACCTCCACTCCACCCCACACACCCCAAACAGACTTAACTGCAATATAATTAAAAGTGCCTTCCAAAGAGGCTTTAGTTGTCAGCTACAAATCAAATGGGCTTAAAGCAGCAAGACTTTAGTTTTTCCAATTTATTACTTTTTTTGTTTTCCCCTTCTGAGAAGCAAAAACTTTCAAACCTTGACATGGATTTCCAGCAGAGGTCCAGTATGGCCAGGTACGCTCCTACCATGATGGCGTCAAAGTAAGACGGGATAAGATACCTGGGTATGAGGGTGAGGTTAGCGAAGGTCGTCTGGTACCACTTGCCAAGCTATGACAAAATGAACGAAAAAACATTGATTGATGGGGGGCACAGACTGAACGGAGTAGGAGTTGAAAACAAATATACTGCGATGAGCTGTTAATTTTGATGTTCATAACATTGCCTCTTTTAATTGTAATATAAATTGTAAAAAAACCCATCTTTTTAAAGCCTCTTTTTAGTGGTTTAAAAAAATATATATATTAATTTGTTTTTATTATGGTTTTGTTCTTTTGTGTCTTTTGTTTGTCTTTGTTCTATGGTCGCCTTGCCAGTTAGTTTAGATTTGTTACATAGGGTTAGAGGAGTATGTCTCCTGAAAAGATCAAAACGTTTCCGATGCCAGCAGGGATAGGCCTACATGTAATTGTAATAAGTGTCTTTTAGTTCTCTACTGGCCTGGTGACCATTTTTTGTTCTTTATCTTTTTCTTTGATTCTGTGCATTTTAACATGTCTTATACTCTCTTGATCATTTTGTATGTAAAGGGCGCAATATAAATTTCAAATATTGTTTAATATTATTATTATTAACATTCCCCAAAGAGTACACGAGTCACAAATCACCAGTCACAAACTAATCACAGGTGACTGCGTGAGTTACATTAACAGTTTTTACACGTGTCGTGAGAGGCAAGTTTGAGTCACAAAAATGTCACAGGGTACTCGACTGGAACCAAACTCTCAGTAAGTGTTTTGCAAACCTTTTTAGTGCTCGGGTGGAGGAGTAGTCTGTTGGCGACGTAGTCCGTCATCCAGTCTCCTTGGCGTAGATTCTCACAGAGAGGATGACCTAGGTCATTCTTACTTCGGATCTCGTTAAGAACCGACATGAATCCTGGCGGTAAAACAAAACGGCGTAATTCTACCATTACAAATCTACCATCTCGGAAATTTAAATCAACTATAAACCTTTATTAAAGGTAGTATCAGAATTGTTCATTAACAATACCAATGTTGTACCTCAGGCCTGGAATTTCATCTTTGAGAGGGCAAGGTCATTTCCATTTTGTAAAGGGCACTTCATTGGAAAATCGTAAAGCCTATGGGAAAGTTTTGAAGGGGGCACCAAGGCCAAGACTAGGGCAACATAGGACATTGCCTCCGTGGCCTCCGTGTAATTCCAGGCCTGGTACCTTATCTTGATTCAAAGAGAGTACTGCTGCCGGTAGCAATATTACCAATGGTGTACCTTATAACTTGATTAGAAGGGTGCAGTTGCTGCTAGCAGCACCTTTGTCAACATTGGCAATGCTTTACCTTAACTTGATTCAAAGATAGTAAGCATGGCAAGCGCACCACAATTACAATTTGTACCAAAATTACAACTACAAAATGCTGTATGTTATCTTGATTAAAGGAACATTACAGAATTGGTTTTTGCTAAAAAAAGAGTTGCTGGCAGTGTAAGCACTTTATGTAATCCACCATATACATAAACTGACAAACCTGTAGAAGTTTGAGATTGATCGGCCATCTGGGTCACGAGAAAATAGTGAAAAACCGATTACACATTTGCATGAAATCATATAGGTTCAACAAATGAATAAAACGCTCACTGAGCGATAAACTCCAATCGGAAAATTAGTTTATTCATTTCTCATCAAATATGGCATTTCAGACAGAAATATTTCAAGGGCTGTTTTCTACTATCATCATCATTAGACTGTGTAAGTTTTATGTAAATCTGTGATCAAAAAGTATATTTTACAAGCTGTTTTTCTTACCAATTCTGTAATGTTCCTTTAATGCTGAAGCCAGGGTTTTTGAAAAGGGCTTCTCTTTTATGGGGTATATAGCTAAAGGTTATTTTCTTATCAATTCTGTAATGTTCCTTTAAGCAGTTTTGGTACGAAGTGCACAAACATTACAATTCGTACCAAAATTACAATTACCAAAATGCCGTATCATAACTTGATTTAGCAGTTTTGCCGACATCACATTGTACTCACCCTGTAAGCCGCAGTACACTAGAGGGCCGTGCCCCGGTATGTTGTACGCCCCGGATCCCTTCCCATCGTCCCTCTCTTCCACATCGCAGCGATACAGCACACGGTTCATGTCGGCCAGCGACAGGCTCCCGGCAATGGCGTGGAAGTTGGTGCTGGGCGACATGGACGGCGAGTTGCCGCTGAGCGTTCGCACACGATAACCGAACTGTGATATGCAGCTTCGAAGCTCGGACAGTGCCTTACGGGACGTCGACTTCAGCGTAACCCTGGGTGGAACACAAGAATAGCTCTTACATTCTACGGACCAAACAGGTTCCAACTTCATACAGCTGCTTAAGCACACAAATTAGCTAAGCACGAAACGGTTTTAACAGACTAAGATTACCAGCCGACCATATCACAAATACAATCTTTGACTGGTCACCTGCTTCAATTTTGCTTAGCATTAAATTATCAAAGCAAAACTTTTGTTTACGAAGCTCTATGATGGAGCTGCTTAAGCAGACAACTTTGCTTACAAATTGTGAGCTTAGCACAAATTAGCAGGATACCAGTCAGAAATGGTGCATGTGACATGGTGTTTTGGCTGGTAACCTTACTCTGGTAAGCAGAATTTTGTAGTGCTAAGCTACATTTTGTGCTTAAGCAACTCTATGAAATTGGGCCCAGGTCTAATCGAGAGTACAGTCAAATAAGCAGGGAGAGTGAACCAACTCTCCGCATTCCTGGTTCTGTCTAGGTCTAAACCTGTCTGTCTTTGCATTCTCATTCTTGTTATGTCTGTCTGTTTATCAGGAATCTCAACACGAGCATTGGCTTCAAGAATATTCAAGCATATTTCCTTACCTATTCATCCTCTAGTTTACTTTATCAATAGTTTCCTTGAATTCAATTATCTACTCTCCCACTGTTATTCATTCTTCATTTGGGGTGTCATGTCCGACCGCTCCTGTGCACTGGACCCAAGTTCTTGTGGTTAAGTCATCAGGGCGTGGGTTCGAATCCCTGTCGTGACACTTGGTGTCCTTGAGCAAGATGCTTCACAATCATTGCTTCTCTTCGACCCGGAATATAAAATGTCCACCAAAAAATAACACTGAAGTCTTAAAGGCAAAGTATACCTTTGGTTTTTGGGACCGTTTGATTGTTTTAATCCTATATAAATGTGGATATATACAAATAAAACTAACATATGAAAACTTCAGTTCAAGAGGTGGTCTAAATTTGACATCTTTTTCCATATCCACATTATTTTCAATTGAAATATTTCTCAAAATGCTTTATACTATCGAAAGTTGCTGTACTTCTAACCTAGTAAGTTTTTTATTGCCATTATTTTTTAGAGAGATTACCAAATCGTATACCTTCTCTTTAAAAGGGGAGTGCCCAACCCCTCCTTTAACCCCTCCTTTAAGAATGAAAACTCTGTATTTCAGACTCACCTGAATGCGATCACACTGCCCGGGGGGAAATTGATGAAGTCAATTTCCTGTACGGGGGAGGGTCCGTCTGCCCCCTGGTCCGACAGTTCCACCATCCTGCTGGAGTACAGGTGGATATGGCTCTGCAGGTCCACCGAGAAGTGGCCCAGGCCGTTGATGTGGGTCTCGCTCTTCGGGGGTGGGTTGTCGGCCCGCTTGATCATGCAGGCTTCTAGGATGATCTCCTCAACGACACCTGGGGGGATTAGCAGGTTAAAAAAAAGGAAGTGGTAAGGGCGGAACAGGGATCTACCAATAGTACTACCAGTTATCCTATTCGTAAGTGTGGCGTAATTCAACTGTAAGCCATACCGACTTCACACAAAATGGCTCCACTGATTACCAGACGCCGATGCGAGTTGTATTTTTTTGATGATTTGTGCAAGAAAAGTTTTATGATTGGACTTGGCTTTCACTAACATGTCCATTCTTCAAAGACTAAGGTCTTCTCAGAATAAAAATTTTCTGTCATAAAAAAATGCTTTTGAACGATGACATTGGTGTTTTTTGGTAAAATTACACACAAACGTAAACCAGTTTTGGAGCAGGAATGTAGCTTTGGGCTTGCAGCAGCTACGCATGCATCTGATGCATTGGCTTACCACAAGGATAACTTCCTACATACAGAGTGTGGAATATAACCAGTTTGACTTTGTTTATTATTGTCTTTAAACCCAATCAAAACTATAGAAAACAGCTTAATTCACACCTCCGTTTGGACCAGAATAACAGGAGACAACCAATGTTAAGTGGTGTTAGTAAGTTTACCAACAGCTAACCAGATTAAAACTAACTGTAAACCAATTTGTACCTCACTTGGGAAACAGAGTAATGGAGTAGCAATGTAAATCTTTCAAGCAGTAAACCCGATTATAACTAACCATAAACCACTCTGTACTTTACTTGGGAAACAGTAACAAGAGTTGTAATAAATCTTTCAATTTAGTAAACCCAGTTAAAACTAACCATAAACCAGTTTGTACTTTACTTGGGAAACAGTAATAGGAGTGGTATTTAATCTTTCAAACAGTAAACCCGATTATAACTAACCATAAACCAGTTGGTTCTTTACTTGGGAAACAGTAATAGTAATTCAGTAAACCCGGTTAATTTTTAACTATAAACCAGTTTATATCTCACCTGGGACACATAGCGGTGGGATATAACCAGTGTAACCGGGGTTACTAGGGTGTTTGAATGCCGTACGAGCCATGAGTATAACAGACTGGTGAGTCATTGGGTTGTGCCTGGTCACTGCTACGATGTTATCGTCTACTTGATCAACGTACACCTGCAAGAATTAAGATCGGGTTAAGTCAGAGCTCTGTTAAAGGCAAAGTATACCTTCGGTTTTTGGAACCGTTCGATTGTTTTAATCCTATATAAATGTAGTTTTAATCCTATATAAATGTAGATGTATGTACAGTAAAACTAACCTGTGAAAAAATCATTTCAAAAGGTGGTAGCGTTTATGAGATATTGTCCGGAGCGGTTATGTCCACACACAGGAAAAGCAATGAGAAGTGTTTTTGACAGAAACACTTCTCAGACTCAAATTTTTCTGATAAAAACTGAAACATTTTTCCATAACCACATTACTCCAAAAGTGAAATGATTCTCAAAATGCTTTATTCTATCGAAAGCTGCTGCACTTCTAACCAAGTCAGTTTTTATTGCCATTAATTTTAAGAGTGATTACCAAACGTATACCTTCCCTTCAAAAGGCACAACAATGGTGTCTGGAAGAACGTTTTTTTTCTTTTCTCCATCCTCTAGTTATCAAGAATCATCTAAGTCATTGACCCTAATTTTTTGCTTAACAGAGTTTTGTTTAACCACTATTGTCTGCTTAAGCAGCTTTATGACATTTGGGTTAAGAGCCTTGCATGTGGAACGGATTTTTAATTCCTACCCAAATGCACAGGTTTCCTCCATTTGGGATTTTTCCTCCCACATCTACAACTGAAAAAATGTCTTGATAATATTAATAATAATAATAATAATAACTAGTTCTTATATAGCGCATTTCACAATAACGTATCTATGCGCTTTACATTAGTGCCCTGGTCATTGAGCCAATAGCATTCCTGTAATCTTTCTCAGCTCCCTGGGGAGTATACAGCCCCGTGCTGCCGTGGCGCACCGATGGCTTTTTTCATACACAATATCAACCTCTACCCTCGCAGGTACCCATTTTTACCCCTGGGTGGAGAGGAGCAATTATAGTGAAGCATCTTGCTCAAGGACACAAGTGTCAAGACCGGGATTCGAACCCACACCCCGATGACTCGACCACCAGAACTTGAATCCGATGCTCAAAACCACTCGGCCACGACACCCTTGATCATTTTTCTTTAACAATTCATCTTCATGTTGGTGGCGTTTGCGTAACAAAACAAAACATGTTTCAGGGTTAATTTTAGGGGTGGGGGAGGGCACAAGGGGGTGCACCATTTTCCCCAGGGGGCATACTTCTGGCCAATTAAAACTGTAGTGTCTGTTTGCATTCTCTTAAACAAGCCCCTTTTCAGCCTCTTGTTATGCCATTTATTATTTTGTTTAAAGATAATCTGACGGAAGTGTACAGGAATAAATATAGTGTGCGTGCAAATGGAAAACTAGCTTTAAAAACATTAAAACAAGGAGGGTAGTGGTAGCACTTAAAGACTAACTAATTACATAAAAAAACTGCATGAGCTTTCATAGCAACTACTACTTCATCTGAAAAGCTCATGCGTTTTTTTATGTAATTAGTTAGTCTTTAAGTGCTACCACTACCTTCTTTGTTTTATCGATTAGACTAACACGGCTATTTTTTAGAATTATTTTAAAACATTGAAATTATCACATTAAAGCTTATAAAATGTACTATTCTACTCTTTTTTTATTTCAAAAGTCTAGATTTCAAAAGAGGGGAAGGACATCAACTGTAGGGGCACGTGCCCACCCCCACCCCCCCCCCTCAAAGTTACATCACCAGGTCTCGAATTTTGTTTCCAAAAGGGGCATGTCAATTTCCCCAAAAGGAAGGGCAACCCATGAGGAACCTTTTTTTTTTGGTATTAAAGGTTTTTAAGGGCACCCACGGCAATTGCTGTGGTGCCATGGCAACATTCTAGGCCTGCATCACTGGGTTCTTCACCTGTGTATATCCCTTAGCGCCGAGCGTCTGATGGAGTATGTTGAGATCTCTCTTAGCGGCGATGATGCCGTGGTTAGTCCCGACCGCCTCCCCATCACAGACGTCTGCGTCCTCCCTCCATGAGGTGTACAGACGATTCTCCTCGACGACATGAATCTAGGGATTAAAAAAGAAAACATGGGTCATCGAGGAAAGAAAACGAGTTCTGTTTAAACCCTAAGGAACTGTTACATGAAGTGCTTGGTAAGCATCAGAGACCTGTTTGCATTTTATGTCGTGGCCGATCGGTCAAGCGCGCTGGACTCTCAACAGAGTGTGGGTTCGAGTCACGCCTTAACACATTGACCGGTTCGTTTGACTGCCGGACTGACCTGTTGGAAAGTTCTAATTGGATCGGTTAAGTATTCCAGCAGGCACACATTGTGCGAGCACATGACTACGAGAACATTCATACGCGCCTAGAACATGCCGGACCTTTCCCACGCTCCCTAACATGCTGATGACTACTGTTTAACTTACATGTTCTGGTACCAGTTCGTCGTATCCCTTGCTTGATCCCACGGCGCAGCTTGCCATACAAACCAAGGCAGCAGTCGGCAGTAAGTCATATACAGATCGAGTCTACAGCAACAAGATATAAGACATGTGTTAAAACCTGTCTACTGTCAGTGTGTTACTCCAGACTAACCAACCCATACCTCGCTATGCCACAACAGTGGCATTTTGAGGCACACCCATGCTGAAGTAGAGAGAGTAGAGCCACTGCCCAAAGATTAAGATACCACATTAAGATACGACAGATCCACCAAAAAAATGTGTCAATCATTCTCTCTGGATAGGATCTAGGGCTAAGATTTCAAAGAAAAAGAAGATGCAATAGTCTAATTTTTATTCAATTTTTTAAAAATGTTGTCTTCATTTAACCATAAAGGAAATTAGAAAACAGATTTTAACGGTTGTTTTACAGTAAACTGGTTAAACATCCCAACCCTAGGTATGACAGGTATAGATAGTTCCCAGTAGACGCCATCTTTACGGGCAAATTGCATTTTGGCTTGCAGGTGCGTCAAACGCTCAACTTATTAACGCAGCCGCGTTGTTCACTGACCAATCCTGCAGTGAGTTTCGTGAAATGCGCGATTGTTGCACGCCGTTCTCACACGAAAGGCACGACTGTTTGTTCTAAATTGCCCGTAAAGATGGCCGATTTACGTCATACTGCAACCTATCTATACTAGTTACAAAGATGTTAGGGAGACCCAAGTTTTAAACAAGTCTGACCAACTCACCATGATCGGGCTCTTGTTGTCGTGGGTCACGTCCATCAGGAGGGCGTGGCTCATGCTGGGGGCAAGCGGCCTCTCGTGAGGTTGCAGGAACGACCCCACTGGCTCCCCGCCGTACCGGTACACGAGACGTCCGAGCTCATGGGAATCATAGGCGCTCATTGCCTCTGTGGAGAGAACACAAATTCAAAATTGAAAGACTATTTCTTTTTGTATGAAATGGACTTAATTTCATAGAGCTGCTTAAGTAAAAAATGTTGCTTGCAAAATTTCTGCTTAGCAAAAATAAGCAAGGAACCAGTCACAAAATGCGCACATAACATGGTATTTGGGCTGGAAACCCTTTTCCAGTAAGCAACATTGTTTGGTGCTTAGTAATTCTGGGCAGTCAGGTTGGCGTGGTGGTATCTTGTCTTGCCCACCTCTGGGGACCCCAGTTCAAATCACACCGGGGTACTACTTGGATTGGGTTTTTCATTCCCTGCCCAATCAGGTCCCTGCCTGATTGCGTGGGTTTTCCCTGGAGTATTTCTCAGGGGTTTTCCTCCCACACCTAAAACTGAAACTTCCTTGATTGTCTTCTCCCCACAGGGTTCTTGGCTAGTGTAGTGATTAAGTTCGCTTTCTGAGAGTCATTCAGGCAGGGACTGAAAAAAACAAATCCACGCAGTGCCCCGGTGCGATTTGAACCAGGGGTACCCAGAGGTGGAAGGCAAAGCAAGATACCACTACGCCAACCTGACTGCCCAACCTGACTACGTAGTACATTACCTCGTATAAGAGAGTTAATTCCCAGTCTGTTAATGAACATATTGTCCACATGCTCCGAGGCCGTGAACAGCTCTGCAACAACGTAGAGGTCCGGTCTAACTCTACGAGCTTCATCAAGGAAATACTGAAAGAAAACAATCAAACAGGGATCACGAAACTCATATTTCATTATCCTTTCAATGCACAACCTCCAGAGGGCGCACTCCATGGCTTGCAGCCTGTTGGGCATGCGCACAGTACAGCATGGACGCCATTTCGATGAGCAAATGTTTTGCTATAGAATTGAAAGCAATGGTCGTTGTCTGCACTGATCTACTGTTGCATCAACAGAGTTGCTTACTAAATTGGCTCCCAGTGCATACTTCACATTTCAGCCCCAGAGTTGCACATCTTGCACCTGCAGCGCTATACAATCTTTGCTATTCAGGGCAAGTTTGAGTAAAGGCAGTTATCATTCGTCAATCTATAACTTGGTCTTGAGTCAGTGCAGCTGATTTTAAGTTTTGGAATCCGGATGTTAAAAACCGAGTCATGAGTTATGAGTCTGAGTTAAGCTCAGGGGTCGATTTCACAAAGCACTAAGATTCATATCAAGATGAGTTATCAGTATTACCATAGTGATTTGTATTGTGATATCACTCTTTGCTAAGCAACTGCGATGGATTTGCAGTTACGATCAGTCTAAACTCTTTGTGAAATCGAGCCCAGTTCATACTTCTTGCGAATGGGAAATGGAATTTCGACATCACAGCTCTGTTTTCGCTGCAAATGTTTCACAGGAGTTGAGCACATCTCAACTGTTGCGAATTGTTCTTAGCGAATTTTTGTCCTCAAAATTCGTTTCGCATTTTGCGTTACGGGCTTCAGTCTTGAGTCAATGCAGTTGATTTTAAGTTTTGGAATCCGAAGGTTAAAACCGAGTCATGAGTTATGAGTCCGAGTCACTAGACATTTACCTCAGCAACATGTATGGGTGTGCTGTGGCAGTTATCGATCCTCAATCCATGAAACATCCGGGCCATAGTCCTCGAGTACTCCAGCATGTGGTTCCAGAGGTACGGGCAGTCCCCCGGCTTCTCTCCATACCGAAGCTTGACCGAGTCGCCCCAGACTATCAGCTCCCTCCTCAGGTACACGTTGGATCCCGCCTCGGCGAAGTTCTTCAAGGGGTCCGCGTCCATGACCCAGCCGTTACCGATCTGGATGAAGGGCGCTTTGTCGCTGTCCATGAACGCCTCTTCCGATTCTGGGTCTGTCGGGTCCCAGGGGTGAAGGAAGTACCTGTTGGCATGGCATTATCATTGATAGAACATTAATAACTGCAGGGCATTAATAACTGCAGGGTATTATTATAATAACTACAGGGCATTATTGATTGCAGGGCATTAAAAACTACAGGGCATTATTAATGGCAGGGCATTAATAACTGCAGGGCATTATTATAATAACTACAGGGCATTATTGATTGCAGGGCATTAAAAACTACAGGGCATAATTAATGGCAAGGCATTAGTAACTGCAGGGCATTAATAACTACAGTGCATTAATATTGGCTGGGCTTTAACTTATTCAGGGCATTAATATACTGGCTAGACATCAATATTGGCTGGGCATTAATAGACTTAGGGCATTAATACATTCAGGACATTAATAACTCCAGGGCATCAGTGATGGTGAGCCATTAATGACCATTGGTCAATAATGAAGGGGGTAATAAGAACAGTAGGGTACGAATAACCCCAAGGGCAATACATAACCACAGGTCAATAATAACTGCATTAACCCTCCTACTGTCAGTGACTCTTGGCAACATTTTCCAGTGAGTTGACCAACCATTTGAAACCATTCGACTGCCAAGGTTGTGTACGGCGGCACAACTGTGCACAGAACTAACTGTGTACTGTGTACATGCATTCCCTCATGGTATCTTATTTCAGGCTGGCATAGTTTATCTATCATTCAAAACCACTCGAATGGTATTGAATGGTCAGACAGCAAGAGGGTTAATAAAAGGCTGAGGGGGGGTTTAAGGATGTTGTCAAAAAACAAAAGTCATCTTTACTTTGGTACGAGTGGGTTCGTTTGGGAGACTTTCCCGAGGCGAGGTCCGTTGTCCTCCACGTAGTGGTAGCGCGCATTCGCGATGACATTAAGAAGAGCGTGGTGGACGTCATCCGCCATCTTGTCTGCCGCCCTCGAGTTCAAGTTGCGTAGGTGTTCAGCAAGCGCATCGCAGGATTTGTCGAGCTGCTCTTCTTTATCTTTCGCTTCTTCCCTGAAGCTCACAAAGAAAAAATTACTTTTAAATTTTGATCTTATAGTACATTTTATTGTGGCAATTCATGATCATAATAATCTTGATTGTACCTTTTTAGGCGACGAGGCATTTATGTGCTTACCTTTTGACTCCCAAAATGTGAGCGTGGCACAGTTGCCATGGGTGACATCAATCAATCAATCATACCAAATTTATAAAGCGCCTAAATCAAAGGTTTGCTCAAAGGCGCTGAGGCACAGAGGAACCAAATAAGTCTTCTCCTGAAGACGAGCAGAGTATACTGTTTAAAATATCGAGACCACACCGGCTCTTTTCAGAGCCACCACTCACACAAAAGAGATTTTCACATGATTGTACCCGCAAGTGTACTATTTATTTATAGTTCCTTTCTAGCTTTCCACACCATGCAAAGCTTCAAACAACACTTAAATAAGTCATTGATGGTAAGCCTCGTGAAACAAATGGGCTCTAAGAAGTGTCTTCAGTATGTTGAAGGATGTTGTGTCTCTGATGTGATTAGGAAGTTTATTCCAGAGTTTGGGTCCATAGACTGAGAAGGCTCTATCAGCAAAAGTGACGTGACTCGTTCTTGGCACAACGCGTGCAAAAGGTCAATATATAATATATCTTACACAAATTTTGTAGGTGTGGGAGGTACGTGGTCAAATTCAATGCTGCTGTTACAGTAGAAAATCGATTTTTGCATTAAGCCTAGAACCAGTCAATATCACAGCATATCACTATGACATCTTGGCCGGTAACCCATTCCTGCTAATCAGGAAAACTGCTTCTGCTAAGCATGAGGGAAAAACAAAGCTTATACCTCTTGACATTGAAGCACTGTAAAGCCTTCTCCATGTTGACTGACCCCCCAAGTCGTTTGTACTTAGGATCTTGAATGAGCTTCACATCCTCCAACTTTGACTCCTCAGCTGCACACAATTTACCTGAATCATCAAAAATCTCAATAATAAGCTTCAAGTTGTAACTTGGGTTAAACACTTCAGGTCGGTATTCGAAAAACTGTTCCATGCTTCTGTGTGGAACTTTCCATTTCGGAGCTTTCCAGAGCTCCCGGAGTAATAATTTTCCCTTGAAAATATCATTGTCACAATGAAACCCTGACACAAAAAGTTTTTCAAAATAAGCAATGGGATTTGTTATTCTCTCTCCAGAAAGTATGTGTTCACCATGAATCGCAGAACCTCGGCCGTAAGTAATGGCTGACACTCACTCTTCCATGGTATGCTGGAATTCTCCATTGAGCCGAATACAGTGATAAATAATTGGGGCGGCCTATCCACTCTTGTAAAGCACATTTGTATAACAAAAGGACAAAGGTCTGGAATCAGGGATTACATAATAGCCCCCAGAAAAAAAGGGAGGTTTTGTGGCATGAATTTGAACGAAGCGTAGTGGGGTAGCTGCGTGCCAGCGCAAGATACACAAACGGATGTCCGGGTAAATAAACAAGTCAGCAATGCGACTGACCGGCGAAAAACATCGATGATCCAAAGTTATTCTTGGCGTTTATAAATATGTCCTCCGTACGCCAGCTTGGAAAAGATTGGCGTGTATACACGTCATCTGTGTTTCAAGTGGTTAAACCCAATTTGGTCTAACTATGGTACTAGAGGGACACGCAGAGGGGTAAAATCAGAAAGAGTTCAAGTGGAGTAAAACCTATTTGGTCTAACTATGGTACTAGAGGGACACGCAGGGGTAAAATCAGAAAGAGTTCAAGTGGAGTAAAACCTATTTGGTCTAACTATGGTACTAGAGGGACACGCAGGGGTAAAATCAGAAAGAGTTCAAGTGGAGTAAAACCTATTTGGTCTAACTATGGTACTAGAGGGACACGCAGAGGGGTAAAATCAGAAAGAGTTCAAGTGGAGTAAAACCTATTTGGTCTAACTATGGTACTAGAGGGACACGCAGGGGTAAAATCAGAAAGAGTTCAAGTGGAGTAAAACCTATTTGGTCTAACTATGGTACTAGAGGGACACGCAGGGGTAAAATCAGAAAGAGTTCAAGTGGAGTAAAACCTATTTGGTCTAACTATGGTACTAGAGGGACACGCAGGGGTAAAATCAGAAAGAGTTCAAGTGGAGTAAAACCTATTTGGTCTAACTATGGTACTAGAGGGACACGCAGAGGGGTAAAATCAGAAAGAGTTCAAGTGGAGTAAAACCTATTTGGTCTAACTATGGTACTAGAGGGACACGCAGGGGTAAAATCAGAAAGAGTTCAAGTGGAGTAAAACCTATTTGGTCTAACTATGGTACTAGAGGGACACGCAGGGGTAAAATCAGAAAGAGTTCAAGTGGAGTAAAACCTATTTGGTCTAACTATGGTACTAGAGGGACACGCAGGGGTAAAATCAGAAAGAGTTCAAGTGGAGTAAAACCTATTTGGTCTAACTATGGTACTAGAGGGACACGCAGGGGTAAAATCAGAAAGAGTTCAAGTGGAGTAAAACCTATTTGGTCTAACTATGGTACTAGAGGGACACGCAGGGGTAAAATCAGAAAGAGTTCAAGTGGAGTAAAACCTATTTGGTCTAACTATGGTACTAGAGGGACACGCAGGGGTAAAATCAGAAAGAGTTCAAGTGGAGTAAAACCTATTTGGTCTAACTATGGTACTAGAGGGACACGCAGGGGTAAAATCAGAAAGAGTTCAAGTGGAGTAAAACCTATTTGGTCTAACTATGGTACTAGAGGGACACGCAGGGGTAAAATCAGAAAGAGTTCAAGTGGAGTAAAACCTATTTGGTCTAACTATGGTACTAGAGGGACACGCAGGGGTAAAATCAGAAAGAGTTCAAGTGGAGTAAAACCTATTTGGTCTAACTATGGTACTAGAGGGACACGCAGGGGTAAAATCAGAAAGAGTTCAAGTGGAGTAAAACCTATTTGGTCTAACTATGGTACTAGAGGGACACGCAGGGGTAAAATCAGAAAGAGTTCAAGTGGAGTAAAACCTATTTGGTCTAACTATGGTACTAGAGGGACACGCAGGGGTAAAATCAGAAAGAGTTCAAGTGGAGTAAAACCTATTTGGTCTAACTATGGTACTAGAGGGACACGCAGAGGGGTAAAATCAGAAAGAGTTCAGGTGGAGTAAAACCTATTTTTGTACTGTGTTTTAAGGACCTTTAAGAGACCTGGGCCCAATTTCATCAAGCTGCCCAACTGAGAATAGTGCTTGATGGACCTTTTTGCTGAGTAAAAATTAGTGTGGGACCAGTCAAAAGCCGCATGCATCACATGACATTTTGGTCGGTGTCCTGTAGTTGCTTAGCATGCTATTTCTTTAATTAGAGTGTACCAACGATAGTTGCATCACAAATTGGGTAACATTGGAAGTGTTACGTCCTTTACTCCTTATTAAGATGTTGACTCTACCTTTTGCCGCCGTTCTGAATTTCTCCACTGTCGCTTCAACATCAAGCTGGTAAAACTCTTGCAGTTTGTACTTTGGGAGGACTGTGTCTGCTAGAATGCTGCGGATCCTCTGTAAAAAAAAAGAATTCAGAATCTTGAAGCATTCATCCAAAAAGTTTACAAAGTAGAAGCAGTTTATGTCTCGACCCAACCACATGAGCTTCGGCTTATAGCTGTTAACATCAGAGCTTGAGTGTGGTGAATTCTTGTGGCATGTTGTGGCCAAGCGGTCCAGAGCATCGGACTTAAATTCTGATGCCTGAATCAACAGGGGTGTGGGTTCGATTCTCACTCATGACATGTACGCCCTTGAGCAAGGCACTTAACCATAATTTCTTCTCTTAGCCCTGTAATAATAATAATACTAACAATGGCTTCTTATATAGCACTCAAATCCAGCACTCAGTGACGCTCATGGAGCTCCAACATTTTTATATAATTTATCCTACAAGGTATGTGGAGCTACGTTTTTAAGTGTGAGACCTTTTTCCTTTACATAGCACCATGTAATGATTTACAAGGTGCTATGGCGAAATATGCAGCCAATCAAACCAGGAACACCGGGGCAAAACCCTTCTCTTCTAATAAGTGCACTGGTTCTTTTATGTGCATTACACAACACACAGACCATACGGCTTTACGCCCCATCCGAAGGATGCAGCAATAATAGTTAAGTGTCTTGCTTAAGGACACAAGTGTCACGACCGGGACTCGAACCCACACTCTGCTGATCAAAAACACAGGGCTCGATTTCACAAAGAGTTCAGACTGATCGTAACTGCAAATCCATGGCAGTTGCTTAGCAAGAGTGATGTCACAATTCAATCACTATGGTAATGACTGATAACTCATCTTAAGATGAATCTTAGTGCTTTGTGAAATCGACCCCAGAGCTTGAGTCCAGTGCTCTTATCCGCCGGCCACAACACAGTATATATGCTGTTGGATTAAACCCTCAGTGCAAATTTGGGGTTGGGTTGTATGCTCCCCAGGGAGTTGAGGACTGGTCAAAGTATGCCAACGAACAGGGATAATAATGTTGTAGAGCGCCTTGATCTAACATGTATCTACTAGATTTAAGTGTGCTTCTGATGTCAAAGGGCATGATGTGACTGACCATGTTTTGGGCGTGGCTGACAAGTTATGGGCGTGGCTCACCTGTATCTGCTCCTCATTGTTGATGACCTGGGGTATTCCGTGCCCCGCCCACTTCCCCTCGATCACCTCCAGAGTGAAATGCCACAGCACCCGGTCCAGGATGTACGCCGGCCTGAGGTGAGGTGAGTTGTGGACGTTGTACGCGCACTCTGGGTGCTCCTTGAGCCAGGGACTGTCAAAGGAGGTGTGGTTCCAGACAACATCGCACAGACTAAGCATCCCCCACTCGTACTGGAGCTTGGCGAGTAGTTTGGATATATCGTCATTTGATACAGAGGCCTTGTCCTTGCAGGAAAATCCCGGATTTAGTTTCAGCTGGAAATCAAAAATAAAGAACAAGTCATCGCATCGTTATTCGTTATTCGCCATCGACTGCACGCGGTGCAGGTTATTGCAACAAATTTGCATCTTCAAGATACAACCTATTGACCTAGAAGATTGGACTTTTTAACCAAGAGAATACGACCTATTGACCAAGAAGATACGACCTATTGATCAAGAAGATACGACCTATTGACCAAGAAGATACGACCTATTGACCAAGAGTATACGACCTATTGACCAAGAATATATGACCTATTGATCAAGAAGATACGACCTATTGATCAAGAAGATATGACCTATTGATCAAGAAGATACAACCTATTGACCAAGAAGATACGACCTATTGACCAATCTAAACAGTGTGTATTTGTGCTTGCAAAAAGGTTCTATCAACAATTATCATGGTACTTATGGAATTTGCTTTATAGTTAATTAAGTGTAGATATAACTACAATGTTTTTTTTTTTTACATTTCTTCCTATGAACAAGTGGACTTGTCTTAAACAACCAGTGATAATTTAAAACATTCGCAAACCTTATGAAAAACAACAGACCTTGTTGCAATGACAAGTAGATTTTTTAAAAAGCAATTGAGATGTCAAAAAGAAAAGCTACCCCAAATCTTAAAAATTCATCCCCCTGGTTATTTATGACAGGAGATTTCAAGTGAAAGTCGTAGCTGTGTACCAGTCTTACCTGGTCTCGGATGGAATAAGCTGAATTGGACGCTCCCAGCTCCTGGATGGGAGTGAAGTGAAGGAAGTTGTAGCCCGTCTCCCTGGCGGTGGCCAGACGGTTCTCCCAGCCTGACAGGGGGCCGAGACATTTGGCCAGGACGGTCTGAAGAGTGACGCAGTCCAGGGGGAGGGTGTCCGTCTCCTGGTCAACTTCAGGGTGGGGTCGACGATGAAGTAGCCCGACCCTTGAGGTGTGTTACTGGAAGAAAGAAAAAGGAGCAGCCGGTGGGTTAGAGACATTGCGAAGGCAGAGGAAGATGTAAAAAAAACAAAAACCTGAAATCAATCTTTGAGATTCACAACTGGAAGTAACCACTGTAGACTAGGCAAGTTTATGAACAATTTGGGGTTGAGCAAAGAAAAATTGACTAGAGCGGGATGTGAACCAAAGATCACCGGGTTAAAGTGCCGGCACTCTACCAACTGAGCTATCTTGCGCTAAGGTGGTCTCCCTATTATGGTGGTCTCCCTATTTTGTCAGTATCTTTGTTTGGGGGTGCCAGTCAGAAGCCATACAACCGTTAAACTGCTGTGTAGCCAGGGATCACAACCAAGTTTACGATACAACCTGGTAGGCGGCAGCCAGGGGATCACCTTAAGGGGATGCGACTTTTTAATTTCAAATGTAAGTGTACAGATGTACAGTTTATGTACAGATACAATTTCTCACTTCAATCTACAGACGATTAGAAGTCCTACTTCATACCCCACGATGTTACACCCCAACTGGGAATTCAGGACTGGGTTTACCTGGTTCCGTGCGTGAAGTAATACTGGAAGGCACCGGAAAGATGCAGGCGAACCTCGCAGTACTGATCCGACGTGTCACAGCGAGAATTTGACGCAGCTAGCCACTGCAGCTCGTAGAACTCCCCCCGGTTGAAGGGGCGCACCACCGGGTGTGGCTAGGGGGGTGGTTGGTGAAGACGTGAACCTGCTTGGACTGGAGGGACGGGCCCAGGACAAATTGGAGTTTCCATCCTACGAGAAAAAAATGTGGAGCGTGTAAGCAAGCCTGACGCTGAGCAGGGCCTAATATCATAAAGCCTGTAAGCACCAAAAAATGCTAAGCACAGAAAAATATTGCGTACCAGAAACTAGCTACCAGCCAACATTCCATAAAGTTTACATTGTTGCGACTGTACCACACTCATTTTTTGCTTAGCAAAGAAATGTGTTAAGCACTATTTTCTGCTAAACAGCTTTATGAAATTGGGCCCAGTTCTCTTTGCAAAGAGAGGGCATTATTTTGTTTAGGAAGAAGTAAATTTCTGAAAGAACTTTACAACATGTTCAAGGGTACAAAGCAGGCCTGGAAGGCCATTTAAATTTTGCTACGAGCACTTTTATCGGAAAATCTTCAAGTCTTTGGGAAACTTTTGAAGGGGCACCAAGGCTATGACCAGGGGCAACAGAGGCCATGGCCTCCATGGCCTCCCAGGCCTGCAAAGGTATTTGCCAGAAGCATGGGGGTAAAGGACTCATATTAAAAGCTCCTATCAAGTATGCAAGCCTGGGGCCAATTTCAAGAAAATGCCAAAGCAATAAAACAATCCCAGCATAACAATCATGCTTAGCACAAAACCGTTAATTACATGTACCACCTAAAATACCTTTAAAAAGTATTTACTTTAGGACTGGTACTCTGTTAATTTTTTTGCTTGGCTCAGACCAAAAGACCGTTTTCTGCTGTCAGAGCTGTAAATATTGTGCAATGTTTCTAGATAATTATGTAGGTTGCTCCGATGAAGCTGAGCAAGGCTTGAAATTTACACTGGACCACAGGTCAGACTACCAGAGGCCAGTGATTTTAATCCTCCAGCCAGTAAACTCAAAACCACACAAGTCCAGTGGTCCTGCGTTTTTCATTGGAATATTATAAACAATATCTCACTGTATAATATCTTTTAAAAAAATTTTTAAATGATGTTCAAAAAAATGTTAACTCTGAGTCTGATAAAGTTATCTTAAATAAAATTACTTCTGTTGAGTATCTTGCCCATATAAAAAAATGAGATTAATCTTCTCTTAGTGCTTGGTCAAATAAAACTAGTTTGTATAGTGCGTAGATTTTGAGTCTCATTCGGAATCAGGGCTTGATTTCACAAAGAGATAAGATTGATCTTAACTGCAAATCACTCTGAATTGCTAAGCAAAGTGTGATGTCACAATACAAATCACTATATGGTGATACTGACAACTCATCTTAAGATGAATCTTAGTGCTTTGTGAAATCAGCCCCTGGTCTTGTACAAACACTTCTGGTCTAGCCCTGCAGTCTTGTTGATTTCGCCCCCCCCCCCCAACAAAAATATAAAAATAAAAAAATAAAAAAAAAAATAAATAAAAAATTGTATAAAACAAAATAAGAATAAAAATTTAAGCCCTGCTGAGGCATGACGTGAATTTATTTTTTTTAAAACAACCAGTGAAAATTTTTTTTTGGAATGCTTCGCAAAATGCCGCATAAAATGTGTCAGCTTCTACTCAAAAATCGTCCTTCGCTACTTAATATTAGCATTCAGTGCTGCACAAAACACAAGTTCAGATTAAATATTTTGCTTTGAAAGATTGCTGGATAAAACTCCCGGTCCCTGCCAACCACCTGCTCCTGGGAAATCATAATAATGTAAGGGAAAGCATTTTTAAAGGGGCACTCCGACCATAGTTTGTAGACTGGAGACAGAGGCAGGGTTCTCCTCAAGCAATAAAGCCTCTCTGCTTTTTTAAAAGATATATTTTTAGATCAAATCCACAAAAATCATAAAATAAAACAATACCCTAAAAACGCGGGCACTTAATTCGGACAAACGTCCCTCTGGTATGCTGACAAGTTTTTCCGTATGTTAAAAGGGCTTGTTTTGCATTTTATTCAACGACTTCTTTATCCAAGTGCGTTGTTTACATGTCCAGGTATTGCCTGGGTAAATCTAAACTTAATTATTTGCTGAATTAATTAATTTTTTATAATTTGGTTCATCTACCATTGACAATTGACAGACCAATTTTGTACACAAAGGATGCTGGCAGAGTTTTTTCTCCTGCCGTTTCTAACCAAACCACTGTCCCATGTTGATTGACACCCCCTCTAGGACGTGTGGCATGGTCCTGCTTGCGATCTTAAGGCGTTTGAGCTGACCAGTGTGTACGATGTGGTTATAAGACAAAGTATGTCAGCATGTGCACAAAACACAAGTTCAGATTAAAGGAACATTACAGAATTGGTTTTTGATAACAAAACAGTTGCTGGTAGTGTAAGCACTTTATGTAATCCACCATATACATAAACTGACAAACCTGTAGAAGTTTGAGATCGATCGGCCATCTGGGTCACGAGAAAATAGTGAAAAACCGATTACACATTAGCATGAAATCATATAGATTCAACAAATGAATAAAACGCTCACTGAGCGATAAACTCCAATCGGAAAATTAGTTTATTCATTTCTCATCAAATATGGCATTTCAGACAGAAATATTTCAAGGGATGATGATGTTTTCTACTATCATCATTATTAGACCGTGTAAGTTTTATGGGAATCTGTGACCAAAAAGTATATTTTACAAGTTTTTTTCTTACCAATTCTGTAATGTTCCTTTACAGGTTAAACTGCTGCAGATTGCACAGTAGAGCAAAACCCAACATAACCATCAAGTCAAAAACATTCCGAGGACCTCGATTCAATTCAGCGAGCTTCGGCCAAACTTTCAAAATTTGGTTCCAGATTGCCCCCCAGTTTTGACAAATACTAGGAAGAGCCCTGGGGTCAATTTCACAAAACTCTTCCTAACTTAGGACTAGTCCTAGGTAAGCTTGGGCGATATCGCTTTTTCTCAGCCACGATATATCGTCGAGAATATATCGCGATATTCGATATAATCGCGATTATTATTTTATGACGTCAATCTACTACAAATCTCACGGTGGGAGTTGTGGCTATGATTGACCTATCATTTCTATCGTTATTCCAATCACCTATTCTTCTGGTTTTACTCTAAACCTATGGTATGAAAACCTGGGCCTATTACTTACACACATTTAATGTGTTAACTGCGCATGACAGACTGTTCTTTATGTGTACATAGCTAATTAGATCACGCCACTCGCACGTCCGCAACATGCACGTGATAATGCACGTGATAACACCCATCTGTGTGGGACCGCCTGACCGCTAAGGCTTTGATGTTGGTTTTTTCCGAAGACTAAACCCCGTCGGATCGGATCTGTTTGGGAATCTTGCGGTTGCGGTCTGTGACTTGCAACTCTTTGTTGCAGCAAATCATCTCAACAAGGAGATTTATTGTTGCAAGATCGTCTCGGCTAGGAAATACATCGCGATACTTAACGATATCGCGATTTACCAATATCATGATTAAAAAAAACGTGACCTGATATCGTAATTGTTTCAGAACTAGTATCGCGATATTCGATAATATCGTGGTATCGCCCAAGCTTAGTCCTAGGCAATGCTAAGAGATAGGACTAGTCTTAAGTTAAGACCAGTTACTGGTCCTAACTTCAGATAAGACTAGTCTTATCTCTTTGTGAAATCGGCCCCTGCACACTCGTCATTACCAAGGAACAAGGACTGCACTTATTGCAAACTATGACTGACATATAAGAAACTTTTCCGGTGTGAGAAAATGTAGGTCATCTTTTCATTGTGAACTTGAAGTGTCAATGCAGCGCACTTTAACCAAGTGCTTGTGCCGTAAAAATTATTCATGACATACACACAAAATGCCTGGCAACCGTACATACGTAAGAAAAGAAAAAAATTGCTACATTCATTTCAAGAGGAAGTACACTAATTGCTGTATATTTGCAGTCGGATACACTTGGCAAATATCCAACCTGGGCCCAATTTCATAGAGCTGCTTAAGCAGAAAATATTGCTTAACAATTTCCTGCTAAGCAGAAATCACCAGAATACCAGTCACAAATTGTACATGTGACGTGGTAGTTTGGCCGGTAACCTCATTCTGGTAAGCATAATTTTAATGTGCTTAGCTACTTTTTTTGCTTTATAAAAGCAGCTCTATGAAATTGAGCCCTGGTAGTTATCCAACATGCTTGACAACAGTGTGTAATTGTATAAAAACAAATTGATCTCCAATTTAAAAGAAATTATTTTGATATATCAATAAATACAAAGTTTGTGCAAATGACATGCATGACATGTATGTACAGTGATTTATGTAGAATGCCTGACAGGCGTCTCAAAACGACACACGACAGGTACATGAGTTTGAATTATGAGACCCATTTATCTAGCGCCCTCAGGGGTTGACAAGGTGACGCGGGATGCGGCTGCAATCTGCTGCCAACCATGGCCCAATTTCATAGAGCCGCTTAAAGCACAAAAAGATGCTCTAAGTACAACAAAATTATGCTTACCAGACTAAGGTTACCAGCCAAACTACCATGTCACATGTACTATTTGTGACTGGTATCCTGCTCAATTCTGCTTAGCAATATTTTCTGCTTAAGCAGCTCTATGAAGTTGGGCCCATGCCAGAAACACCAGGGCAAACCCCTCCTCTAAAGAATACCAAGTTCTTTTATTATGCAGTTTACACGACACTTAGGGCAGGTCAGGCTTATTATTAAAAAACTCAATTAATCAGCAAATATTTGTAAGCAGGCAAACTGTTATTCCAACCTCGAGTTTACTTTATACTAGCTAATATCTAAATTGTAATCTAGTTGTAATAGTGTTTTCATATGTTCTTTGTTTTTGTTCTTGTATCGAGTGCTCGACAAGCTATGCTTCTTGGAGACCTCCATCCTCACACAATTATGCAAATGTCCTTATGTTTTCTTAATTATTATAATATAATGTAATCATAATACATGACTATTTCATCATTTATTCCTTGTGTGTTGGGAAAAAAAAAATTTTAAAATAAAAAAATAAAAATCCCGTCCCAAGGACAAAGCAACTATGGTTAAGTGTAGTTCTCAAGCACACAAGTGCCATTTGTGCCTTAAAGTACAAAAACAGGAATTGATACATTTAAGAAAGGAGTCTGCCACATGATCGAATGTCCCACACAATCTGGGGGCGGGGCGAAGGGGGGGGGGTCTACAAATCCTGCATTAATCTCTCTACTGATCCTGTCTGAGACAATCCCTTCTGCCAAGTCTAAACAAGAGATCAAAAGTGAATTCGTGGTTTTTTTTTAAATCTTATTTAAATAAATGTGTGTTGTGTGCACAGTCAGGACAGAATACATGGGCAATTCTGAAAATGAGGCTTGTTATATAGCGCCCTCTTGTGACCGAGCCACAATCACACTATAACCAGATGGTTTAATAGTAAAAAAAAAGGCCTGACCTTTAAGGCCAGCTATTCAGCCTGTCTCGATTAATTTTAATCTCTGTCAGGAAAACTGATACGTGTCTGAAGGTTGAAGGCTGATCAAGCAAGAATTTTGCATCTAGATAAAATGACATTACTACATGTATAGGTCTTAAAGGTCCTGTACGCTATGGGTAAGATCGAAAAATACAAGTGTTCACAGATTCACACATAACTTACATGATCTAAAGTGAGTAATGGTAGAAAGGGTTCTTTAAAATATTTCTACCTAAAATGTTATCGTTTCTGAGAAATGAATAAAACAATAGTTTTTATCGCGAGCGATAATAAACTCGATGTTTGAAAAACAGAAAACACATTCAAGGTCTCTTTTCTTGTGACCTCGATGACCAATTGAGCTCAAATTTTCACAGGTTTGTTATTTCATGTATATGGTTAATCACACAAAACATGAACTTTGTTTGCGACTGTTTTGTCAGCTCTACCAATCCTGTATAATACCTTTAAAGTTGGATGATGTTTCAGCGACGGCGTTTCTTCAGGGCTTGAATTTTACATTAGCTGGACTGCAGGCCAGAGGCCAGTGATTTTTAGTGTTGGGCCAGTAAACTTATATGACGAGACAAGTCCGGCGGTCTTGTGTTTTTCAATTGAATAACAATACCTAGTGTGTAACATTTTGAACAGAAATCAAATGTTGACTTTGAGTCTGAGGCCGTGTCCGAAACGGCGACTTCGGCTACAGCTACGGCTTGGGCGCGCGCGTCTGCCTATCTTTCAACACTGACAGAGGCGCTGATCTAGCCGTAGCTGTAGCCGAAGTCGCCGTTTCGGACACGGCCTTATGTACCTTTCAATTCTGTGATAGAATTTTATGAAATATACTTATGGTAGAACCCATAAAGACAAGTGAGATCAATCTTCTCTTAGGGCCTAATATGTTTTAGTGCTTGTTCAAACAAAAACAGTTAACTATGTCAGGAAGTTATTTCTCATATTGATTGTAGTCGTGTAAAACAAATTCTCGTCCAGTACACATTTTGAGCTACATGTACAATCCCTGTTGTCTTGTGCATTTTTACCCCAAATTTGAGCCCTGTTCCTATTACACACAAAAATTCAAGTTAATGTTTTTCCCCCAGCAACATTAGCAGAGTACAACAGACAGGGAGGCATTTGAATTTAAGGAAGTGTCATCTGATAACTTTGATGTTAACTGTCCTACACTTTTACAGCTCAAAACATTTACACTGGAGGGCCAGAAATGGACCAATTAGTAAGTCTTTGTGTTATTTCAATGCGCCGTATTTTTGACCGCGTGAGGGCGCTCTCAAAAACATTTTAATCACTTCCGGGGGTATAACTTATCATCTGCTAAGCTACCTGTGTACAGTTTAGCATCGGCGTTCTGTCACTTCTGTGCGCAAGAGAGTTTAGTCAGTGCTTCTAGAATCTAAGGTAATAACAGCTCCTTTAAAGGTCTTATTTTCCGTGGTGGATATGACGTCTGGTAGTAATGTGTTTCAGTCCTTAACTGTCTTGAGGAAGTATTTGAAGCAGTTTTTGTTTGCTGAGAACAGTGTTGTTTCTATAAGTATAAACAGGAAAGGATGAGCTACGCTGAACTGCCAGTTCTGATATTTTTTAAGATTAGATGCAGGGCTCTTTATTTCTTTAAGGAGCCGTTATTAATCCACTTTAGATTCTAGAAGCACTGACTAAACTCTCTCGCGCGCACAGAAGTGACAGAACGCCAATGTTAAAACTGTACACAGCTCCCTGAGCAGACGGTAATCGCTTAACTAATACCCCCGGAAGTGATACAATTATTTTTGAGAGCGCCCTCACGCGGTCAAAAATACGGCGCATTGAATAATAACACCACTTTGTGTGCTTCTAATATAACTTTTGAAGGGACACGAAGGCCAAGACCAGGGCACAAGGCCCAGGCCTGCAGTTGAAACTGTCTATACCTGAATATTAAAGTTGTTATCATCTTCCATACTGTACATCTTTGGGGTAAGGCCAAATAAAAAACAAAACATGTTTAGCGTCCCCGCCCGCTTCCTTTTAAGAGGCTGCCTCCTTTATTATTATTTTTTTTTTAAAGGATCAATTTTTACGATCTCTGACAACAAAAATTGATTCTACAATACATAAACATTGTATTTCTGACTATAGCACATGAAAAAAAACACACAGAAAAATCACACAGAACAAAGCTGGCAACCATCTTTCACCAGCTTTAAAAATAGCCCAGCCGTCTTGAAAAATGTGTCAGGCGGCCATTAAAAAAAAAAAAGCTAAGCATGTTTTTAATTTTTATTTTGCCTTAATAGCGCCAGTTGCTTTTGAATATCCCTTGTTTGACAACTTTTTGATATACAGTACCGGTGCATTTTCTGTATTTCCAATGTTAAATGGACTGTGTTGTCACGATCAAATCAGGCCTGTGGCTGTACATGGAATTATGAACTCTCCATACATTGACACGAAGGAAGGGCGCGTGCAAGCAGCAACTGCGTGAGAGTTCATAGTTCCGTGAACAGCAACAGGCCTGCTTTGGTTGTGACGACACAGCCCCTTTAATTCATTCATACATGTACCGTTAGATTAAATAATGGCGGAGTCGTGTGTATTTTCTTTATAGCGATCACTGAAACTTTTCAAATGTCACCTCTCGAGAGTACAGCTTTGTTTGCATTAGCCCAAGATACACTAACACTCACCCACTCACGTTTTTGTTTCGTTTGTTTTAGGGTGTTTTTTTTTGGCTGTGAAGAGACAAAGAGCAATGTTTAGCATTCGATCGACTTCAAATTATTAGTATTATTATTTGGTATCCCATACCAGACCTGATACTTCAAGGAGGCAATTGCCTCCATGCCCCTGGTCCATTGCCTTGGTGCCCCTTGAAACGTTCCAATAGAAATTTACATCTTCCTTGGTGCCCTTGCCCTTGTTATAGGGTGAGGGGTTTAGAGCATCGGATTAAAGTTCTGGTGTTTGAGTCATTGGGGTGTGGGATTGAATCCCGGCCATGACACAATTGTTTCCTTGAGCAAGATGCTTTACTAATAAACGCTTCTCTTCACCCATGGGTATAAATGGGTACCTGCAAGGGTAGAGGTTGATATTGTGTTTTAAAAAAGCCTTTGGAGCGCCACGGCAGCCCAGGGCTGTAAACTCTCCAGGGAGCTGAGAAAGATTACAGGAATGCTATTGGCCCAATGACCAGTGCACTATTGTAAAGCGCATTGATACAAAATTGTAAAATGTGCTATGTAAGAACCAGTTATTATTACTATTATTATTTCATTTCATTTCATTTATTAATTCTGGTTGTGAAGCCAAGGAAAATAATACGTTATCTCCAATGCAGTTATTTTTAGTATTATTTTACAATTTACAGAGTAACAAGGTGTCAGAAAAGTTGAGAGGAAAAGTACAAACCACCCAAAAAGCACAGTAGACAAAATACATGCATGTGAATAGGGGAATGACTATGTGTTAAAGGAACTGGTACAGGAAAAGGAAGTAAATCAACTACCCAAAATCCAATGTAGGGAAATGGAGTCCAAAACCTAAAGGTGTGGGTTTAGGTGACATTCCCATGCCTGGAATTTTCATCTTTGAGAGGGCAAGGCCATTTTCATTTTGCAAAAGGCATTTCCATTTAAAATTCTTGCCGTCTATGGGAAAACTATTGGAGAGGCACCAAGGCCTAGACCAGGGCAAGATCAAGACCAGGGCAACAGAGACTCGGGGTCGATTTCACAAAACTCTTCCTAACTTAGGACTAGTCCTAGGCAATGCTAAGAGATAGGACTAGTCCTAACTTAGGACTAGTCCTAGGCAATGCTAAGAGATAGGACTAGTCCTAAGTTAGGACCAGTACTTAGGACTAGTCCTAGGCAATGCTAAGAGATAGGACTAGTCCTAAGTTAGGACCAGTACTTAGGACTAGTCCTAGGCAATGCTAAGAGATAGGACTAGTCCTAAGTTAGGACCAGTACTTAGGACTAGTCCTATCTCTTAGCGTTGCCTAGAACTAGTCCTAAGTTAGGAAGAGTTTTGTGAAATCGACCCCAGGGCAACAAAGGCCACGGCCTCCGGGGCCCCAGTTTAATTCCAGGCCTCATATTGTTTATCACTTAGTATTTCCAACAATACATTTATAATTTTTGTGGCCATAAACTTTGTTGAACTAAAATAATTGACAAAACAAAATTCCACGTAAAACTCTAGATTGGTTGGGACCACACTGGTTCCAGAAGTTTGAATACACGCGAGACTTGCACAGTCTGTGCTGGGCAGCCTCGCTACCATGGGCAGAGCGCCGTATCGATACTTCTCGTCACAAACCCCTGGAAAGGAAGCACTGAAAAACAACGCTGATTGGCTAACTGTGAGTGTCTGCTCTGCACGCATGCTCGTTAAAAACTGTTGAATGCTTGCAGAGCGCTTAGTACGTGCGTGTCAAAATGCATGAATTTTTACGCAATACACTTAAAATGAATCATGTTTTTACATGGTCACCCTAAACTGCATACATTTAGACACATCACAAGATCGAAAAAGAATTACAGGAGACCAGTTGCTCTATGATGTGATGCGTCTTTTGATAGCGCACTCTGCGTAGTCTCTACCACAGAATGGATCAACCACAGGACTAATTAAAATATCCAATATATTTGAATATTTCAAAGTCACACTTCCAGGGTTTACGATCGAGCAAAGCATTCTGGAAAAGAAAAAAATGGAGCGGCGAGATCGTACACAACTGGGAACAAGGTTGTGTACTGGTGGTTCAAGTTTGGGTTACTTAACTACTTTATTACCTTTCTTCAATCTGTATAGAGTTGTATCTTTATGGTCCTTGTCGTTGAGTGTCTGAAGACGAATCTGTTCCATGGCTTACTGGTGGTGAAGTCTGTGAGTGAGAAAGGGCAATAATTACACTCTGTAGCCACCGGACCTTGCATTTAATCTCTGAGAGGGCAAGGCCATCTCATGATGGAAAGGGCACTTCCATTGGAAATTCTGACAGTCATGGGAAACATTTGAAGGGGCACCAAGGCCAAGACAAGGGCTCAATTTTACAACGAGGTGAGATTGATATGCGCAAGTTTGATAGAGTGCCGGTACGTTAATCCAGAGGTCGCAGGTTCAAGTCACGCTTTAGTCAAATTTTCTTTGCTCAACCCAAAATCAATCTTATTGCTAAAAGCAAAGTGTGACCAAATCACCATGGTAACACTGACAACTCATCTTGAAGATTATATCTGAGTGCTTTGTGAAATTGAGCCCAAGGCAACAGAGACCACATGGCCTCCAGGTACATTGTAAATCCAGGGCTTAGCCATAATTGTAAAGGGTGACTGCTCTATATTCTAACACTATGTTCCGAAAAAACCTTAGGTTAGGGTTAGGGTTAGGGTTAGGGTTAGGGTTAGGGTTAGGGTTAGGGTTGGGTTAAGGTTAGGGTTAGGGTTGGGAAAGTACACTAGGGGTGTCACACCATAGGGGTGTCGAGACACAGTACATAGGTGTCGGAACATTAGGTGTGTAACCTTGTAAACCTTCTCAAGCTGCCATTCAAATCCATGTAACTAAGCCAAGGCAAGGTGGAGGAAAAATATCGAGGTCTGAACCCCTCTTGGATTGTGAGGGTCAGTATTTTTATTGCCATGGTAATCTCAATTGTTCTGAATGTTACCATTTAGTACACAAATCAAGATTTAATGTAATTTTGACTTAACTTGCTTGCAGGGATATCCAGTAAACGATTTTCCTCGTAGAGTACAGCAAAATGCTACACAAAATGTTGCTTACTAAGAAATTACCATAATTGCTTACTCAGTATAGTGATGATACCCACGCCTACATCCTTACGGAACCCTGTTTCAACCCCAAAAGTAGGTGCCAACGTGCCCCTGGTGACAGTTGATTTGGGTCGACAGCCCAAATCACTTTTGAAAAGTGTAGCCCTCACCTTGAAGTGGCCGTTCGGCCTTGTGAGTTAGGCAATATCTCATAAAAAGAAACAACACAAATATTGCATGCAGCAGTTTTGCTATGGGACAGAATCAGGCCCTGCAATGCAGTGTGCACAAAACATTCTCAGTCAAATTATTCTACTAGCTGCAAAACTACTAGACAATATCGTTCCGTATGAACATACATCACAGCTCTCAAGTGCAATGACCTCTATGGACCTAGAGTCCATGGTATTTATGACCCCCCCCCCCCTCTCTTGTCAGAACTAATGCTCAGTAAATGCATTAACACTAACACTAAAAATGATTGATGTGTACAGTCCAGTTTGTAAGTGTGATTCCACTAAAAGCCACGCCCACTTCGCAATGCTCCAATGGTATCCAAAACGTGCAGAGCTCGTTTCTGTTAATTTAAGGAGTTGGGGAATTGAATTTCCCATGTTCTGTAAGGGTGTAGTTTCTGAGATAAGAAAAGCCTTTCGACGATTGAAAAGAATGGTGCTGAAAACCTATGCCAGCTTTGGAGACAAAAGTAGCCCAAACTGGATGGCAGCAGATGCGCGCATGATGTCATGTGATGTCATGACTGATCGACATGGTCTAAAAAAAGGGGGGCGTGGCAGGGTTACGATCATTATGACAGGTGCCCTGCCTCAACCGCGTGGTTTCACGGTTGAGGCAGGGCACCCGGGATCCTGCTGAGAGCGTGATTGCATTGATGTAGTTGCATACAATAAGTTCCTGGTGCGCCAGTACAACCGATAAACGTCAAAATTTTCGAAAAAGGAGTACAGCGCCCCAGTAACTGGGTCTACTTTGATGTGTACTTTAGATTTAGAAGTCAACATTATATAATGTATTATATAATGACAATGACATTGCAGGGATTTGGACCAACTCTGCTTGGCTCAGTGAGAATGGCTCAAGCTTATCAACCAACATGCTGCGCGTCAAACTCAAATCCCCGCAGCCACCTTTTTTTCCATCCCTACCTTAATTAAAATATAATACTAATTACTTTAGTAATAGTATTTTTTTATGATTATAAAGAAAGTTTACTAACTGTACACCATTTAAATTGGTAAAATATTTAGGCCCAAAGTCAGTGATTCTTTTTCTGAATCTGATTGTTGTGGCTCTTTCAAAGATTTGTTTAAAGGGAATTAAAGTCCCCAAAATACAGTCACTGCGCATGTTTCATGCCAGCACAAATATACGCTGCCTTAGGCATGATAGGGCAAAAAAACCGTTTAGATTTGTTTTTTACCGTCGCCGGTAAAAATACATCCAATGCCTCTATCTAATGAGTCTAACATGTCTAACTCTAGAGTAAGACTAAAAAGTAAAACTAAAACCATACCAACATAAGAACAGTGACTGATAATACTTACCTCTCAATCTAATTGATGATAACGGACCACTATTTCGCTGACAAGCAACAATTCTATGATTTTGGCGAACTGTTTCCGCCAGTGTTTCCGTACTTCATCCGGGAAAAACTCCAGTTGAAATATCACCTGATATTACGCATCCAGGCACCCGGCAGTTTTACACCATGTCACTCAGCAGGAAGACAACAACCACAAAATAATAGCCGTTTCTTCCTCAACCTCGTCTCTTATTTTTGTGTTGATCTCACCTGACGCCATCATGACTAGTACTGGATAGTTGGCAACCGGGAAGAAAAGGTTGTGAAATGACAAGGGTATTTTATAGTCAACAGAGGGCGCTATATAAGCAAATAAAGGTCCTATAATTATGTGCCCCAAATTGTTATTAATTTTTAGTTGTTCACCATCTCTTATTGATACACACTGGATGATTGCCAACCGGGAAAATAAAAATATTTTGAAATGCCAAGAGTATTTTATATAGTCAACAGAGGGCGCTATTTAAGCAAATAATGGTCACCACATTTTTTAATGAGCCCCTCCCCAATTAATTCACTATCTCCGGGAAAAAAATCCTCCATAATAATACGAAGAAGTAATTTTCACAATTACACTCATTATTAGCTCACAAGTCAGAAAAAAACTTATCCCCATTACTCTTTATTTGTTTGTTTATACATATTTTGCGTGACATCATAAAGATTTAATAAAGCTTTTGAAATTCACCCACTAGGCCACTGTCTCTGCAAGCATGGCAAGCAGGCACGTAGTAGTCTGGTTACCATATTGATATTTAAAAAAATGAACGGGTTAAAATGATTTGCATCCAAGGAAGAATAATATTTACGATGTGAAACTCTGGAATGAGCTGAACAGAAGTGCAAGTAATTCCCCTAGGTGAGACAGGTCGACCCAATTGATGGGATTAATCTCTTGTGGCGTGGGTGTTGTTGTGCTTGGTCGAAAACACAGAGCTGCCTTACATCAAAGGCAAAGCTTGAAACAATAAACTGATGGCTGGGTGGTTCCACTTTATCAGAGGGTTGGATGTGTGTGAGTAGCAGTAAGGGTCTGATAACCCTAACGCGTGGCAGGTATATGTATATCTGGAAAGTACTTTTTTCCCCCAGCCCATAACAAATTCACAACTCTGGACACTACCCCCCCCCCCCCCCACCACCCCCACCGGCCCCCTTCCCCTTAGAAATGTGGACTGGTAAAGTTTGTGATATCAAAGACGTTAAAGGAACATTACAGAATTGGTAATTGTAAAATATACTTTTGATCACAGATTTACATAAAACTTACACGGTCTAATGATGATGATAGTAGAAAACATCCCTTGAAATATTTCTGTCTGAAATGCCATATTTGATGAGAAATGAATAAACTAATTTTCCGATTGGAGTTCATCGCTCAGTGAGTGTTTTATTCATTTGTTGAATCTATTATGATTTCATGCAAATGTGTAATTGGTTTTTCACTATTTTCTCATGACCCAGATGGCCGATCGATCTCAAACTTCTACAGGTTTGTCAGTATGGTGGATTACATAAAGTGCTTAAACTGCCAGCAACTGTTTTGTTATAGCAACAACCAATTATGTAATGTTCTTTTAAACTCGCTTTGGGCGTTGCAAGTGGTAAAACGATAATGAAAAACATTACTTTGGGTCATTCTGAAAGGATATGACGGTGTCAAACTTCAAGGAGACTAACTTTGACAAAAGTTGCACTGTCAATGCATTTGCACTGCACTGCTTGCGGCGTCAGTAGAAATTCCTTTACCATACAAAGGTGCCTGTTTTTAGTCTCATTTGATTGGTACGTTGTCAATTCAGATCGACTTATCAGCTCACATCAAAGTGTATATAAATACAACAAAAATCATAACCATTCCCTAATTCTATATGTGCCCTCAATGACCTGAATCGATCTTTCTCGTTCGCTCCACCCATAATGGCAATGACCTATCGAGTCATCATACTCTTTTCCAGTTTGTAGATACTCCAGTAAAAAGGCCGAGAAAATGTGGGTGTGTGAAACTACGTGACGTCATGATTGGCAACATACAAGATAATTCAAGTTCAAAGTTATATCACAGTGTTTGGCAGATCGTCTCCTAAGGACGAGCAGCTGACACTGTTCGACACGTCCAAACAATGGAGGTAGAAAACCACGGCTCTTTTCAGAGCCAATATTACAGGGGTGTTCTAGAAAGTGTCACTATGAATATGGGCCCTTTTATTAAACAAAACCTCGTTAATTGTTACAACTTTCCTTGTGTACGGCCGAATTATGTCTAATATAGTAAACCTGTGGTATGTGTTTCTTTATATTAAGATCATTAACTTCTGTCCAATCAAAACTGTATTGCAAGATCTTAACTAATACCAGCTGAAATCATTTTCTAATGGGTTTCCTTTTTGTTTTACTAGAAATTTGCCGATTATACATGTACATACGGGACATTAGAGGGCGCATGTACCAAAAAAAATGTGCTCAAAATTAAGAAAACTTAAAATAATATAAATACAAGCCATTCACTTGTTAACTTCTGGCCAATCAAAACTGTAGTTTTCAAGATCTTAACTAATACCAGCTAAAATTATTTTCTAATGGGTTTCCTTTTTTTTTTTTTTTTTTTTTTTTTAGAAATTTGCCGATTATACATAGCGGACATTAGAGGGCGCATGTACAAAAAAGATGTGCTCAAAATTAAGAAAACTTAAAATAATATAAATACAAGCCAGTAGGGAACCTGATTGGAGGGTTCTAGCCACCCCCCGGCCAAAAAACCCATATAAATCAAAAATATTTGAGGTTCGATGTTCGGAACAAAGTTCCCGACCAAAACGTGAACCATCAAAGCATGAATACAAAATTTAAAAAACTAACAAATTTCCAAGGTTTGGAGAAACTTACTAATGTCTATAATTGGTGCACTACTCTAAATAGAGAGAAATTCCGTAGAACCTCGAGCATTGGTAAAATATAAAACCCACACCTTATTCTGTAATTCAAAGATTTGAAGGTCGTGGCATTATTTTGTGTATTGTTGACAAAATGGTACAGTTGCGCCCCTAGGGATTGTTGATGTTCAACCTGGAGCATCTTGGGAACACTTTCCCTCTAACTATGTCCCGATCTAAATTTGCTGAAGAGTGCAGGGTCATTTTTTTCTGAGATTTGTTCAATGCTGCACGCGAGCGTAAAGGGCCCCCATCAGAAAACGCCCTTTATAACATGAGGGCGCTACAAGGCCGTCTATCCAGACGGGTGCCACTATCCATAACAGCCCAAAACGAACGACACTTTTTTGGAAACCAGACTTCCTATATGTTTGTGCACATTACTATTACCGATCTGAATCTAGCACAGTATTGGGCCCAATGTAGCCAGCCGGCGCGTATTCGCGGAACAGCCCCGGCCGCGTATTCACAAAAATAGAACACATGCAGTACAGGGAGGTGACAAAATGGCTAATTTCTGCTGTTATTTTATCCGAACGAATACTGAAATATTGGCCATAACTTATAAATTTTCATTAGATAATATTGAAATGTTATAGCTGTATGTCATTGTAAAGCAATAAACAAAGAGAAAAAAGTTACTAAATAACAAAAAATAAGCCGCAAACACGGAGACATGTCCGTGTGTTATGTCATAATATTGTTACGCTGTTTAAATACTAAAACATATTTTGAAAAGAGTTTGTACCCTTCGTTATAAGTAAAAGTGAAATTTTTAGTCCAGAATCTTGAAGACTGATACACTGGGCATACCAAACTTTTGAGCTGACTAATTTGGTCCACTAATTAGTGGTTAATTATCCACAGTTATACAGATTCCATTTTCCATATAAAACACGTACAATTGCATATGTGGTATTAGTCAACTACCTATTGTAAAGAAGTTGTACCCCTTTTTTTAGTCCAGAATCTTGAAGACTGATACACTGGGCATTTCAAATTTTTGTCCACTAATTTGTGGTAAATTAACCACCCCAGGTAGCAAGCCCATATTGAACAAATAATGGGAAATATCTGGGAAATATCTGGGCCATGGGCCGGGGCCAACCCATATGATACCCATATGGGGCCCTTATGGGTTTATACTATGGGGATCATTCCCATATGGGTTCCATATGGGAAAAACATGGGCTAACCCTGGCAAAATATGCAGTGTCCCATATGGGTATCATATGGGGAAAACATGGGCAATCCAATATGGGCAGAATATGCAAAGGCCCATATGGGTTTCAGATGGGGAAAATGTGGGCAGTCCCATATGGGCAGAATATGCAATGGCCCATATTCGTATCATATGGGTAAAATATGGGCAAAATATGCAGTGTCCCATATGGGTTTCATATGGGGAAAACATGGGCAATCCCATATGGGCAAAATATGCAGTGTCCCATATAGGTGTTGTAACGTGCACCGACTTGTATATAAGTTTAACAGCCACGGTTAATTTGCATATACTTTCCCAATGAGTGGTTCTTTTGGTTGTTGCTTTGTATTATTACCCACAATACCCATTTTTGGAATGTGTCGAATGGTATAAAACCTCGGTACAGAGAGTGGGCGGGGGTCACAATTTCTTTACGAGGCGAAGCCCTCTTTCTCTCCGTTTATTAGTTTACTTTTGGTTTGACACTCCAGCCCGAGCTCCCTGCACCACTCTCAATTATCATGTAAGTGCGATTTCTATTAGCCCCTCTGCTCTTATTTATTTATTGTATAAACTACTGCCATAATATTGTTGTTTACGATTAAAACTTATCATGGGAGGCGCCCCCCTGAAGCTATGTCTGTTGTGCCACATTTTCTTTTGGTGTTAACGTTGGTTTAATTTCATCAATCCCCTTTTGTTTCGATAATTAATCCTACGTGGCAGGCTTTGCCCATCCGGGCTCTGCCGTACCACGCCCACGTCATTGGCCCGTTACAAAATTGGTGGCAGCGGTGGGATTCTTTTTAATATTTTACCTCATCTCAAAATTGTATTATGGCACAACAGACATAGCTTCAGGGGGGCGCCTCCCATGATAAGTTTTAATCGTAAACAACAATATTATGGCAGTAGTTTATACAATAAATAAATAAGAGCAGAGGGGCTAATAGAAATCGCACTTACATGATAATTGAGAGTGGTGCAGGGAGCTCGGGCTGGAGTGTCAAACCAAAAGTAAACTAATAAACGGAGAGAAAGAGGGCTTCGCCTCGTAAAGAAATTGTGACCCCCGCCCACTCTCTGTACCGAGGTTTTATACCATTCGACACATTCCAAAAATGGGTATTGTGGGTAATAATACAAAGCAACAACCAAAAGAACCACTCATTGGGAAAGTATATGCAAATTAACCGTGGCTGTTAAACTTATATACAAGTCGGTGCACGTTACAACACCTCTCTGCCAAAAAAAGGACACGTCCCGTGTCGAAATAATTCTTAATTTCAATTACTTACAGCAACAACAACAACATACATGTTCTCCGTACTTTTCGAAGAAAAATAATGTGGGTCACAAATTAATACATCAAATGTACTACAAAACTATCCCGTTGCGTTTAACAGTAACAAAAAAAAACAATGCAGAATTACTATGACTGTGTTTTGGGTTTATTTATTTATTTATTTTAATTATTATTATTATTATTTTATATTAAAAGAGGTTAGAAGCTTCTTAGGGCTGTGTTCGTATTATCGGAGATTCGTACAAAATTTTGCCCACATTGCGGCACCCTTGCATCGTTTGACACAAAAGAATGTCGGATTTGTATGGGACGAGAGTTGTGAAAAAGCTTTTTATCAATTGCGGTCTAACTTGATTTCATCTCCCGTTCTTAGCTACCCAAATTTCGACCAACCATTCATTCTGGATACTGATGCCAGCAATGAAGGAATTGGGGCCGTTCTCTCACAAGAAATTGATGAAAGAGAACATGTTGTTAGTTACGCAAGTCGTAAGCTAAGTAAGGCAGAACGCAAGTACAGTGTAACCCGTAAAGAATTACTTGCGGTTGTAACTTATGTTAAACATTTTCGACACTATTTGTATGGAAGAAAATTCATTGTACGCACCGACCATGCGTCACTGCGGTGGCTTTTAAACAGCAATCAGGCGGAAGGGCAGATGGCACGGTGGCTTGAAATACTTGGTACATTTGATTTTGAAATTCAGCACCGCCCAGGACGCAAGCACCAAAATGCTGATGCTCTATCTAGGCGCCCATGTACCGAATCTGATAACATACCTAATGGAAAATGTTGTGGAGTTTTCTTAGTTACAGGTTTTGAACCCACTGCCATCCGCAAGGCCCAACGAGAAGACGCAATTTTGCTGCCCGTTATTCAGTGGCTCCAGTCTGGTCGCAAAAGTCGACCCCCTGGTAAAGAAATAAGTGGACTGCCACGAGAAACAAGGGCCTTGTGGTTCCAGTGGGAGCAGCTGGTACTAAATGAGGGTATACTGTGTCGTCAATGTAAGACTAGAAACAGGTCAGTAGTTTGTCAATTGGTAGTTCCTTCTAATATGCAAAAAGAAGTACTTAAACAGAGCCATGATGGACGAACAGGTGGCCATCTTGGCCAGAAACGAACCTTTAGCAAAATCCAGAGGAAATTTTACTGGGTCGGTTACCGACGTACTGTAGATGTGTGGGTTAATGGGTGTCAATCTTGTCAGGCACGAAAAGCGCCAAAGAAGAAATTTAGAGCACCACTACAACTAGCTCCTACTGGCGCTCCTTTCGAACGCATTGCATTGGACGTAATGGGCCCATTGCCCGAAAGTAAAAACGGTAATAAGTACATACTGGTAATTATGGACTATTTTACGAGATGGTCAGAGGCCTATGCACTACCCAATCAACAAGCCGAAACAGTAGCTAAAGTATTGGTAACTCAATTCATCTGTAGATATGGTGTACCTAGCAAAATTCATAGTGATCAAGGAACAAATTTCGAATCCAAATTATTCACCAAAGTATGTGAAATGTTGGAAATTGATAAGACGCGCACAACGGCCTACCACCCCCAATCAGACGGGCTCGTGGAACGATTTAATAGAACATTAGAGACAATGCTAAGTATGTATTGCAGAAGTGACCAAAGTGACTGGGATGAGCATTTGCCTTTTGTCTTAATGGCTTATAGGGCATCCAATCAGGAAACTACAGGGGCAACACCAAATAGCTTAGTTTTTGGACGTGAAATTAATTTGCCACTAGATATACTTGCAGGACCAATTCCAGATGTTCAGGTACAGCAAACCCAACCCTACGCGATGGAGGTAAAGTCCAAGTTGGAGGATGCTTTTGAGACGGCGAGGAAACATGCAGGAGGAGAACAACGACGTCAGAAGAAACTTTATGACACACGGATGTACGGGAGTCCCTACAAAAGTGGTGACAACGTTTGGCTTTATTGCCCGGAGAGATTCGTTGGACTTTCTCCAAAACTAAGAAGTCACTGGAAGGGCCCATGTACAATTATCAAGAAATATTCTGATGCGAATTATCTCATCAAAGTGCCAAATGTAACCCGTACCCGCCAAGTTGTGCACTTCGATAGGCTGAAACCATGTACTCTTCGTGAAGATGACAACATCCTGAATGAGCCCATTGATGAACATGCTGCATCAAACTCTGCTAACGTCGAACTACCAAGCTGGAATGACAACGAAGCCCACACCGTTACTGGCCATATCGTTGGAGACTTCGAAACACAGACGAACAATGAGGAAGATGCATCTTTCTGTCATAAACCAACTCGAGTTGGAAGAATAACCCGTCCTCCTTTCTGGATGAGAGACTTTGTAGTGTAACTGGTCCATGCCCAATTAGTTTTCTTGTGGTGCCCTGTAGTTGTTTTTGGCTTATCCACCCACGGAAAATTATAAAATGCAATAATAAAATATATATAAATAAATAAAAAATAATAATAATAATAATTAAAATAAATAAATAAATAAACCCAAAACACAGTCATAGTAATTCTGCATTGTTTTTTTTTGTTACTGTTAAACGCAACGGGATAGTTTTGTAGTACATTTGATGTATTAATTTGTGACCCACATTATTTTTCTTCGAAAAGTACGGAGAACATGTATGTTGTTGTTGTTGCTGTAAGTAATTGAAATTAAGAATTATTTCGACACGGGACGTGTCCTTTTTTTGGCAGAGAGGGTGTTGTAACGTGCACCGACTTGTATATAAGTTTAACAGCCACGGTTAATTTGCATATACTTTCCCAATGAGTGGTTCTTTTGGTTGTTGCTTTGTATTATTACCCACAATACCCATTTTTGGAATGTGTCGAATGGTATAAAACCTCGGTACAGAGAGTGGGCGGGGGTCACAATTTCTTTACGAGGCGAAGCCCTCTTTCTCTCCGTTTATTAGTTTACTTTTGGTTTGACACTCCAGCCCGAGCTCCCTGCACCACTCTCAATTATCATGTAAGTGCGATTTCTATTAGCCCCTCTGCTCTTATTTATTTATTGTATAAACTACTGCCATAATATTGTTGTTTACGATTAAAACTTATCATGGGAGGCGCCCCCCTGAAGCTATGTCTGTTGTGCCATAATACAATTTTGAGATGAGGTAAAATATTAAAAAGAATCCCACCGCTGCCACCAATTTTGTAACGGGCCAATGACGTGGGCGTGGTACGTGGTATCATGGGGAAAACATGGGCAATCCCATATGGGCAGAATATGCAAAGGCCGATATAGGTTTCAGATGGGGAAAACATGGGCAATCCCATATGGGCAGAATATGCAAAGGCCGATATGGGTTTCAGATGGGGAAAACATGGGAAATCCCATATGGGCAGTGTATGCAGTGGCCCATATGGGTATCTTGGGGAAAACATGGGCAATCCCATATGGGCAGTGTATGCAGTGGCCCATATGGGTATCTTGGGGAAAACATGGGCAATCCCATATGGGCAGAATATGCAAAGGCCCATATGGGTTTCAGATGGGGTAAATGTGGGTTTCAAATGGGGAAAATGTGTGCAATCCCATATGGGCAAAATCTGCAGTGGGTCCATGTGTACCATATGAGGAAAATATGGGCACTCCCAAATGGGCAGACTATGCAAAGGCCCATATGGGTCAAAATATGTGGGCAATCCCATATGGGCAGAATATACAGTGGCCCATATGGGTATTATACGGGAAAGACATGGGCAATCCCATATGGGCAGTGTATGCAGTGTCCCATTTGGGTATCATAGTATGGGGGAAATGTGTGCAATCCCATGTGGGCAGAATATGCAAAGGCCCATATGGGTTTTATATGCGGAAACTGTGGGCTTAAAACTTTCCCCGGCTCCTCAGGCCTGGTAAAACATTTCCCCGGTGCCGTGGGCTGGGTAAAAAATTTCCCCGGCTCCTCGGGCCGGGTAAAACATTTGCCGGTGCCGTGTGCCGAGTAAAAACTTTCCCCGGCTCCACGGTCGGGCCGGGTAAAACACTTCCCCGGTGCCGTGGGCCGGGTAAAAACTGTCCCCGGCTACTCGGGCCTGGTAAAACATTTCCCGGTGCCGTGGGCCGGATAAAAACTTTCCCTGTCCGTGGGCCGGGTAAAACACCACGCAGTGTTATCACCGCGACAAACATTTCACGACTTGTCCACAAGTCTACGCTTTTGCCCATAAAGGTGCGTACTGACGACGTAAACAAGACTAACAATTCGCGCGCATCCACACGAAACACAACGCACCGTTATCACTGCGACAAACATTTAACGACTTGTCTACAAGTCTACGCTTTTGCCAATAAATGGTCGTACTGACAACGTAAACAAGACTAACAATGCGTACGCATCCACACGAAACACCACGTATTATTATCACCGCGACAAACATTTAACGACTTGTCCACAAGTCTACGCTTTCGCCAATAAAGGGTCGTACTGACACCGTAAACAAGAGTAACAATGCGCACGCATCTACACGAAACACCACGCATTATTATTACCGCGACAATCATCTAACGACTTGTCCACAAGTCTATGGCTTTTGCCAATAAAGGTGCGTACTGACAACGTAGACGAGACTAACAATGCACGCACATCCGGCCCAAGTAACTGGGAAATTTTTTAACCCGGCCAGAGGAGCCGGGGAGAGTTTTTACCCGGACCACGGCACCGGGGAAATGTTTTACCCGGCACGAGGCACCGGGAACGTTTTTTTTTTTTTTTTTAACCCGGCCCAAGGAAAAGGGGAATTTTTTACACGGCCCGAGAAGCCAGGGAAAGTTTTAACCTGGCCCACGGCACCGCGATTTTTTTTTTACTCGGCCCGAGGAGCAGGGGAAAGTTTTTTACCCGGCCCAAGGCACCAAGGAATTTTTTTACCCGGCCCGAGGAACCGGGATATTGTTTTACCGAGGGCCCGAAGACACCCGAGTAGCCGTAAAATTTTTCACCTGGCCTACGGCACCCGGGAATTTTTTAACGAGGTCCGAGGAGCCAGGGAAAATTTTTACCCAGCTCACGGCACCAGGGAAAAATGATTACACGGCCCGAGAAGCCGGGGAAAGTTTTAACCTGGCCCGATTCACCGGGATTTTTATTTTTGCTCCGCCCGAGGAGCCAGATGAAGTTTTTACCCAGCCTCGGTGCCATGGGCCAGGTAAAATCTTTAACCCGGAGAAAGTTTTTACCCGGCCCGAGGCGCCGGGGAAAACCTTTACCCGGGCCCCAGGACCCGGAGAAAGTTTTTACCCGGCCCGAGGCGCCGGGGAAAACCTTTACCCGGGCCCCAGGACCCGGAGAAAGTTTTTACCCGGCCCGAGGCGCCGGGGAAAACCTTTACCCGGGCCCCAGGACCCGGAGAAAGTTTTTACCCGGCCCGAGGCGCCGGGGAAAACCTTTACCCGGGCCCCAGGACCCGGAGAAAGTTTTTACCCGGCCCGAGGCGCCGGGGAAAACCTTTACCCGGGCCCCAGGACCCGGAGAAAGTTTTTACCCGGCCCGAGGCGCCGGGGAAAACCTTTACCCGGGCCCCAGGACCCGGAGAAAGTTTTTACCCGGCCCGAGGCGCCGGGGAAAACCTTTACCCGGGCCCCAGGACCCGGAGAAAGTTTTTACCCGGCCCGAGGCGCCGGGGAAAACCTTTACCCGGGCCCCAGGACCCGGAGAAAGTTTTTACCCGGCCCGAGGCGCCGGGGAAAACCTTTACCCGGGCCCCAGGACCCGGAGAAAGTTTTTACCCGGCCCGAGGCGCCGGGGAAAACCTTTACCCGGGCCCCAGGACCCGGAGAAAGTTTTTACCCGGCCCGAGGCGCCGGGGAAAACCTTTACCCGGGCCCCAGGACCCGGAGAAAGTTTTTACCCGGCCCGAGGCGCCGGGGAAAACCTTTACCCGGGCCCCAGGACCCGGAGAAAGTTTTTACCCGGCCCGAGGCGCCGGGGAAAACCTTTACCCGGGCCCCAGGACCCGGAGAAAGTTTTTACCCGCCCGAGGCGCCGGGGAAAACCTTTACCCGGGCCCCAGGACCCGGAGAAAGTTTTTACCCGGCCCGAGGCGCCGGGGAAAACCTTTACCCGGGCCCCAGGACCCGGAGAAGTTTTTACCCGGCCCGAGGCGCCGGGGAAAACACCTTTACCCGGGCCCAGGACCCGGAAAGGTTTTACCCGGCCCGAGGCGCCGGGGAAAACCTTTACCCGGGCCCCAGGACCCGGAGAAAGTTTTTACCCGGCCCGAGGCGCCGGGGAAAACCTTTACCCGGGCCCCAGGACCCGGAGAAAGTTTTTACCCGGCCCGAGGCGCCGGGGAAAACCTTTACCCGGGCCCCAGGACCCGGAGAAAGTTTTTACCCGGCCCGAGGCGCCGGGGAAAACCTTTACCCGGGCCCCAGGACCCGGAGAAAGTTTTTTACCCGGCCCGAGGCGCCGGGGAAAACCTTTACCCGGGCCCCAGGACCCGGAGAAAGTTTTTACCCGGCCCGAGGCGCCGGGGAAAACCTTTACCCGGGCCCCAGGACCCGGAGAAAGTTTTTACCCGGCCCGAGGCGCCGGGGAAAACCTTTACCCGGGCCCCAGGACCCGGAGAAAGTTTTTACCCGGCCCGAGGCGCCGGGGAAAACCTTTACCCGGGCCCCAGGACCCGGAGAAAGTTTTTACCCGGCCCGAGGCGCCGGGGAAAACCTTTACCCGGGCCCCAGGACCCGGAGAAAGTTTTTACCCGGCCCGAGGCGCCGGGGAAAACCTTTACCCGGCCCCAGGACCCGGAGAAAGTTTTACCCGGCCCGAGGCGCCGGGAAAACCTTTACCCGGGCCCCAGACCCGGAGAAAGTTTTTACCCGGCCCGAGGCGCCGGGAAAACCTTTACCCGGGCCCCAGGACCCGGAGAAAGTTTTTACCCGGCCCGAGGCGCCGGGGAAAACCTTTACCCGGGCCCCAGACCCGGAGAAAGTTTTTACCCGGCCCGAGGCGCCGGGAAAACCTTTACCCGGGCCCCAGACCCGGGAAAGTTTTTACCCGGCCCGAGCGCCGGGGAAAACCTTTACCCGGGCCCAGGACCCGGAGAAAGTTTTTACCCGGCCCGAGGCGCCGGGGAAAACCTTTACCCGGGCCCCAGACCCGGAGAAAGTTTTTACCCGCCCGAGGCGCCGGGGAAAACCTTTACCCGGGCCCCAGGACCCGAGAAAGTTTTTACCCGGCCCGAGGCGCCGGGGAAAACCTTTACCCGGGCCCCAGGACCGGAGAAAGTTTTTACCCGGCCCGAGGCGCCGGGAAACCTTTACCCGGGCCCCAGACCCGAGAAGTTTTTACCCGGCCCGAGGCGCCGGGGAAAACCTTTACCCGGGCCCAGGACCCGGAGAAAGTTTTTACCCGGCCGAGGCGCCGGGAAAACCTTTACCCGGCCCCAGGACCCGGAGAAAGTTTTTACCCGGCCCGAGGCGCCGGGGAAAACCTTTACCCGGCCCCAGGACCCGGAGAAGTTTTTACCCGGCCCGAGGCGCCGGGGAAAACCTTTACCCGGGCCCCAGGACCCGGAGAAAGTTTTTACCCGGCCCGAGGCGCCGGGGAAAACCTTTACCCGGGCCCCAGGACCCGGAGAAAGTTTTTACCCGGCCCGAGGCGCCGGGGAAAACCTTTACCCGGGCCCCAGGACCCGAGAAGTTTTTACCCGCCCGAGGCGCCGGGGAAAACCTTTACCCGGGCCCCAGGACCCGGAGAAAGTTTTTACCGGCCCGAGGCGCCGGGGAAAACCTTTACCCGGGCCCCAGGACCCGAGAAAGTTTTTACCCGCCGAGGCGCCGGGAAAACCTTTACCCGGGCCCCAGGACCCGGAGAAGTTTTTACCCGGCCCGAGGCGCCGGGGAAAACCTTTACCCGGGCCCCAGGACCCGGAGAAAGTTTTTACCCGGCCCGAGCGCCGGGAAAACCTTTACCCGGGCCCCAGGACCCGGAGAAAGTTTTTACCCGGCCCGAGGCGCCGGGGAAAACCTTTACCCGGGCCCCAGGACCCGAGAAAGTTTTTACCCGGCCCGAGGCGCCGGGGAAAACCTTTACCCGGGCCCCAGGACCCGGAAAAGTTTTTACCCGGCCCGAGGCGCCGGGAAAACCTTTACCCGGGCCCCAGGACCGGAGAAAGTTTTTACCCGCCCGAGGCGCCGGGAAAACCTTTACCCGGGCCCAGGACCCGGAGAAAGTTTTTACCCGGCCCGAGGCGCCGGGAAAACCTTTACCCGGCCCCGGACCCGGAGAAAGTTTTTACCCGGCCGAGGCGCCGGGGAAAACCTTTACCCGGGCCCAGGACCCGGAGAAAGTTTTTACCCGGCCGAGGCGCCGGGAAAACCTTTACCCGGGCCCAGGACCGGAGAAAGTTTTTACCCGGCCCGAGGCGCCGGGGAAAACCTTTACCCGGGCCCAGGACCCGAGAAAGTTTTTACCCGGCCCGAGGCGCCGGGGAAAACCTTTACCCGGCCCCAGGACCCGGAGAAAGTTTTTACCCGGCCCGAGGCGCCGGGGAAAACCTTTACCCGGGCCCCAGGACCCGGAGAAAGTTTTTACCCGGCCCGAGGCGCCGGGGAAAACCTTTACCGGGCCCCAGGACCCGGAGAAAGTTTTTACCCGGCCCGAGGCGCCGGGGAAAACCTTTACCCGGGCCCCAGACCGGAGAAGTTTTTACCCGGCCCGAGGCGCCGGGGAAAACCTTTACCCGGGCCCCAGGACCCGGAGAAAGTTTTTACCCGGCCGAGGCGCCGGGGAAAACCTTTACCCGGGCCCCAGGACCCGGAGAAAGTTTTTACCCGGCCCGAGGCGCCGGGGAAAACCTTTACCCGGGCCCAGGACCCGGAGAAAGTTTTTACCCGGCCCGAGGCGCCGGGGAAAACTTTACCCGGCCCCAGGACCCGGAGAAAGTTTTACCCGGCCCGAGGCGCCGGGGAAAACCTTTACCCGGGCCCCAGGACCCGGAGAAGTTTTTACCCGGCCCGAGGCGCCGGGGAAAACCTTTACCCGGGCCCCAGGACCCGGAGAAGGTTTTTACCCGGCCCGAGGCGCCGGGGAAAACCTTTACCCGGGCCCCAGGACCCGGAGAAGGTTTTTACCCGGCCCGAGGCGCCGGGGAAAACCTTTACCCGGGCCCCAGGACCCGGAGAAGGTTTTTACCCGGCCCGAGGCGCCGGGGAAAACCTTTACCCGGGCCCCAGGACCCGGAGAAAGTTTTTACCCGGCCCGAGGCGCCGGGGAAAACCTTTACCCGGGCCCCAGGACCCGGAGAAAGTTTTTACCCGGCCCGAGGCGCCGGGGAAAACCTTTACCCGGGCCCCAGGACCCGGAGAAAGTTTTTACCCGGCCCGAGGCGCCGGGGAAAACCTTTACCCGGGCCCCAGGACCCGGAGAAAGTTTTTACCCGGCCCGAGGCGCCGGGGAAAACCTTTACCCGGGCCCCAGGACCCGGAGAAAGTTTTTACCCGGCCCGAGGCGCCGGGGAAAACCTTTACCCGGGCCCCAGGACCCGGAGAAAGTTTTTACCCGGCCCGAGGCGCCGGGGAAAACCTTTACCCGGGCCCCAGGACCCGGAGAAAGTTTTTACCCGGCCCGAGGCGCCGGGGAAAACCTTTACCCGGGCCCCAGGACCCGGAGAAAGTTTTTACCCGGCCCGAGGCGCCGGGGAAAACCTTTACCCGGGCCCCAGGACCCGGAGAAAGTTTTTACCCGGCCCGAGGCGCCGGGGAAAACCTTTACCCGGGCCCCAGGACCCGGAGAAAGTTTTTACCCGGCCCGAGGCGCCGGGGAAAACCTTTACCCGGGCCCCAGGACCCGGAGAAAGTTTTTACCCGGCCCGAGGCGCCGGGAAAACCTTTACCCGGGCCCCAGGACCCGGAGAAAGTTTTTACCCGGCCCGAGGCGCCGGGGAAAACCTTTACCCGGGCCCCAGGACCCGGAGAAAGTTTTTACCCGGCCCGAGGCGCCGGGGAAAACCTTTACCCGGGCCCCAGGACCCGGAGAAAGTTTTTACCCGGCCCGAGGCGCCGGGGAAAACCTTTACCCGGGCCCCAGGACCCGGAGAAAGTTTTTACCCGGCCCGAGGCGCCGGGGAAAACCTTTACCCGGGCCCCAGGACCCGGAGAAAGTTTTTACCCGGCCCGAGGCGCCGGGGAAAACCTTTACCCGGGCCCCAGGACCCGGAGAAAGTTTTTACCCGGCCCGAGGCGCCGGGGAAAACCTTTACCCGGGCCCCAGGACCCGGAGAAAGTTTTTACCCGGCCCGAGGCGCCGGGGAAAACCTTTACCCGGGCCCCAGGACCCGGAGAAAGTTTTTACCCGGCCCGAGGCGCCGGGGAAAACCTTTTACCCGGGCCCCAGGACCCGGAGAAAGTTTTTACCCGGCCCGAGGCGCCGGGGAAAACCTTTACCCGGGCCCCAGGACCCGAGAGAAAGTTTTTACCCGGCCCGAGGCGCCGGGGAAAACCTTTACCCGGGCCCCAGGACCCGGAGAAAGTTTTTACCCGGCCCGAGGCGCCGGGGAAAACCTTTACCCGGGCCCCAGGACCCGGAGAAAGTTTTTACCCGGCCCGAGGCGCCGGGGAAAACCTTTACCCGGGCCCCAGGACCCGGAGAAAGTTTTTACCCGGCCCGAGGCGCCGGGGAAAACCTTTACCCGGGCCCCAGGACCCGGAGAAAGTTTTTACCCGGCCCGAGGCGCCGGGGAAAACCTTTACCCGGGCCCCAGGACCCGGAGAAAGTTTTTACCCGGCCCGAGGCGCCGGGGAAAACCTTTACCCGGGCCCCAGGACCCGGAGAAAGTTTTTACCCGGCCCGAGGCGCCGGGGAAAACCTTTACCCGGGCCCCAGGACCCGGAGAAAGTTTTTACCCGGCCCGAGGCGCCGGGGAGCTGGGGGGATTCGAACCACTAACCTTCTCTCTTCTAGTCAGTGACTCTACCGTTTGCCCTAAATTACTGCCCACCACCACCCTATTTTTTGTTCAATATAATTAACAATTTGTTTTCGTTAATAAGTAAAAAGAAAGTTTGTTGCTTCTAGCGGATTCGAACCAAGGACCTACCGTTAGAGTTACCATGACCTATCTAGTTGCGCTAACTTTTCTACTCGTAAAAACACTCTTTTTATTTCCACTAGATACATTCGTTAGTCTTGTTTACGTTGTCAGTACGCGCCTTTATTGATAAAAGCTTAGACTTGTGGAAAAGTCGATTTAAATGTTTGCCTAGGTGATGGTATGGTATGGTATGGTTTATTTAATTTCCACTCCAGTAAAAACATATAATTAGAAACAACGTAATTGATGAATGCAAAGCTGAGCGGGCGGGGGGACCATCTAGAAACCCATAGGGCTTGTATTGATGACCCCCTGTACTTGCCAATGGTAGGGTAGGAAAATTTTATTTTCGATTGAAAGAAAATAATATAAACCTTAGGGAAGAAAACCAAAACAAAGGGAATATTTAGAATAGCGAAGAAATTAATAAGCATTTCCAACCCCACCATTGGCAAATAAATACTAAAGTATTTGAAATAATTGAAACACATAAAAACACAGAAGGACTTTTAACAAGGACAAAAACACAGGACAAAAGAACTACTCGTAGAGGCTAAAATGTTTGTTTAGCTAGAACTGACTAAAAATATTTTAACAAATCCGGAGAAATGGATCGAGGGCCCCAGGAGACAAAATTGTGATAACAATGCGTGGTGTTTCGTGTGGATGCGTGCGCATTGTTAGTCTTGTTTTCGTCGTCACTACTCGCACCTTTATTTTCAAAAGCGTAGACTTGTGGACAAGTCGTTAAATGTTTGTCGCGGTGATAAGAAGGCGTGGTGTTTCGTGTTGATGCGCACGCAAATTGTTAGTCTTGTTTACGGTGTCAGTACGACCCTTTATTGGCGAAAGCGTAGACTTGTGGACAAGTCGTTAAATGTTTGTCGCGGTGATAAGAATGCGTGGTGTTTCGTGTTGATGCGCACGCAAATTGTTAGTCTTGTTTACGGTGTCAGTACGACCCTTTATTGGCGAAAGCGTAGACTTGTGGACAAGTCGTTAAATGTTTGTTGCAGTGATAAGAATGCGTGGTGTTTCGTGTTGATGCGCACGCATTGTTAGTCTTGTTTACGTTGTCAGTACGACCCTTTATTGGCAAAAGCGTAGACTTGTGGACAAGTCGTTAAATGTTTGTTGCAGTGATAACAGTGCGTTGTGTTTCGTGTGGATGTGTGGGCGCATTGTTAGTCTTGTTTACGTTGTCGCACCTTTATTGGCAAGAGCGTAGACTTGTGGTAACACGACTGTTGATCTGAAAACCATTAGTTTGCCAAATATGTTTTACAAGTTTTATGGGTAGGGTCCGTATCCATGTATTATTCGCAGTGTTTGTCATTGTGACAGAGAAATGTGGTTGGCGAATATATTCAGGGTGACCAAAAGGAGCCATTTTGACGATTGCGTCATTAAAAATGTTGGTGGTGGGGGCAGACCGCGAGGATATTTTTTCAGGTCCTCTTCTTATAGCATTAACATGTTTTTCATGTCTCAATTTCGGGCGCACTATTCAGTTGCGGGTGTGGGTGATTCGTAATGAATCTGTAGGTCTCAAAGTTTTGGTTTAATCGCTGTGATTCAGGGTGATGGTTGTGAGTTTTTGAGAAATTAGGATGCTAAGCATTTCTTGTGGATCATCAATAACTCCAAAATCTTGTGGGATGTGATTGAGCTGTTGAGAGGGTGAGTCGGTTGGACTCTGGTTAAGTTTGACTCTAATAAACCTTTTCCGTTATGTTCTGGTCTTTTCTGAATGCAATGAATGGAGGTTCCGGGAGGATCCTCCAGAGTGTGTCGTTGCAATATTAAAGACCAGTGTTTATTGATCGCTTTGTTTAGGTCACCATGGTGGTTGATGTACGGATTATAGTCTAGTCGATCTATGGTTTGACGTAGACAAAACTGCAACAGAAATGATTTTCTACCACAAATGATACCACGATTTTCCAAGCCACACTGTGTCTGCTAGAATGTGATGAGGCTTGATGAACTTGCTCAACATGCATTTCAAGCAAAGCCGTTTCTTCTGACATGTACGATGCTAGCTGGATGTTGTTACCCTCCTTGAAAAATGGCAGCCGTCTTGGGTTTTTTTTCTTGCTCGTATGTGTTTGGAGAATATGCAGTGACCATACCCATGAAAATATTGTGTGGAAAAACAAATTATATTGTTATATTACTGAAAATGGAGACAAAAGCGGCAATTTTTAATTCATGCAAGTTAGGAATAAAATTCCCCTACTTCCTTTTTTCTACTTGTTTTCATACGTTGTTTGGGAGGGTTTCAAGAGACACTTGCCCCCACCCCTCCCTCATACAAGTGTATGCGTTGTTCTATAAAGTTGAATATTAACCTTTTCGTAATTTTGATTGGGAGGAATAAAAGGGAGTAATAACATTATTTTTTATTCACGGCAAATTGTAATTTTAATTTAAATAGCTAGTTTACTCAGCCGCATAGGCAATTGTGAGTATTATAGGAGGAAATGGCGTCTACATAATTTGGGTTAATTAACCACTAATTAGTGGACCAAATTAGCCAGCTCAAAAATTTGGTATGCCCAGTATAATAGTCTTCAGGATTCCGGGCTAAAAATCACAAAAAGCTTAATAATGAGTTGTACAAATTCTTTACAACTACGAGGTAGTTGACTCAACCGCATATGCAACTGTGCGTGTTTTATGGAAAATGGCGTTTGTATAACTGTGGTTAATTAAGTACTAATTAGTGGACCAAATTAGCCAGCTCAGATTTTATACTTTCCAGCATTCAGGTGAGAGATGAGGCTTTTGGTGCTAGACCAATGTAGACAATCATAACTTAACACTGATTTTATACAATTCCTCTTGTTTTTATTTTGTTAATTGAAAAAAATCAAAGGAAAGAAAGAACAAAGTATTTAAACTGTTTCTTTCCATTTGTTTCAGCTTTCCATTCAGTCAACCTAGGATCTTACAGAAATGGGTGATCAGAGACAATTGGAGCCCTTCAAAGAAAAGTGTTCTTTGCTCCGATCATTTTGAAGGGTCATGCTTCGATAGAACTGGTCAGACAACAAGACTCAAAGCAGGTGTTGTGGCAACTTTATTTAAATTTCGGGCGCACTCTTCCGTTGCGGGTGTGGGTGATTCGTAATGAATCTGTAGGTCTCAAAGTTTTGGTTTAATCGCTGTGATTCAGGGTGATGCATGGTTGTGAGTTTTTGAGAAATTAGGATGCTAAGCATTTCTTGTGGATCATCAATAATTCCAAAATCTTGTGGGATGTGATTGAGCTGTTGAGAGGGTGAGTCGGTTGGACTCTGGTTAAGTTTGACTCTAATAAACTTTTCCGTTGTGTTCTGGTCTTTTCTGAATGCAATGAATGGAGGTTCCGGGAGGATCCTCCAGAGTGTGTCGTTGCATTGTATTAAAGACCAGTGTTTATTGATCGCTTTGTTTAGGTCACCATGGTTGATGTACGGATTATAGTCTAGTCGATCTATGGTTTGACGTAGACAAAACTGCAACAGAAATGATTTTCTACCACAAATGATACCACGATTTTCCAAGCCACACTGTGTCTGCTAGAATGGGATGAGGCTTGATGAACTTGCTCAACATGCATTTCAAGCAAAGCCGTTTCTTCTGACATGTACGAAGCTAGCTGGATGTTGTTACCCTCCTTGAAAAATGGCAGCCGTCTCGGGTTTTTTTCTTGCTCGTATGTGTTTGGAGAATATGCAGTGACCATACCCATGAAAATATTGTGTGGAAAAACAAATTATATTGTTATATTACTGAAAATGGAGGCAAAAGCGGCAATTTTTAATTCATGCAAGTTAGGAATAAAATTCCCCTACTTCCTTTTTTCTACTTGTTTTCATACGTTGTTTGGGAGGGTTTCAAGAGACACTTGCCCCCCACCCCTCCCTCAAAAAAAAATTATGTTGCAAATTAGGGCCTCTGTTTTCAGTATGCGTTGTTCTATAAAGTTGAATATTAACCTTTTCGTAATTTTGATTGGGAGGAATAAAAGGGAGTAATAACATTATTTTTTATTCACGGCAAATTGTAATTTTAATTTAAATAGCTAGTTTACTCAGCCGCATAGGCAATTGTGAGTATTATAGGAGGAAATGGCGTCTACATAATTTGGGTTAATTAACCACTAATTAGTGGACCAAATTAGCCAGCTCAAAAATTTGGTATGCCCAGTATAATAGTCTTCAGGATTCCGGGCTAAAAAACACAAAAAGCTTAATAATGAGTTGTACAAATTCTTTACAACTACGAGGTAGTTGACTCAACCGCATTTGCAACTGTGCGTGTTTTATGGAAAATGGCGTTTGTATAACTGTGGTTAATTAAGTACTAATTAGTGGACCAAATTAGCCAGCTCAGATTTTATACTTTCCAGCATTCAGGTGAGAGATGAGGCTTTTGGTGCTAGACCAATGTAGACAATCATAACTTAACACTGATTTTATACAATTCCTCTTGTTTTTATTTTGTTAATTGAAAAAAATCAAAGGAAAGAAAGAACAAAGTATTTAAACTGTTTCTTTCCATTTGTTTCAGCTTTCCATTCAGTCAACCTAGGATCTTACAGAAATTGGTGATCAGAGACAATTGGAGCCCTTCAAAGAAAAGGGTTCTTTGCTCCGATCATTTTGAAGGGTCATGCTTCGATAGAACTGGTCAGACAACAAGACTCAAAGCAGGTGTTGTGGCAACTTTATTTAAATTTCCGGTGCACCTTCAGAAGGTAAATTTTATGCCTCGCGGTTGGCGAAGCCACCAAGGGGCATACTGTTTTTGACATGTCCTTTCCTGTTTGTGTGTGTCCGTGTGTGTTTTAATGCTACATACACAGTGTGGACCTAATAACAAAAGAGGTCCACATATTATGTAGGGACTTGAAACACTATGTGGACATGTACACACACTCCACACAGTTTTTTTACAGTGTTAAAGAATAGGATATTCCTTAAGTGTACAGAACAAAGGATGTCACAGAGTGACTGCAACACAAAGCTGTCTGTGCGTGCGTACAAATGATAACTCAAGAAGGACTTGGCATATTAACTCCAAACTTAGTGTGTGGATTGGTCTTGGGACTCCCCAGAAGTCTATTGTTTTTGGACTCCAAGATAAATTGTGAAGGCTAAAACAAAGACTTTTTTCGCACGATAACTCTAGAAGGACTTGGCATATTATTATAAATGATGTCCCAGTGATAACTTCAGGTCTTGGCACATGAACTCCAAACTGGTGTGTGGATTGGTCCCTGGATCTAGATGCCTATTGTTTTGGACCACCATGTTCAAGTGTCAAGAAACAGACTGGCTTGCGGGCCACGTCTTTTCTTGTTTTTATCAGCATGTGCAAACTTGAATCCTGTATTTTAATTAGTTGATCCATGGCAACAACAGTATTGTGACGCTCCAGGGCTTAACTCCATTATCAACACTTGCTGCTTACTTCGCTGTAATTATAAACACTTGTTCATCCCATCTATTGTTTGTTTAAGAGTCACCGAGGTGGTAAACTACACCCCAGGTATATGCTAATTAAGGAGTAATCTTGCATCATGTCATTCTATTGCACAACCACTTGTATATTTAAGACATTGATTTTCTGGTTAGTAATGTCATGGTTATTTCGGGCATCGACCTAATGGAAAGTTACTGTATTGTTGCACCACTATTATGACATATATTTGTACATGGGCAATGGGGCCTAATTTCTATAAAAAGGGGTTAGTTTTAGTAATTGAGTGTGATTCTCCATGTAAACCCATACAGAGCCATACTTAGCCTCTGTGGTCAATGTATAATTTAATGGATGAATAAATGAAGCCTTGACTTTTCGTTACATCAGAACTTAACGTTTGGACAGTTGTTCTTGCTTATGACTTGTCTTTCACTTCAAGACCAAGTAATTACCAGACCCTGAAGTTAAGTCTAGTATACAAATATTGACTGCTTCGAGTGGCATAGTAAAACTAGTCACTCGAGGTGATCCCTGGAGCAGTCTATCTTCCCGAGGCGAAGCCGAGGGAAGATAGGCGGCTCCGGGGATCACCGAGAGTGACTAGTTTTACTACGCCACGAGACAAAGCAGTCAATATTTGTTTTATAACACCTCTTCCTTTGATTCTATCTGTATACTTTAACAAAATGAATTCACACAAACTTTACGTACGTGGCAATCAATCGTCAAACAGGAACTGTAAAATCTTACGTTGAAATACCGAGTTTCGACAAAATAAGAGGGTGTACCAGACTACTGCTGTTACGTTCGTTCTCTAAACCGTATTTCAAGTGCACATAATATTTTGTTCATTACACCTGGTCCGAGATTGTCAAGCAGCTCGTTTAAATAAATGTTTGAAGTCAATGTAGTCAGGGTACCAGGGTATCCATGCACTAGTACATCGGTTGCTAGGCTTTCGTTGAATAGTACATCGGCGGCCGTGTGTTAGTACCGCGCGGTTCGCGCGCGGTTTCTAGTAAAACTAAGACATATCATGTGACGCGCTCTAAACCAATCAAAAGGCAGAATATTTGTAAGGGGTGTTATAATATGATCTCTGAGATTGTGGCCTACAACTGCAGGACGCGACACCAAGGCGTATTGGAAACACTTGCGCTACCTTTAGGTGTTCTCCAATTCTAATAACCGACCGTCACAGCAGCTGCGTCACAGTATGATACTATTATACCGCATTGCACTCTGTCATATCACAACCTGCGTATAGTGCTGTTCTAATTCTACGTATTGCGGTATTTTAAGCTGCACGTCAAGTTCACTTGAAGATAAATTTGTTATCACACGCACACTTCTTGTGGAATATGGACAAATATAGTGCGTATGTGTCCAATATATAACTGCTTTTTAGGTGAAAAAAAATCGGAATAAATTCAAAGAAGGCGACATTGAGTCAGGTGGTTCCTGATGAAACCCCCACCTCAGAGTGGTTAATACAGAGAACTCCTAAACATTTGACTTGTTTTGTTCTCTGGGGGACCTTCAACCAATATGTTTATGCGTCGAAGCGCTATCCAGTCAGTATATAGGGGTGCACCCCACCAAATATGAGAAAACAGAGCGTCGACAGATTTGAGAGCCCCCAGAAAGTGTTTCAGTGTAAAAATGTTGCCCAATTGTGACCTGGGGGTTGTTGACTTCCAGCTTGAGGTATTTTGGATGACATAGGCCCTGAAATAAATGGTCCTATTTGCTGAGAGGTGTAGGGACATTTTTCAAGATTGATGCTCGGACGTTTTGAAAATTAGACCTGTGAAGGGGTGTTTTTACTTGGAGGGAGAATAACTCGACGGGCCCAGGGACTCCCCATATAAAATTGAGCATAGAATAAAAGTTCAAGAGTCAATCAATAATTTTCCCTTTCAAGTTAAAAGCTGTGAGACTTTTAAGTATTTTTCGTTTTTTTTTGAATATTTATCATTTTGCACTGTGTGCTATGGGAGATTATTTGGTGGGGTGCACCCATAGAGATCAGTGGGCCCAATGCTGTGCTAGCTTTCCATCCGCGTATTCAAGGAACGGCCAGCCGCGTATTCAGAGAAATTTGAATCCACGCAGTAAAAGGTGGTAACATTTCTGTCTCCCCTTTCTTCTAATTTTAACGAATTTTTTAAAAACATTTCTTTATTGGTATAATTTTTTCAATATTATTTAAGAACTTATCACTGACATCACTTCAAGATACAAATAGATTACTTGGCTGCCTGATTAGTTAGTGATTAGCCGCCACAATTAAGACCTCATCCTCCAGACCATAGTACACACCTGCTTAAAAACTTGCACTCACCCTAAAGTAAATGTACCCTTCATGTTTAATCAAAGATTAAATTTTATTCCAGAATCTGATAGTCCATACCACTGGGCACACTTAATTTTGGAGGTGGTTAATTCGGCTCACTAATTAGTACCTAATTAACCTCGAGAACACAGGCCATTTTTGGTCATACGTTTGCGGTATAGCACTTGTACACAATACTTACTATTGTGACAGCACTCGCCGTAAAGTTAATGTACCCTTCATGTTGCATAAAAGATGAAATTTTATTCCATAATCTGATAGACCATACTACTGGGCACACTTAATTTTGGAGGTGATTAATTCGGCTCACTTATTAGTACCTAATTAGCCGATGGAATACGCGCCATTTTATATCATGCGTTAGCGGTATAGCACTTGTACAATCTACTTACTATTAGGACAACACTCGCCGTAAAGTAAATGTACCCTTCATGTTGCATAAAAGATGAAATTTTATTCCACAATCTGATAGACCATACCACTGGGCACACTTAATTTTGGAAGTGGTTAATTCCGCTCACTAATTAATACCTAATTAACCTCGAGAACACAGGCCATTTCTCATCATGCGTTAGCGGTATAGCACTTGTGAATACTACTTACTAATTAGCCTCAAGAACAAAGGCTGGAAACCTTGTTTTAGGTCCTTGTATTTTACATTTGGTTTTGTTTTAACTGATCCTTTTTAAACCCATGAATATACAATTAATCTTGCGGATAAACATTTTTGTTAAAAAAAACACCATATACATGTACATGTATATAATGTAATAAATATACATATATTTATCGTCGTCTAGTATAGGGCCTAAGGTCGTTAAATTAAACTTCAAATCCGTAATCATCAAAAAGTTCGTTAAGTGAAAAATGCAAATAAGTTCGAAAAAACAGAAACTGAATGTTTCGTTTTGTCAAACTAATTTTTGGAGACCACTCTTGATCAATAAACTCAATTTACCAGGAGTTCCAAATTATGCCAAACCAATTTTATGAAATCCATACAAATTGCACTAACGACCTTTTAGTCCTGAGCCGACAATAACACAGGCCTTACGCATTTGTAAAACAGTGACACATTTTTTTCTTCTTCTCAGTATTCATTGTTAAAATCAAATCATGAGGTACTCCGTTGTTGAACAAACGCATTGGCCACTCTGACTCATCACCCACGAGTCCATCAGCTGCTGCGTCCCGTGCGCGTAACGGGAGTCTTCATCAGTCGTTTTTATCAAATTTTGTCTTGATATCGACCATGGCGATTCAATTAAATCAATTCAGGTTCATTTTCTTCCATACCTTCCATAATGGATACAATTAATAAACATGGCGCAATAAAAGTAAAGAACACGGAAAGAAGGATATCAACGAAGTTACGAAGGAGATGTTAAAAGTAAAGGGGCTTATGAGACTCATGAAACACTCCCTTTTACTAACTCCCCACGCTCATGTTACACCCCAAAAAGTCGTATGCACAAAACTTGTCAACATCATGTTGCGAATAAGTTTACTGTCGGCCGGTGCGCAAATGAAAAATTGTATTTTGATGACATCATGATGACGTCACAAAACGATAATATTCTGAAACGATCTGGGCCCAATTTCATAGAGCTGCTTAACGGCCGATTCTGTGCTTACTGCACGCTTTCTATTTCATAGCGCTGCTAACCGTAAGCACACGAAAAGGCATGCTAACCTCCCGGTGCTTACTGTATGAAAATGCATGACGTAACAATGCAAATACATGGTGAACGCGCAAGATGACCGCCTTATTTTCTTGTCAACCTGTGAAATACGCTTATGCTTAAGCAAATTTTTCTTCTACAGTTAGCACGAAAATTTGCTTACCGTTAAGCAGCGCTATGAAATTGGGCCCTGCTATCTATTATATCAAGTAATTAGCAGAAACCCTACGTTCATGGCATGTTTGGTTGAATTTATACATTTTTCTAAATAGTAAAACAAAATTTGATGTCACGTGACAGCCTAAACGTCATCGTGAAGACAATACAATTTTGAACATCTTCAAAATGTTTCATACGTATTGGTGCTAACTCATTTGAGTTTGCATGTAGTCAAACAACTCATTACAAAAAAGATATTGAAACAGAACTCTGAACGTTTGTCAGTTCCCCATCCAAGATCTTTCTGAAGATAATAATATAGGTTTTCTCGGTCAACTTCGGCAAATGAGCATCCAATTAAACCTCAACGCCATTCCATTTCGCGCGAAATCGAATACTTCTGAAAAGGGTCATTTGATTTGGTTTTATGACTAGTCAAATTTAATGGTGCGTCATTCGATTTAACAAAATAATCATTCAATTTAACAATTCAACAAAGCAGCATTCAAATTCGCAGGAGATTCTTGAGGCGTGTGTTTAGTCATTCAAATTCATTTTTGGGCAGTCATTTCTGAAATTTGTGCAATCTAAAAAAACGCGCTGTCAAACTTTTGTTTCCTTTCGATTGTTAAAGGCATAAATACGGTTTATTTATTGCCACTTGAGTAACTTTGCAGATGTACTTCGAAAACGAGCTTTCGCCACAGTTTTACACGCATATTTCTAGAAATGGCAACTCAATAAGAAACCAGGAAAGACATAAAGGAACATTAGGTCTTAGTCACTTAACGATAAAAATCCCCCCCCAAAAAAAATTGAAGAAAAGATGAAAGAAGAAAACAAAGAAGAAGACAAATCTAATGGGTCCCATGTAAAATCTACTGGAAACATAGATTAAGAAAATATGGTTTGCCTGAATTGAAGTGAAGATACGAAACAGTTGCCTATTACTGTATTTTATTCGCATTTCTTTTATTTTAATTCTCATTTAGCGAAATTGATTGCCTCTTTACGAAATTGAATGATGACTGTGCGTCACTAAAACAATGCCGATATGCTAAATTGAACACAAAGGATTTTGAATGCCTCAAAACAAAATCGAATGCCCGAATTCTGAATTTGAAACGCAGTAAAAACTGGAGAGGCAAAATAGCTTTAATTCGAACGCACGAAAATTAAATTGGCTGCTCATTTGCCGAATTTGACCGAGAAAACCTATAATAATAAAAAATAATAATTATATATTTATACCAGGGACATATCTATCAATAAAGACACCCAATGCGCACAAAGAGAAAATGAATCGTAACAATTAACAGACAACTTGATACTGATTTAGAAAGAACGTTTGAACAAATATCTCTTTAAACTGAGGGGATGTAGATGTACAAAGGTATCTTGGGAGAGTGTTCCAAACTCGAGTCGTTGATTGACGGGGAGCCAGTGCAGTTGCTTCAAAAGGTGTGATATGAGATGAAGACCGGGAACCAGAAATGAGACGAGCTGCTGTAAAAGATGTAACAAATTTATTGTGTGGTTAAGATCAATGGTATTCCAATACTTTATAGACGTCATTTGTCTTCAGGTTTAAACCGGAAGTTGAATTGAAACTTTGTAGACAACGTGATTTCAGCTCAGTCTGCAGTCCTTATGAAACATAATTTTGACATGGTTTCAATTTAAAAAGCACCCAACAGTGACAAGTTTAAAAATTGAGGGAAAAAACAAAAAACAAAAAAAAACTGTTTAAAATGGAAGTTTTATCGAAAATAAGTTGCCCACTGTTTGTGTTGTAATGTTGACATACTTTTTCCTGAATTTGTTCCCGAACACACAGCGTTTGCGTCCAGACAAAGTCCGATTGTTTTGTAGATATTAGTACTTTGTTTTTTTAACTACCCTATTTAAAATGTATTATAAATGTTTTGAACTTACTCCCCGCAATTTGACCGTATAAGCAAAGCTCAAGTAAATAATTAACCGTGCATGGTGTGGGCACTGTAGGCCATATAGCTATATGTACGCTGAAAACAATCGCTTTAGTTCTAAAAAATGTCATCTTTTATGCAACATGAAGGGTACATTTACTTTACGGCGAGTGTTGTCCTAATTATACCGCTATCGCATGATAGAAAATGGCGCGTATTCAAGCGGCTAATTAGGTATTAATTAGTGAGCCGAATTAACCACCTCCAAAATTAAGTGTGCCCAGTGGTATGGTCTATCATCAGATTATGGAATAAAATTGTATCTTTTATGCAACATGAAGGGTACATTTACTTTATGGCGAGTGTGCCAAATTGAACACAAAGGATTTTGAATGCCTCAAAACAAAATTGAATGCCCGAATTCTGAATTTGAAACGCAGTAAAAACTGGAGAGGCAAAATAGCTTTAATTCGAACGCACGAAAATTAAATTGGCTGCTCATTTGCCGAATTTGACCGAGAAAACCTATAATATAGGTTTTCCCGGCCAATTTAATCAGAAATCCATTCATTTTAACTCCCGGCTCATTCAACTTAGTTTGAAAACGAATGCTCCGTTGAATCATTAAGAGCTAAAAAGAAACCCTAGTTCGAGGGGATTAGGAGAAAATGCATGAAATTGAATGCATGTTAATGAAATTGAATGATTTTTTGCTGAAATTGGCCGGGAAAACCTATAATAAAAAAATAATAATTATATATTTATACCAGGGACATATCTATCAATAAAGACACCCAAGGCGCACAAAGAGAAAATGAATGGTAACATTTAACAGACAACTTGATACTGATTTAGAAAGAACGTTTGAACAAATATCTCTTTAAACTGAAGGGATGTAGATGTACAAAGGTATCTTGGGAGAGTGTTCCAAACTCGAGTCGTTGATTGACGGGGAGCCAGTGCAGTTGCTTCATAAGGTGTGATATGAGATGAAGACCGGGAACCAGAAATGAGACGAGCTGCTGTAAAAGATGTAAAATTTATTGTGTGGTTAAGATCAATGGTATTCCAATACTTTATAGACGTCATTTGTCTTCAGGTTTAAACCGGAAGTTGAATTGAAACTTTGTAGACAACGTGATTTCAGCTCAGTCTGCAGTCCTATATGAAACATAATTTTGACATGGTTTCAATTTAAAAAGCACCCGACAGTGACAAGTTTAAAAATTGAGGGGGAAAAAAAAAAAACAAAACACTGTTTAAAATGGAAGTTTTATCGAAAATAAGTTGCCCACTGTTTGTGTTGTAATGTTGACATACTTTTCCTGAATTTGTTCCCGAACACGCAGCGTTTGCGTCCAGACAAAGTCCGATTGTTTTAGATATTAGTACTTTGTTTTTTTAACTACCCAATTTAAAATGTATTATAAATGTTTTGAACTAACTCCCGCAATTTGACCGTATAAGCAAAGCTCAAGTAAATAATTAACCGTGCATGGTGTGGGCACTATAGGCCATATAGCTATATGTACGCTGAAAACAATCGTTTTAGTTCTAAAAAATGTCATCTTTTATGCAACATGAAGGGTACATTTACTTTACGGCGAGTGTTGTCCTAATTATACCGCTATCGCATGATAGAAAATGGCGCGTATTCAAGCGGCTAATTAGGTATTTAATTATGAGCCGAATTAACCACCTCCAAAATTAAGTGTGCCCAGTTTTATGGTCTATCGGATTATGGAATAAAATTGTATCTTTTATGCAACATGAAGGGTACATTTACTTTACGGCGAGTGCTGTCATAATAAGTAGTATGTACAAGTGCTATACCGCTAACGCATGATAGAAAATGGCGCATATTCAAGCGACTAATTAGGTATTAATTAGTGAGCCGAATTAACCACCTCCAAAATTAAGTGTGCCCAGTGGTATGGTATATCAGATTATAAAATAAAATGTCATCTTTTATGCAACATGAAGGGTACATTTACTTTACGGCGAGTGTTGTCCTAATAGTAAGTAGTATGTACAAGTGCTATACCGCTAACGCATGGTAGAAAATGGCGCGTATTCAATCGGCTAATTAGGTACTAATCAATGATCAGAATTAACCACCTCCAAAATTAAGTGTGCCCAGTGGTTTGGTTTATCAGATTATGGAATAATATTTTATCTATTAGTGCAACATGAAGGGTACATTTACTTTACGGCGAGTGCATTTATAATAGTTAGTAGTATGTACAAGTAACGCATGATAGAAAACGGCGCGTATTCAAGCGGCTAATTAGGTACTAATTAGTGAGCCGAATTAATCACCTCCAAAATTAAGTGTGCCCAGTGGTATGGTCTATCAGATTATGAAATAAAATTTCATATTTTAAGCAACATGAAGGGTACATTTACTTTGGGGTGAGTGCAAGTTTTTTAATCAGCTGTGTAAAATGTTGAAGATGATGAGGTCTTAATTGTGTCGGTCAATTACTGTTCAAATAGACAGCAAAGTAATCAAATTTTACCTTGAAGTATTGTCAGTGATATGTTCTCAAAGAACATTGGAAAAATTATACGGATAGTTATTACAATTTTTTTAAAATTTGTTAAAATAAGAAAGAAGGGGGAGCCAAAAGTGTTACCGCCTTTAACTGCATGGATTCTAATTTTCCTGAATACGCGGCTGGCCGGTCCCTGAATACGCGGATGGAAATCTGGCCCAATACGCGGCTAGCTTCAGTCTGGTTTAGTATTTATTTTGTGTTGTTGTCTTGATCAATACATTTGTTGACAAAACCCCTCCACCGTTTTACGCTGAGATGATGACGAGATACTCTTATTTATAACTTTGGAAGTTGACTGAGTTCAATCACTGATTATGTCAGCTTAGAAAAGTGAAAAGAAGACACGATCCGCAATGTGAGTACACAAGATCATCATGGATGGAATAGTTGTCAAAATCAAATCATGACATGTCCGAAAGTTGTTAATGATTGTTAGATTTACAAATGACTTCACTTGCCCTCTTAAAAAAAACACCTGTATTTCCCCTCCTGTTTTCAATTATGTGACAGTGTAGACTGGTGAGTGGTGAATTTTCTTGAAACATTTTAGTATTTACAGTAATGTAAACTGAAACTAAAAACAGTCTTCGTGTTGATCAATTAATGTAAATATGGAGGCAAACAAAAAATAAACAACCTCACATTGTATTCTTGTTATACAAATAAAATACTAAGTTATTAATACAAAACAAGGTATAACATATACCTAGTTGTATTACTAGTCTATTGTGTAGAATTTACTTCAAAAACCACCACTAGGGACTAAACTGGAAGTTTGCAAGAGTGGAGGCCTAGTTTTTGGGGCAGAGGGAGGGAATGGATGTCTGAGGGTTTTGGGCGATGTAAAGCTAGGTGTCAGTGGATAATAATATTATGAACTGACACTGTGACAGCTTGCATGGAACATGACAGCGATATAACATTATTTAAGGTAGTAAATACTTTGACAGTAATGCCGAGAAGTCAGAATATAACGGCCAGGCGCCAGGAGCAATTTTAGTTTGTCTTGCTCAAGGGACACTTGGTGACAGAACCATGATTCAAACCCACCTCCCAGTGACTCGGCCACTGATTACACAATGTTCATTTGCTATTTCTAGACTTCACACTAGGTCGCTCAGCAAGACAGAGTAGCAACAACTTGTCATGGGTAATCAATTGACAGGAATCGCCCCGTCCCAAATCTTCCCTGTAGAGCACTATCTGACCGATGTCACCGACTATGAGTTCGACGCAAGCCTCGGGAGCACACGTTTCTTCAAAGTTGCCCGGGCTAAGTATAAGTATGTTTGTACTTAAATGTTTGCCGCACCCTGGGACCTTGGGCTTAAAGGGGCACTGTCGCCATGATAATAGCAGGCACATAGTGCTAGCCAGAGGCAGGCCTATAATTACACGGAGGTCACAGAGGTCAGGGCCTCCGTTGCCCTGGTCTTGGCCTTGGTGCCCCTTCAAAACTTCCCCAAAATGAAAATGGCCTTGCCCTCTCCAAGATGGAATTCCAGGCTTGCAGAGGGGTGTCTAGGTGTCTTTTGGACACCCTGTTTTATACGTCACTTACATGTAATTGTATTGTAAGTGAACAATTTGGACACCCAGTTTTTAAATTTCCAGCAAGTTTTGACGCCTTTTACCAAATCCTGGCTGAAACCTTGAGCCATTATGGTGCAGTATCTTGCTCATGGACACAAGTGCCACGACCGGGACTCGAACCCAAACTCTGCTGATCAGAATCACCAGAGCTTGAGTCTGGTGCTCTTAACCGCTTGGCCAAGACACGCCACGAAGGGTTATCGGTACAAAGGAATGTAAGAATGAAGGGGTGTCGGGAACGTAGGGCAGTCAACCCTTTGTAACAAACTAATTCCTTACTTTTTCAATAATTATTATCTGTTCTCAGAGAGGGTCTCGCAGTGGTTAAAGTGTTTGCAATCCACGATCCCTCTCTTCCTCTGATGTTCTACAAAGACCAGCTGGAGAAGATCAAGAAAAACCTCAGCAACTCATCCAACTGTCTGCCCTTCTTGAGAAGCACAGTAAGACTATATAAGACTCTTTTATCCTGCTGCAGTTATATGCCAACTTTGTTTTATGGGGGAAAAGAGGACTTTGCCTAGCACACACAGTGCTCAAAATTAACACTGAACCGCTGGCCCGAGGCCAGTTATTTTAGCGTCGGGCCAGTAAACTTATGACCATATGAGTCCGGCGGTCTTGTGTTTTTGAATAATAATACCTCACTGCATTTTTAATTTAAACTGATAAATACAAATGTCTTTAAATTCCGTTGGGTATTTAAGTATTACCCATAAGATAAATGAGATAGATATCAATGGGGGGGGGGGGCAATGCCCCCTTTAGTTATGCAAATACTGGAATGGCGCTTATGGCTACCTATAGATGGATTGCACATGACGTCGCTGACCACCATCTTTGATGACAAACGATGGAAAGGTGTACGCGCTGCGCACAACTCTCAGCCAATGATAGCCTTTCACGCGTGCACGTTTTATCAAAGATGGCGGCTAGTGCAAGGGGTCTATAGAATTCTACTGAACACAGTTTTGTTTGCAAGGAGTTTCTTCTTGTGCACGTCAGCTAAGCATGTACAAAATTGCTAACCAGAAGAGCTTCCATCAGCCAAATTGCTGTGCATTGCTCAGTCTTTATGACGATACAGTAAACTTTAAAGGAACATTACAGAATTGGTAAGAAAAAAACAGATTTACATAAAACTTACACGGTCTAATGATGATGATAGTAGAAAACATCCCTTGAAATATTTCTGTCTGAAATGCCATATTTGGTGAGAAATGAATAAACTAATTTTCCGATTGGAGTTTATCGCTCAGTGAGCGTTTTATTCATTTTGTTGAACCCATACGATTTCATGCAAATGTGTAATCGGTTTTTCACTATTTTCTCGTGACCCAGATGGCTGATCGATCTCAAACTTCTACAGGTTTGTCAGTTTATGTATATGGTGGATCACATAAAGTGCTTACACTGCCAGCAACTGTTTTGTTAGCAAAAACCAATTCTGCAATGTTCCTTTAAATAAAATTCATAATAAACTAATAATTCCTTCTCTCTCAGCTCTCCAACAAGGCGGCTCTGCTGTTCCGGCAGTACGTGCGTAATAATCTCTACGATCGCATCAGCACGCGGCCATTCCTCAACACCATCGAGAAGAAGTGGATTGCCTTCCAGCTTCTGTGTGCCGTAAACCAAGCCCATCGGGTCAAGGTAAAGGAACCACGCCACAATTTACATTTTCTACGGACGGTAGACAGTGTTTTTGTTTTTAAGGTGGGGGGGGGGAAGTTCATTCAACCAAACCATTTCATTAAAATAATTTGATGTAACTTCAAAATGTTTCTGTGTAAATTTCAGTGAAAAAGTGTATATTTTTAAATGGCATATGGTTGGCCCTTATTCGAAGCAAAGTTTAGTTGACTATACTTGTTTGTTTGTTAGTTTGTTTGTTTGGTTTAATTCCATCTGCACAACATACTTGAAAATACATTATAAAGTAACAACAGTTCAAAATGTGAATGGGTTCCTGTCTAACCCTATTTCCCCTGTCCCAGACTTGTTCATTAACCCTCCTACTGTTCCTACTCTCAGTGACTCTTGGCAACATTTTCCAGTGGGTTGACCAACCATTTGAAACCATTCGACTGCCAAGGTTGTGTACGGTGGCCCAACTGTGCACAGAACTAACTGTGTACTGTGTACATGCATTCCCTCATGGTATCATATTGCAGGCTGGCATAGTTTATCTATCATTCAAAACCACTTGAATGGTATTGAATGGTCAGACAGCAAGAGGGTGGCACAACTGTGCACAGAACTAACTGTGTACTGTGTGCATGCATTCCCTCATGATATCATATTGCAGGCTGGCATAGTTTATCTATCATTCAAAACCACAGTGAATGGTATTGAATGGTCAGACAGCAAGAGGGTTAAAAAGCTTTTAAACATTATCAGCCTACATTGATTTACTCACCAAATCTGCATACTTTTTTAACCAAGATGGAAGAACTGACGGTGAATTTTTAAACCCTAAAGTAGCTCCCGAATGTTGAGTAGTGTGTTAGTTTTATTTTTTGGACTGTTTCAGGTATGTCATGGAGACATCAAGAGTGAGAACGTCATGGTAACGGGTTGGAATTGGGTCCTCCTGACGGACTTTGCAAGCTTCAAGCCTACCTTCTTGCCAGCTGTGAGTATCTTGCCCACTTCATTTTTCTGGACAAATTTTTCAACAACAACAGAAACGAAACCCAGAAAAGAAAATCTATGTGGAACTACTCTACAATTTGAAACATTCCGATCTCAATTTGAATCTGAAGTGTAAACCCAATGAGGCATCCATCAGGAAACGTCACACCATCTTGTTTGGTTAGACTTGGGCGTGGAGTTTAATGTACTCATAACATACTGGGCTCTTAATAGCACTTTATCCACTGGTGTCTCAAATTGCTTATTATGTTACAATATGTAGGTTAAGTTTGAATTATGAGACCCATTTATATAGCACCTTGTACGGGTTTGATAAGTTGATGTGATGCAGTCTGAAGCCAACCATGCCAGGAACACAGGTGTGAGCCCCTTCTCTTAACGATAACTGTTTTGCATATTTTGGAGCTCCTAGTAAATGCAGCTTATTTATCAAGAGTGGCACCAAAAATTAGTTTAGCAAAAAGAAACATTGTGTTTCTTGTGGATTTTAGTTTATTTTTCCAAACTCTTTCATTTAACGATTTGAAATTGCAATCAACGACTTTATAGCACTGAGCCCACAAATTATGGTTTCTTGCTCAAGGACACAAGTGCCATGACCGGGACCAGAACCCACACTCTGACAACAAAACTTGAGTCTGGTGCTCTAGACTGCCGAAGCAGTTTCTGCTGATTCCATCAAATACTCCTTACTGCTCGTCCAAATCCAAAAACACGTAATTTTTAGTCTTTTTAACTACTGTCGTGTAACTTTTGAGTCGTATAATTAACCTAAATGAGCGAATGAATGAATGAATGATTTTGTAATATATGCAGGACAATCCGGCTGAGTTCTCGTTCTTCTTCGACACGTCAAGAAGACGTACCTGCTATATTGCCCCGGAGCGTTTTGTAGAGGGCAATATGTTCCAATCGGATAGTGCTTCTGAAGGGTCAGAAAATCTCCTTGATATAGGGGTGATCAGGAAAGGAGAACTAACACCCAAAATGGATATCTTTTCAGCTGGGTAAGCAAGGGGAAATAAAAGTATATCAAGGCAGTCAGGTTGGCGTAGTAGTATCTTGCCTTGCCTTCCACCTCTGGGGACCCCGGTTCAAATCACACCGGGGCACTACGTGGATTGGGTTTTTCAGTCCCTGCCTGATTGCGCGGGTTTTTCTTGGAATATTTCTCTGGGGTTTTTCTCCCACACCTAAGACTGAAACTTCCTTCATTGTCTTCTCTCCACGGGGTTCTTGGATAGTGTAGTGATCAAGTTCGCTTTCTGAGAGTCCTTGGCTTCACAACCAGAATAAATGAAACGAATGAAATGAAGAAAGGAGTAAGGAAAGTAAATGTATTTCTCTAGACAAGAGTATCCAGATATCGCTGCAAAGAAAGAAAGCAATCCTCATTCAATTTAAATTTGAGTTGTAAATTTGAATAGTTGCAATGGTGCTGCTGTTCTTGTGAATTTTATTTTAATAGTAATTTCTTTCTTGCCATTCACCTCTGTGGGCCCCGGTTCGAATCCCGGACCTAAGCCCCTGCATGCGGCTTGGGTTTTCAGTCCCTGCCTGATTGCATGGGTTTCCCTATCTTTTTTTTTCGCCCACATCTAAAACTGACATTCCCTTCAACATGTTCTCTACACAGCTATCTTCACGCCTACAGGGCCCAAGTTCATAGCGCTGCTTAATAGTAAGCAAGTTTTCGTGCTAACTGTAGCAGAAAAATTTGCTTAAGCATAAGCGTGTTTCACAGGTTAGCAAGAAAATAAGGCGGTCATCTTGCGCGTTCACCATGTTTTTGCATTGTTACGTCATTCATTTTTGTGCAGTAAGCACCGGGAGGTAAGCACGCCTTTTTGTGTGCTTAGGGTTAGCAGTGCTATGAAATAGAAAATCGTGCAGTAAGCACAGAATCGGCCGTTAAGCAGCTCTATGAAATTGGGCCCAGATTACATCCTTTTGAGGGTCCCTCGGTCTAATTACCAGGCAGATATAATAATACTAAGAAATATTGTGATGTCATCGTTTTGATGTTTGATCAACAGGTGCGTCATAGCAGAGCTCTTTACTGAAGGTCACGCACCCTTTGACCTCTCTCAGTTGCTTGCGTACTGCAGTGGGACGTACACCCCTGAGAAGGTCTTGGAGAAGATTGAGGATCCTAGCATTAAGGTCAAGTACATTCAGCTCTTGAAGATGCTACACTTTATAAAACTTGACCCTCAAAAAAACCCTCCAAAATCCTATTCATGAGTTGTCTTATTGTGGAGAGTCGAGGGCTGCACGCCGTAAATAGCAATTGTTTATCAGTCACTGGGCCAGGCATACCAGTCTCTTACCAAAGTCCAAACAGGGTGGTGTTGAGTTGCTAAAGAGAAGAAATGTTGGAGGATTCAGAAGGGGTGTCTATTTAAAGACACTATGAGTTTGAATAATGGCAGAAATTACCAGATACCCGTCACAAACAGTCTACGTCACGTTCTGGTTGGTTTTTTGAGGCATACATTTCTGAGCGTGGTCTGCCAAGCAGGGTCCAATTCCATGGCTTTGCTTAATACCGAAAGCAAAGAATCGCCGATTACGAAAGCAGGGAAAAGGGAAATCAGCAATTTCGTCAAACATATTTAAGGCTGTGATGTTTTTATTTCTGAAACAAACCAAACAATAATAATAATAATATTCACAGGTTTGCAGGGAGTTTATTGCTTGTGCGCATTCCACGTTACTAGGCCTTCGCTTACACAGCTAGTGCACAAATTCTGCGCTTGCCCTGTAAAGCAAAGAATGGTGATCTCAAGCGCAGAATTCGTGATGAGCAGAGCCATTAAAATGGGCCCAGTTCAACCCAAGATTGCCTGGGCAGACGGGGTTGGACGATTTCATAAAAGACTCCACACCAATGGAGTTTACTCTTATCCTCTTTTAATCACAGGCGCTGGTGGAGCACATGCTGCAGAAGGACCCCGCTAAGCGGTTCTCTGCAGAAGAGTACCTCGTCCAGTGGAAGACGACGGCCTTCCCAGAGGTATTCTACAACTACCTCAAGGTCTTCATGGGAGAGTTTGGCAGCATCCCTATCCTACCCGCTGATGAAAAGATCGCAAGGTGAGGAGACCTCCAGTTTCACAACGGAGAAATTACTGCTTCTTGGCAAAAGTTACTGTTACTATTATATTTCTTGTAATGAAACCAAGGAGGCCACATTAGTGACCTGAATCACTTTAGCTCGCAAACCTGAGGAAATCTGTAAACAATGGTGCTTGCTATGTGAACCAGAAACACTGGGGTTAACCCCCTACTCTTCCACAAGAAGTACTCTGGTTTCTTTTACTTGCAACAACCATAGTACAAGAGACCTACAGCATAATGTCCAATCCGAGGTGACGGAGCAAGAATGGTAAAGTATCTTGCTCAAGGACCGGGACTCGAACCCACGCTCTGTTGATCAGTAACACCAGAGCTTGAGTCCGGTACTCTAAACCGCTCAGCCACGACACGCCACAAAAGTTGCCACAACACCAGATACAAGAAACGTACTTTGCAAAATAACAGTATTAATAGTCATATTTATATAGTGCTTCTTACTGGTGTTAATAATCAGATTTGTATAGTGCCTCTTACTGGTGTTTCTGAGCACTCAAACCTGAATTGACTAAAAGGTGAGTTTTTAAGAGAGATTTGAATGAGACAGTAGAGGTAGCTTGACAGATATGAAGAGCGAGATTGTTCCAACGTGATGTCATGGCTACAGCGAAAGCATGTTGCCTTCGTGAGTGTAAGTACATTAGTATGTTGAATTGAGGAATGCATCACAACCATAAATTGAAGAAAGACTGTTAACATATATCTGCTGCTAAGCAAGATTTTGTTTGTGCTTAGCACATTTGTGAGCATAGCACAGCTGCTCTTTCAAATCCTTTTGGTTTTTTTGTTACGTATGAAACAAGTAGCTTTGTAGGTAAGCCTCGCTTTTCAATTTTTCTTCCTCTTAGATTGAAAACGGATATGGAGACTATTATTGCGACGCTCTGTCCAGGGGATGAAGACAGGGATCAATGCAAAGACAGCAACAACGGACTTGTCATCGTCTTATCTCTTGTGACATCATGTATACGCACTCTCAAGGTAAGATCATGAACCTGCGGTGTCAATAGCGTCCTATGGCGTGGCATGGCCGAGCGGATAAGAAGCACCGGACTCAAGCTCTGCTGTTTCTGATCAGCTGAGTGTGGGTTCGAGTCCCGGTCATGACACTTGTGTCCTTATGCAAGACACTTAACCATTATTTCTGTGTCCTTCGGATGGGTAGTAAAGCCGTAGGTCCTATGTGTTGCATAAAAAACCCAGTGCACTTATTGAGAAAAGAAGGGGGTTTGCCCCGGAGTTCCTGGTTTGATTGGCTGCATATTGCAAATATGTCCATGCATAAAGAATAATCCCTAATAGGAATACACGATCTGAGAAACGTTTCTGAGATACAAATTTTGGGGGATGAAAACTGACATATTTTTCCATATCCACATTATTTCTCAAAATGCTTCAGGGTTCTCCCACGTACAAGCTAGCGTATCGGCCCGATACGCAATTTTTTTTGGCCGGCAAAAAGGCGAGCACAATTTTTTCCGCCCGATACGCTTTTCAATTTTTGAAACCTTTTTTCATTGACCGCAACAAACGGTCATATTATCACAGTCTCTGTCCAGTGCCTTGGCCAACGTAATTTATAATCCATCAGTAATGCTTTTTTCGTTTGTGTCTTTGATCTACGTCGTCCCGGCCGCTGATATCAATCACGATCACATACAGAAAACAACACATTCCTGGGGAGAACCCTGTGCTTTATACTATCGAAAGCTGCTGTACTTCTAACCAAGTCAGTTTTGATTGCCATTAATTTTTAGAGTGATTACCAATCATGCACCTTCCCTTTAAAGGCATTGCCTACCATTTCCTATTAAATTGTAAGTGCAAGACCATTCTAGTGCCACCACATCTGGAAGATGTATTTAAGACCCGGAAATCATATTTTGTTTTTTTGTAGTTTTGCATCAACAAGTTAGCAGGCCTGGAAATCTTGCTGATGATTGCTCATCACATCCCAGATGACCTCATCCTGGACAGAATTATTCCCTATATGGTAAGCATCTGTCGGCGGGGGGGGTATTTTTTATTTAATTTTTTAAAATTTTATTCAACATCCAACAGCGCAAGCGCCAATTACAGGACGGATAAAAATATTTATATTAAACGCTAAAAAACAGAAAAATGTAACAAAAAATTAAGGAACTAAACAAAACAAAAAAATACACACATGGCAAGAGGGGAAAACCCCATAAAAGAACAGACAGAAAACATGAAAGACCCAAAAGGACATATATTGGACTAAACACTAGGGTGGGAAGATGAGTGAGGGGAGGGATGGAGCACTTGCTTGACTTGGACTTTGAAGGCAGAGACGGATTGGTGGAAAATGTCGATGGAAGGGTTGGTTTGGGTGATTGAATTAAACAGGGAGGTGAGACGGTGTATGAAGCCCTTTGTAGTGGCATTGACCCTGTTTTTAGGGACAATGAACAGACCAGGGTAACAGAGGTTAGGACGGGGGACTTTAAGCCAACGACACCCACAGCAATTGCTGTGGTGCCCTGTGCTTTTGCTGTGGTGCCCTCTGCAAAGTTCCGATACAAATTTACATTTTCCTCATAGAAGTGCTCCTTTCCAGAGGAAAACTGCCGTGCCCTGTCAAGAGCGAAGTTCAAGGCCTGGTATTTATTGGTAATACTCGGGGGTGAGAATCGTTCCTAGTTACTGCAGGGAGAGTGTGGAATAGTTTTCCGCACCACATCAGGGCTGCTGATACAACATCATCATTTAAAACTGCTCTCAAAACTCGTCTTTTTGAAGTAAATATTGACCAGTGATATTCAACATACATACTGGTGTCCCGTTCTTTTGAACTGTTTTTTTGTATCATGCGCGGGCACCATGAGTGCCTTTTTTGGCGGATACCGGTGCTTTACAAGACTCCACTGTTATTATTTCATTTTATCATAGCATGCAAAAGAAAGATCACATTTTTCCTTTGTGCCGGTAACTCCTTGAGTGAGGCTACCTTTCCTGTAGCCTTAGATTTCAAGGGTCTTTCTCAGGATCCACGCTGTTCCCAAAAGCGCCGCCTTCTGTAACAGTTCTATCCTCACATTATTATTATTATTGCTGACAAAAAGTCTGAAACTGGGATCCAAATTTTTGGAGGTATGTTGAAATGATGGCATTTTAACCTTTTGGTAACCCAAGGAGTTGTAGATTTCAAGGAGCTTTGGGGAACAGAATCCTCAGCACTAGAGAAGTAGATCAAAGAGCAGGATTTCTATACGTGGGAAAAAAATTACGGCAGATTTTCTTTACCAAGCTGACTTGAAAAGTCTGAATTCAGATGAAAGTCTGAAATTTCTCATCCCAGGAACATGTTCTTATATCAGGAATAGTCATTGAGTTGTTTGCCTGGATGTTTACTAAAATGCGGTCAACTTTGAATGGATCATTTTCAGCAAGTTTTGCTTAAGTAATTCATTATATAATAGATAATAAATTTGCGTCAGGGAGAAATACATGATTTGTACTGCCTCTAGCTACCGGGGCAATCTTGGTTGTCTAGTTGATAAGACATCTGCTACAGAATGCCCAAGGTCGTGGGTTCGAATCCCACCTGAGTAACACGCCTGTGTATTTTTTTTTCACAGGAATCGGGAAAGAACTGAGTATACAGTGCTTTACATCGGTGTTAGGGTCATTCATTATACAGATGTATCAAAACGTTCATTTTGTTTTTGCCTTTTCCCAGCTTCACTTCATAACTGATCCATTTCCAAGGGTACGGGCAGAAGCAATACGTACCCTCAGCAAAACCCTAACCCTCGTCAATTCAGTGCCCAGAAGGTAAGCATGTTTTTAGAAATTAAAAAATTAAGCAAGGGTATTTCTCTAATGAAAACAATTTTTTTTTTTTTCATCCTTATATTTCTCTGGTCACCATATTATTTGCTGATACTTTTTTTCTTTCAATTTTCATTTTTTATTTCAGTGATGCAAACATATTCCCGGAGTATATTCTTCCAAATTTGGTGAGCATTTTTTGATTTACACAAAGAATTGTCGCAGCAGTCCTCTCTTGCTTCTTCTAATGGTGAATTAACAATCAATTATGAAGAAGAACAGTTGTAAACCACCTGTAAAATTCTACTCTACAGAATCATGAGCACAAGATGAACTCTGTTTGGTACACATTGTAAAGATGTTTTGTCCTCTTACCAACAACCACTCACAGTCTAATGTAATGTCGGGTATAGTCACTTTGGTGTGTTGGTCAGTAGTAAAAACAGTTTCCAACAACAGCTTTCTAGTCTAACATGGCACAGGATTGACTATTTGGTGTGCATCTTATACGTTTCACACTTTTTTTCATTTGTTAGCCATCGAGAAAGACTGCTAGGGCCAAAACGTCAGGCCACTAACTATTTTTTTTGCATTTATACCATTAAGTCCTTTTGGTTGGTAAAGCAGTTTACAATAGATTACTATTTTCTCCCCTTTTTTTTTTAATGACGGCAACTTGCAGGCTAACATTGCTCAGGATGAAATCGTGTTGGTGCGTGTTGCGTACGCCGAGAACATCGCGGTGCTCGCCGAGACGGCGCTGCGCTTTCTAGAGATGGTTCAGCTGGAACAGACGACAACTCAAGACGCACAGGCAGACTCTGTGCAGGATTCCAAAGTCCAGTATCAGGTACCTTAAGAAAAGTCCGGGATGGCACTATAAGACAGCTCTAGGAAAGACAGGGTTCTGCCCAGGGTTTCTTTAGTGGTGAAAAAAACATTTCCCTAGAAACCATTGCGAGATGGATCAGTTACACGGTAGATCATATTATACTCAAATCAAAGAAGTACTCAAAATTAATGGCTTCGGATACCATTTTTACTGGAAAAATACCCAATTTTACATTCATTAAAAACGTTTGCAAGGAAATTGCAAGTGTAATTTTGAAAATTGAAAATGTGTGGTCGGAAACAGAGAAAATTATCCCAGTGGTGGTTGGGGAATCCTGAGTGCTGGGTGGGTTTTCCGGCACCGACCACTGTGGGCAGAACCCTGGAAAGAGTGTCATTGTGTATGGTTTTTGAGGCATTGCATGGTGAGGTATCAATGTGTATTCGGTTTGCGGTAACACCATGTGTATAATCATCTACTTTGCTGTGTAGATTTTGTTCTTTAAAGAGCTTGTCTTGCTAATTGTTCTACTACCGCGGAGTAGATTTTCGGAATTCGGGAGACTTTGCAGTTCTGAAAAGAACTGTCCTGCTTATTAACTACTACCTGGGCGGGAGGTAGGAAATCGGCCGGAACTACTAGTTTCATTGTGTCAAATTGGGGGTAGCTAAAGGTTAGCCAAGATTCCTCAGCTACCAGAAAACGGGCAGATGTTTAGGGGGAGTGTCTATTCCTGTACCAGTTTCGAGTACTGTAGGACAGCTGTAGGAAAGAGTTTCATTATTGCTTCAAATTGGGGTAGCTTAAGGTTAGCTCAAGACTCCTCCGCTACAAGATAAACGGGCAGATGTTTAGGGGGAGTGTCTATTCCTGTACCAGTTTGAAGTCAAGTCAACAGGAATTGAACTGTGCACACACATTTTCAAAAAACTGTTGTGCAATATTCATTGTAGGTGGTGATAGAACCCACAAACCTCTGCATGCCGGACAAGTTATGTCCAAGTCAGGGACCTGGGTTCAATTCCTTAGAGCTGCTTGAGCAGAAAATATTGCTTACAATTTTCTGCTTAGCAGAAATGAGCAGGGCCAAATTTCATGGCTCTGCTTACTGCGGAATTCTGCGCTTACGGAGCTTTTGTAGCACATAATTCTATGATATGTAAGCGCAGAAATCCGCGGTAAGCAGAGCCATGAAATTGGGCCCAGGATACCAGCCACAAATTGTACAAGTGACACGGTAATTTGGCTGGTAACCTTACTTTAGGTAAGCATCATTTTGTTGTGCTAAGCTACTTTCTGGGCTTAAGTGGCTCTACGAAATTGGGCTCAGGTTGAGTCGCAGTGGGTGGTCTGTTTAAATCCTCCTACAAAAGAGTTCTTTGTAGTCAATATGTGCCATAGCTTTTCTTTAGAGACCATTCAATTCGACGATATAAAAGGAAGGTTTTCTTGAATTTAATTGAGACAATACAACCCTCGCATTACGTTTTTATAGGGAAAAGTAATTTACCCTTCAACCATGTCTTTGCATTTAATTTGTCAGGCCAGCTATGACGACGAGCTTCAGAATCTACATGAAATGGTCCAACAGAAGGTTGTCACCCTACTCAGTGATACGGTGAGTTTTGCAATCTCAAATTTTGCTCTCTACAATATTTATTTATTCGTGTTTCCCCCCTCTAATAGGCCTCTAATTACATGGGCAAAACAGTTTAAAGTCACAAAAATAATTAACCCTTTAGTACTTGCATACAATTAAACATGGAGTTATTTACTCCTCGAATGCGACACGGAAAGTGAGAAGAGTTTTATACTATACCTAGAAATCCGTAGATAACTTTCGTTGTGATTATTTTTATGTGACAAGTTTGGTTTAATCTTGTCGATGATGAAAGTAGCTTTTGAATGATTAGCACGGAAACATAAAACAGATTAAAATTAGGAAATATTGTGTACCAAGTAAACGTTTGTTTCATGAAAAGCTGTGCGCAGATGTTTGCTCAACTGTGCTGTCGTCTAAAAGAAACAACTTGTTCAAAAAGTGATTGAAAATATTCACAACATGCCTTTGGAAATAAAATAATGTCTCTATTGCCTACAGATAACTTCTTTACCTAAAACTCTCCATAAAACCCTTTCAAAACATGGTATGGTGTATAAAAACATAAGTTTATCGTGAAAGCAAGTATGGTCGCCATTACTGTGTACATTGTGGTTAAAATACACTGTACATAAAATACGGTCAATACACACACAGAACAACTACTCTTTTGTCGCCTCTGGGGTTGCGTACAGACATTGTTGGGGAGGGGACTTCTGACTTTTGAACCCTTGGAGTTGGACAACTATATTTTTCTTATGGGGACTACTTTGTGTTAATTTTGGACCATCGTAATATAGATGGATTGCAACAGACGTCATCGGCTGCATCTTTGATGAATTGTGCACGCGTGAAGAGCTGTCATTGGCTGAGAGTCATGCGTAGCGCGTACACGCGCGCACTTTTCCATTTTTTTCATCAAAGATGGCGGTCAATGACGCGTATTGCAATCCATCTATTGAGAAACAACTTGTCGAACTTCTCAGGCAGTTTGAGGTGTGGCAGGCAGGGTGGTTTCGGGTTTTATGAGGACTAAAGGGTGAAGAAAACAAGGTTTTTAATACCTGTGGAAATGCATGACGAGCAACTACCCAATTAGCCTTTTTGAGGTATGGTGGACACTATAGGAGTGCACTGTTTGGTTTGGGTGTATACAGACAAATTTACCCAAACCTGATAGTGTCATAGTACTGTGACCACCATATCTCAGAATGGTTAATTGCTCTTTATCGGTTTATTTAATTAATTTTTGTTTTTGTTTCAAAGGAGAATATAGTGAAGCAGACATTACTTGAAAATGGCATCACACGGCTGTGCGTGTTCTTCGGCCGACAGAAAGCAAATGATATCCTACTCTCCCACATGATCACCTTCCTCAACGACAAGGTAAAGCTAAGGGGGGAGGGGACTAATTATGATAGAAAGGGGGATAAGACAACCAGGGCCCCATTTCATAGAGCTGCTGAAGCAGAAAATATTGCTTAACAAGTGTCTGCTAAGCAGAAATGAGCAGGATACCAGTCACAAGTTCTACACGTGACGTGGTAGTTTGGCTGGTATTGTTACTCTGGGAAGAATAATTCTGTTGTGCTAAGCTACTTTTTGTGCTTAAGCAGCTCTATGAAATTGGGCCCAGGTTCTTGTTTTCGCATTTCTCATCTGTGTGTAGAAGCTATGAACACTTTGACTTCTAATCCCTGAGAATCCTCGGGATAGACTTGCCCCATAGTAGATGCTATGCCAGAGATTTCTCGTTGTGCTGCCCTCTGTAGGTCAAGACTTGAAATACTTTTCCTGTATAAAACGTATTGATGTGCATTAGGGGACACAATGGAGTTATTTTTTATGGTTTCAGCTGTTAGGTCTGGGCACCAGCGGTAGCGTAAACAATTGCAGCAGTCAAAGTGTTGAGCCTTAATCAACTTCTAGAGCTCAAACATGCCCCACCCTCTCTTGAATGGTGTAAGCTTTGTACTTTATGCCAACCAGTTTTGAATTTTTAGTAATCGCGTTAACCATTTATCAGAGATAACGTCTAACCAACTTTTGACTTTCTTTGCCAAAATGTGGGAAAGAAACAGTCAAGAAAAGGTTGTTCTACTTTCCTAAGTTTCCTGATCACTGTTTTCTATGATTCTTTAGAATGACTGGCATCTACGCGGCTCCTTCTTTGACAGTATTGTTGGCGTAGCTGCATACGTGGGATGGCAAAGCTCATTCATTCTGAAACCGCTCATCCAACAGGTAAGCGTTTCCAGACAGATTCCAAGATGTTTAACCCTTAGAGTGCCAGCCTTGTTTTAAAAATTCTCAATCCACAGGCCTGCCATTTGCAAAAAAAAAAAAATAACAAATATTATTTCGAGTAGTAGAACGTAAATGAACGTTGGCGGCCTGTGAATGGAGATTCAGTTTAACGTTTCAGAACGTTGGCGGCGCTCGAAGGGTTCCGTGCCGGTCGTGTTTTGGCCGTTCTTTATCCAGAGGGCATTTATATATTTTTTTTGGTCGACTAGTAGAACGTATGGGAACGTTGGCGGCCTGTGGATGGATACTTTGTTTGACGTTTCAGAACGTTGGCGGCACTGGAAGGGTTAAGAGACTGTTTCCACTAAAATTAGACATCCATTTTCAATGACCGATATTAACTGTTTCCAGGGACTATGCGACTCCGAAGAGTTTGTCATCTGCAAGGCTCTGACTGCCCTCACGAGCCTGATAGAGCTAGGACTCCTACAGAAGCCCATTATATTGGACCTGGCATCAGAGATAGTGCCAAACCTCTGTCATCCAGTAAGTAACCAAGATTGCTGTCCATTTTTATTGAAAAAAAATGTACAAGTGTTTGCTACTCCAGTGCGTATTCTGCTATATTTATGGCAAATGGCATTGTTCCTTTCGTAAACTTCCAAAATAAAGTTATTGTTTCTTCACAGAAGAGCTTTTTCAATCTTGTACATGCAGTAACTTCTAGCTTTTGATCCCACCACTGCAACCGTTTATGAGGAGGCTCATAATGGAAGTACATTAAAGACTAGGATTGAGAAATAAAGTTGCTTTACTCTTTCCACTTTAGAATATCTGGATCAGACAAGGCACAACCGGGGTGATTTCTGTTATTGCGAACAGCTTCAATATTGCAGATGTACATTGCAATCTTATCCCACTTCTGCAACCGTTTATCAAACAGCCCATCATACAAGTTGATAAAGAGGTAAGCTTTGGTGCAATTGAACATTGTTTTTCTGAGTATAAAGCATGAACTGGACAGACCAAGTGATCTAGATGGACGATTACATCAATTTTATGCCGGTCACAGTGCTTGTCTAGTCCACAACTATTTAGCAATGGCTTCTGTTTGCAAAGGTGGATAAATGTCACAGCAATTACTCAGACATTTTGAAGCCATTTCCCATCTGTTTCATTCTCCAGCCAATCCTCCTCAATGTACTGAAACCCCCTGTGCCAAGGCCAGTCTACGACTACATCTTGAGGTCTCCTCTGATTGAGAGCTTCTTCGACAACCTTCAGGATCGTCAGCTCCTGCGGAACCTGTGCAGGACAGGACACAAACCCAGCTACAGCCAGCCTGAAGATGGTGGCCTTGCCCAGGTACAAGTCATGTTCCTCTTGAGTTTTATCATGTAATAATTATCTGCAGGAAAACACATCAGAATGAAAGTCTTTCAAGCTGCTGCTCCTTGAGAAAGTTTTTAACGATTGTCATCTTGCAAATCCTTTACAGCTTATGCGGAAACTGCAGTCCCAGGGAATGACGGAGATTGACGAAGACAAACTTCTGCTACTCAAAGACATCATGCTGAAACAACAGCGAGCAAAGTCAAGGTGTGAAGAAAGAAACTTGTCAGCAATTAAAATAAAACGTCAAATATGTGACCCTCTCTGTGAAAATGAGTCTGATGTTGACAATTTAAAGAATTGGATTATATACATAGCTGGAAAGAACATACAAACAGCAATAATTTTGTATTATGTCTAAGCTCTGGGGTGTATCGCGTTGCTGAGTTACTCTCGTTTGAAATTAGCCAGTATATCATTTTTGTTGAAAACGAATTACAAGTAAATTGATGTTTAAAATTACCATTTCGCTCTACATATAAGCAAAAGGACACAAATTAGACTAAAGCTTTATTGACTAAAATTGAGTGTTCTGAAAGTTTACCATGCAAATATAGATCTTAAACAAGTTTTTAAAAAAATAATGCGTTGGGCGACATCAGACTCATTTTCACAGAGTGGGTCAAATATTGTCACGGAGAAGAGGCTTTCCCTTCGGTATTCCTCACAGTGCTCTCGCAATCACTTGAAGATACTCCAAGAAGCCTCATTATCCTCACTCCTCAACTATGTGAATCATTGATAAAGCACTTTAAAATACTCACAAATATATGTAGCAGCAGTATTTACATTTGTCACAGTACAGGAAAAAACCAACTTAGTTTACTCTCTTTTTGTAGTCCAAATGACCTGCAGATACCTCTTTCGCCGGGGCCAGATGACCCGAACGTTCCTGGAATCATCAACATCCTGTCCCTGGAGAAGATTGCCCCCGTTCAGAAGTACCACGCTGATCTCCTCAAACCCCCAGAGCTGCGCTCGGATGCATCGGAGAAGGCTCCCCGCAAGATCAAGAAGAAGACCAGCACCCTTGACCCTCAGATGATGGTCAGTTGAACGTTCCCCTCTTTTTACCATGAAGTTAAGAACAACAGTTGATTTGAGTTCCTCATGATCTCGAGTTCCTCATTATCTCACCATTCCGAGCCATAAACAGTGTTTTTTTTTTCTTTTTTGCTGGCAATATCCAAGCTCTAATGGTTTAATACTAGAGACTGATCTGATAATTGTATGGTGCTCGGGAAACCACTGTGAGATATTTCATAATTTAAAGATGCAACTGTGACCAAAGAGTACACAAGACAAGGCACAAAGATGCAAATGTTGAGAAATAAGCTCAACACTTTAGACTCATGACCGATGAAAAGTATGTGGTGTGTGTGTTTTTTGGGGGTGGGTGTTTTAGGGAGAACTTAGAAAATTTCATGAAGGACAATGTTTGTTGCATTTTGTTCTTTAGAATGAGGAGTGGAAGAGTATGTTCGGGACTAACGAGCCTCAGAAAAGCTCCAAGGCCATGCAACCCGGCAGCCCTGTCCACCCAGCCCAAGAAGCCATGTCAACGCTCAACCCCGGAGCTAGCAAAGTACCCGCCGGTCAGCCTGCACAGCCAAGTGGGAAACCACCACCCCTGGGGCAGGCCCATAAGGGGTTGTCGACGCTAGGGCCGATCTCGATGTCTCAGCTGCAGGCTGCGGCAGAGGGAATCCCAGAGAAGAAGCCCCAGGTCCAAGAGAACAGGCTTCCTGCGGTCCAGAGTAAGTCGGAGAGCAATGTGTATTTAGTTTATAATCAGATACATGGTAAAGAAGTATTGCATAGTATGTCATATTCTGGCAGCCCTGTCCACCCAGCCCAAGAAGCCATGTCAACACTCGACCCCGGTGTTTTCTGGTTCACAAAGCAAGGAAACAGAGTACAACTATTAGTTCATAGAATATTGGGCTGTATGTCCTGAATGTTAGGATAGGCAACAAAAAAACCTCTTACCTTTACGTGAGGGAGTATGCCCTTTTGTTATCAGAATGTGAGTTTGGATTTTGTAACTAGTCATAATTTCAACCAAGACATTGCCATAAGAGCGTAGTTCTGCCTGGACGCACTGTGTAGGCACATCAACGAGACTTGACCAGCCCACTCACTGTGGATGAGTGTGAGGTTAACCTTGTGCTTCTGGTTCACAAAGCAAGGAAACAGAGTACAACTATTAGTTCATGGAATATTAGGATGTATGTCCTGTGTGTTAGGATAGGCAACAAAAAACCTCTTAACCTTTAACCGAGGGAGTATTAAAACCCAGGAATGAAGGTTCCACTAGTTACTGGCTCCCAAGTAAGCCAAATAGTTTGATTGGCAGGGGGGAGGGGTGTTGGAAACCTCAGAACCTTGCACAGACTGTCAGCAAGACATCTGGAAGCCTGCTACAAAGAACAGATAGCTACACTTTATCAGAGGGTTAGATTCGGGTAGGTCTGTGTGTCTGTACAATTTTGCGCACAAAGTATATGAGTGAAAATATTTTTCAGCCCCTCAAAACAACCACTACACAACTCTAGAACCTGATCCCCCTCTTGGGTATGTAGAATTATCCAGTCTACAATATCAATGACTTTGAATCCAGTGTTTCTGAGTCACATATCAATATATGCTGGACAACCAAAAAGTCATCTAAATGAAGGAGTTAGCAACATAACATGTTTCACTTTTTATACATAGCCTCCTATGCATCTTGCAAGCAAGAGCTCAGCCGCTTGGTCGCACAGAAACGTGAGCAGTACGCAGCCGCCGTGACACGCAAGACACTCATAGAAGAAATGGCCATCGAGACCAAGATCCCACCAGCATCCTGGAAACCCAAGGGTCTGCTTGTGGCACATTTACATGAACATAAAGCTGCTGTGAACAGGTAAATAGTCTACAGTCAAGATTTAAAAAAATAAAGAATCTAGTTTCTCCATTTCCTAAGTGTCTGGTACTATCATCAAAACTAACCTTAAAACAAAAAAGATTTCATATCGACCATAATCAAGTTATTTTCGCAACCAGAATTTTAAAAAATGCAATTAAATAGCACAATAACCGAGATTAACAATAATACCTGCACTCCAGTTTTATAAATTTACTCGGAAAGAAATAAGGCAAAAAAAAAATGTTTAATGTCCCCACCCACTTCCTTTTAAGAGGCCACCTCCTTTTGTTTTTATTCAAAGGATACATTTAAAAAAATCTGTCAACCATCTTGAAAAATAGCCCGGCCGGTTGTCTTGAAAATGTGAAAGCTTGCCTTCCTTTTTTCAAAAAGGCAGAACAATAAAACATGTTTGTTTTTTTATTTTGCCCAACTATAAAAAAAACAATTTCCCTTCACAGAATTCAGGTCAGCCATGATCACACGTTTTTCGCGACCTGCTCAAACGATGGCACAGTAAAGGTATGGGACACCACCAAACTATTCGGCAAGAGTAACACAAACTGCTCCAGGCAGACCTACGGCCGCCAGCCAGGCCGTATCAAGGCGCTGACATTCTGCCAGTCTTCACACAGCATCGCGTCGGCATCCGACGATGGCTCAATACACGTCAACAGGTAGGGTGAACTTCAATCCCGGCCAAAATGCTTGGGCCACGTGACAATAAACATTTTCCCAGTTCCCCCGCTCCCCCGCTCAATGTTGTTAACCCCAGCTGGAGCGCAGACTGTGTAATGACAGCCAACACTGAACGGGGGCCGGGGGGTGGGGGCCAACGAGATTTGGCCGGGATTGTAGGAGCTATTTCTTGTCTCGATTACATACAGTGCAAATCTATCTTTGCTTTATGTCTTCCAAGTACATGGAGAACGTCTTTTAAGAAGTCTCTTTGAATAATGCTAAAAATATTTTATTGCAGTATTAAAATGTAAAAGACGACCCAGGCAAGCTTGGTGCGCTTGTTTCCACCAACCTAATTTTGGTGCAAGACTTTAACGCTCATTAACGCTCCACAATCGCGATTCGCATCCGCGCGGCACACACTACCATCGAACAATAGCGGGGATGTTGGGGAAAACTTTCATCACCCACCACAACACAAAACAACTTGCTGATGCGTTTGTGGCTTCCAGAGGGCGCCCTCTATCGGTGAAATAGTCGCGACATTGCGCAGTGTTGAGTGCGCATAGTTTTATTATCTCAACATAAGAACGTCTTTGTTTATAAATTATTTGAAAATTCTAGGCAAGCAATACATTTACAGATGTAAATATGAAGATCAAAAATTTGAATCTGAGAAGCGTTTCTGTTAGAAACGCTTCTCAGATTGTGTTTTCCAATTGCGGATTATTCTTCCTGCATGGACATAACTGCTCCGGATTTTCGGCGATATCTCAAAAACGCTACCACCTTTTTAAATTATATTTTCACAAGTTTGTTTTATTGTATATATCTACATTTGTATAGGATTAAAACAATCGAACGGTTCCAAAAACCAAAGGTATACGTTCTCTTTAAAGATATTTTTGTTTTTTGGTTTGTAAGGATCGAGTCAGGAGCCCCAGGTTTGGCCCTTCTTCATACGACAAATCTAGACCTACAGGAGGAAGGGTGTGCTGTCGACATCACTCACTTTGACACAGGTGAGTATTAATCTTTAAGGAGAGGCTGCGAAGGGAAATAGGCTAGCTTAAAGGAACATTACAGAATTGGTAAGAAAAAAACTTAAATATACTTTTTTGATCACAGATTTACATAAAACTTACACGGTCTAATGATGTTAGTAGAATAGAAATATTTTGTCTGAAATGCCATATTTGATGAAAATGAATAAACTAATTTTCCGATTGGAGTTTATCGCTCAGTGAGCATTTTATTCATTTGTTGAATCTATATGATTCCATGCAAATGTGTAATCAGTTTTTCACTAGTTTTCTCGTGACCCAGATGGCCGATCGATCTCAAACTTCTACAGGTTTGTCAGTTTATGTATATGGTGGATTTACATAAAGTGCTTACACTGCCAGCAACTGTTTTGTTAGCAAAACCAATTCTGTAATGTTCCTTTAATAATCTGTACCGTTGTACGTTCAGGAAAGTGATTGAATGATTCTATCCATAAAGACTGCTTTGTGGGGTAAGGTCAACCCCAACCTAATAAATCAAATGTTATTGATTATGTACATGTAAAATCCAATGTATATATATTTTATATATATATAAAACTAGTAGGGGAGATGGCCTTGTCTTTCGATCCAAACCGGACCTCCTCAGAGGCATAAACAAGCACAAACGAAAACTAACCATTTATAGCAACAAAAAAGGAAGACCAGAAAAAGAGGGAAGGATTTAGAATCAAAGTATAGGTACAATGTGGCTAAGACCAATCAAGTTTATTAGTTTATAAAAGAGGGGGGTGGCTCACGGACCAATTCCTGTATTCACCTCTGTGACGTAAAATACTCAAGGATGCAGCCTTGGCATGTGGATTGGTTTTCACTCCGTACTTGATTGTGTGGGTTATGGTTTTCTGCCCACATCTAAAACTGAACATTTATCCGCGTTTCCTATTCATCCTATTATTGGGCCCATTGAAAATGAAATAAAAATTCCGTAAATGGAATCATGTATTTTGATTTTTCGGTAACAGGATCCCAGTCGATTGTGACCTACGCAACAGTCCAGGGGCACTTAGTGGGATGGGATCTCCGAGCTCCCGGTATTGCATGGAGACTACGCAACGAACCCAGACACGGTGAGTCCATCCTGTACAGTGAGGTACAATGTCTCACAGTGATTAATTTATAATTACAGCTCAGGTATATTTGACAACAAATTCCGAGTACATATAATTGCTTTTCACACACAAAAAATGGAAAGAAAATTTCTAAGATCTCAACTAAAAACATAATCAGACATAAAAGATGTCTAGTATGAAACTTATTTTTGATGTAGATATGAAGTTATTAAGATTAAAACAATCGTCAAGCCATCCCCTTCCCTCCAAACCCCCCCCCCCTTTGTCTCCATAATCCCTGCTTACCCCCTGCTCCATGATCTTTCTGAATGCTTCTTGGTTTTCTCTCTCCACTCTCTCTACTCATGTATTTCCACTTGACTGCTCTTGTCCCCTGTATGCATGTATGTGTGTTGTCTTGTCATTTAGCCTTCGAGAAAGACTCTGCTAGGGTCGAAACGTCAGGCTACTAACTAATTTTTGCATTTATACTACAGGTCCTTTTGGTTGGTAAGCAGTTTGCAACAGCTAATTCTATTTTCTCAGTTATTAAGAGTTGTGTGATTGATGGTTTATCAACAGGACTGATTACGTCATTTGTTGTGGATCCACATCAGTGCTGGATGGCAGTGGGTACTAGTAACGGAGCTCATACTTGCTGGGATCTTCGCTTCCAGCTTCCCATTACAACCATCCATCATTCCACAGGTACAAAGTTTTGCCACAAATCTTAGTCCAAGTCCACCACATAGTCCGTTTATTGAAGGTACCACCGTTAATACAATGCCTCAAATCTGAATCGTTGTCAAAGGCCACTAGGTAAATCTATTTTTAAAGTCTAAATCCCCACAAGAACTAGAGTCCTGTCTAAAGTTAAAAGTCGGTCCAAGACCTAGTACCTGTCGGAGGAATCAAAACCTAGTATCCTGTGGAGGAATCAAAACCTAGAATCCTGTCGGAGGAATCAAAACCTAGAATCCTGTTAGAGGAATCAAAACCTAGAATCCTGTCAGAGGAATCAAAACCTAGAATCCTGTCAGAGGAATCAAAACCTAGAATCCTGTCAGAGGAATCAAAACCTAGAATCCTGTCGGAGGAATCAAAACCTAGAATCTGTCGAGACGAAACTAGATCTGCGAGGAATCAAAACCTAGAATCCTGTCGGAGGAATCAAAACTAGAATCCTGTCGGAGAATCAAAACTAGAATCCTGTCGAGGAATCAAAACCTAGAATCCTGTCGAGATCAAACCTAGAATCCTGTCCGAAGAAACGAAGACCAAGTCCAAAGTCAGTCTACGACCGAGGAATCAAGACGATTCCCAAGATCTTGTCTTGTCTAAGAAATCAAGACCGATCTAACACCTATAATCCTGTCCGAGATTTCAAGAAGAATCCAAAACCTAGAGCCTAGTCTGAAACTAAGACGGAGTCCAAGGACCTTGGAGTTTAGAACCTGTCCTGAGATAACACCGAGTCCGAGCCACTACCTTCCCAAGCATCCTCGTAGATTAAGTTTTTGAATTGTTTCTTATTATAGCGTCACAAGTACGACGAATCATTCTGCATCCCAACCATCCATCTTGGATCATCTCCGCTGTACAGGGCAACAACGAGGTGTCCATGTGGGATATGGAGACCGGGGCCAGACAATTTACACTGTGGGCCAGTCCATCTCCTGCCCTCTCCCAGACGCAGGTAGTTAAAAAAAAAAAAATTTTTTTTTAATTTTTACGTAAGTTTGCCCCAAACAAGGCTAAAAGCCAGGCTCAGTAAAGGGGCTACAAGAAGAAACAATTTAAGCTGAAAATAACTCAGTGGAGCTGAAGGTAGGAATTGATGTTCCTCTTAAAACAGTCTAGATTGTAGGATGGAGGGAAACATGCACCATGCAAGGAGTTCCACAGAGATGCAGAACGTGGGGAAAAAAATTAGAATTGCAACCTACATGTATTGCTGATGTCCTTTTTTCACAAAGATTACATGCTACGTACATTACATGTTACTCAGAAAAGTAAATTGGATGACGGAGTACACCCAAAGTCTCGATAAGAAAACAGGTCTGCTTCATTCTTATCCTGCAACAAATTTGATCAACAATTTCTGGAAAATAAGTTGCACAAGTAAAATAATTCATAGCATTTGGACGGATTTACTTTTCATACCTATGACTCATGAAGTATATTCTAGCTTAGAGTCTAAAGTATTAAAATATTCAGGCAGTTTCAGAATGCAAACTGAATACTGTGTGTACACAGTCGGGTCTGGTGGGAGCGGTTAGGGTCCGTTTACCGACGGCCCGGACACGGCCGACTCGTACGTACACATTTTGTTTATCATGTAACAATCGTTATTTTCTTGTAGACGTCGAACCACGCGGTTCACGGCTTGTACTGCATCCCGTCAAATGAGCACTCTCCCAGCTTCCTGACAGCAGGTTCTGATCAGCGACTCCGTTACTGGAGTCTGACCAATCCAGATGACTCCGGCATTATCGCAGGCTCTGTCAACGATCCCCAAATGCGGCCTGCTGTGACTTACAAGTAAAAGTTCTTGATTGTTTAAAAGTTTCCCTGTTTGTCTCTGAATTTCCCAATCAACTCGGTGACAGTAGGTAAATAACCGGATATGTTCTTATCTGAACTAGGCAGTCTTTTGATTTTTCAAATCATTATCATGGTGGCATCCTTGCACGTGCATCAAGGTTTTAAGCCAGGATTTGGTAAAAGGGTGTCCTAAGTGGCTGGAAATTTAAAAACTGGGTGTCCAAATTGTTCACTTTGCAATCCATTTACATGTAAATCACAGATAAAACAGGGCGTCAAAATTTAAAACTGGGTGTCCAATTGTTCACTTGCAATCCATTTACATGTAAATCACAGATAAAACAGGGCGTCAAATTTAAAACAGGGTCCTCTAAAGACACCCTCTGGCTAACACTATGACGTGCATTGCTCAGTGACTACATGCTATTGTCCGTTTTCATTGTTTAGCATTTTGAGTACCAATTGACCTTATGCACACGACGTCATTTGAGTAGGGCGCCCTCGGCTAGAGGTCAAAAGAGGGTTATTTATTGGCCAATTCTGTGCGCCGGGTACTTAGATGTGCATTTTCCATTTGTACGCCATCTGTTTACCTCTAAGATGGCGGCGTGATGACGTCAATGCATAAGATCTACGACATCAAATCTACTCAGATTAGATTTTCCCAATCTACTCAAAGCAGCCCGACTCGCAAAATTTGGGTTGTTGATATTAAGATAATTTCTGGGTAAATTGAGGGTGCTTTTTTCATTTCTGGAAGTTTCAACTTACAGTGTATGGTTTTGAATAAAGCATGACCTATCTTGGCCTCTTTGTACACTTTCGTCCTGTTTTTTATGGCAAAACAGTTTACCTAGGTCTTGAGTCATGTACATTTTTTTTTTTTTTCAAGTAAGGCTGTTTTGCCAGGAAGGGCCGAGCAGATAAGATGTACACAGATATCATAACATACTGTCACCGCAATCCCAATATATTTAAGATAAAAATAACGCGTGCCTGTTCAAGCCAGCAGTTTAATTTACCAAAATATTAACGATTTTGCTTTTCCTCTCTGTAGGCGGAGACTAATCGACGGTACAGAGGTGATCGTAGAAACGTACGACAAACACCGCAGCACGCACGTAGTAGGCGAGTCAGGACGCCACAGCTCAGAGCAAGTACCAGTCGGTCATCGTAACATCATCACTGACCTAGGAGTGATCCTCGTGTCGCCGAACAGCGCTGCAGTCGCTACAGCCTCGCACGACGGCGTCATCAAAATATGGAAATAAGTGTACGGACAGTTATAATTTTTCATCATGTGCGGTGATTTTGTATTTCTTGCATCATTTTCAATTCACAACACAAACCCTTTCCTTACCATTACCAAGTTTACACATAAGAAAGCACTCAAGCCTGAGCACAAAGGCCATTTGTAATACAGCTGTAGTTTTGTCCAAGTTCACCCTTCATACCCAAGCTTACCATCATTGCAAAGAGAAAGACCGGATCTTTCCAATCATGGTAAATAAAATAGGGTTGCTATCACGCAATCTCTTCAAATTGGAGTGGAAAGATCCGAAAATGCCACACACCTACGGAGCGCCGTACGGTTGTGTACAAAAAAGTGTTTGAGATTACAGATCACGCTGAGGAAAGAAGAACAAAGAGATTTGGCATTTATTGGCCAATCTCAATGATTTTTGGATTTTAGGAAAGTAAGAATTTTTTCAAGGAGATAATAAAGTTTGTAAAAATGACCTTTGAACGAAGGTTTCTGTTGTGCAAGAATGTGTGCTTCAGGCTTGAGTGCTCAAACACTGCGGTCACCAGCAGTTGTTTATGTCCAAACAATTCGGTAACGAAAGGGTTTAATAATACAAAAAAAAGAACTTACTTTACTCCAAAGGTTTCCACATTTAAAAATGTTATTTCAAAAACTATGTACAATTTTGTCTCGGACCTATACATCTTGGGTTGAGTTCCTGAATTCTTTCGTCATCTATGAAACTTGTTCGTATAAATGACTTGTCGAAAGCAAACACTAACTTGTTCGGGTAACCTTTTTTCTTTTTTTCAACATAAAAATCATGTTCCTATTATCAGCGATGATGGAAACTTTAAAAATATGTATATTTCATGAGCAAAAGTAGCGGATTACAAATGATATCGTTACTAAAGTAAAATGACTGTTGTTGGAACTCCCTGGGGGTAATTTATTAGATGAAGTTCTTGTCAACTCAACGGGACAAGAATTGATAGAATAACTCCCGGTCGTGACACTTGTGTCCTTAAACAAGACACTTAACCATTATTGCTGCGTCCTTTGGATGGGACGCAAAGCCGTAGGTCCCGTTTGTTGTGTAATGCTCGTAAAAGAACCCAGTGCACTTATCGAAAAGAGAAGGGTTCGCCCGGTGTTCTGGTTTGATTGGCTGCTTATTGTGCCACAGCACCTTGTAAACCATTACATGGTGCTATGTAAAGGAATAAGTCTAATACTTCAAAAACGTAGCTCCACAATACCTTGCAGGAAAAAATACTTCTCTTTGCTAAGCGCCTCTGAATAGGCAACCTAGAATGAGGGCGCTTTACAAATGCCTGATGATTATGATTATGAATAATTACGTGATTAAAACTGCAGTATTTCAGGGACTAGTGATTATTACATTTGTACATATTCTAGCCAGTAATTGCCATGTACTGAAACAAACAGAATTATCAGAATAAATGATGGTATTCTGAATGGAGTACCAACGTGACCCTTGAGTCCAAATTTTTATTTGATAACAGAAGAGTTTCCATTCATGCTTATTTGTAGAGGCGCTGTGTCAATGTCCGATAAAAAGTCCGATATTTTCTGTGCATCCACTATTGATGAGAAAATCAGTCCAGCATTAATTTGTTCATATTTATTTATCAATATCAAAACCACTGAAGTCCATTCTGACCATGTTGATATTTCTTGATTTACAGAATCCGTCCCTACGATTTGACCATGTTGATATTTCTTGATTTATGGAATCCATCTTTCTGAAGTCCATTCTGGCCATGTTGATATTTCTTGATTTACGGAATTCCTCCCTCATTGTTCATTCTCTTACTTTGCTGACTTCGCCGCTGTTGAAAAAGAGATACAGATCTTTGAGTTAAAAAATATCTACAATGAAGTTTTATGTAAAGTTGGCCTAATGTTCATCAAAATACCAATACCGCTAAACCTACTACTCATAATGACAAAAGCTTTTATGGTAAAGCATTACATCAATAAAAATGCTGTCTGTTGCAGACAGATAAAAGGCTTGCAAATAATAAATACTACATTAAGTAGTCGAAAGATAACAGAAAGAAGGGCACGCAAAGTCAAGAACTCGATGTACACATTTAAAGGGTGCAAACGAATAGCAAATACAGTTACAATATGACATCACTCATGACAAGTTATAAATTCAAATGAGAATAAAACAAAGACAGTAACCACATCATGACATTATCAATATGAATCTGGGCAAAATATGAAATAACACATGTAGTAATAATAAATGAATTTAAAGGAACATTACAGAATTGGTAAGAACAAAACTTGTAAAATGTACATTTTGATCACAGATTTACATAAAACTTTCACGGTCTAATGATGATGATAGTAGAAAACATCCCTTGAAATATTTCTGTCTGAAATGCCATATTTGATGAGAAATGAATCAACTAATTTTCCGATTGGAGTTTATCGCTCAGTGAGCGTTTTATTCATTTGTTGAATCTATATATGATTTCATGCAAATGTGTAATCGGTTTTTCACTATTTTCTCGTGACCCAGATGGCCGATCGATCTCAAACTTCTACAGGTTTGTCAGTTTATGTATATGGTGGATTACATAAAGTGCTTACACTGCCAGTAACTGTTTTGTTAGCAAAAACCAATTCTGTAATGTTCCTTTAAGTGATTTTACAAGAGAGATGAAAAAGATACTATGAAAAAAAGTCAAAGAGTGGAAACAAATCGCAAACACAATGACAATATAATAACACCATCATTCATTCATAGCATAATTCAAAGTTCAAATGAGAATAAAAAACCAATATCAATTACAGTGACAATGAAGTAGCATTATCGATATATTATGATCGATATATCATCGATATATAATAAATGTATTTATAAAGTGCTTCCACAAGAGATATAAAAGCACTGTACAACAGAAAAGGAAATACGAGGGTGTCATGAATAAGAAATACAAGAATACACAATACAGGTACGAGAAATATTGGCACAAATCAATAGACTCTGATCATTTCTTTTTTTTTGCCTAGCCCTTTGCACAATATGATTAGGTTTGCTCTGCTGAAGTGAATCTGTCAAGACCAGAGCTGCTTAAGCAGGAATTTTTGCTTAACAATTTTCTGCTGAGCAAAAAAGGAGCAGGAACCCAGTCACAAATGGCACATGCGACATGGTATCTTGGCTGGTAACTTTAATTATTTGGCTGGTAAGCATAATTATTTGTTAGCTTAGCTGCTTTTTTGTGCTTAAGCATCTCTATGAAATTAGGGCCAGGGCCCAATTTCATAGAGCAGCTTAAGCAAGAAATTTTGCTTTCAAAGTTCTCTGCTAAGCACAAACAAGCCGATACCAGTCAAATATGCTACATGTGACATGGTATTTTGGCGGGTAACCTTATTCTTGTAAGCATAATTTTGTTGTGCTTAGCTACTTTTTCTGCTTAAGCAGCTCTATGAAATTGGGCCGAGGAGACACAGAGTTCAGAGGATTTGATAAAACTCACCTCTGCTTTTCATCCGGGTCATGAAGCTGCTGCTCTTGTTCTTGCGGAAACTTTCAAAGGGGTCGTTGATCTCCACTCCGACCCCTCGGTACATGTCCATCTTATCTCTGACTTCACCCCCGGAGACTGGGTCGACTATGCCCTGCTCTCTGGCACCGAGACCCTGCCCACCCCAACCTGGAAATAAGAGGGGGGTTTGAAGATAGTTACAAGACTGTTTGACGTTTCTTGGTATCGGGCTTGCTTGGTAGCCCTCGAAATGGCCTTGAAATGTAAACTCTAGGCATTGAGAGAAGAGACTGAAGACATATGAGGATCAGGGCCCAATTTCATAGAGCTGCTTAAGCAGAAAATATTGCTTAACAATTATCTGCTAAGCAGAAAGTAGCATGATACCAGTCACAAATTGTACATGTGACATGGTGGTTTGACTGGTGACCTTATTCTGGTAAGCATAATTTGTCGTGCTTAGCTGCTTTTTGTGCTTAAGCAGCTCTATGAAATTGGGCCCTAGATGTGGAAGTATCAGACAGTCTGGAAGATTCAGGCCTCAATTTAAGGTGGGAGTTTAACCTCAGCAAAAAAGAGGTGAAATGCAGGGAATTATGACACGGAAAACGTTAACAAAATGAACTTCGAGAAGGTAGTGCATTCAGCTCTACCAGCCAGGCTCCTTGTGGATGATACCCATGCCTACATCCTTACGGACTGTGAAGGGGGTAACCCTGTTTCAGCCCAGGAGTAGGTGGCAACGTGCCCCTGGTGTCAGTTGATTTAAGTGTATCCCTCACCTTGAAGTGGACGTTCGGCCTTGTGATTTAGAAAATATTTCGTTAAAAAAAGAGAAAAAAATGCCATATTATCTTGAAGATGACAAGCCATCCACGTTTCTCAAAGAGTTAGAATTATGATTCTGATATCTGTCGAAGGGGGGGGGGGGCCAAAGAAACTAAACTCTGGTTTTACCCTCGCACCAATGTGTGATAAGCACTGCATACTTAGTGCTTCTGAGCGACTCGAGTGGGATTCAAACCCACGACCTACAGCAGACGTCTTCACCACTAAGACCACAGAGTGTGTGTGCCAGGTGGGCGAGAGGCTTTCCGGAATCCAGTAAAAAGTGGGTACAGCAAACACTTGAATGGCTGAATCAGCAATTGGTGCTTGATATGGGGCAGAGGGTACCCCCCCCCCTATTGTGTCTTCATTGTGTGCTTGGAATCTCAGGAATTCTTTTGAGGATTTTTTTTTGGGTGGGGGGGAGTTCTATAGAGGTTTTACAGTCACGTGATGTTATCACGTGACAGTGTGTTTGAGACGCCATATTACCGGTCAATGACCAGAGGCAAGATCACAGTTCATTACCGTAACCATGACCAGCAAGATGGCTGCCGTTGCGGTAGTCAGGGGCCAGTGACGTCAGCTGAAAAACCTCTACACAAGAGGAAAATTAGTGTGTTATAGTACGGGAACATTTGGGGGGGGAACCACCCTCTGCCTCATATCGGGCAGGCTGTATATGAATCAGGTACAGAACGTAGAACAAGGGGAAACTTGTGACTTACCCATTTTCTTCATGAGTTGGGCACCCTTGTTCTCTTCCCCTAGCCTTGTGTTTGCATCGGTCTGGTAAAACGGTTGTCTGTTCAAAAGGAAATCAAGCAAAACAATAATTATGTCTGAATCAAAAAAGTAGTGATGTTCATAACAATAATCATAATAATACGGAGGATTAATATGGCACTCTATAGAGTTCTCCCCCTGGATTTTACAAAACTGTGGGGCATTCTAGACCCAATTTTTTGAAGTTTGGCAAAAGCACACTGAATTGAAACGAGGTCCCCTAAATGTGTTCTAGTGGGAGCATACTAAATGGTTTCATCTTGATGGTTTTTGTGAATTTGATAAAAACTTTTATTATGCCTCTGACTAAGGTCCGGTTTGGATCGAAAGCTAAGGCCATATATATATTTTGTTATGCGTATCAGCCGAAATTTGTGCACGCAATTCACATGTGCATGGGGAAACCCTGCTCTATATAAAGAACACAGCCCCTCACAATCACATCATATTTTTTAGAAAAGAAAAGATAAAAAATACATCAGAACAAACAGATCATAAGCTCGGAAACAGGTGAGTTTTGAGTTGGCACTTGAAGGTCGCAGTAGATGTCGCTTCCCTGATAGCACACGGCAGCTTGCTCCACAATTTAGGGGCAATACAACAAAGAATGAACCCTCCCCAGCCTTCCTTTTTGGAGCGCGGAACAATCAGCCGGGTGACATCAGAGTCTAAAAATTTGCTGTGTTTGTGGCTTTGTGTTGTGAGATGTCAGGGAGGGGCTGAAGAAACGGGTGGGATAGAATTTGCTGTCTGGCATGTGAGGGAAACATCTATAAAGTTTACAAAATATAAAACCACGCCCACTTCAGATAAACATTTATCAGAGGTTTCCCTAAAACACACTGCGCACTTTGATCCTTTCTGGATGTAAAATACAAACAAGAAATCTGTCAGTTTCAACTTGAATTTGTTTTGAAAACTCGGCTTAATACAAGAACAAAGTAACAATCGTAAGAACTCACACTCCATAATCAGGTGAAGGGCTACGCGTTTTCTCTCTTCGTCTTCTGGGTGGAGGCGTTCGTGACCTCGACCTCGACCTGTTCCTCCTCCTCGGAGGCGGGGACTCAGAGGTGCTTCTCCGTCTGTAAGAGGGCGGCGACCTCGAGCGGGAACGTGAGTGAGATCGTCGCCTGCGGGCAGGGGATTTGGACCGCGCAGGTGAACGTGATGCCGATCTCGAACGCGACCTAAAAAGAACATAAGGGTTCAGTCAAAAGAACATTTTCAAAACTAAACAGAGTTTGTTTCATTTTTTTGTTTACGAAAGACAATGGTTGAAAACAATAATGACAACTTCTTACCGGTATCTGCGTTTGGTGCGTACAGACTCTTCCTCGCGTTGCGGCGACGGCGATCTTGACGAGGAGCTGTCCCGTCTGACTGGCGAGGGGATGTGAACCTTCCTCTGCAGTCCTTCCCTCTCCAGGCGGTCCTTCTTCAGTTTGGAGTACTTTTGCTTCGCCTTGAAGAACTCAAACAGACCGTTCTGCTCCCACCCTTCACTGGAAGACACAAGACAAGCCCGATGAAGGATAATAGTGGCTTCTTATATAGCGCTCAAATCCATCAGTCGGTGAAGCTCTCTGCGCTCCAACGTTATTATATATTTACTCTTTCACTCCGTAACAGAATTTTCGAATTTCGCGCGGTTTGTACAGAATTAATTATTGGACGCCGCCATGTAATACCCTTGGCGCGATGGAAAGCCAAAGGCAGCGACTCAAAGCCGCTGCAACTAGGGTCAGAGGTCATCCAGATGGCAATACGTCATAAATTATGCAAAAAAGGCACACGTCATGGGGATGCCCCGAGTATCTACAGTGACGTCAACGAGCCGCTGTGAGCGGCTTTCCGTAGGGAACGGGACATTTCTGTGAGCCGCTGTGAGCGGCTCGCCGTAGCGAAAGAGTTAATATAATTTATCCTGCAGGGTATGTGGAGCTACGTTTTGAAGTATGAGACCTTTTTCCTTTACATAGCACCAAGGTTTATGCTAGATCAATTTTAGAGCCGGCTATATTTTCATGTTAACTTATTCTCATGTTTCATTTTCCAGCTGTAATGAGAGGCAAGATGTACAAATTTCCCATTTTGTTTTCGGTCGGCAAGACCTCAAATTCCCACGAGTGCCGGTTGGGTCCGACTGAGTGCCGGTTGGGTCTGACTGAGTGCTGGTTGCTGTTAAACCGGTGACAACCAGTGTAGTGACAAGCCTGCATAGGACCATGTCACGGTTTACAAGGTACTCTGGCGCAATATGCAGCCAACCAAACCAGGAACACCGGGGCCAAGCTTTTCTCTTTCAATAAGTGCACTAGGATATTTTACGTGCATTTGTGCATTTATCACAACACACGGGACCTACGGCTTTACGTCCCATCGAAAATGGTTAAAAGTGCCTTGCTTAAGGAAACAAGTGTCACGACCGGGACTCGAACCCACACTCTGCTGATCAGAAACACCAGAGCTTGAGTGCGGTGCTCTTATCCGCTCAGCCACGACACGCCACCTGTCTGTCAGGACGCACCTGTCTTTCTCGTTATGAAACCAATGAACAGCCATTGCATCATGGCGTTGGGAGATCATTACCTGTTCCTAGGAGCTTCCCTCGATGGCGGGGCATAGAATGCCTCCAGGGCTGCCAGGAGTCGATTGCTTGGGGGCTGGGGAGGGGGGAGGCGGATCATATCAGGATCCAGCGGCTCGTACTCAGTGTCTTCAAGCTGGAAGGAGTAGCGAGGAAATCATTCAAATAGTTCCTAGTGAATTGGTTTTAAAGTCAAGAGTGAGAGTTATTGCGGAAAGAAAATGGTCTGAAACAAGGAGCCAATTTAGGAGGCATGTTGAAATAACAGCAGGGCTTGCCCTTAACACTAGCCCGGCATACATTGTCTAGTAAAAAATGCTATGGGCTAGTAAACACCACTTCTTAACTTGCCCTGTGGGCTACTAAAAACTGTGCAACCTACTTGTTTAAAATGCTCATTTCTTCCTTTTCAGATGTGAATAGTTACTGTATTTCCACCTTTCACTAATGCCCAGCAGTTGATTTCACGAAACTTTACACAACTGCGTTAGTCAACTTGTGCAAGATTTCTTGTGTTAGTGGTGCACAACCTATGCAATAAATGTTGCGGAAGTGGGCTTACACAGTTGTGTAGTTTCATGAAATCGGTTGCTGGAGTTATAGATTCCAAGGAGCTTCTGGGAACAGTATCCTCAGCACTACGGAAGTAGATCAAAGAGCAGGATTTCTCTACATCTGAAGAAAATAACAGCTTCTTCTTTCACCAAGCTGAAATTTCTCATCCTTGTCTGTTTTGAGTTGACCTTACTTTTAAAATGTTGTGATATTATGGTATCTTTCAAACTTATCAGAAAGATTGTGTTAATCATATATAAATGTAGGCACATACAATAAAACTTAACCTGTGAAAATTACACTTCAAAATGTCATCGCGTTTTTGAGATATCACCGAAAAACCGGAGCGAATATTTCCACGCAGGAAGAATATGACCCATAGGAATACACAGTCTCTGACAGAAACGCTTCCCAGATTCAAATTTTGGGGAATAAAAAGTGATATATTTTCCATAACCGTAGTACTTTGAAGTTAAAAGTTTCTCTAAATTCATTATACTACCCAAGGCTGCTGTACTTCTTACCAAGTAAGTTTTTATTGCCATTAATTTTCAGGGTCATTTCCACAGGGTCAAAGTGTACTGTGCCTTTAATCTTATAAGACTTATGAATAAATTCTACGGATCGATGGTCTGCTTGGTAGCTCAGTGAAATTGCGTCCAGGCAACATGGTCTTACCTTGACGAGTGGAGCCATCAGTCCAGCCGGCAGATCAAAGTAAGGCACCATAGGCATCAGCGAGGGGTCGTTCGGATCTAGGGGCAGGAGTTCCATATCGGGCGGCGGCCGGTTGAAGTCCGGGGGGAAGTCCATGAAACCGGGAGGCGGCTTGGAGAAGTCGGGCATGGGCGGCAGTTGGCCGTGGGCATTGGGTGGGGGCAACATGTGAAGGGGCGGCATACCGGGCTGAGGAGGGGGAAACGTCGGGGGTATACCTGCACGACAAACGAAAAAGGCATGAATATTCCATCAGTTCTTATTTTTTTGTGGATGTTGTCATCTGCAACTTCTTTCTTTGAGCTGAAACGCACACTTTATACTACAAAGGGAAAATGGAATCAATTTCTATTGCAATACTTTGAGTGAGCCCTCATTTGCTCTGCAAAGCATAAGGTTTTTTCCTGCCACCCTACATTAATTTCCCAAAGACGGTAAAACCTAGCATCCACACCGAGTCAAGCTCCTTTATTTGAGCGGCATGGCGGTCTTACTACCCAGGGAAAATGGAATCAATTTGTATTGCAATATTTCAAGTGAGCTCTCATTGGCTCTGGAAAGCACAAGGTGTTTTTTCCTGCCACCCTACATTAATTTCCCAAAGACAGAAAAAGCTAGCAGCCACACCGAGTCCAAGTTCATAAGTTTGTTTTATGTTCCAGGGTCCTCGACTTGGCAAGAATTTAAGAGTTACTTCAGTCGAATAATAATAACTAGTTCTTATATAGCGCATTTTACAATAACGTATCAATGCGCTTTACATTAGTGCCCTGGTCATTGGGCCAATAGCATTTCTGTAATCTTTCTCAGCTCCCTGGGGAGTATACAGCCCCGGGCTGCTGAGTATCAATATAGAAATAGAACACAGAGAATGCTGAGCTCAATGGTCGTCTGTGTCTGCTGTGCACGCCCTCTATGTCAGCTGTGGACATAGAGTTTCAATATAGAAATAGAACACAGAGAATGCTGAGCTCAATGGTGTCTGTGTCTGCTGTGCACACCCTCTATGTCAGCTGTGCACGCCCTCTATGTCAGCAGTGAACATAGAGTATCAATATAGAAATAGAACACAGAGAATGCAGAGCTCAATGGTCGTCTGTGTCTGCTGTGCACGCCCTCTATGTCAGCTGTGGACATAGAGTTTCAATATAGAAATAGAACACAGAGAATGCTCAGCTCAATGGTCGTCTGTGTTGCTGTGCACACCTCTATGTCAGCTGTGCACGCCCTCTATGTCAGCTGTGTACATAGAGTATCAATATAGAAATAGAACACAGAGAATGCTCAGCTCAATGGTGTCTGTGTCTGCTGTGCACACCCTCTATGTCAGCTGTGCACGCCCTCTATGTCAGCTGTGTACATAGAGTATCAATATAGAAATAGAACACAGAGAATGCTGAGCTCAATTGTCGTCTGTGTCTGCTGTGCACGCCCTCTATGTCAGCTGTGGACATAGAGTATCAACACCACGTGACATGCCTGCATGGCAAAATGAACCAGATCAACCAATGGGAACGCTGGCACTTAGCCATACAGCTAAAATGGCGGCCCGTATGACTTGCCTCAAAGCAGTTAATGCATTGATAAGCACACATAGCATTCTCTGAGTTCTATTTCTATGGATTACTTGATATATATGTACCTGGTTGGAATGGTTGTCGTGGTATCCCGACAAACCCAGGAGGCGGTATAGAGGGGTCGAAGTTTGGGAACATGTTGGCGATGGTGCTGGTGTCAAGGGGACCTGTTAGTTGAACAAAATAATACAAACAAAATTCAACAAAACTTAGTGTACAGTTGTAAGCTAGACAAATAAATCTGTATACAATTTTCTCAATCTAACTTAAAAGGTATTGTACACCTTTGGTAACAGCTCAAAATCAGTGTCCACATTTTGTGCGATTCAACATATGCATGAACAAACAAACCTGTGAAAGTTTGAGCTTAATTGGCCATCGAGGTCACGAGAAAATAGTAAAAAAGAGACCTTATGTGTTTTCTGTTTTTTCAAACATCAAGTTTTTATCACGCGTGATAAAAACTGTTGTTTTACTCATTTCTCAGAAACGATAGCATTTTAGGCAGAAATATTTTCAGGAACTCTTTCTACCACTACTTACTTTAAATCATTTAAGTTATGTGTGAATCTGTGAACATTGTGTTTTTCGATATTACCAATGGTGTACAGGGCCTTTAAAAGATGCATCGCTCAATTTTATGCCACATTGACGGCAGGCCGAGAATGACAAGGAGGTCACGACCTCTGTTGCCCTGGTCTTGGCCTTAGTACCCCTTCAAGAGTTTCCCATTCTTCTACTATCCTTCACTCTACGGTCACCTAACACCAAAATACTTGCACTTAGATAAGATCGGTATACCTGGCCCAGTGATAAGAATAAGCAACTGTTATCTGGGACGACATTCCTCAATCCTCCACAATCGGACAGCATCCTAATGAGGATTTTGACGTGCTAGCCTGAAGTAAAATTAATCGGCTTCAAATGTTAATGATAGAGTACAATCTGCATTCTTTTTAGTCAGTATAAGAAAGGTACCTTGTGGGAGTCCAGCAACAGGAGGGATACCCGGTCCTGGGGGCACGGCTGCACCCACTGGTGGCTTCATTCTAGGCATACCAGGTCCTCCTTTGACAATAAAAAAAACAGAACAATTTTTCTTTGATCAGAAACTCGTTCTCCAATCAAACCAGGAACACCGGGGCGAACCCCCTTCTCTTTTCGATAAGTGCACTGGGTTCTTTTACGTGCATTACACAACCACGGCTTTTTGTCCCATCCGAAGGACAAAGCAATAATGGTTAAGTGTCTTGCTTAAGGACACAAGTGTCATGACCGGGACTGAAACCGCCAGAGCTTGAGTCCGGTGCTCTTATCCGCTCGGCCACGAAACGCCACCTGTCTGTCAGGATGCACCTGTCTTTCTCGTTATGATACCAATAAACTGTTACAAGTCCCTTTTTTTTAGGAAGTGCAAGAACATAACTGGTCCTCCTTTGACAATAAGAACAGAACCAACTTTCTTTGATTAGAAACTCCTTCTCTTCAAAACTACAGCGTCTTACAATTAGAACGAGTTCTGGAATTCATGGCCAGATCAATTCTTTATCAATTGTTGTTTAATCCCCAGTTCCGGAACTTGTTCTTTTGTCTAACAAACCAGGATTACAATAGATCGAATGGCTGCCAAGATTGTTTCCATTATTCTCAGCATCAAACTAAGTTTCAGATTCCAGCATGCTTTGGCCGATTATCTGCCGTGGATTTTGGGCTACGGCTAGGTCACACTTCCCTGCAACTTCCCAAATGAAACCTGAACACCCCAGTGCCAAATACCACCATGTCTGATGTCTTTACTTCATTTAGTCAGGGTTTCATTTCGACAACATTCCATACACAAACACTTTGGGCTGGTGTTCCGCAATTTATATTGTTGGGTGGTACCGGAAAAAGTTCTGAAAAGACTGGTTTAAAACACGTTGACTGCCGCCTACGAGTATATTCGTACTAACGGGTGTAACGGATTCTGCCACTATGAGTATAGAGAATGCAAGGGTTTTGTATTGTTTATTAAATACACTGGCATCACTGAGCACGCAACACATACGCTTCTGGCAGTGGTGAGGACATGGCATTCTTGGAGTATGTTCAATTTTTTTTTGTATAGTACCTATTTGGTATACGGCCAAATGGGAACGCCCTACGAATATATGACCGGCATTCAGCGTGTTAAAGGAACATTACAGAATTGGTAAGAAAAAAACTTGTAAAATATACTTTTTGATCACAGATTTACATAAAACCTACACGGTCTAATGATGATGATAGTAGAAAACAACCCTTGAAATATTTCTGTCTGAAATGCCATATTTGATGAGAAATGAATAAACTAATTTTCCGATTGGAATTTATCGCTCAGTGAGCGTTTTATTCATTTTGGGAATCCATATGATTTCATGCAAATGTGTAATCGGTTTTTCACTATTTTCTCGTGACCCAGATGGCCGATCGATCTCAAACTTCTACAGGTTTGTCAGTTTATGTATGTGGTGGATTACATAAAGTGCTTACACTGCCAGCAACTGTTTTGTTAGCAATAACCAATTCTGTAATGTTCCTTTAAGCAGCCCGATGAAAACGGGTTCCTAGATGAAGTGCCACTTACCCATCATTGGCATGCTAGCCATCGGAGGGGGCATGTTCACCCCACCGGGTATGGAGGGTGGGGCTTTGCCGACATCGGGAAGCTGTTGAGAGCTGCTGGGGGTGTCTACATCCTCGGAATTCTGGATGGGGAACAACAATTATTATAATTTCATTAATAAAAATCTGAGGCAACTACTGATCTTAACCGCTCATTAATTTGTATCGAGAGTGATGGTTACTGTTTGGAAACTTACTGTAAATTCACTTTTTCCATTTTGAGGAATGATTCTCTTGTTATAATGGGTAGCATTTTTAGCAAACTCCTAAAACATGTCAAGTTAAAGGAAAGAAATACAGCAGTTTCAATGTTATAACCAGAATTTTTCTCATGGTGTCGACTGCTTTGGAAACTCAACCTGGGCTTTAAAGGCCCTGTACACTATTGGTAAGATCGAAAAACACAATGTTCACAGATTCATACATAACTTACATGATTTAAAGTAAGTAATGGTAGAAAGGGTTCCTTAAAATATTTCTGCCTAAAATGCTATCGTTTCTGAGAAACGAGTAAAACAATAGTAATTATCGCGCGCGATAATTTGAAAAAACAGAAAACACATAAGATCTCTTTTCACTATTTTCTCGTGACCTCGATGACCAATTGAGCTCAAACTTTCACAGGTTTGTTTGTTCATGCATATGTTTAATCACACAAAATGTGGACACTGATTTTGAGCTGTTACCAAAAGTGTACAATACCTTTAAGCAAGACCAAGAATAAGATCAAGATAAAGATCAAGACCCAGACCCAGACCCAGGCAACAGGCAAAGACCCAGACCCAGACCCAGGCCCTGACCTCGACCCAAGACAAAAACCTAAACCCAGACACAGACCAAGGCCAAGGCCAAAACACAGACCCAGACCCAGACCAAGTCCAAAACACAGACCAAGGCCAAGGCCGAAACCCAGACCCAGGCCAAGACCCAGACCAAGACCCAGACCCAGACCCACACCAAGACCCAGACCAGGTCCAAGACACAGACCCAGGCCAAGAACCAGACCAAGACCCAAACCCAGACCCAGACCAGGTCCAAGACACAGACCCAGGCCAAGACCCAGGCCAAGACCCAGACCAAGACTAAGACCCAGACCAAGACCCAGGTCAGGACCAAGACACAGACCCAGACCCAGACAGACCCAGACCAAGTCAAAGACACAGACCCAGGCCAAGACCCAGGCCAAGACCCTGGCCAAGACCAAGACCTTTACCAAAACCAAGACCTAGACCCAGACCCAGGCAGACCCAGGCCAAAACCCAGACCAAGAGCAAGACCCAAACCCAGGCCAAGACCAACCTGTGTGTCTTTGGAATCGCTTCCATCCTCCTCTGCCATCACATTCTCCTGTTGAGCATCCAGGAGACGAAGCATCGACGTGACGTGATCCACAAACTCCTGATGCTGCTTCTGAAGGCTGGACATCTGCTCCTGGATGTTCTCTGTGATGTTGTTCACAACATCCGCAAACTCCTCCAGTTGCTTTCCCTGTGAAAATAAATTAGAATCGAGGGATGATGCCCGGACAACACTTGATCCTTACTTCTAAATACCTTTTTAAATTTTGTTTTACCCTTACACCGATGTGTATTAAGCACTGTATACTCGGTACTTTCCCGAGCTCTGTAACAAAAAAATCCACAGGCAAATCACTCGGGTGGGATTCGAACCCACGACCTTTTCATTGCTAGAGCAGATGTCTTACTGCTACACCACCGAGCTAGCCCCATGGCTAGAGGTAGTTCAAATCCTTAGCAGTGGGTACTGCAACGATTTAACAGATGTTAATTTTTACATCGGGGATAAATAATTTAATTTTGTTTCACCCTTACACCGGTGTGTATTAAGCACTGTATACTCAGTACTTTCACGAGCTCTGTGGTAAAAACCCACAGGCAAAAGGGCATATCCTTTTTTATGCAATTTTCCTGAGATTGGGATAGTGGGGGAACAGAAAATGAAAAACTACTTACTTGGAAGGCTGTAAGTGACTCTTGGGGCGTCTTGAGTTCTTTCATCACGCTGGCCTCAAAATAATTGTTGGACTCCCATAGGTGTAGTACCTGCACATTGACAGCGAAAAAAATAAATCACTCAACACTTCAGAAACATTTGTAAAGCAAGTTTCACTCAAAATTTCCACCGAAACAATGCCTCTTGATTTGATAATAGCCCTTCATGATGCATGAGGAAGACTCCACAGGGTTGTGTTTTTTTTATTAAAGTATTTAAAGGCCCTGTACACTATTGGTAAGATCGAAAAACACAATGTTCACAGATTCACACATAACTTACATGATTTAAAGTAAGTAATGGAAGAAAGGGTTCCTGAAAATATTTCTGCCTAAAATGCTATCGTTTCTGAGAAACGAGTAAAACAATAGTAATTATCGCGCGCGATAATTTGAAAAAACAGAAAACACATAAGATCTCTTTTCACTATTTTCTCGTGACCTCGATGACCAATTGAGCTCAAACTTTCACAGGTTTGTTTGTTCATGCATATGTTGAATCACACAAAATGTGGACACTGATTTTGAGCTGTTACCAAAAGTGTACAATACCTTTAAAGAGGGAAAAATAATGTACCTTGTTGAGTTTGAGTTTTTCTCCCTCATCTGCACTCAGATAAGTCGAGCAGAATGTCGGCGCTACGATGTTTCCTAACGCTGTCTGAAGTTCCTCTGATCCCCTTCGCACACTGTGGACAAAAAATTATTTACTCTCATTCATCGGACTTGATTATGTTTTGATTGTAAAGCTACACCTCTAGGCCAAAACTGAGAGCCAAATCATGGGATAAAGAAGAGGAAATTTGAAAAAAAAGGACGAGAAAGTAGCATCACACATTTATCCAACCATCATTTTTAAGGAAGTGCAAGTTTTGCTTTCCTCCACACTCCTTACTCTTATTCATGGGACTTGACTATTTTGATTGTAAAGCTACACCTCTAGGCCAAAACTGAGAGCCAAATCATGGGATAAAGAAGAAGAAATTTGAAAAAAAAGGACGAGAAAGTAGCATCACGCATTTATCAGACCATCATTTTTAAGGAAGTGCAAGTTTTGCTTTCCTCTACACTCCTTACTCTTATTCATGGGACTTGACTATTTTGATTGTAAAGCTACACCTCTAGGCCGAAACTGAGAGCCAAATCACGGGATAAAGAAGAGGAAATTTGAAAAAAAAGGACGAGAAAGTAGCATCACACATTTATCCGACCATCATTTTTAAGGAAGTGCAAGTTTTGCTTTCCTCCACACTCCTTACTCTTATTCATGGGACTTGACTATTTTGATTGTAAAGCTACACCTCTAGGCCAAAACTGAGAGCCAAATCATGGGATAAAGAAGAAATTTGAAAAAAAAAGGACGAGAAAGTAGCATCACACATTTATCAGCCCATCATTTTTAAGGAAGTGCAAGTTTTGTTTTCCTCCACACTCCTTAGCCTTGCACTTCATTTTGGCAAAGAGGATAGTGAAGGGTTTGGGATGATAAGGGCACCGTCATCGTGATAATAGACTGCTTGTGGCTGGACATCGAAAGATGAACTCTCACCCAGTTACTACGGGCGCGCGTTGACCGTCACATCACAAACGAATGCTTTATAGGGAGCCGTCGCAGGGTTCTGCCCAGGATTTCTTTAGTGGTGGAAAAATGTTTCCCTGGAAACCATTGCGAGATGGATCAGTTAAACGGTAGATCATATAAATAGACTCAAATCAATGAAGTACTCAAAATTAATGGCTTCGGATACCAATTTTGACTGGTAAATACCCAATTGATAGGAAATTGCTAGTGTAATTTAAAAATTTGAAAATGTGTGGTGGTCGGAAACAGAAAATTCTGCCAGTGGTGGTTGGGGAATCCTGAGTGCCGGTCGGGTTTTCCGGCACCGACCACTGTGGGCAGAACCCTGCGGCGTCATTATTATCGCGCGCGAACGCGCGTTCACAGTAACTGGGTGAGAGTTCATAGTTTAATGTCTGACTACAGACTCGCTGTGATCACGACGACAGTTTCCACTTTAAGTTCTCGCTTTCCGTTTGAGTTAAAATCGAAGCAGCCCCCCTTACCAGTGATGGTTGACGTCGTTGATCAGGTAGATGAGATGCAGCTTGGTCTCAAAGGGCGTGTCCTTCGGGATGATTTTATGGAGGATGTACAGGGTTATCAGATGACAGTGTTCCTCCGTCTTGGCCATGGAGAATATCCACTGTTTTCCATTCTGAAGAAACATGAAAAGACAAAGTTAATCCTTTGTAAAATTTGAATATTTAGTTAGGTAAACAAAAAAAAAGTAAAGGCTGACCAGAGCCAATATGGCTCATCAGACCGGTGTTTAAATCCGGTTTCCTTGGCATTAAAATCATTTGTAAACAATTTTGTTTGCAGTGAAGGCCACCTGTCGCAGCAGTCATCAGCTCAGAGCAGAAATGACTTTTTAAAAAACCAAGTCAGCTTACAGTAGAAAGGAATAAGTCCTTTTTGCTCTGAGCTGACTGGGTCTTTCTAGGTCTTACAAGTCCTTTCTGCTCTGAGCAGACTGGGTCTTTCTAGGTCTTTTCAGTCCTTTCTACTATGAGCTGACTGGGTCTTTCTAGGTCTTTTCAGTCCTTTCTGCTCTGAGCAGACTGGGTCTTTCTAGGTCTTTTAAGTCCTTTCTGCTCTGAGCCGACTGGGTCTTTCTAGGTCTTATAAGTCCTTTCTGCTCTGAGCCGACTGGGTCTTTCTAGGTCTTATAAGTTCTTTCTGCTCTGAGCTGACTGGGTCTTTCTAGGTATTATCAGTCCTTTCTGCTCTGAGCAGACTGGGTCTTTCTAGGTCTTATAAGTCCTTTCTGCTCTGAGCTGACTGGGTCTTTCTAGGTCTTATAAGTCCTTTCTGCTCTGAGCAGACTGGGTCTTTCTAGGTCTTATAAGTCCTTTCTGCTCTGAGCTGACTGGGTCTTTCTAGGTCTTATAAGTCCTTTCTGCTCTGAGCTGACTGGGTCTTTCTAGGTCTTATAAGTCCTTTCTGCTCTGAGCTGACTGGGTCTTTCTAGGTCTTATAAGTCCTTTCTGCTCTGAGCCGACTGGGTCTTTCTAGGTCTTATAAGTTCTTTCTGCTCTGAGCCGACTGGGTCTTTCTAGGTATTATAAGTCCTTTCTGCTCTGAGCAGACTGGGTCTTTCTAGGTCTTATAAGTCCTTTCTGCTCTGAGCTGACTGGGTCTTTCTAGGTCTTATAAGTTCTTTTTGCTCTGAGCCGACTGGGTCTTTCTAGGTCTTATTAGTCCTTTCTGCTCTGAGCCGACTGGGTATTTCTAGGTCTTTTAAGTCCTTTCTGCTCCTAACCAACGACCTATGATGACACAACAGAAAAGTCTCTACAGTGTTTGGATGGGAGACAAAATGGCTTACCGCTATTGCGTCCTTTGTGCATGATTCAATGATGGCTTGTAGTCTTGTTTCAAGCTCACCGATATCGACATCAAGCTCCTTGGCACTCATCTGGATCTTCTCCTGCCTGGCTGCCACTAGCCCCAGCTCGATCTGCTCCTGTCAGGAGGGAAAACAAATTTACCCATATTAACCTCTTCCATGTAACGTTGAGTGTAATATAAGTGTGCAACTTCAATAATAACAATAATAATAATACGCAGTTCTTATATAGCACTTTATCACGTCCGATGGGCGTCTCAAAGCACTCAGTATTTTCCCTGCATGGTATAATGTGGAGCTACGTTTTGAAGTATTAGACATGTTCCTTTACATAGCACCAAGTAATGGTTTACAAGGTGCTGTGGCGCAATATGCTGCCAATCAAACCATGAACACCGGGGCGAACCCCTTTTCTTAGCGATAAGTGTAACTGGGTTCTTTTACGTGCATTACACAACACACGGGACCAACGGCTTTATGTCCCATCCGAAGGACGCAGCAATAATGGTTAAGTGTCTTGCTTAAGGACACAAGTGTCACGACCGGGACTCGAACCCACACTCTGCTGAACCGAAACACCAGAGCTAGAGTCCAGTGCTTTTATCCGCTCCGCCACGACACACCAATACTGATGTGATAGTGTCAGCAGTAGAAATTGCAACGAGCCAATGTGCCCAAGGGAGGCTATGCAAAGGGTGGAATGACCATCTAATATCTTACTTGTTGTTGAGCGACAAATACTTCATGCTGTTTACGTAGATTCTCCTCGCTCTCTTTGATCTGTTCCTGCATGTGCTCTCGCTCCCTCTGTACCTGCTGTTCCTTCTGCAGCCTGTCCTGTTTGTCCCGCTGTTCTTTCAACAGCAGCGCCTGTTTCTCCTTCTCGACATGCAGCTGCTGTTGGAGTTGCTGCTGCTGTATCTGAAGCTGCTGCTGCTGCTGCTCCAGTGACGCGGCATGATGCGCTATCTGCTGCTGCTGCTGCGGCGGCGGCATCTGGGGCTGTGCCTGCTGCTGCGGCGGGGGTGGGTGGTGCTGCTGCTGCCACGGAGAACTACTGATTGTTGGAATGGTCTGAGGGGGTTGCTGCTGCATCTGCGGAGGCGGGGCCATCGACGGAGGAGGGTGCTGCGGAGGAGGGTGCTGCGGAGGTCCCTGCTGCTGCCATGGTGCCGACTGGATGGACTGTTGGGTTATGACGTCCTGAATAATAGCCTGTTGATGGGCCAGTTTCTCTTTACGCTGTCGAATAACTTATGTAAAAGAATGAAACATGAAAAAGATGGTAAATGTTGCTTCAGGTGGCATCAGGTTTTTATTTTCCTTTTCTTTGAAAAATCATGACTTCCCAAGATTGAAATGTGCTAACTTCGATTGAATATTTTGAGTGTTTATCTAATTGTTTCTTATGGATTAAATAAACGTTTAAAAGGATTTTTACAACCCGAAACAGTGTCCATTAAGGGTAGGGCAGACACACGCCACCTACTGGGTAGAATGGTGTTAGGGCCTTTGTTGTAATTGTTTTTTAAATTAATTTACCATGTAGGTATAGTAAATTATGCATTATGTAGTAAATATTAACCCTCTTGCTGTCTGACCATTCAATACCATTCACTGTGGGTTTGAATGATAGATAAACTATGCCAGCCTGCAATATGATACCATGAGGGAATGCATGTACACAGTACACAGTTAGTTCTGTGCACAGTTGTGCCACCGTACACAACCTTGGCAGTCGAATGGTTTCAAATGGTTGGTCAACTCACTGGAAAATGTTGCCAAGAGTCACTGACAGTAGGAGGGTTAAATTGAAATGTATGCAGGGCCCCAATGGAAATCATTTTTTTTTACAGTTTGGAGTACCTTGGTAAAGAAGCGTAAAAAAACTCAGCAAGTTGTTAACTTGCATCGTGCATAAAACACATGGTTTGAGACAAAAAAAGCGACTCACTTTGTTGCTCAGTGGCTACTTTGCACTGGTAGTAGTTGAAATATTCGCCGCCGTACAGAAAATTGAACTTGGGGTTGTTCATCTGCTTGTGTTTGGTCATCTTCTCAAATTCGGGTCCATTGCGAGCGACAAAGTTGGCTAACTTGTCAATGATGTTCTTCAGCTCGGGATCTGTAAGACGAGTCAAATTACAAAATGCAAAATAAATATAAAAAACATGTTTAGCGTCCTGGCTTTTTGAAAAAAGGAAGGAGGCCTTTTTTCTTTTTTTTAACATTTTTTGCTTGACACATTTTTCAAGACGATTGGCCGGGCTATTTTTCAAAATGGTTGCCACCATTTTTCTGTGTGTTAGAGATCATTAAAATTGATCCTTTAAAAAAAAAAAGATAAAAAAAGGAGCCTCTTAAAAGGAAGCAGGCAGGGACGATTAACATGTTTTTTTGCCTCAGTGGATACTATTGGTATTTACTCAAGAAATACATTGCCACAAAAACTTACTTAGTAAAATAATGTAGTTTTTAAGACAGAGGCAACTTCTCTTTAAAATATTTGAATCTGAGCATTTGAAAGCACACAATTCTGTGCAAAAAGTTTTTTTTTTGCAACTTCGATGACCAATTGAGGCCAAATTTTCACAGGTTTATGCATATGATGGGATACACCAAGTGAGGATACTGGTCTTTGACAATTACCAAAAGTAGGCCTATATCCTGCCTTTATTTGTGATGTCCAAAATTGATAATCAGCCCAACTTCAGTTTGAACTGGCCCAACTGCAGATGGATAATAGGACCGGCATCATGAAGCTCAAGTAAATTAAAGTTAAGGTAAGCCCAACTGTTGTTGGGAAAGTTTAGCCCAAGTTGGATCCTACCCCAACATAATAATAATAATAATAACATATCTTGGAGATGAATAGTACTAGTAGTAAAATGGCTACAGGCCTTTTAACTACAGATTTTAGTTTCCAAATGCTACTTCATAAAAGACTATTTTAACTGTGAAATTCAGGCCTAAATAAATCTGACATCGTCAAGGTGCTGTACCCTGTAAATAAATATTGATGCAGGCTTGAATTTGACACTGGACCGCAGGCCTGAGGCCAGTGATTTTAGCATTGTTGTGGGCCAGTAAACTCCAATAGTTGGGTTAAATACCTGCCCGGGCTAGTGTACAAATCAAAGCATTAATAATGCAAATGAAATGATTGAAACTTGAAGAATTTGATTTTATTCAGATAAAACACAGCAAGAACATGGGAATGGCAAAATAGACAGGGCCGCAGGGACAGTAACAGTAACACTACAGGAGGAAAACAAAATCAAATGGAAAAAAATACACAAAGGTACAATACAATTGAAGGAATTAAGGTAGCTAGAAAACAAGAATTGAATTAATTGAAAGACCAGTCAAAACATTGAAAGACTATTGACTATTGTAATGTAAAGAAGTAAATGCGCTGCCTTACTTAACAACAGTAGGGCATACATAGCCCAGGTTGGACTCCTCCGTTGCATACAACGCGACGGAGTCCAGGGTACCGTAAAGGTTCTCTACCATTGCGAAAAATTTTCCAACAAATAATTATCATATTTATACCTGAATTGGAGGAAGCTGAAACTTCGTTCACATATTCCTTATGTCCGGAATTCCAATTCGGCGGGGTTCAGAAGTGCTACTTTTAGGACACAAAGAATAAGTGGAGGAATTTCCAGCTTCTTAAATTAGGTAAAAGTATTTTTAAAACATTAATAGTTGAACATTTTTTCGCATCGTAGAAAGCAGAAGCTTTATACCCAAGACGTCAGTGCAGTGCAACGGATGCTGACGTCCTATCTACCAGGGCTAAGCTATACAAAAGCTTCTCATCATTTGCCCTTTTTTAATGTTTGAAAAAATAGAAGGGGCACACAGAATTTTAGTATTCTGGTATTAAATAGGACGCGTTGGGTCGAATTATTTTGTTAATTTATATGCAGGGTATGGTGTAGGTCGAGTTATCCAACTGGGGAAGCCTGAAGCAGACGAAATAAAAATAAAATGAACTGTGAACCGGCAAGTAAATAAATAAACAAGAGAGTTTGTTCGAATATTATACATTACCGTCGGGTGGATTGGGTAGATTATCCATAGCAGCATCAACCAAACATGGGAGCTATAATCCAAAAAGGTGGCACTGAGAATGTTTTTGCGGTCGAAAAACTGGAATAGAATTTAGAGACACTTCGCGCTGCTTCACACGTTCGCCATCTGTATTTGCCAGACAACAGAGGGCGCTAACCATCTCGCACGGTACACGTGCGCGTGCGTGATCATTCAATTTTTACAAACATGGCTGCCTCCATGGCGGTCCGAAAATTAAAAGTTGGAGTATTTAAAAATGCTTTTTCTCGATCTAAAATTTCAATTCCCGAGCGTTTTAAGGATGGCTGGATCAGTAAGGCAGGTTGGTATATATAACTCTGTTTGATCGGTCAATTATTTAACGCTAACTTGACACCCTGGCTAACTAACTAGCTAGGCCCCTCGCTAAACAATTGTATGTTGTAACTTGTGTTGTGTACATTATTTTTGTACAATACATATTTATTTTAAATATATATTATTAAATTAATGTGGAAAACATTTCATTTATTATTTTAATAAAACTATACTTTTGACTTTTGTTTTCATAATTATAATCTTCTATTCTAGTGCTAGCCTAGTGCTACTAATAATTAGTATTATTTCTGTTCTATAATCCTCAAAAATATGTTCACATGATCTTTCAGGCACATATGCAGCAAATGTTGCCCGCGACTACAAGGGTGCAACAGTAGACATATTCACTGATGCCCGGGCCCGTCCAGTCAAGGCTGCCGTCTACGCAACTGCCTTCTGTTGCTCCGTCGTGGCATTGTGGAACAACCCCGACGAGAAATCCTACCAGATATCACTACAGAACGCCTGCAATGATGTACTCCTCCTGAGTGACGCAGTCAGGAACCCCCAGACGAACGCGTACCTCCAGTCGTTGATGATGCTTCGCAACGAGGGTCAGATCCGTCGGATGAATTTAGTGGTGTGCTCCATCATGTGGAGGGACAATTACAGCAAGGAAGTGAATCTGTACGACTCTCAGTGCGACTACATGAAACCAGGCTGGAGGGACTTTGACAAACGGATCTTGGATGTTGGATTCATGAACAGATGGTTTCTCTTGGATAAAGCCATGGTGGACTTTGACATCAATGACGCGGAATTCGAAGGAAAGAAGAGCTAACTGGACGACTGGTTTGAGACTGACCATTGACAGTGACCAAAAGTTTTGAGCTCATCGTCAGCTATCAACTTCTGAAAAAGGCAAACAATAACCAACAATTGTCTGCTCGTTAAGTTTTGTTACAAAAAGGGCTTCAAATCACTTTCTTGAGTTATTGTGGGTGAATCCTGAGCAGATTTGCACACCGATAGAGACGTCAAGTAAAAAAAGGAAAGAAAGTATATTTGCCAGTATACAAATATAACATGGTTTGAGGGTGAACAGTCGATATTAGCTCCCCGAGGTATTGGAAGTTGACAAACTAGTTCCCGAGGCAAAGCCGAGGGAACTAGTTTGTCAACTTCCAATACCGAGGGAGCTATTATCGACTGATCAACCGAAATAAACCATGTTATATTTGTTTTACTATACCTCATACATATTCAGTCACCAGTACAATATTAGGACCAAGGGAAAATGACGAATGTGAAATGATAAATTGCATCCAGGATAAGTTTTTCATGTGTTGGATGTCGCTAGAGCGATGTTCGTGCATGCGGACAACACCCGGTGAACAGTTCCACGATCGTAAAGCGCATGACAAGTAGACTGTCGCCCGGGCTGTCCGGGCGACAGTCTACTTGTCATGCGCATTTACCATGTGCGTGAATACTCGCGTGCGCGCTTGGTAAACAGCAAATATAGCGTCTGGCACGTGATGTTGAATGGACCAGTGAGAATTCGACTCTCGGTCATGAATATGTATGAGGTATAGTAAAAAGTTATACTGCATTGCAATCTGTGACACTACTTTTAAAAATGCAGGAGTTCCAAATATATTGTAAGAAATTGTCTCTCTCACTGTTTCCACTTCTTTTTTAAACTCAATGGTTTGTTTTGTCATTTATTCAAACACAAACAAACTAGGATGATGTCCCGACTTCGCCAACTACTTGTTGGAGGTTAAAAATAAAAATACTCTTCCACCAAACCGGCAATAATTTGCTGCGTGTGCTGCAGCGCAAATTCATAGACTTCTACAGTAACTCATTTGAGGTTGATCTGTCCACTGGGAAACTGGTCCTAGTGACTTAAAAAAAAAATAATTCAATAATAAAGATGCAGTAATGATTCTTGGTTCTTGTAAGGGTAAGACAAACCCGTTTTCCTTTATAATAAAGGGCACCCTTTGAGGGGAATTGACATTTCGTTGAATCAGTGCAAAAAACGTATCTCCTAAAATTGAATTTACGTTACGTGTGAGTTTAAAATTGTCCAAACGTCGTATCTCACTCCGAATAGCTCGGATGTACACACAAAACAAGTACGCGCCCAGATACAATGTTTTTAAAAGGAGCATTTTCTTGTGGCGGGCTGGAATTACACGGAGGCCATGGCCTCTGTTGCCCTGGTCTTGGCCTTGGTGCCCTTCAAAACTTTCCCTTAGACTTTAAGATTTTCCATTGGAAGTGCCCTTTACAAAATGAAAATGGCCTTGCCCTCTCAAAGATGAAATTCCAGGCCTGTTGTGATATACAGGTTTTTGCAAAATCAAGATACAAGGCTTTTGCACTGATGCGACAATTTCTTCTTGAACATCTCAATGGGCACCAAGGCATTAACCAGGAGGCAAGGAGGCAAGGAGGCAATTACCTTCTTTTCCTCCTCGAAGAGTCGGGCCTTAAGATGTTATCTGAATCCAAATTTTAAAAAAGACACTAAATGATACATCTTTTATTTGAGGTTTTTTTTACATGATACTTTTATTCATGAAACTTCAATATATTTATTTACAATTGTCAATTTTTTTTTACAATGTACACCTAAAAATGTTATCCTTGAAAAAAAGTTTGATAAAAGTTGGACCTCTGTTTACAGTGTACACCTTTGCACTTTGTCTCTGAAATGTGTAAGCAAGTACTGTTGACATCACTTTAAAAGCAGTGAGTGCATTTTTTTAGTGTCAGCAATCTGTACGTCTTAAAGCTTTGGATGTTGAGTTATCAGTCCATAGTATAGTATTAGCCAGAGGGGTGTCTGGGTGTCTTTTGGACACCCCGATGTTTTAAATTTGGACACCCTGTTTTATCTGTCATTTACACGTAAATGTATTGTAAGGCCAAATATTTTTTTAACATGCTTAGCGTCCCCGCCTGCTTCCTTTTTAGAGGCTGCCTCCTTTTTTAAAGGATACTTTTAACGATGTCTAACAAAAAACAAATATTTTAAAATAAATAAGGTTGTATTTTTAGACTTTAGGACACCGAAAAAACATACAGAAAAAGGCGGCAACCATCTTGAAAAATAGCCCGGCCAGCTGTCTTGAAAAATGTGTCGGACGGCCATTTAAAAAAGAAAAGCCAGCTCCTTTTTTTTTTTAAAGGCAGGACGCTAAACATTATTTTTGTTTTGCCTAAGTGAACAATTTGGACACCTAGTTTTTAAATTCCCAGCAAATTTGGGCACCCTTTTACCAAATCCTGGCTAAAGCCTTGGTTACCACTAATACTGAAGGATTATGATGAATCGCATCACGCTTATTAACAATGAGCAAAGAAACCAGTCTGAATCTAATTACGGTTCAATACACATTTCACATAGTCCAGCCATCTTGCTTTCCCCCAACACCAACCTCATTCCCAACACCAACCTCGTTTCCAGTGGTCTACGACCTCGCTGAACTATTGTTTTCCAAGAATGCCTTGCTCAATCATAACCCCCGGAAGTGTGGCTTTGAAATCCTAATTAAAATAGATATTTTAGTTGGTCCTGTTGCCGATCTACTCTATGCGGAGTATGCGCGTGCTCAAAGTGATAGCCCGCAAAAGAGTCGTCAAATGACTTTTACTTTAAACATAATTCAGCCTTTGGCTGCGATGTTTGAATGTTTGTAATAAACCGATAATAATAAATAATAGAAAAATCAGAGCAACTGGTCCCTCTCATTCTTCTTTGATCTTGTGGCATGTCCATAACTGCAGTTTAGGGTGACCGTGTAAAAACATGATTTATTTGAAGTGGGTTGCGTCAAAATACTTGCATTTTGGTTAGTCCTGTTGCCGATCTACTCTATCCGGAATATGCGCGTGCTCAAAATTTTTGATAAGCGTGCGCGCAGACTAGTCACTCTTGGTTATCCAATCAGCGTTGATTTTCAGTGCTTCCTTTCCAGGGGTTAGTGATGAGAGGTATCGATACGGCGCGCTGCCCATGGTAGCGAGGCTGCCCCAACACTGACTAATGTCAACAAATGAGGCTGGAAGGAATTAAGTCTGGTTTCTTTGATGAAATGTGAATACTACAACTTTCATGTATACAGGAAACCTGACTTAGATAATTACCAACTCTCGTAGTTGCCTGCAGAAAGTCAACTTGGATAAAAATGTACATCTTTTCAAATATACACAAAACTTTTGGCAATGCCAGTGTTTATTATTGTCGAACTGCTGTGCCATCAACGTGTAACTTGTGCACCGACACAAAATGGTCAAATCCAGACTTGATAACAAACTTCATGTGCCGTGCTGTCGTCGAGTCAAACTGCAGAGAAGAAAAAAACAAGAAAGATTTGAGTATCAGCTTTTACCATAAGAGATACCTACAATAAATTGGGCACAGCTAAATTGAGCTTCAAGCAACTTTAATTTTATCTTTTTTTTGCATTATTTTTCATTATGAGATATCGCCTAACTCAAAAGGCCAGACGGCCACTACAAGGTGAGGGCTACACTTAACTGATTTGGGCTGTCAACCCAAATCGACTGTCACCAGGGGCACGTTGCCACCTACTCCTGGGGCTAAAACAGGGTTATCCCCTTCACAGTCTGTAAGGATGTAGGCATGGGTATCATCCACTAGGAGTCTGACTGGTAGAGCATAATGCACACTACCTACCCAACTTTTAACAACAATTATGGTTAAGTGCCTTGCTCAAGGGCACAAGTGTCATGACCGGGATTCAAACCCACACTCTGCTGCTGACAACACCAGAGCTTGGATCCGGTAAACTAGACCACTCGGTCACGACACTCCGCCCTCCTAGTCTTGGTAATATTTTCCTGTGAGTTGATGATGACCAAAGATTTGAAATAAACCAACTGCACGGACCAGGTAGGATGTCACAGCTGTACGCAGAACTAACTGTGTACTGTGTAGATGCATTCACCACATGTTATTGCATTGGTAGTTGGCATAGTCTATCTATCATTCAAAACCATGGCACTGAGTGGCAAGACAGTAGGAGGGTTAAGCAATGCAACAGAAATGTGATTTGTCAGGATTCTTCCTGATGTCAGGATTGTATTCAAACAATGGTAGATCTTCTGTTGTCTTCAAACTTTCTTGAGGGTGTGGATTTGCGTCCAAGCCTCTAGTCTAAATGTGTAGTGATGTAGATGTCTGTAAATCCATTACTGTAACACCCAGAAAGTTTATGAAGTTCTATCTCTTGACCAAGAAGAAATTGCGATCTGTTTTATAAGATTCTTTGCTTTTGTACATACTTTGATGCATAGAGCAAGAACTATGCTTGATGCAAGTAAAGTGTTTCTCCAGCCAAAAGATGTGAAAAACTTTGTGTATATTTTTTTTCCCATCCTATTCAAATAAATTGCTGTGTCCAAATTAGAGGCTGAGGCTATGGCTTGATTGTCACATGAACATGCATAGCAGCATATAGGAAACCCATAGCAACACCCTTAGCAACAGCCGCAGCTGTAGCCACTTTTCAGACTCGGCCAATGAAACCACACCAAGACCAGAGGTGAAAATAGTCTGGTCCTTTTTTCAGTATGCCGTGTCATGAGAACCAGTTCTCAAGTTTGCAAAAGAAGACGGAATTTATGACCTTGAATTCTTCCATTTGTAGGGAGGCATCGGATGGAGTCAGCTCCCTTTCGTCCATGACTTCAAAGTCTTGTGGTTCCGGCAGGATGCTACGATGAATACTCAGCCCTCGCACTGTGAAATCAAAAAATGAAAATACATGAAAGCACTCGCTATTAATATACAAGGAGAAGAAAACTTACAAAGTGGGGATGTCCTAGCTTGATTGCATGCACTTAAGTTACGCAGCTTAGACTGACAAAATTCTGGTACAGTCCCGACGGGACAAGCCCAGCTGTAGTTGGGACAGGCCTAAGTATAACCAGGACAGGCCCAACTATATTAGTTGGTACAGGGCCAACTATAATTAGAACAGGCCCAACCATAATTGGGACAGGCCTAAGTTTAGCCAGGACAGGCCCAACTGTATTAGTTGGGACAGGGCCAACTATAATTAGAACAGGCCCAACTATAATTGGGACAGGCCTAAGTTTAGCCAGGACAGGCCCAATTATATTAGTTGGGACAGGGCCAACTATAATTTAGAACAGGCCCAACTATAATTGGGACAGACCTAAGTATATAACCAGGACAGGCCCAATTATATTAGTTGGGACAGGGCCAACTATAATTTAGAACAGGCCCAACTATAATTGGGACAGACCTAAGTATATAACCAGGACAGGCCCAACTATATTAGTTGGGACAGGGCCAACTATAATTAGAACAGGCCCAACTGTAATTGGGACAGGCCTAAGTATATAACCAGGACAGGCCCAACTATATTAGTTGGGACAGGGCCAACTATAATTGGAACAGGCCCAACTATAATTTGGACAGGATCAACTATAATTTGGGACAGGCCCAACTATAATTGGGATAGGCCCAACAATAATTGGGAAAAGGGAACCAGCTATGTAGTTTGGAAATGCTTAACTATGTTGGGGTGATCAACATTTTGGGACTAGGGGGTAAATAATCAGTTCTAGCTAAGTTTTTGAGCTTCAAAAGATCATGTAGCATGCTTACCATGGAAACAGAAGAGCCTAATTGTCTTTATATTCATGAGTCCTGGAAAACTTAAGATGAATTCCTGTGGAAACATCCCTGTGCTGATCCAAAATGTCTCCGTTTTACTGTCAAAAAACCAAAATATTAAACAGAACTAGTGTATAAATAATAAGATTTTTTAGTTTAACTGCAACCTCAAAATTCATTCTTGTCAAGTGTCAGTGGTGTCAGGGGGGGGGGGGAAGGGATGCTTGCTCAGAATCATTGCCCCCTAAATAAGATCAAGGGTGAAAAAACATGTAAATAATGAAGGAAGTCTAGTGAATTGGCCGAGAAGAATTGTGCTGCCCATAAATCAGTTGCTTCAGTTGCATCGCCGCAATCAAAATTGGCCTTATTTATGAGGCAGTGGATATTTTGCCTGCACTGACGACTAAGTTTTAAGTTCCCGTTATGAAGCCAAAATGCTACAGGAACGCTACGCAATGTGGTACGCAGCAATGGTCAGAATTTCGAGGCAGTTAAAACCTTATAATAATGTCGGCTACTTGTGCACGCATCAAAGAGGGGCTATACTGCAAACCGGGTTAAATAAAAGTGTTTACTAAAAATTAGCCGGTACTGGCATTATATCCACTAGGCACTAGCAGTAAACCAATTTATCATCTAATTCCTGATTATACAATAAGAGTGCAAAAACAAACTTTCTGATGAAAATTGTTTTTTATTTATTTGTTTTCACTTAAAGGAACATTACAGAACGTTTGTAAAAGTGTGCAGTGTAAGCACTTTATGTAATCCACCATATACATAAACTGACAAACCTGTAGAAGTTTTGAGATCGATCGGCCATCTGGGTCACGAGAAAATAGTGAAAAAACGATTACACATTTGCATGAAATCATATAGATTCAACAAATGAATAAAACGCTCACTGAGCAAAAAACTCCAATCGGAAATTAGTTTGTTCATTTCTCATCAAATATGGCATTTCAGACAGAAATATTTCAAGGGATGTTTTCTACTATCATCATATAGACCGTGTAAGTTTTATGTAAATCTGTGATCAAAAAGTATATTTTACAAGTTTTTTTCTTACCAATTCTGTAATGTTCCTTTAAAAATGTGACCAGTGAGTTTGAACGGAATTCTCACCAGTTGCTTAATTGATGTTTTTGTAAGTTGTATGGTCTGATTTGTTTAAAATTTGAAATTGGAGACGAGGACGAGGTCCCAAGGTCAGAATATTCTGAATATAAATCTCAAATGAGTCAATCAATACCGACCGACACAAGTCACACTTACCACTACCAGTCACAGTCACCCTACCATCTGACCATATAGGCATTATAACCAAATACCAAATGTACTTCCCCTTCAGTTTAAAAACAATTAACTGACGACGCCAAGCTAACAATGTAAGTACATCAGAGCTGCTAACATTTGCATCTTGTAATTAAGAAAGATTTTTTAAGTGTAAAACATTCAGGGAGATAATTACTAATTAGAATCTTAGATAGTAATTTACTAATGATTAATGACATTTCATTTCAACATTTAAATCAAATCTAGTGAAAAAGTTTCCATAATTTATATTCACTTTTCAAATTTGTTCGTAAGACTTGGCAGCTTTGATCTGAGCTTGCTCCACGATCTGAGTGTGATGAATTAACATGCTATTCCAACACTACACTAGTATTACAGTCAACACTGACACAGAGCAGAGTGTGGTCGACCCTTCCCGTCCATATCGCAACTGGTTAACAACAATTAACACCACATTTCTACAACTCACCCGTCCAACATGTTTTCCGGCGGGTAGTTTTCATCGCTAGAACTCGTCAGAACGACTTTAGCTCCCGCCTCACTTAAAGCAACATCAAACATACTGTAAATGTTGTCAATTCACCAATAAATAGCACAAATTGTGACAAAACCGGCTTCCTGAACGTAGGTTGCCTTTGGAACTTCACGAGCGTCCGTGGTTACAAACACGAAACACTACTGGAATGTGAGTGACATTTGACCTCATCGTTATCTGGCGCCCTCTGAACCCGTGTGGTCTTCTCTTCTCAAGGAGAGCTTGCAAATAATACGCACGTGGTCTTCTTTCAAGAAGGCAGAATTATTGCAGGCAGAATATTATTTTATAAGTTTAGAATGCCTTGTTAAATACAAATGTTTAATTCATTGTTTGAAGAGTATGTTAATTCCCGTGGTTTCCTGGTAAGTTCCTCGATGACAGTGTTAAGGACGCCGGAAGGATTTTTTTTTGGTCAGTGAAAACTATGAAGAAGAAAAAAAAGGGGGAAAAAAGAAGACAAAAAACAGTATGAATTGTACATCGAAGATGTAGACCATGCACCCCCGAGTATATGGCAAGATGGTTGTGTCGCCGGTTTAAGAGGTGTGAATTATTATTTGGCTTTCACTATTAAAACTTCCGTATTATGTAAAGCATGGAGGTAGGAATAGTGTAAAGTAACAGTAGTTAGACTATGGTATGACAAGTATTATTAGTGTCAATCCTGTACTTTGTCCGCGGTCCTCCAATGACCCAACACGTCCTTGTGCTCAGTGCTCACCCCAAATCAATTAGGCGTGTCACCATACACGAGACACGCACCCATAAGCAATTAAAGCACATGTACAACATTTGGTAATTTTCAAAGACTAGTATCAGCACTTTACGTGATCCAACATATACATGAAATAACAAACCTGTGAAATGTTAAAGGAACATTACAAAATTGGTTTTTGCTAACAAAACAGTTGCTGGCAGTGTATAAGCACTTTATGTAATCCACCATATACATAAACTGACAAACCTGTAGAAGTTTGAGATCGATCGGCCTATCTGGGTCACGATCGAGAAAATAGTGAAAAACCGATTACACATTTGCATGAAATCATATAGATTCAACGAATGAATAAAATCCAATCGGAAAATTAGTTTATTCATTTCTCATCAAATATGACATTTCAGACAGAAATATTTCAAGGGATGTTTTCTACTATCATCATCATTAGACCGTGTAAGTTTTATATAAATCTGTGATCAAAAAGTATATTTTACAAGTTTTTTTTCTTACCAATTCTGTAATGTTCCTTTAAGCTCAATCAGTTTTCGGAGGCATCCATGCGAAAATAGTGAAAAACCCTATTATGTTTTCACTTTTTTCAAATATCGGATTTTGGACACGCGCGATATATTTCCTAGTATAAAACTGCAGCATTTCAAGCAGAACTATTTCCAGGGACGTTTTCCACCATGACCATCTTTTTATACCATGAAAACCTGTGAACATTTATATTTTTAATCTTACCAATGTTGGACACACATTTCCTAAAAACTGCAGCATTTCAAGCAGAACTTTTTCAAGTGAAGTTTTCCACCATGACCATCTTTATACCATGTAAGTTATGTGCAAATATGTGAACATCTATATTTTCAGTCTTACCAATGTTGGACACACCCTTCAGTGAGACCATGGAGGTTACAGGCCCTACCTCCATGATTACCATGGAGAGAGGAAATAACCTCGCCGGGGGGGGGGTGGAGGGCACACCCCGCGAAGACACCCTGACACATCCAATGCCTCCATAGGTGCGCATGCCACCTGTTACAACAGCCCCCTTTAAAACCTGATCGACATGGTATAGAGTACAATTTTATTATTGCATGCAACAGCCCACTTAACTGATCTGCAGGGTAGAGTACGTATCACACGACCGTGACCAAGGTAACCCTGACTGAGTGAAGACACCCAGACACATCCACTGCCTCCATAGGTGCGCATGACACCTGTTACAACAGCCCCCTTTAAACCTGATCGACATGGGTATAGAGTACAATTTTATTATTGCATGCAACAGCCCATACTTAACTGATCTGCAGGGAGTACGTATCACACGACCGTGACCAAGGTAACCCTGACTGAGTGAACGGGTTCGTTCACACAAAGCCACCGACTGCTCACGCGCACTGACCAGTCTCATGAGTAAGACGGGAAAACCGTACAACCAGGGCAAGATGACGACGAATTGCAACAAATCCAAGTTTCGTATGCCAGATATCATCGCCAAGAAGCGGGATGGAGAAGAGCTGACCACCGACGAGATCCAATGGTTCGTCGAGAACATGCTGAGCGTGGATGACAGTCAAATCGGTAAGATAATCTCACAGCATGGAGGTAGAAAAAATGCCCCATCATTATGATCGTCGCAACAGCAACGCAACTATGGGGGAATTCCCACTTTCTGATGACGTGTCATAATTTCTACCTCCATGAACGACATTATGAACGAGTGGTCCTTTCCATGTAACCTTTAAGTTTACAAAATAATGACCTTGTACATTCCAGGGCCTTTTCTGGCGGGCAAGATGCCACACTGTTCATTTTGTCATAATTCCAACATAAATTCAAGAGTTATAAAAAATTACAGCTGAACACGTTTTTAAGATGTGCCCCCCTTTCTATATTCTGTTGATAACAATCAGACAGTGCACTCTCAATAAAATATAAGATTTCATGTTTTCTTCAACTGAGCTGTATACAACTTCGTGCCTTTGGTAAGTCCAGGCTATATGGATCTCAGATTGATAGCAAGGGCTTTGTTGGTAGAGCTCTCCTCCGTGCATGCAGTGTGTGGTGGTGAATGGTGATGGTTTCTAAGAGAAGTATTCTTGCGTATAAACGAACGGTACTTGTGATCGTGCCGTTAGACGTGCGCATTCATTTGTGCCGCTCCCACTAAACAACAAATGCACAAAGAAACTAACAATGAGAGCTGGCCTGGGAGTTCATTATTCCACATTCTCGTCTTTCAAGAAGAAAACAACTGCATAAGGTGCAGTACATCGCCCGCGCCCCACCCCCGCTCATTTACGCGCCAGTTCTCCTTTTGCACCGTAATTTGTTTTTTATTTAAAGGAACGTTACAGAATTGGTAAGAAAAAAACTTGTAAAATATACTTTTTGATCACAGATTAACATAAAACTGACACGGTCATAATGATGATGATAGTAGAAAACATCCCTTGAAATATTTCTGTCTGAAATGCCATATTTGATGAGAAATTAATAAACTAAATTTCCGATTGGACTTTATCGCTCGGTGAGCGTTTTATTCATTTGTTGAATCTATATATGATTTCATGCAAATGTGTAATCGGTTTTTTACTAATTTTCTCGTGACCCAGATGGCCGATCGATCTCAAACTTCTACAGGTTTGTCAGTTCATGTATACGGTGGATTACATAAAGTGCTTACACTGCCAGCAACTGTTTTGTTAGCAAAAACCCATTCTGTAATGTTTCTTTAATGGGCCATACTGAACAAATTATAACCAACAGTATATCTGTCTTTCAAGGGGGCGGGGCTCCCACCCCTGCCCCTTTTGGTTTTGCTACTGATGGTGACTCGTAATTTTAGTAGCAATAATCAATGTAGGCCCTACTTGCGATGGTGTAATATTAAAATAATACGGTGACAATACAAGCGCGGACGTAAAGCTGATTATGCAACAGAAGTGTTCAGTGATACTGGGTGCTCGGCCAAGCAGAAATTGTTTGTAGTGGTGGTGGAACGATAAAGATTGAACACAATGTCAATATTTCTCATATAATACTGTTATCACAGTCACCGTTGCCTGCCATTGATATATAGGTGCTTTCCTGATGGCCATGTACTTAAAGGGACTCTCGCGTGTCGAGACGGCGGCACTGACCAACGCCATGCGAACCAGCGGGGACGTACTCCACTGGCCCCCAGAGTGGAAGGGTCTGGTGGTCGACAAGCATTCCACGGGAGGAATAGGAGACAAGATTAGCCTACCACTTGCCCCAGCTCTGGCCGCGTGCGGAATGAAGGTATTATGATCTTGAATGATCTTAACGGGTGTGTACAACGTTGGTAAGATTGGTAATGGTAAATGTGCCATCACTACCTCCATGGTCCGACCTATAGTTCTTCCCCTATCATAGTGTTTGAGCGTGAAACCAGACTCTCTGCTTCTTCTCACCCATACACTCTTGATTTGCTGAGATGTAGAACTAAGAGCCATTCCAACAGCTTTATTCCATGAACTGCATCTCTTTGGAACCCCAGGTGCATGTTTCCCTCCACCCTACAATCTAGACTGTCAATTCCTACCTTCAGCTCCCCTGAGTTCTTTTCATATTTAATAATTTTTCTTCTTGCAGCCCCTTACCAAGAGTGGCTTTTAGCCTTGTTTGGGGCGACTTGCATAAAAAAAATATATAATAATAATAATGAAATTGTTCACAGATTTGCACACAACTCTGATGTTTGAAAACAGTGAAAACATAATGGGGTTTTTCGAAGACCGAATGAGCTTTTAACATTTCACGAGTTTGTTATTTCACATAAAGTGTGGATACTAGTCTTTGAAAATTACCAATGTTGTACATATTGTGCTTTGAGGCATGCAGCATCACTAAATAACATCAACAGCACACATTACAAAAAAAGCAAACAACAAACAAACAAACAAACACAGACTAAGTCAGTGGTGCATTACAAGAAAAGTTTACTTACCTTGACCCAAGGGCTTTCATTTCCAATAACAATACTGACTTGGCATACATTCATGCAATTACAAAATTATATAAGAATATTTAACAACTGTAAAAAATGACAAGATTAAAAAAAAAGAAACCCTTGAAGACAGGGATTGTTTAAGCACGTGAATGTACAACAGTGCCAATCAAAGGGTCGCATAAACTGTTGGAATAAGTAAGCCAACCAGAACGGCAGCTAGCTGTGTATGTACAAAAAACGTTAAAGGAACATTACAGAATTGTAAGAATTATACTTTTTGATCACAGATTTACATAAAACTTACACGGTCTAATGATGATGATAATAGAAAATATCCCTTGAAATATTTCTGTCTGAAATGCCATATTTGATGAGAAATGAATAAACTAATTTTCCGATTGAGTTCTGTAATGCACGTGAAAGTAAAACAGTGCCAATCAAAGGGTCGCATAAACAGTTGAATAAGAAAGCCAACCAGAACGGCAGCTAGCTGTGTATGTACAAAAAAACGCTTAATACGCGCCAATCTGCCACAATGGTTCAATAACCATAAGCCAACTTATTCTCTTTCATGCCGCCACAAAAACTGCTTTTTATCCTAAAGGGAAAAAAACATTGATCGCTAACCATTGACCTGGGCTGAGGCAGCGTGACAAAGGTATGCCGACAACTGATAAACACTGCGCCAAAAAAAAAAAAAAAAAAAATGCTCCATGATCTGGCCAGTTCATTAAGTTGTGTTGTTTCTCTCTGTTTTATGTTCTAATATTGTGAAGGTGCCGATGATTTCTGGCAGAGGGCTTGGTTTCACCGGGGGAACCCTAGACAAGCTAGAGTCCATCCCCGGCTACCGAGTCGACGTTGCCGAGAAAGACATGCTGCCCATTTTGGAGCAGGTGGGCTGTTGCATCGTGGGCCAGACGAGCAACCTGGTTCCTGCAGATAAGAAGCTTTACGCCACGAGGGACGTGACGGCGACTGTGGACAGTCTACCATTAATAACAGGCATGATTTCACAAAACCTCATTATGCATAAATGCAAAGCAAATGTCGTGGCCGAGCGGATAAGAGCACCGGATTCAAGCTCTGATGTTTCTGTTCAGCAGAGTGTGGGTTCAAGTCCCAGTCGTGACACTTGTGTCCTTAAGCAAGACACTTAACCATTATTGCTTCGTCCTTCGGATGGGACTTAAAGCCGTTGGTCCCGTGTGTTGTGTAATGCACGTAAAAGAACCCAGTGCACTTATCGAAAAGAGAAAGGGTTCGCCCCGGTGTTCCTGGTTTGATTGGCAGCATATTGTGCTATGTAAAGGAATAGGTCTCAAACTTCAAAAAGTAGCTCCACGTATATACCTTGCAGGAAAATACTGACTGTTGAAGCGCCTTGAGCGTCACTGAGTGACGGATATAAGGATAAGCCACTATTATTATATTATTATTATTAAAGCAAATGCAGACATTACTGGTGCTGAAAAAAACATGCAGTTCAAAACATGCATTCCCTTGCAGTCCTTTTCAAGAAAAATTCACCCGCCTCAATTTTCAATTTACTCTTGATAATAGAATCCGTGGTTTCATTGTACATTTTTACAAAAACATAAACCAATGGGAGTTTTACATTGTAATTTATACCGAAGTCGCTAAAGATTTTCGCTATGATTTGAAGTTTTATAAAATAAACGGCGTCTGTATTATCTTCCACAGCATCTATTGTCTCCAAAAAGGCTGCCGAGAACGTAAATGCCCTCATCCTTGACACAAAGTTCGGCAAAGGTGCTTTTATGAAAACAATCGAGGAGGGAAGGCAGTTGGCCAAGAGTATGGTACGGATACAATCTTGTCATTTTAAAGGGAAGGTATGAGTTTGGAAATCACTCTTGAAATTGAATGGCAATAAAAACTTACTTGGTTAGAAGTACAGCAGCTTTCTCGATAGTATAAAGCATTTGAGAATCATTTTACTTCGGAGTAATGTGTTATGGACAAATATATCAGTTTTTATTAGAAAATATTTGAATCTGAGAAGAGTTTCTGTCAGAAACGTTTCTCAGATTGTGTATTCCAATTGCGGATTATTCTTCCTGCGTGGACATAACCGCTCCGGATTTTCGGCAATATCTCAAAAAACGCTACCACTTTTTGAAATGATATTTTCACAGGTTAGTTTTATTGTATATAATATCTACATTTATGTAGGATTAAAAACCAAAGGTATACCTTGCCTTTAATAGGCTAATTTTCTTCATTACATGATACCTTAAAAACAAACTCTCGTTGTCTATCTATCTTGAACGGTCATAGTTTGGTTTTTGTCAACGTGATGCTGATTTATAAGGAAAATTATAAAGAACTATACAATAAAACTAAAAAACACATGTGAAAGTTTCAGCTGAGTATACAGTGTTTACTTGCTGAGAAAACAAGAATGTGGAAATCCATTCACGTTTAATGGCGAGTTGACAAGCGGGTACCAACCGCATCCCTGGCCGCAGCATTCGCGAGAGGACACCACACCCCTGGCCTCAGAAGTCTGAGAAACAATGAAAACAAATTATCCAAGCCATAGCATATTACTTCGAAGATAATCATTTCTCAAAATATTTTATGCTATCAACAGCTGCAATGCTCCTCACCAAGGAAGTTTTTATGGTCATTTATTGTTTGAGTATTTACCAATCTATGGCCCTATACCTATAACAATTAAAGCCTATTTCGGTTGGTTTGGGGTGTGATCCGATCACGTCATCACCGTCCTCATTTCACAACTTTATAATCACATGTCAGTCACGTGAATACAAAGTTAACTTTGGCGTGCCAAACTCGTGTGGAGAATGCAAAAGGCACTTCTTAATTATATTGGGTGTTTTTCACGAGTAGGGTGCGGCTGCCACAAAATAATGACGCGCATATTATAAGCACTTTCCATTACGAGCTCAGGCATTTTCTTTTCTTTTTGTCGTTTAAGACAAATTTATTTGACAAGGAAAACTCACCAGGAAGTCATAAACTGAATTAAAAGAGAAACCGAAACTCTAACAGTACTAAAAATAATGTCAATCCCAAAGTGCACAGAACCTCATTGGAGCATCCGGTAAGAGTTATGCCACGTTATCTTATATGGCAAATCGATCACTCACGCACAATAATTAGCAATGGTTAGGGTGAATTCGTTCAATTGAAACAACTTGACATGCGATATTCTAAAACGGACATGAAACCAAAGGAAACCACACAAAGCCTTAAACTTGGCTCGCTTTCAGTTAAAGTCGTACTCACCTCAAAATATTTCATGTACACGCAAGCAGAACAGGTTCAATGCAAAATGGATTTGCCCAATAGGCAGCCATCTTGTTTCCACCATATAACCCATAGCGAAGTTGTTGAATAGTCTGGACCTATCTTGAGTTTGATGGTAACCAGCATTAGGTAAACAAGGAACCCGACATTGACTAAAATCACTTTAAAGTTCCTTTGCATCCAAGCTTTCAAAATTCACATCAATTATAGACCATAGCAACCCCATGAGACTTCTCCAAACTGTATAAAGCAGCTCAAATACTAACAAAATAAAGCCAGACATAATAATAAACGAGTGTGGGCCTCTAGAAAACGTTGATTAGTAGACCACAGTCTCTTATTGATTTACCATAAAGTCAATTAGTGTTTAGAAGGTGTCTTTATGGTTTTTTTTTAGGTTACTGTGAGTAACGACTTGGGTATTAAGACTGCTGCCCTGTTAACTGACATGAACAGCCCTATTGGTTGCACGGCAGGCAACGCAGTCGAGGTGGCGGAAGCCATTCAGTGTCTGCAGGGATCGGGACCAGACGATTTAAAGGAGCTGGTGTGCCACCTTGGTGAGCTTTTTGCCTTTGACTCTTTTCAAAAACCACGCAGTCGTCTTTCGGGCTTCCGTTCAAAATGGGAAACTTTTCGGGACGCTAGGTGGCAGTAGACTTGAGATCAAGCAATTGTTCTCGGCAATGTGCGCATGCTCAGGACTAAAGTAGTCAATATAAATATTACCTGCACGGTATAATATGGACTCACTGATAGTAGTCTCTGAACTATACCGGCGTATCAACATGTGCTTCTTATTTTCGGTTTACGTGTTATCAGTGTAAATGACGTCACTCCTGAAGCGCCCACCATTTTTTTCTTGGCAGAAGAGTTCAATCATGGCGTTTTAGACTGTGTAAAAAGCCTTGCGCATTATTATTTGAACCTTTAGAGACCATTGTGGTCTCATCCATTTTTATGGAGTTTTACGTGGGCGGAATGTTGTTTTTAGTTTAACGAAGTTTATGGCAATGAACATTGTTGTTGGGAATGTAATACTAAGTGATAAACAATATGAAAGTAAAACCAATTCATCAAAATAAAGAAGAAAACTTGAGAATAAGACTTGACCACCGTTTCCGGTTATATAAACGATTAAGAATGTTGCCCAACTGACGGCAATGTTGTCATTAAAGCTATGCGATGGACGCACAAATTCGGGCGTGCATTTGCAAATGGGGTTTCTCAAAATAATAAAGCATCCTTGTCCCTTTAGTTTTAATTTTGTTTCAATGTTAATCTGAACAAATTATCTGTATTATATACAAATTGAAATTGTATTTATAACAACTGGCTATGGGTATTTTATTTTTCAAGAATGTTGTATAAACATAGTTTAAAGAGAAGATTTGATTTCATAGAAAAATATAGTCTTCGTTCGAGTTGTTCGACTTGCACAGTCTATAGCTACCGATACTTACCTGAATACCGACAAATGCGTTTAAATGGGGACGGAATATTTGATTTAGTCTTTCAATTTGCCGGGTAATCAATATACCTTACGGCACATGACGTCATTTGGGTAGGGCGCCCTCGCCCGGAGGTCAAAAAGAGGCTGTTCATTGGCCAATGCTGTGCGCCGCGCGTACAGACCTGTGTGTTTCCATTTGTTTTATCATCGGTTTACCTCTAAGATGGCGGCTTGATGACGTCAATGCATAAAGGTCTATAAAGAGCGAGCTCGTCGTATGCAAAACTAATGTTGTGTATTGTCTGGTCTTCTGTACACACTACAGGTGGACACTTGTTATTTATCAGTGGAAAAGTTGGCTCCCCCGCTGATGGTATCGCCACCATTCAGGCTACTCTACAGGATGGTACAGCCTGTGCGAAGTTCCAGGCTATGCTGGTGGCCCAGGGTGTCTCGTCTACAATAGCCGAGAGATTGTGCCAGTCTAAACTAGATGAAGTCGACGACGTATGGAAAGTATTAAAGCGAGCGTCGTATACCACGGAGCTGCCAGCTGAACAATGTGGTATATAATAATTGTAATATAATATATGTGCTCGTTTATCCTGTTATGAACAAACTGCGTAATAATTATATCACTATATTGTGTTCGTTTATCCTGTTATGAACAAACTGCGTAAGAAAGTATACACTATAAATATATTGTGCTCGTTTATCCTGTTATGAACAAACTGCGTAAGAAAGTATAGCACTAAAAATAATTGTGTTCGTTTATCCTGTTATGAACAAACTGCGTAAGAAAGTATAGCACTATAAATATATTGTGCTCGTTTATCCTGTTATGAACAAACTGCGTAAGAAAGTATAGCACTATAAATATATTGCGCTCGTTTATCCTGTTATGAACAAACTGCGTAAGAAAGTATAGCACTATAAATATATTGTGCTCGTTTATCCTGTTATGAACAAACTGCGTAAGAAAGTATAGCACTATAAATATATTGCGCTCGTTTATCATAGTTATGAACAAACTGCGTAAGAAAGTATATCACTATAAATATATTGTGCTCGTTTTCCTGTTATGAACAAACTGCGTAAGAAAGTATAGCACTATAAATATATTGTGCTCGTTTATCCTGTTATGAACAAACTGCGTAAGAAAGTATAGCACTATAAATATATTGGCTCGTTTATCCTGTTATGAACAAACTGCGTAAGAAAGTATAGCACTATAAATATATTGTGTTCGTTTATCCTGTTATGAACAAACTGCGTAAGAAAGTATAGCACTATAAATATATTGTGCTCGTTTATCCTGTTATGAACAAACTGCGTAAGAAAGTATAGCACTATAAATATATTGTGCTCGTTTAATCCTGTTATAAAGCAAACTGCATAAGAAAGTATAGCACTATAAATATATTGTGGTCGTTTATCCTGTTATAAACAAACTGCGTAAGAAAGTATAGCACTAAAAATATATTGTGCTCGTTTATCCTGTTATAAACAAACTGCATAAGAAAGTATAGCACTATAAATATATTGTGCTCGTTTATCCTGTTATGAACAAACGGCGTAAGAAAGTGTAGCACTATAAGTATTTTGTACTCGTTTATCCTGTTATAAACAAACTGCGTAAGAAAGTATATCACTATAAATATATTGTGGTCGTTTATCCTGTTATGAACAAACTGCGTAAGAAAGTATAGCACTAAAAATATATTGTGCTCGTTTATCCTGTTATGAACAAACGGCGTAAGAAAGTATAGCACTATAAATCTATTGTGCTCGTTTATCCTGTTATGAACAAACTGCGTAAGAAAGTATGGCACTATAAATATATTGTGCTCGTTTATCCTGTTATGAACAAACTGCGTAAGAAAGTATGGCACTATGTGTATAGGTATAGGCCCATATAGCCGTTTATGTTAATAGTAGGCCCATATAATGTCCAACTTTGGGCAACAGAGTGTGGCTTCTACACATTTATTATCATCAGTATCGAACACGGCGGGTTTCTCCATCTATAGCGTTTTCAGCAAACAAAACCGCAGCAAATTTAATTTCAAAATGATGTTCCCTCCATTTTGTACAATAAAACGGTACAAAAAAAGTTGACAAAAATAAAAAAAATAAAAACGAAAAAAAAAACCACTCACTGCAACCATTGACAGAGAAATGACATGTAAAACTAAACAAGGATAAAGAATCATGCCTTTCTTACTAACAATAGTAATTATAGAAACAGTACTATTACCAAGTTTTGCTATAACTTTTGTTTTTTTTTCTCCACAAGGTTACGTTCAAGCTATTGACGCCTTGGCCCTTGGCAAGGTCATTCTTGAGCTAGGTGGTGGGCGGTCCGTAGCGGGAGCTGCCATTGACTACTCTGTAGGCTTTCGGCTACTCGTACAAGTTGGTTCACAACTGAAAATAGGTGGGCATAACAAAACAAAAATACCTTAGGGTAGGCTTAAAGGCAATACCTTTGGTTTTTTGGAACCGTTTGATTGTTCTAATCTTATATAAAATGTAGATATATAAAACTAACCTGAGAAAAAATTTCATTTCAAAAGATGGTATAGCGTTTTTGAGATTTCGCCGAAAATCCGGAGCAGTTTATTTCCACGCTGGAAGAATAATCCGTAATTGGAATACACAATCTAAGAAGCGTTTCATGCAGAAACGTTTCTCAGATTGAAGTGTTTTTGAATCCCTCTCTCTAAAACCACATTCCTTTGAAGGGAACTGTTTCTCAAAATGCAAGAGCTGCAGTGCTTCTTACCAAGTCAGTTTGTATGGTCTTTCATTTTTTGGAGTAATCACCCAAAAATGTACACCCTCCCTTTACCAAGCATATAAACAGTATTATTGGAACAAACACAAAGCAAACATTTTCCAAGTTTTATTTTAGGCCTATATTAAAAAAAAATATCAAACTTGACAGTGGGAAAATGTTTGCTTTACTAGATCACCGTTTTTAAACCACCCTTTCATTTCAGAGTTTGAGCCTTGTATAGGGCATAAGAGAAGTCAAGTTTATTTTTAACCCAATAATCTTTCAGATTATACATGATGTATACTCATTGCAAAGTTTGAGGACAGCACTTGTCACACAGCTATGTTTATTTAATAGTATTAAGGGCCTAAATAAAATTTTCACATAAAAATCCAGTGCTGTAGGCCTATACACGTTTTACGAAACAATTCAAAAAGAGGGTTCGCTCATGCAAGAAGTATTGGTATAATTACCTGGAGCGCCACAGCGTGAAGGTTTCATCAATACCGAGATCACATATCGTTAAAACCTTTGAATCACAATCAATGAAGCAGGTCCGGCTGATCTACAGCTGTTCAAAAACTTCACCACTTCGACCATGACCAGCTACGATTGAGGCTAACTCACTTGACCTTACATGCCATGCTGATTTGGTAAGCAGTCACAATTCTTTGGATAACAGCAATTGAGGTTAACAGCTATAAGAGGTTTTCCTGAAGACGAGCAGAGTATATTGTTCAAAACGTCGAGACCACATCAGCTGTTTCTTAGAGCCAACACCTCTTCCAAAAGAGATTTACACTTGGTTGTGCCCGAAAGTTTACAACAAAAAATAGTTTCTTTATGTGGCTCAACAGACATAATATTACGTCTTGAATCAAGTCTATGGGGGGGGGGTAGAGAACCCTATGACGTCATCATCCGGGAAGCAAACTAATAGTCCCTTTTCCCCCGTCCGTAGGTCAGAGCTGGATCTGCGTGTATCACAACACGGCCCAGCTATCCAAAGATCGCATATCGAGGCTCCAATCTGGACTGGCGATCGGATCGGACGAGGTCATTCCTCCCCCTCGAGTTCGCGAGATCATAACAGCCGACTAAGAAGAGAGTTCCCAGCCAAGATTGAGATGATCACCGCGTCATCATCACGCATTGATGTGCAGTGCGTCCTTAGCAACAGGCTATAAGCAACAATCGTAGCCGTAGTAGTCTTGGTGCAAGACGTTGTTGTTTATTATCACCCTAACTATCGCGATTTGGCGCGATTGAGTGACTCAACAAGAACGTCTTGCACCAAGACTAGTAGCGGTAGCCGTCTTGATCATGGTATACGCTAATGCGTCCTGGAATTAAAAGGTCACGCAGCTGTAAAATAGATTTTTGAATGCAATAACTTCAAACTTCCATTTGTGTTTTCAAGAGCTTCAAACTTCCATTTGTGTTTTCAAGAGCGAGAACCTGTATACACAGGTCGGATTTTAATACTATATCGCCTGCGGATCAGATGTGGTTCTAGAGCCAATATTATTGGTTTATTTTAAGTAAATTTTTTATTATTATTATCAAAACAAATACTTAAAAAATGTTGACGTGTGTGTGTGTGTGTGTGTGGGGGGGGGGGGGGGTTAGAGCCCTCGCACGTGACATCACCCTATAATTTTCGCTATTGCTGTTTCATTTTTATATATTAATTTAGCGAATTTTTTTTTGTCATGTATTTGGCGCGTAATAAACTTCATTTCCAAACTGAGATTGGTTTCAAGTTCATGTATACAAAACAAAACGAGGCGGTGGAACTTCCACAAACTCTGAGCACCGCGCTTGTCCAACGTGAAGACAGTAGTCTGGGCCAAGATTATGCGACAAGACCGTGCAAATCACTTCAATTTTCAAAGGAAGTTCCAGTATTTTGATGTATCTTGTTATTAATCTTTTCTTTCTTTTCATTATTATTATCAGTATTTTTTTTTTTTTGGGGGGGGGAGGTAGGGGGGTTTAATTTTATTTATTTTATGATTAAAATTTTTATTTTTTTTTTTTGGGGGGGGGGAGGGGATGGGGCCCAGCCGCCCGTAGAACCATGTCTGCTGATGATACATTTGTTTGATATATTTCTAGTGTGCTATTATCGCATTAAGGCTGACGTAATAACTATTATATTTTCTGCACTATTTTGCAGTTCTAAAAATCTAAAATCTTTCCAGAAAAATATATATATATATCATGAAATATTTTTTGACTTTTGGTAATTTTTCAATAAAACACATTCCCATTTGTTTATTTCAACTAAATAACAAATAGCACATTTTGTTACATTTGAGGCTTAAAAAAGAAAGAAATATACACAACAAAATAAAAAATATAGTATTAATTATTAACAATTTGTTTGAAGTGATTCAATTATGGAAATCATTTTGAAAGACACATTACAGGAGCCACAGATACGATACATATCAGTTTTAATTTGACTAATTATTCACAAAATTATAACCTTAGTACAAACAAGGCTGAGAGTCGTTGCCGAGAGTCAAAATCTGAAATTTTCCCACCCCAGTACAAAGCCCACCATCCTCACGCCATGTGAATGAAATTCTACGCATTTCAACAACAAAAATGAAGAAGAAAATAATCTTTAAAGGAACATTACAGAATTGGTTTTTGCTAACAAAACAGTTGCTGGTAGTGCAAGCACTTTATGCAATCCACCATATACATAAACTGACAAACCTGTAGAAGTTTGAGATCGATCGGCCATCTGGGTCACGAGAAAATAGTGAAAAACCGATTACACATTTGCATGAAATCATATAGACTCAACAAATGAATAAAACGCTCACTGAGCGATAAACTCCAATCGGAAAATTAGTTTATTCATTTCTCATCAAATATGGCATTTCAGACAGAAATATTTCAAGGGATGTTTTCTACTATCATCATCATTAGACCGTGTAAGTTTTATGTAAATCTGTGATCAAAAAGTATATTTTACAAGTTTTTTTCTGACCAATTCTGTAATGTTCCTGTAAGTTGTAAACTATACTCGTAGCAATACGATAGATTTGTATGGTTTGTCATAGTGTTACATCACCCAGCAGGGCTTGTCCATATATTTTTTTTAATACAAAAACGGAAAATGGAATTTGTTTCCGTTTTTTAATTTGATTTTTAATATTGGGTCCCTGAATTCCCAGACCCGTGTAATTCTTTGTCCACTGTTATCATGAGAGCTTCTGTTGTTTAAATATTTGTACAGCCCACCGTTATCTACTAAATCGATTCCTCTCGATAATTATTCACTTACGGTAGGGTCATCGTCTGGTTTTTGTCAATGTCATGCTTGTTTACTGGCTAAATTATAAAGAAAGATACAACAACAGTCCCCTGGGAAAGTTTCAGCTGAATACAGCGTCTAGTTGCTGAGAAAACAGCAAAAAAACTATCATGGTATTTTCAAAACGAAGGTCGAATCCATCCGGCACGTTTTTTTTCTAGCGAGGTGACGGCGGGTACCAATGAATCGTTTCTCAGATTCAAGTGTTTCTATCCATTTCTAATCAATGGGAGCATTTCAGACGAAGTAAGTTCGCAGGATGCTTACTACTATTACCATCTTTATAACAAGTAAGCTTTCGGGTAGAAATTACACGATTCTTTTCTAGGGATCATTACCAAACGATGACCCTACCTTGAAGATTACCTTTTCGTCTGCCATTTTATTATCATTTTATAAACTGCTGCAGCTTTTTCATAGATATCTGAAAATAAACTTGAGTTTTGAATTAAACTTTTGACACTTACTGCTATACACTGATTGTTATTTCACATTATAACTACCTACATTACTGTGACAGGAAGATACAATGGCCCCTTAAAGCACATGTACAACATGCATGCACCACCGAGTAAGCGAGATGGTTGTGTCGTTTAAGGGGTGTGAATTACCATTTGGCTTTCACTATTAAAACTTCCGTATAATGTAAAGTAACAGTAAAGTTTAGACTATGGTATGACAAGTATTATTAGTGTCAATCCTGTACTTTGTCCGCGGTCCTCCCATGATGACCCAACACGTCCTTGTGCTCAGTGCTCACGTCAAATCAATTAGGCGTGTCACCATACACGAGACACGCACCCATAAGCAATTAAAGCACATGTACAACATTTGGTAATTTTCAAAGCCTAATATCCACACTTTGTGTGACCCAACATATACACGAAATAACAAACCTGTGAAATGTTAAGCCCAATCAGTTTTACAGAGTTATGAGAAAACAGTGGAACAGATGTTTTCACTGTTTTCAAACATCAGGTTTTGGACACGCACGATAAAGACCAATTGTTTTACTCATTTCCTAAAAACTAAAGCATTTTCAAGCAACACTATTTTAAGGGAAGTTTATCATCATGACTTTCTTTATACTATGTAAGTTATGTGCAAATCTGTGAACATTTATATTTTCAATCTTACCAATGTTCTACACACCCTTTAAAGGCACTGGACACTATTGGTAATTATTCAAAATAATTATTAGCATAAAACCTTACTTGGTAACGAGTAATGGGGAGAGGTTGACAGTATAAAACATTGTGAGAAACGGCTGCCTCTAAAGTGACATAGTTTTCGAGAAAGAAGTAATTTTCCACGAATTTGATTTTGAGACCTCAGAATTGGAATTGGAGGTCTCGAAATCACCATCTGAAAGCACACAACTTCGTGTGACAAGGGTGTTTTTTCTTCCATTGTTATCTCGCAACTTCGACCACCAATTGAGCTCAAGTTTTTACAGGTTTGTTATTTTATCCATATGTTGAGATACACCAAGTGAGAAGACTGGTCTTTGACAATTACCAAAGGTGTCCAGTGTCTTTAAGAAGTGTGTCTTCTAAATATTGGCTAAACTTTCCACCCCAATGGTGATTTTGTTGGATTAAAATTTTAAAAACACACACACGGTGTGGATTACATAGAGACAGCTTTACTGCATGTTATCTTCTAAAATATTAATATTTCAGAATTATGTTCATGAGGCGTTTCAAAAAGTAAATGTTCAAGCTACTAAGTACATCAATGTCGCTATGCAGTAACAGGCTACCAGCCGACCTACCACTGATGTTATGTACATGTATACTGATTGTGACCGGTTTCCTACTACTGCTTAGCCAGTTTCAAAAGTGGGCCCTGGTAACCAGGGTCCAATTTCATGTAGCTGCTTAAGCACAAAAATAAGCTAAGCACAACAAAATTATGCTTAGCAGAATAAGGTTACCAGCCAAACACCATCCCCGAGTGCACCTATTGTGACTGGTATCCTGCTCATTTCTGATAAAGCAGGGAATTGTTCAGCAATATTTTCTGCATAAGCAGCTCTATGAAATTGGGCCCAGTGTTCCAGACCCATAAATGTTCGAAGCACACACATTTTGGGCTGCCGTTATGATCATAGCAGCCCCCTGTGACTGTGCTCGGATTGATGAACTCGGTTACTGCACATGTGCGACGGCAGTCACATCTCAAAGGGGCAAGGTCAGCGCATACACTGCAGTAACTGAGTTAGAGTTCATAAATCCCATGTACAGCCACAGGCCTGCTATGATCGTGACGACAGTCCCCCACCCCCCCCCCCCTTTTAACAAATTTGTTAAGCACCGCAAAATCTTGCTTAGCAGGCACAGGTTACCAGCCAACTTGCCATGAAGTACACATTGACTGTGTCCGGCTCCCCAACAATCCACGCTAAGCAAGTACATTGGATAAGTAATCATTTCTTCTCAAAAAAAAAAAACCCAAATGACACAGCCTTGTACCGCATATACACTCCTCATCAAAAGTGATTGTGGCAGTGCTTCCTGTGCCTCGACCGCTTCTTGAGGTAGACCTGTCCCAGCCGACCCCCCCTCCCCCCATCCCCGGACCCCAAAGAGTATGAAAAACCTCACTAGGTAATAACAGTGTCCGTGCACTTAATAGTCCATTCTTCGGAGTCTTTCTCCGGCATGATATGATGGCCGATCTGTAAAGGTCAGAAGAAAAACAAAATTGAGGTTAATGGTCCACTTTTCACTTTATCTGTCGTGAATGATTAACAACTTATTATAATGAATCGTGTACCTCTCTTATCTATTAAACTCACCACAGCTGCTTTTGGGGGCACCACTATGGTGTGATCCAAGTCCGGTCTGCTGCTGAGACAGTTACTGCTTTTTCCACAGTCCAGCTTGAGTGAAAACTTTGTGGACGACTGGAGAGAAAAAAAAGGAAATATGGTAAAATAACACTCCATCGATATTTATAAAAAAGTTGGGAAGGTAGTGCAATCTGCTCTACCAGCCAGGCTCCCAGTGGATGATACCCATGCCTACATCCTTACGGACTGTGAAGGCGGTAACCCTGTTTCAGCCCCAGGAGTAGGTGGCAATGTGCCTCTGGTGTCAGTTGATTTGGGTCAACAGCCCAAATCAGTTAAGTGTAGCCCTCACCGTGAGTGGCCGTTCGGCCTTGTGAGTTAGGCGATATCTCATTAAAAAAAAAAAAAAAATTAAAAAATTACATCCTTGTTTTGGGGAAGAATAAATTGATTCCAAGCTGCAACTTTTTTTGATGAACACACAATCCAACCAACATGTGCTTATGGTTTAGTAAGTACAATGAAAATCAGTTTATATCAAACTTCTGCACATTCCGTAACAAGTCCTGAAAACTTGATAACGATCTCCTCTCGGTCTAGAGTTGAAGCTTCCTGAAGAAATAGGATGTTACTATTACAGAGGTTTACAAACTCTTGGCTTCACCACTAATAGACCCCTTGCATATGATGGCCACAAGCCCCAAACAGCGCCCTCACTGAGGTCAGTGAAGAACTATCATTGGCCGAGAGTTGTGCGCGGCGGGTACACATTGTCATTGTTTGACCTCAGCAATGGCAGCCAATGCAAGGGGGTCTACAGAAATATACAGGTTGTCTTTCCTCTCTGTGATGGCAAGTTTGCCTCTTACTCGAAAATCTCAAGCTAAGGGTGGTCGATAAAGAACCTGAAATCAGGAATAATACTGCCAAATCACAGGCCTCTTGGATTTATTTTGATGGTGGCAACTGAAATAAAAACCAGTAATTTGGGGGGTCTTCAAGTGTTATTTTCCTGAAATTTGACAGTGTTTCAGCTGGAACTATTTATGTGGAAGATTAGTACTGGTGTGAACTTTATTTCAAGTTGGTGAACATTCAGATTGAAGCATATAAACTGTTTGATGATTACCCCAGCCTGATACTTCGCTCTTGTAAGGGCAAGGCAGTTTTGCCTTAGCACAGGGCACCTCAGTGAGGGAATTTTTGACTGGAACATTTCAAAGGGCACCAAGGCACCAGGGGGCAAATGTCTCTGTTAATGCGTGAAGTATCAGGCCTGGGCCCAATTTCATTGAGCTGTTTAAGCACAAAAAGTAGCTAAGCCCAACAAAATTAGGCTTACCAGAAAAAGGTTAACGGCCAAACTACCATGTCGCATGTACAATTTGTGACTGGTATCCTGTTGATTTCTGGTTAGCAGAAAAATTGTTAAGCAATATTTTTTTTGCTTAAGCAGCTCTGTGAAATTGGGCCCTGATTATCAATCCTGTACTTTGCCGCTTAGAGCAATTACGAGAAGTCAAAGGCTGAGAGCTTTGTACCTTGTTCTCAACGATGATCGTGTAGATGGAGTCGATGGCCGATGTGTGCATCACGGCATCAACGGCCTCCTTGATCTTGATCCTCTCCTCCCCGCTCGTCCTGACCGCATCACAGACGGCCCGCTCAAGGGCAGCGCCCCCTCCCTGGAGTGGGAGGGACCTGATGTAACTCTTACACTTGTCTGTGTAGGCGTCGACGATGAACGGGAGTGACTGAGGATGTATATGGGGGGAAGAATGAATACAACCAAAATACGAAAGGCTCACAGGGCTCTTCATAAAGGCTCATGGCAGAAATAAATAGTCTTGTCCTGGAAAATGTTTCTATTAACTTGAAAAACAAAAAACATGTTTAGGGCCCCCGTCCGCTTTCTTTTAAGAAACCTGCCTCCCTTTTTTTTCAAAAAAAAAGGTGATAATTTTAACTATCTCTGATAAAAAAAATTTTTTTAATAAATAAGATCGTATTTTTAGACTTTAGCACACCGGAAAAAAACGGCAACCATCTAGAAAAATAGCCGGGTGTCTTGAAAAATGTGTCGGGCAGCCATTAAAAAAAATAAATAAATCTCCTCCTTCCTTTATTCAAAAAGGCAAGACGCTAAACATGTTTTGTTTTTTACTTTGCCTTATCTCAAGTCGACTGAAAGGGAAGAGAACTAGGGAAAGAAAACTGTATGAAAACACAGCAAAAATATATTGCCTTTTAATGCATGTCAATTGTAAAAAACAAACAACAAATTTTGTTATGAAAATTTTTTGGGGAGTTATCCAGACTTGGCAAGATAATAAAGCTACCTCGTCTAACGCCAAGTCATCTGCGAAGCCCATTGATTGCAGAGTGACCCAGAGGTCATCCGTGTCACCCTCGAGGTCGTTGGCCTCCATCTGGTTCAGATCCATGAACCCCTTCCGAGTCAGTTCACCTTTCTTCAGCTCAAAGTTCTCTGCAATTGTTTTATCGGATATTAACAGCTTTAGTACCAAATCCAATTGCTTAAAGGAACATTACAGAATTGGTAAGAAAAAAACTTGTAAAATATACCTTTTGATCACAGATTTACATAAAACTTAAACGGTCTAACGATGATGTTAGTAGAAAACATCCCTTGAAATATTTCTGTCTGAAATGCCATATTTGAAGAGAAATGAATAAACTCATTTTCCGATTGGAGTCTATATGATTTCATGCAAATGTTTAATCGGTTTTTCACTATTTTCTCGTGACCCAGATGGCCGATCGATCTCAAACTTCTACAGGTTTGTCAGTTAATGTATATGGTGGATTACATAAAGTGCCTACACTGCCAGCAACTGTTTTGTTAGCAAAAACCAATTCTGTAACGTTCCTTTAATTTGCCATTACAAACCTAGGGTATACATACAAATTCACAATGACCACTTGTGACCTGTGATAGCATTTGGAACGCTGTTAAAGTCAGCCAGGGCTTGCCCTTAACACTAGCCCGGTGTACATTGTTTAGTGAAAAATGCTACGGGCTAGTAAACACCACTTCTCAACTTGCCCTGTGGGCTACTAAAAACTGAGTACCTTACTTGTTCAAAATGCTTATATTTCTTCTTTTTCAGATGTGTTTGAAGGTGACTTCATTTGACCATTAAACTGGTTGAGATTGCTACCACTAATACATCAGAAAGATTACATTTATGACAATACATGTTTAAAATCTGGGCTACTAAAACTTCATTGGGACCATTAAAATGCCCATACCAGGGCCTGTATGCCCAAAGAACATAGTTATTTGTCTTATATTTTTTGTATGTAGTTATTTTGACCGGTATAAACAGAAATAAAGAAGTGATACATGAACAAATAGACTGTTTCCAAAGCCAATTATAGCCCCAAAAAGCTGTTTATGTTTATGAGCGACTTATTTCCATATCATGATCTCAAAAGAAAAACAATTACAACACAAAAAGAGGTATACACAATAGACCGATCCATTAAGCCCCACCCCTTTAGCATATTGACCAATCACAGCATTGGCTGCCTCACCACTGCACACGTGTGCAGCACATGTGCGTCTCTCCAATGCCACACTCGCGACATGAACGTGCGCGCTTTTAAGTACGCGCGCACGCATGTTTACTTTTCTAATAAGATTTTAGCGTGTCGGACTTTGTCGGACTTTCGGTGGCGTATAGCCAAGGTTGTGATTGGTCAACACGTAAGGGGCGGAGCTTAATGGATCGGTCTATTGCACAGGTAATAGCCAAGAATGGTGACTAAAAAAAGTTGACACTACACGAGTACATATACATGCAGTACATTTTGTTTACTTTTAGATTCTGCCGTGCGGTCGGCTCTGCTGTGTGCATTATCATCAGATTATAGTACTGTGGCCACAGCCGAGAGTTTGTGACCCCCTGTGTCGGGTTACACACATGGCCAACAGCTGGCAGAATACACCAATTTCAAACCGCCCAAATCAGTAATTTTAAAGATAACGACCACAAGAGGGCGGTAGTACTTTTTTAACAAACTACAATTTGAAATGTCAAATGTAATTTCTGACTCTTCTCCGGCGTGAAGTAACCACTCCAGAAGTTCGCCCAAATCTCAAAAACGCTACTACCTTTTGAAATGAAACTTTCGCAGATTAGTTTTATGGTATGTACCCTCAATTATGTAGAATTGAAAAGAACAGCGAGTTCCAATTGCCCATCCCTTTAAAAATTAGACTGACAAAAGAGACACTCATTTACTGCTATTTAATCAAATTGATATTTGTTGGAACATTTGATGCTATCAGGAAGTAAATTCCATTCGTGAATTCGGGTGTAGACCGCCTAACCTCTGACATCACAGAGCTTGGACTTCCTGCAGGCTCGATATGTACACAGCCCAGTGGAAGAAAATATGAAATGTAATGTTTTACGGGGATTGCACTGTCTGATTTTCATCAACTTTTGATATGTTGAAAGGGGGCACATCTCAAAACTTGTTCACCTGTTACTTTGATAACACTTCTAAATTTCACATATGATCAGTGTGGTATCATGCCTGCCAGAAAGGCCCTGGAATGTACAAGGTCACTTATTTTGTAAACAAAGGTTACATGGTCGATCCAAAAATGTAGCTCCACAAATACCTTGCAGGAAAAACACTGAGACGCCCATGGGATGTGATAAAGCGCTACATAAGAACTGTGTAGCATTATTATTATTCTAGCATGGTTGGCTGAAAATTGCACCACATCGCTTTGTATACCTTTAGAGGGCGCTATGTAATCGGGTCTCAGAGTTCAAAACAGCTGTGTAACTGTCAAAACCTAATGTGGGCCTTACGACACCAATAGACTAAAGAGCTATATCAAAAAAAATAGACTAACATGTCTTACACTTTTCAGTCTCCTGACGATGACTAGAGCAAGCTAGTCAAAACGTTGAGACCAAAAAGAACTCACTCCGCAGCAGTTGCAGTTAATTACGAGAAGTCCCCCCCGATTCACTAAGCGAAAGTAGTAGTCCCAGCAGATTTCCTACCTTCCGCCCAGGTAGTAGTTAATAAGCAGGACAGTTCTTTTCAGAACTGTGAAGTCTCCCGAATTATGAAAATCTACTCCGTGGTAGTAAGACAAAAGCAAGACAAGTTCTCTAAAGAACAAAATCTACACAGCAAAGTAGATATACACATGGTGTTACCGAAGACGACGGAATACACATAAAAAATAACGTCTTATTGAATTCTATTTGCTGGCAAGGTTTTACAGTACTCAGTGAAATACAAAACTGGCTGCTGGATTTACTATGGATGTAAAGGTCAGAGTTCAAGCACTAACCTTCGACTACTTCCCAAGCATCGTCGTCCACCGCCTCTCCACTGGTCCTCAGCTGAAAGATGTTAAACTCCTCCCTACTCAGGGTACCATTCCCATCTAAATCGACCAACTCAAAGACGTCCGCCAATGCATTCCTTGGAGGATGGAGAAGTGGGATAGGATCAAAATGTCAGCCAAGTCCTTTTTTTAATACCAATTCTTTTTTTTATTTGAGCAAATACAATTAGCTGTTGTAAACTGCTTACCAACCAGAAAGACCTATGGCAGGCCTGGAATATCACCTTTGAAAGGGCAAGGCCACTTTCATTTTTTCAAATTGGAAAATCTTTAAGTACATTGTGGTTAAGACAATGGAAATATTAAAATATGGAAGCATGGGCCGACAACATGCCTCATTTGAGGGTTTTCATTAAAACCTTTGGAATGTACAGACCCATTGTTTCTCCTGTCCAATGACGCCATGCTTTAAATTTCGCTCAGAACGAGTATCAGATAAAATGATATTTTACACCATTTTAACGTGAGGTTGTAGACTTGTCACTTTTCCCCCCACTTTTACGAGAACTCTATCTATTGGAAAATGAGTGCATCACAAAAATCAGTTTGACCTTGGAGCCCCTCTCCAATACTGTTCATTTTCCTCACTCTGTGTTTCATGTTCTTGTCAATTAAATTGATCACACTTTATATTTTGTAAGATTCTGTGAATAAGTTGCTTCATTGCTATTGCTGTTGTCAGGTATGTTGTCTGCTTGCATTACAAGCAAGGTATTTGCTCAAAAATGGATTTAACACACGTATGCCCCACTTCAGGTTTCCAACATAGAACACAACTTAAAGGAACATACAGAATTGGTAAGAAAAAAACTTGTAAAATATACTTTTGATCACAGATTTACATCAAACTTACACAGTCTAATGATGATGATAGTAGAAAACATCCTTTGAAATATTTCTGTCTGAAATGCCATATTAGATGAGAAATGAATAAACTAATTTTCCGATTGGAGTATACTTTTGGTAATTGTCAAAGACCAGTATCCTCACTTGGTGTATCCCAACATATGCATGAAAATAACAAACATGTGAAAATTTGGGCTCAATTGGTCATCGAATTTGCAAGAAAATAATGAAAGAAAAACATCCCTGTTGCATAGAATTGTGTGCTTTCAAATGCCTGAGAAAGGCTTCATGCCTGAAGCCTTTCTCAGATTCAAACTTTTTGTGTTAAAAATTACCCCTTCTTTCCCTAAAACTACTTCAAAGAAAGTCATTTTTCTCACAATGGTTTATACTTTCAGCGGCTCTCAGGTGCTCCTTACCAAGTAACTTTTTTGATGGTCATTATCTTGTAGCGTACATACCAAAAGGGTACCCTGCCTCCAATAATTTATGGAACAGGCTCCAACGCAATCTGTTAAACTTGAATGAGATTGTTCTTCTCTTGAAGATATGGTAAACATACTGATCACATCTTTGAGATAAATTAATCGATCAGTTCTGCTCAGGGCCCAAGTTCATAGTTTAAAGGAACATTACAGAATTGGTAAGAAAAAAAACTTGTAAAATATCCTTTTTGATCACAGATTTACATAAAACTTACACGGTCTAATGATGATGATAGAAGAAAACATCCCTTGAAATATTTCTGTCTGAAATGCCATATTTGAAGAGAAATGAATAAACTAATTTTCTGATTGGAGTTTATCGCTCAGTGAGCGTTTTATTCATTTTTTGAATCTATATGATTTCATGCAAATGTGTGATCGGTTTTTCACTATTTTCTAGTGACCCAGATGGCCGATCGATCTCAAACTTCTACAGGTTTGTCAGTTTATGTATATGGTGGATTACATAAAGTGCTTACACTGCCAGCAACTGTTTTATTAGCAAAAACCAATTCTGTAATGTTCCTTTAAAAGTACACCAAATCCATAATAAAAAAACTGTACTTAAAGGTATTGTACACTTTTGGTAACAGCTCAAAATCAGTGTCCACATTTTGTGTGATTAAACATATACATAAACAAACAAACCTGTGAAAGTTAGAGCTCAATTGGTCATCAAGGTCACGAGAAAATAGTGAAAAGAGATCTTATGTGTTTTCTGTTTTTTCAAATTATCGCGCGCGATAATTACTATTGTTTTACTTGTTTCTCAGAAACGATAGCATTTTAGGCAGAAATATTTTAAGGAACCCTTTCTATCATTACTTTCTTTAACTCATGTAAGTTATGTGTGAATCTGTGAACATTTTGTTTTTCGATCTTACCAATAGTGTACAGGGCCTTTAAGTGAATCAAATGAGAGACTCGCTCACCTGAATGGTTTGGTTAGCACACACTCATCGCCAGTTCTCTTGATAAGTTGGGTCTTAGTCTTTGGTTGTCTCTGTCTGGGCTTAAAGCGGCAGCCTGTGGTCATCGGTAACAGCCGATAGGTCCCCGCCTTTAACTCTTGGTGAAGACAGTGCTTCTGCAAGTGGACAGAACAGATTTCGTCGTAACAATGGCATATAACAATAAATAATTCAGTTGTAATTGGGACCTCCTGCACCAATGTCACATGTGGCTACTCTCTGCCATGCTTGCTATACACCGATCCAGTAGGCCACGCCCACCATAGCAACGACCAAACGTGTCGCGTGTCCCCCCATCTGCTGTACACGTTGTTTTTGTCGGACAAAATGGCAGTATAGTGTCGGACCTTAAATCCTGCATTGTGATTGGTCAATTTGTCATGGGGCGTGGCCTACTGGATCGGTGTATTGTGGGAGGAGTCAAATTGCATGTAATAATTATGGTAAGCATGTGAACGCTGCATCGCCTAAAATGTGCACTACACTGTGTAACACATAAGGATATTGGCTCAAACAAAAGTAAACAGTGAAAAAAGAAACAATAATATGTACATCTAAAATTACATGAAAAAACCTGGTCCTATTAAAAAACCAGACTAGCTGTCGATTTCATGAAACTTTACGCAACTGCACAAATCCACTCACAAGTTGTAACACAAGAAATCATATGCAAGCGGACTTAAGCAGTTGCGTACAGTTTCGCGAAATTGGCTGCTGTTCCCATCAAAAACGAAAAACCAGAAGGGCCGGGCATTAAAAATTACACCAACAACCATTTTGCGTACCTGTTGGACCTTCATGTTAGTATGGGCAACCAGTTCTCCCAGCGTTCCATTATCATTTTGGCGTAAGAGAAACACCCGGACATCCGGTTGGGGTTTACTGGAGGCTGCAGAAAGACAAGAATGGTTCTTTTTAAGTTAACATTACGGGTCATAAAAAGTTGAGAGGTCAGAGCGTTTAAAAATCACGTTCAGGGTACAAAGGTCAAACAGGTTCAAAAGGTCACAAGGTAAAGATCAAAGGTTACAACTTTGTCGAGAGCTCATACAGCAAAAGCGAACAAGGTGTTTCACTGAGTGAAAAGCTGCATCTTGGGTGGGTACGTAAAATTGAAAAACTGCTTCAACAAAAACACGATTGACTCTCAGGCATCTGTTCCGCGAGATGTTTAGTTGCTTACTACGTAATACAGTCAACTCTCGCTACAACAAGCTCTCTGGGACTGGCCAAATAACCTCTTTATAACAGGAACAGTGTTAGAATAGGACAGCAATACAAAGAAACACAAAGCAGAAATGAGATTCGGGACTTCAGAATGTACTCTTTATAAGCAGCACCTCTTTATAACGCCATTTGATTGTGTTCATTTTCAAAAACATGATTTCTTTTTGATTATTTCTTATTTCCTTTTGATTACTTCTTATTCGATGATACCTGTTAGTAGCGGTTAACCGCCGTTTTTTATCAATAAATAAATAAATCAATCAATTATTAATTAATTATTTAATACAAATTTTTTTAAACTCCACCAATAAGCTGGATTGTCTGGGAATACAAACAGACTGACATTCTCCTTACCTATTTCTGGGTGAAGGTTAAGTGGTTTGACCGATAACCAGAGGGCGCTAGACGTGGACACCTCCAGGATGTACTGATGACAGACAACCTTGCCGTGCTCCTCGAAGAGACAGCAACCCTTCCTGTGAGAGTGGTGCCAAGACTTGAGGTTCCTCGGCTCCGTCACCTTGGGTGCGACCTTTGACACGGGCGGAAGGGTCTTATTGATGGAGGCCCTTTTGCGTGGGTGAGGTAACGGACTCGTTTCCCTGCCTGAGTATAATAACGGAGGTGAATAAAGTGATGGAGTTGAGTGCTGCGAAAGTTACCCCCCCCCCCCCCCCGAGGTTATTTACAATTAAATTTAATTGAATCGAAATGTCTCTTGTGCTACCGAAGGGTTTGTTTTGAATAAGCCATTTGCGAGTTAGATTGCATGGGTTTTCCAGGCCTGGAATTACATCTTTGAGAGGGCAAGGTCATTTTCATTTTGCAAAGGGCACTTCCATTGGAAAATCTCAAAGTCTATGGGAAACTTTTGAAGGGGCCCCTAGGCCAAGACCAGGGGCAACAGAGGCCATGGCCTCGTGGCTTCTGTGTAATTCCAGGCCTGGCTTTCCCCGGAATAATTCTCTGGGGTTTTTCTCCCACACCTAAAAACTGAAACTACCTGAAATTGTTCATGTTTAACGATTAAGTTCGCTTTTTCTGAGAATCCTTGGGTTCACAACCAGAATTAATAAATGAAATGAGATCAATGAAATGAAATGTGTCACAAATCCCTTTGACAAAACCGGGGGGGGGGGGGGGGGATTCGTTAGGCTATTGGGTGAGTGGGTGAATGATCATTCGTGCCAATTAACAACGAGGAGTACCTATTCTAGGCGAGGGTTGGGCTTTCTCATTCGCTTTCCTTTCACTTTTCACTTTCTTCTCGTTCTTCTCCAGGGCTGTCTGCCGACATTTGCTGGCCGTAGTCATCAACATTCTACAGAACTGTGGAAGAGTCCATCCCCCAAAATAGTTCGTCAACAGAGAATAAGGTTCTATTTAGACTTGACAATGATGTGATGAAAATAGATCGATCAGTAAAATCGAAGGTACGTAGAAAATGAAAGTACTTTCAGTTAAATTACAAAGTTGCAAGACCAAACTTGACTGGGGTGTGTTTGTGAACGAAGTCTTTACTGGACTTGATTACAAGTTACACCTGAACAAGTTGATAATAATAATGACAATTTGTTCTTATACAGCGCACATATCCTAGTAGCTAGATCAAGGCGCTTTACAACATTATTATCCCTGTTCATCAGGCATACTTTTAGACCATTCCTCAAACTTTCTCAACTCCCTGGGGAGCATACAACCCCAAGCTGCTAGAATTAGCGCTGAGGGGTCAATCCAACACAATACTGTCTCAGCTCTCTCAGCTTCCCATCTTTACACCCGGGTGAAGAGACGCAATTATGGTTAAGTGCCTTGCTCAAGACCACGAGTGCTACGACCAAGAATCGAACCAACACTACGAAGAATCAACCATCAGAAATTGAGTCCGATGCAGTAGCCTACTCGACCACGACACACCACCAGAATCCGATTGGAATAATCATATCCGAAAATACTTTTACTATAATTTACACTAACTAAGCTCATTAAAGGCACTGGACACTACTGATAATTGCTCAAAATAATTGTTAGCATAAAAACTTACTTGGTAATGAGCAATGGAGAGCTGTTGATAGTATAAAACATTGTGAGAAACGGCCCTCTGAAGTAACATAGTTTTTGAGAAAGAAGTAATTTCTCAGTAAAATATTTGAATTGATTTCGAGACCTCACGCGTGAGGTCTCAAAATAAATCTGAAAGCACACAACTCCGTGTGACAAGGGTGTTTTTTCTTCCATTATTATCTCGCAACTTCGACGACCAATTGAGTTCAAATTTTCACAGGTTTGTTATTTTGTGCATATGTTGAGATACACCAAGTGAGAAGACTGGTCTTTGACAATTACCAAAGGTGTCAAGTGCCTTTAAAACCATATTGGTGTTAGATTTAAGTGAATTTTGTCACTCTACCTCATTGTAGTTGAGACGTTTATCGCCATCGTCGTCGGCCTCTGCAATCATTGCCTCCACCTCCTTCCGAGTCATCTTCTCCCCTCTCTGTGAATGAACACACCCAAATAAAAAAAAGGATAACTACAACAACTTGTCTCCATCACAAGGGCAAGCCCCTTCTCGTAAGTGTTCTAGGTTCTTTTACGGGCTTTACGACACACAGGACCTTGGCTTTACATCCCATCTGAAGGACAGAAGCAATTATGGTCAAGAGTCTTGCTCAACGACACAAGTGCCATGCCCAAGGCCCCATCTGACCGAAGCCACGCTTTGATTGGAACGGAACTGTACAAAACCTCAGAGTGGAAAAAGTGACCCTTAGGCCTAAAAAAATTAATTTTATGTTGCCGTAATGGGCCAGAAAAAAAAGGTAGGTAGGTAGTTTTGTTTTCTCTCCCAACCCTGAATATGACATGTACTCTAATTGTTTTAGACTTCCAAGAAACCAGCCCATGTATTCACCATTGTGAAACTCAGTGCAGTATAGTGGGAGTCTGGTACGCGACTATACGCTTACAGTACATGTGCATCTATCTCCGTACTACCAAAGTATCGGGCCTGCGTAATCTTCTGCATGTTTGTTGTGCAAAACATTGTGCACTCCAAAGTTCCACTCGCGCTATCGTCACACAACAATGAGAAATGGCCAGAAATGGTTTGTATAACTAATTTCTATAGATTTAAATTGTTAAATTTTTTCCCTTGAAAAACAAAAATACCCCGGGTCGGCCGTTTTTTTAAGGGTTGGTCGGGTTGGTCGGGTTACGCAAACATAAAAATTTTTTTGTTTGGCCTTACTTGTGTGAGCACTCGAGCTAGTTCATTATGAGTGATGTAGCCGTCGTTGTTGATGTCCATTTTCTTGAACGCCTTGAGAAGCTCGCTTGTTGACGGTGGCTTCTCCCGACGCATCACGTCACAGAACTCGTCATACGTTAGCTTCTCTGTAAGACAGTAATTTAGAATCATAAAGTATGCCATTGAACAGCAGTAACATGAATTGGTCAATACACACTTATCAGTAGAGTAGAAACAACTTAAAGGCAGGGTATACTTTTATTTATTTATTGATTCTGGTTGTGAAGCCAAGGACTCTCAGAAAGCGAACTTAATCACTATACTAGCCAAGAACCCCGTGGAGAGAAGACAATGAAGTAAGTTTCAGTTTTAGGTGTGGGAGAAAAACCCCAGAGAAATATTCCAAGGAAAACCCATGCAATCAGGCAGGGACTGAAAAACCCAATCCACATAGTGCCCCGGTGTGATTTGAACCAGAGTCCCCAGAGGTGGAAGGCGAGGCAAGATACCACTACACCAACCTGACTGCCCCTGGTAATTGTCAAAGACTAGTATCCTCACTTGGTGTATCCCAACATGTGCATAAAATAACAGATATGTCTGAAAATTTGGGCTCAATTGGTCATCGCCGTTGCAAGAATATAATGAAAGAAAAAAACACCCTTGTTGCATAGAATTGTGTGCTTTCAAATGCCTTTAGACTGAAACCTTTCTCAGATTTTGAGGAAAGACCTCTTTCTCAAAACTAGATTACTTCAGAGGGAGTTGTTCCTTACAATGGTTTATACTATCAGCAGCTCTCAGGTGCTCCTTACCAAGTAAGTTTTTATGGTAACGTATTTCTTGAGTAATCATTAAAAGTATCCACTGCCTTTAATAACAGAAATTTATGTGGCACTTATAAACCAAAGCACCTTACACTGCCACCCTCACTATTTGAATCAATCAAGGCCTGGAATATACATGGTGGCCTTTGTTGCCCCTGGTCTTGGCCTTGGTGCCCCTTCAAAAGTTTCCCATAGACATTAAGATATACCAATGGAAGTGCCCTTTGCAAAATGAAAATGGCCTTGCCCAGGCCTGTCAATCTAAACTCAATCTAAAGTCCCGCTCTGGTCATTTTTTCTTTGTTCAATCAAAACTGAGTAATTTTGTTTTGTGATTTATTACTTGATATTTCAATTAAAAATTCACATCCCCTTAAGGTGATCCCTCTGCTGCTGCTACCCAGGTTGTATCGTAAACTTGGGTGTGGTCCCTGGGTATACGGCAGTTACAGGTTGAATGGCTTTTGACTGGCACCCCGTACTAGGATATCAACAAAATAGAGAGACCGCCAACATAGGACTAGATAGCTCAGTTGGTAGAGCGCTGGCACGTTAATCTGGAGGTCACAGGTTCAAGTCCCGCTCTCGTCAATTTGTCTTTGTTCAACCCCAAGTTGATCTTACTCTTTGAGTTATTGTGGTTCTGTATAAGAAACAGTGGTGTAACAACTTGGCATTTCAATCAGTATGCTGTGATCCCCTTCACAACTTACTTGTTTTTGGCGTCCAGTATTTGTCCATGGACTTTTGTGAAGGATTCCTTCCAGATTGTTGCAAACCTGAGGAAGAACAATAAGACAAAATACTAAAACTTGCAAGATGTGTAAAATACCTTGAAAATTTTACATACAAGACAAAGATGCGATACAAACTTTACACAGTTAATTTAAAGGTAGGGCAAAGACTGGTTTTTGTCAACATGATACTTATTTACACACAAAATAAAGAAAGATACAATAAAAGCTACTTGTGAAATTTTCAGCTGAATACAGTGTCTACTTGCTGAGAAAACAGCAAAAACTGTCATGCATTATTTTTGAATCCATCGACATTTAGCGAGGTGACAGCAGGTACTCTGGCCACAGCATTTGCGAATGAACACCAACCTTCAGAAATCTGAGAAACGATTCATGCACAAATCGCTTCTCAGATTCAAAGGTTTTCGGGTGAAAAATTGTCCAGACAATATTACTTTAAAGAGGATCTTTTCTCAAAATAGTTTATACTATCAACAGCTGCAATGCTCCTCATCAAGTAAGTTTTTATTAAATAATTATCATTGATTTTTGGAGTATTTACCAATCTATGACCCTAACTTTAACACTTCATTACTTTTGAGTTCTATTGTCACTTTCAAAACAATCACATTTGGCAAAACTTCCTTATGGATTACATTTATGGATTACATTTTGTTTTGCTTTGTAATTTCTACTAGGGATACTAACTCAATGAAAGCTGTGCCTTGGACGTCATGGCCTCATGGGTGTCGCCAAGCACAGCGACGTAAGCCGCCCTACATTCTTCGTAGAATTGGGCGTCTTTGTTCCTCTGTGTCTCCCCCTCGCCTCCTCCCGGGTTGGATCGTCTGCTTCTCCGGCTCGCTATCGAAGAGGCTCCGCTGTCCCGTCTACTCATACTTCCTTTTGTCTGCGTTCAACTGCCAAATAAAAGGACGATGAGTACATTCACTCATCATTTTTAAAGGAACATTACAGAATTGGTTTTTGCAAACAAAACAGTTGCTGGCCGTGTAGGCACTTTATGTAATCCACCATGTACATAAACTGACAAACCTGTAGAAGTTTGAGATCGATCGGCCATCTGGGTCACGAGAAAATGGTGAAAAACCGATTACACATTTGCATGAAATCTATAGATTCAACAAGTGAATAAAACGCTCACTGAGCGATAAACTCCAATCGGAAAATGAGTTTATTCATTTCTCATCAAATATGGCATTTCAGACAGAAATATTTCAAGGGATGTTTTCTACTATCATCATCATTAGACCGTGTAAGTTTTATGTAAATCTGTGATCAAAAAGTATATTTTACAAGTTTTTTTCTTACCAATTCTGTAATGTTCCTTTAATGAATCTTAAATATGTGGTTTTAGAGGCATTTTTTGCATGGTGAGGTATCAAAGTATTTTTTTGACCGCCACGGATTAGAATGAAATTTGGTGTGCCGATTGGACTCCTTAAGAAACCCCCAGAACCAAAATTTTATGTCGTTCGGTTAATCATTTTATGAGATATGGGTTAACGGACTTTTTACTTATTAGCATGACCTGCTATGTTTAAACATTCATACATAAAAGTAAAGCACCTACAGAGATAAAATTTACATCATTTTAAAGCTCTTGAAATGGCCCTCATTTGATAACATAAAATCAACATTATACCCTATACCACAAAAGAATTACGCAAAAATATGACCTTTGACCTTGATTTGGGACCAATCAGGCAAGGATCTGTGTGTGCAGTAGTATTATTATTAATTAATTAATAACTTGTAAATTAATAATATAGTTCTATGTTAACTAACTTAAACTGTTGTAACTAAACTAGTGTCATCTGTCATGCCTGTGTGATGTGACTGCTCAAGACACATGCAAGAAGTCACATCAAAAACTGTAGTGGCTGTGTAGACTGGTGTCGTGAGTAAGAAGTGACTATCCTGGTGGTATTCCTATCCTCATATCCTACCTAGTCGAAACAGTAAAATTTGTCACTGCCACGACCAATGTTGTAAGCAGAACCATTATTTATGGTATTTACAGTGAGTATTTAACATTACAAAATACCACACGCGCAACCATTCATTCAAACCATTGCATTGTTTATCCCATATGCCAAAAAGGGTAACAACAACATTTTTATACCAAACCAACACAAAACCAAATTTACGATTTGTTAAGAATTAAATAAATGTAGTAAATATAAGCATAAAGTGAAGTCCTCGGTAGGGTTATTAGGCAATGACGTGGTAGGGGTTAACATGACAACAAAATGTTCCCGGAAAATGGTGAAATAACTTACATGTTAAGAAGAATGTTTATCTCATTTTCACAGTTTGAGCGACTTGATTGTTGAAGTACTTCATATTCGTGTGGTGACTTGGCTAGACTATTGGTGGCGCTGTTGGGTGGAAAAAGACTTGTTCAAGTCCTTCTTGATCCTGTCACTGTTTGAGTTGTAGCTTTACAAGGCCGAAACACACTATCTACAAGCTTTGTTATTTTTAATTCACGAATTCCACGTGGTTTAATTAAAATATCTTTCAATCTGCACGTAAACTGCATTATTTATTTATTAAACTAATATGGCGCGAAAAAGTTTGAACAGCGGTAGTGAGGCGCGGTTACTAAGCCTCCCAGACTACTGGAAATTAGTTATCTCCACGCACCGCCCACTCCATGCGTGTGCATAATTCATTATTAATAAGTTATGCAGGACATAAAATTAACAAGAAAACATAATCCCGAATGCTCTTTTCCGCGTTTCTAATCATTGTTTTTTCATTAATAATAACTTAACCATACGTCACCGGAGACTGCAAACTATTGCTCTTGAAATCCACATGCGCTTTTTATTTTTGAAATGGAACAATTATCGGGTGGGAAAAACAATTAATTCTGTACAAAATATTAAGTTTATACCTTTTTTTATAGTCTACTTTAAGCCATAGAGCAACAGAGATTGCTCTATGCTTAAACTTATCATAGAGGTTAACACAATAATGGAGGGAGTTTTGCTTTGCAGTGGAATTGTGCAAAGATAAAATTTGTGCAATAAATAGCTTTAAAAAAATTAGTCTAAAACCCCCTCCCTCGTGACAAAAAGGAAGACAAATACAATGGTAAATAGACAATGTTGACCTTGAAATTCATCAAGTAGCATTTTTTTGTTTTATTGGTTTTCATTTACACGGCCAGTGAAATTCACAATATGCGTGTCGGAGAGCACGGAGTAGAGAGATAAAATATCACGAGTTAGAGGGTCAGAAACAACGATGATTAAGCAGTTTTTCCCGAGGTATAGCATTATCATGCGCTGCGCTGCAGGGTTATTAATCCAGATATTAGATAGCTAGCTTTTTAGCATGCAGTACCACGACTCGAGCATCAATGTTCGTGCAATTAAATCAGAAAATATAACACGGGGCGAAAGGAGCAGGACTTAGTGTCAGTGTTGCTGTTGGTTCATCATCGTTTTCAACTTATTCTGCTGTTTATAAAGTCTACGAATCTTTCAATCATCACAATTATGAGTGCTAAAAAAATTACAACGGGGATGACCCATGAAATTACGAGCATGGTAAGTAACAAAAAATACTTCCTTGACGCAAACAGGAGGATGATCATGCAAATTACAATGGGTTGTTAAACAGTAACAATGACAACACAATTTAACATATTCTATTGAAAATGAAAACACGATAATGAATAATTGTGGGAACATGGGGAATAACGGACGTCCACACTGATTGCATTTAGTCATGAAAGATAGAAAACACAAGAAGTCAAGGCATTAGAGAACTTGGGTCAAGTGAACTTGAAGTTGTGTTATTTGTGTTATGTGTTAAATTGTATATAAATTATTAACCAGTTGGGTAAAAGAAACGTAAGTTTGACCATGTATGGTTTGACCAATGGTTTGAAATTAGAATTTGCTAAGTACAACTGAACAAGGTCCATGTAACCTGTGACATCACTTGTTTACAAAAGAGCCACAGTCAGCCTGGGCTTCCTGCAGGGGTTACATTCATTGGCAGAACCCCCCCCCCCAAACCCCAACATTTTATTGAGATTGCACTGTACAACTGTCTTTAAAAAAAAACCACCAAAACATTTTTGATAATGGGGAAAGGGGGCCCATCTCAAAACGTATTCAGCTGCTATTTTTATAACTCTTGAATAGATATGGAAATTTATGACTAAAATTTAGATAATAAAGTATCTTGCCTGCCAGGAAATACCCCGGAATGTACAAGGTCACTTTTTTAAATAAACAAAGGTTGGTCCAAGCAGCTGCCTGTTGTTTTCTTGTGTACAATGAAACACAGTTTCATTATCTAGTAATAATAAATCACTAATCACAATTAAAAGGTAAAATATTGCTTTCCTGGTGTTTACTAAACATTCTAATTAGTAATTATAATAATAGCAGTACAGCACTCCACCTAACGCTAAAAATAGAAGCCAAGCACGCGGGTCTCAGTGTAGCGTGTAAATTTCACTAAACACATAAGGGCTAGAATTTGGGGAAAAACCCACAAGACCGCAGGGCTTGTAGCTTAAAATATTTACTGGACCAGAATTTTGAGCACGAGACCAGAATTGAAGTGAGAAGAAACAAGGTTAATATTTGAACTGTTTGAATTTGAAAAAGCACTAAGAGAAGATTGATCTCTTTTGTATATTATGGGTATGTAGTCTTTGATAATCAACAGAATTGTATTTGAACACAAACACAAGACCGCCGGACTTGTCCGAACATGAGTTTACTGGCCCGATGCTAAAATCACTGGCCTCGGGCCTGCGGTCCAGTGTCAAATTCGAGCCCTGACATACATGTCCAAGTTTTATCTTTACTCGCGTGTTCTGTGTTTACTCGCATAATTTTGATTATAACACCCAGCTTACAAATATTCTGCCTTTTGATTGGTTTAGAGCGCGTCACATGATAAATCTAATAGTTTTACTAGAAACCGCGCGGTACTATCACATGGCAAACGATGTACTATCACATGGCAACCATTGTACTGAACCCATAGCAACAGCAGCTTCATGGTACCTAGACGTCTTTTGTACGGGGTGTTATAAGACAAATATTGACTGCTTTTACTCGTGCTAAGGTTTAAACTACAACGCCCTCGGTGATCCCCGACGCGACTTGGCTCGGGAAAATAGAATGCACTGGGGATCACATCGGGCGTCGTAGTTTTAACCATAGCACTCGAGGCTGTTAATATATTTGTGTACTACGTACATTTATTACTAGTACTATGTGACTAGTGCAGTTTGGTGCAATGATGATGCACTGATAGCGTAAGTGGTGGAATGTTTTGTCTGGTGATAGTCCTATTTTGAGCTAAAGTGAGGTCATTAGTGCGGAGTGCAATTGCATGCTAAATTATTCCATGGTAATTAAAATACATCACTATTAAAATGTGTATATTCGGTTTGCTGTAACACCATGTGTATATCTACTTTGCTGTGTAGATTTTGGTCTTTAGAGAACTTGTCTTGCTATTTGTTCTACTACCGACTGCGAGTAGATTATCAAAATGTGGAATATAAAAATATGTTAATGTACCATGAATTGGGTCCAAGGGCGTCCCTAAGTGCTCATTACTTGTTTTGACAGGTATGCAGAAGATTTGGATTTATAATTTAAGGCCAAATTAAAAATTCCACATTTTTTTTAAGGATCAAGTTTTACAATCTCTGATGGAAAAAATCAATTCTAAAGTACATTTAACATCAGATTTTTTACTTTAGCACGCCGCAAAAAAACAAACCGAAAAAAGGCTGGCAACCATCTTGAAAAATAGCTCGGCTGGTTGTCTTGAAAAATGTGTCGCGCGGCCATTAAAAAAAAACAAAAAAAACACCCCGTTTCCTTCCTTAAAAAAAAAAAGCATGACGCTAAATATGTTTTTATTTTGCCTAATTGTGTATTTTAATTTTTTTGATTTTCCCATTTTTTAATGTTTTTGTGCATGGTAAAGCAATGATAACAGAATAAGGCTGATATTAACGTCCAGTTTTAAAAAGGTTTTCTAATAGAAGAAATCACAAGTCAAATTTTAAGCTTTTATTAATTATTTATTTTTACATCATTTTATATTAATCAATACATTGAGATGTACTTTGATTTTCAAAAATTTTCCCACTAACTTATAGAATTTGATCTTTGTACAAAGTTAATTTTGATCCATGATAATTTCAAAATGTGTTGTATTTGTTCCACTACAACAGTGTAATTTTTCTTGCTGTCTGACCATTCAATACCATTCAAGTGGTTTTGAATGATAGATAAACTATGCCAGCCTGCAATATGATACCATGAGGGATTGCATATACACAGTACACAGTTAGTTCTGTGCACAGTTGTGCCAACGTACACAACCTTGGCAGTCAATGATTTCAAATGGTTGGTCAACTCACCGGAAAATGTTGCCAAGAGTCACTGACAGTAGGAGGGTAATAATAACTGCAAATTATTTAAAAAAAAAATATAATGTGATACATTTTTATTACAGGGGGGGGGGGATAAATAATTTGTGATATGTAACCATGGAGTTCCTACCTCCATGATGTAGCCATCTGCATCTATAGTCAAACGGTTTGTACTGCATTTTTTAACCTGAGCTCTTAACCAAATAACTTGTTTCCTGGCTGCAGCTGCAGTGCAGGTTTTAAGGCTATGTTGTAAAGATAAACAACGACTTTATAAGTCTTGCCTAAAAGCCTCTGTGGACTCGACCATCTGCAAAAGCATCCATTTGTAGTGAATAGAAAATGTCTTGCTACATGTGTAGCTGAGTGTATGTGCATGTACATGTAAATTTGCACTGTAAAAAAACAAATAAGGCAAATAAAAATAAAAACATGTTTAGCATCCTGCCTTTTTGGAAAAAGGGAGAAGGAGGTCCTTTTTTTTTTTTTCTTCTTTAAAAAAAAAACGCTAAACATGTTTTAAAAATTATTTGGCCTAACGTGTGATCAGTGAGATTCTCCCGTAGTAGGCCCTGATGCGTTGTTCCTGTCATGCAACTGCTTGTTTATTGCCCTCTCACCTGCAATCACTGGCTTCAAATCAAATTATAACTATGACCTTGGAGCCTTTCTACGGCATGATTGTTAAACACGATTGTTAAACACGGATGCATTAGTTCCACATGCAGAGGTTGTCAGGTGGGGGGTTTTATGAGTGCCTCTAGATAATTTAATTGATAAGGAGCAGAAGGGAGTGGTGTTCTGAAAAGGATGCAGTGAGGAAAACTCTTTAGGCAGCTGAGGCTTAAAGGGGCACTGTCGTTGTCGCGATCACAGAGAATCGGTGGCCGGACATTGAATTTCCAAACTCTCACCCAGTTACTGCACAACGCGCGCATGTTTTTAATGATAACTAGTGCCTTTCAAAGCTTTTGTAGATCGATTGCAATACGCGTCATTGACCGCCATCTTTGATGTAAAACGACGGAGAAATGCACGCGTGTACGCGCTACGCACGACTTTCAGCCAATGATAGCTCTTCACGCGTGCACAATTCATCAAAGATGGTGGTCAATGACACGTATTGCAATCCATCTATTTGTGATGTGACAGGGGCAACACGCATGCGTGTCCTGGGTGAGAGCATTTTATGTACAGTTGGTAGAATTCTACATGTACCTCCATGGTGAGAGTTCATGTTTCCATGCCCAGCCACAAGCAGACTATGATCATTATGACGACAGTGCCCCTTTAAAGGTCAAGTGCCACAAATTGCCGGTTGTTGCTATGGGTGTTGCTATGGGCTACGAATGAGGGGGAATAATGTTCTAAAGGAATGCAGTTTCCATGCCCAGCCACAAGCAGACTATGATCATCATGACGACAGTGCCCCTTTAAAGGTCAAGTGCCACAAATTGCCGGTTGTTGCTACGGGTGTTGCTATGGGCTATGAATGAGGGGGAATAATGTTCTACAAGAATGCAGTGAGGGGTGCACCCAACTAAATAAACTCCCATAGCATACAGTGCAAAACGCTAAATATTAAAAAATACAAAGAAAAATACTTAAAAGTCTCACAGCTTTTTACAGGAAAGGGAAAATTATTAATTGACATTAACAATTAATCTCTGCTCAATTTGATTCGTTGAGTTATTCTCCCTCAAAATAAAAACACCCCTACACAGGTGTAATTTTCAAAAAGTCCGAGCATCAATCTTGAAAAATGTCCCTACACCTCTCAGCAAATAGGACCATTTATTTCAAGGTTGATGTCATCCAAAATACCTCAAGTTGGAAATCAACAACCCACAGGTCAGCAGCAGAGTGTGGGTTCGAATTCTGGTCATGACACTTGTGCCCTTGAGCAAGGCACTTAACCATAATTGCTTCCTAAAAAGTTTGGAAGGTAGTGCATTCTGCTCTACCAGCCAGGCTCCTAGTGGATGATACCCATGCCTACATCCTTACGGACTGTGAAGGGGGTATAACCCTCTTTCAGCCCCAGGAGTAGGTGGCAACGTGCCCCTGGGGATAGTTGATTTGGGTAGACAGCCCAAATTAGTTTAGTGAAGCCCTCACTTTGAAGTGGCCGTCAGGCCTTGTGAGTTAGGCGATATTTCATTATAACAAAACTGTTTTTGCATTAATTGCAGGCACAATTTGAGGAATTTAAATCAGGATGTGGAAACATGCTCTTGGTTGTGGATTTTCATGCTGCATGGTGTGGACCTTGCAGGGCCATAAAACCAGCATTTGAGGTATGTATTGAATTGGAAAAATACTTAATATAACTGGAAATGAGATCAGGTCAGGAGCAGATTTCGCAAAGAGCTAAGATCGATCTTAACTGTGTATTTATCTTAATTGCTAAGATATTAACATACATCTTAAAGCACATTTACAACATTGGTAATTTTCAAAGGCTAGTGTCCGCATTTTATGTGACCCAACATATATTATACATAAAATAACAAACAGTGAAAAACCCCATTATATGTTTTTACTGTTTTCAAACATCGGGTTTTGGACACGCGCGATAAAGACTAATTGTTTTACTCATTTCCTAAAAACTATAGCATTTTCAGCAAAACTATCTCAAGGGAAGTTTTCCACCATGACCATCTTTATCACTGCTAAAATAAAGGATTCAAACTGCCTCTAGCTGCCGGGCAATCTCGGTGGTCTAGTTGGTGTAAGACATCTGCTCTAGAATGGCAAAGGTCGTGGGTTCGAATCCCACCAGAGTAATATGCCTTTTTCTTTTTTTCACAGAACTCTGGGAATGACTGAGTATACAGTGCTTTACACACCGATGAAAGGGCAAAACCAAATAATATTATTTATCCCCGGTGCAAATTTAACATCTTTTAAATTGTTGCTGTACCCGCTGTTAAAATAACAAACCAAATAATATACTATCGAAGATGTATTACTGTTTCCTTCTGTTTTTAAACACCCCCCCCCCTCCAGAAATTTGCAAAGGACATGCTTGATGTTTGCTTTATCAAGGTCGATGTTGACGAGGTAGAGGTAAGTAGCCTCCGGTCTTTGGCTGACATTTTCATTCAACAGAAAAAAAAACCAGTAGGCCTACTTTCTTTACAAAGGGCACTCACACGCAATGGGCAACCCACACAATAACTCTGAGCCCTCCAACCACAGTTCCTCCTTTCAGAAGAACCAATCAGAGCAGTGTGATTGACTCTACACTGAAACCTCTGAATCCTTATAAATAGACCAACATGTCTCACACTCTTCAGTCTCCTGATGATGACTAGAGCAAGCTAGTCGAAACGTTGAGACCAAAAAGAACTCACTCCGCAGCAGTGCAGTTAACTACGAGAAGTCCCCTCGATCCACTAAAAGCGAAAGTAGTAGTCCCGGCCGATTTCCTACCTTCCGCCCAGGTAGTAGCTAATAAGCAGGACAGTTCTTTTCAGAACTGAGAAGTCTCCCAAATTCTGAAAATCTACTCCGCGGTAGTAGAACAAAAAGCAAGACAAGTTCTGTAAAGAACAAAATCTACACAGCAAAGTAGATATACACATATGGTGTTACCTCAAACCGAATATACAATGATACAACCTCACCATGCAATGCCTCAAAAACCTGTATTCTTTAGAATAGTTGAACATTATTATTTTCAAAATTAATAGAATTGTTTGATTTTGCTATATGTTTGGTTGTAGAATTTCACTTTTGTTTTAAATTTATGACTTTTGTCTCATATCCCACCTTTTTTTTAGAAACAATATTAACGGATATTAACTAGACAAGGTGCCAGCTTATTTTCCTTTCCAAACTTTGTTTATCTTGGCTGTTCCCTGTAAACAGTTACTTGCTGAAGGATCAAGTTGTATCCGTCCATGTTTTATAATGAACTACTCGACGGAAAGGAAGTTTCATTTTGTTTTATTTGATTGTCGTTTGCCTTTCAGGATGTCGCTGCAAGTTGCAAAGTGAGTTGCATGCCAACGTTCCACTTCTACAAAAATGGATCGGTAAGTTTTTGTGTCCTATACTTTGGTGGTATTCTGCTCAGTAATGAGGCAAAAGTTCCTGCCCCCCTGTTAACACGTTGACTGCCGCCTACGAGTATATTCGTAGTAACAGGTGTAACGGATTCTGTCACTACGAGTATACTCGTAGAGAATGAAAGGCTTTTGTATAGTGAATTGAATACACTGGCATCACTGAGAACGCAACGTTTACGCTTGTGGCAGTGGTGAGCACACATCGTTCAATTTTGTCTGCTACAACATGTTGACAAAAAAAAAGTACCTATTTGGTATGCACGCATGCGCACCACACTGGGATGCTTGGCAAATGGGAACGCCCCTTCAAATTTATGACCGGCAGTCAACGTGTTAAAGGAACATTACAGAATTGGTAAGAAAAAAACTTGTAAAATATACTTTTTGGTCACAGATTTACATAAAACTTACACGGTCTAATGATGATGATAGTAGAAAACATCCCTTGAAATATTTCCGTCTGAAATGCCATATTTGATGAGAAATGAATAAACTCATTTTCCGATTGGAGTTTATCGCTCAGTGAGCGTTTTATTCACTTGTTGAGTCTATATGATTTCATGCAAATGCGTAATCGTTTTTTCACTATTTTCTCGTGACCCAGATGGCCGATCGATCTCAAACTTCTACAGGTTTGTCAGTTTATGTATGTGGTGGATTACATAAAGTGCTTACACTGCCAGCAACTGTTTTGTTAGCAAAAGCCAATTCTGTAATGTTCCTTTAAAGGCTGGATGTACTTTTGGTAATTTTACTCTACAAGTGAAAGAGGAAGGGAAATGACCAATTCAATTTTGTGAGGTACTTTTTTCCGATAGATAAGAGTCCAAAACAGCTGATGTAATCATTCTGAGAAAAAATGGGTCTCAACATTTTTGTATGGGAATGTTTTGGTTCCTGACCGACTTTCGATAATATTCAGTCAAAACGGCCGTGATTTGGACCTGTTGACTGACAAAAAATTCCTCCTCAGAATGTAAGGATTCACTAGTTGTTGAAATCCAACGACGTCATGGTTTAAATTTCGCTCTGAAAAAGTCTTTTATGAACCAAAACATCCCCGTAGAAAAATGTAGAGATCCATTTTTTTTTTCAGAATGATTTCATAAGATGTTTTGGATGTTGACAAATTGTTGCACTGGAAGGGTATCCAATGCAATGGTAATTTATGACATTTTAGCGCGAGGTTAGAGACTTGTAAATGTTTTCCCCACTCACGTGAGGACTCTATGTATTGGAAAATGAGTACATCACCCAATTGAATTGGTCATTTCCCTTCCTCTTTAAAGAAACATTACAGAATTGGTTTTTGCTAACAAAACAGTTGCTGGCAGTGTAAGCACTTTATGTAATCCACCATATACATAAATTGACAAACCTGTAGAAGTTTGAGATCGATCGGCCATCTGGGTCACGAGAAAATAGTGAAAAACCGATTACACATTTGCATGAAATCATATAGATTCAACAAATGAATAAAACGCTCACTGAGCGATAAACTCCAATCGGAAAATTAGTTTATTCATTTCTCATCAAATATGGCATTTTAGACAGAAATATTTCAAGGGATGTTTTCTACTATCATCATCATTAGACCGTGTAAGTTTTATGTAAATCTGTGATCAAAAGGTATATTTTGCAAGTTTTTTTCTGACAAATTCTGTAATGTTCCTTTAATGACCATAAAAACTTCCTTGGTAATGTCATGGAGGAAATTTAGAGTCAAGATTCCAAGAAAATTCGCCATAAAGGAAATACCAATCGACAAATGATAATTTTGTTTTATTTTTTGAGCTTTTTCCTTCTGCACGTTATACAAAATTGATTTTTAATCAATATCTCCTTTCTTAAATTTTTTTTCTCACTAGCTGGTGAAGGAATTCTCCGGAGCAAATGAAGTCGCACTCAAACAGGGTCTGGCGGACTTCAAGTAATTGGAGTCGCCTATCAACTTCTGTCTTTTTGTGAGAGCACAGAGATCTTGAACAAACGTGTAGAGATGTAATAATTAGACTGGTTCTGTAATGAGTGTACCGATGTAGTAATTAAACCAACCAGAGAAAGAGTCTTGACACTAGGTAATGAATGGGGCATTCGTTTCCAAGAAAACTCAAGAGAGGGAAAAAAACAAAACTTTCCAAAGCTCGGCAGGCTTGTGTGAAATTTGTTCTGGAAGACCTTAACATTAGCCTGGGAAAGAGGTTGTAATGCAAGGGTATATGCAGTTTCCCTGAAACAGCATCATGTTAAAGGGACTGTGTCGTCATGATCATTGCAGGCCTGTGTCGTCACGATCATTGCAGGCCTGTGGCTGTACATGCACATGGACTTATGAACTCTCACACAGTTACTGCGTGCACGCTTTTCCTAAGTATCATATCTCTGGAGAGAGCGCGTGCTGTAACTGGGTGAGCAGAATTCATAATTCCACGTACAGCCACAGGCCTGCTTTGATCATGGCTACATAGTCCCTTTAAGCAATTATGTAGCATTGTATTTCCTTGATACAGAATCAGCCTTAAGAGTCTGTGGTAGCAGAAAGCCTTTTTAATACCCACAAAGTGTTCCAGTCTTCGCGATGAGTTGGTTGTTGCTTTTTTAATGTCACAAAAACCAAGTGACAACTTTTCTATTCTGTACACTGAATACTGAAGTTTGGACTGATGAAGTTGTTTAACTTTTTTCAGTAAAAAAAAATTAAAAATAAATAAATATATTATAAATAAATCAAAGCTGTATAACTAGAGATAAATCTAGATCTTTTAGAGCCAAGGTCGGAGGAGGACCACCTTGGTGATCAGGACTTGACAGGAACGAGACCCAAACGTCCTGAGAGCTTTGTGCCTTTGCCTCCTCAAGGAAGCAGCAAGACTTCTTCCCATCCTGTCTGTGTATCTCAAATTCTAAACTATTATGACAAGACTGGTATACTTTGTGTGGTCTCTATACTTTCAATGTTGTTTATATGCACAGGGGACCATGTGAGGTCGGTCATTTCCCTGACTCTCCTCATGCACTTTACACAAGAGATGTTCTTGACTATTTTTAGTACATGTACGTATATGTTTTATTTTGTAGAAAATGAGAGGTTAAAAAGTATCTATGAAAATTTGAAAGCTATGGTGGCTCACTCAGGCCACCACATAGTTCTATATTGATATATGGCCTGTCCCTTCTGGGCCACCTTACAAAACGACAGAAGGAGAAGTTCACAAGGGTCTATCTTACTTGGCATTATACGGTTAAAAGTTGTATCAGGAGTGACAAACATACGTATCCGATAAACGTTGCTTCACGGCAAAAGCACAATCAAATATGCAAGGAATTTTGGATTTTTTAGAAAATCTGGTGTTTTTTTTTTTTTTTAAATTTTTTTATGAGATATCGCCTAACTCACAAGGCCGAATGGCCACTCAAGGTGAGGGCTACACACTTAACTGATTTGGGCTGTTGACCCAAATCAACTGACACCAGGGGCACGTTGCCACCTACTCCTGGGGCTGAAACAGGGTTACCCCCCTTCACAGTCCGTAAGGATGTAGGCATGGGTATCATCCACTGGGAGCCTGGCTGGTAGAGCAGAATGCACACTACCTTCCCAACTTTTTACGAAGCAATTATGGTTAAGTGACCTTGCTCAAGGGGCACAAGTGTCTTGACCTTGATGTTAAAAACAACGTTCACAGGGTTTCTAATCGGACTATTTAGACAAATGCTTCCCGATCGACTAGAATAAAATTGCTGCAAAATACAGATGCGTTCTACTTAAACAAGCTGCAATTATCGAAGCCATGAGCAAAAAAGCACTGCTGCAAATATGGCACGCTTCAAAACTAGAGCATAATGAAACATTAAAAAGTGCTATTTTTTTGTAATGTTTTTAGTATTTGACACATGTTTTGACATTTGAGATCATAGCACATCCAAGCTACTGAAATTACATAATGTCTGTGTGTACATGAATATTGTTTAATTTTATTTCAATGCAACAACATCTATTGTTTTTACCTCTGTCTTGAATGCTGTATTTTCGTTGGCGCAGAACGATCACATGAGCGGGCAACAAATATCCATGTACCACTCTCCTCTCACGCGCGCGTCGTACAACTTTCTGTGCGGAAAAGGATCGAGGTTATCATCGTTTCGATTAAATTGGAGTCCTTCAGATGAGGAAAATATTCTAAGAATTCAAGACAGAGGTATAACAAAACAATTGTTGTCTGCTGTGAAATGGTCCGTGGGTTTGGTACCCCTCGGGGGCAAATGGCACCCTCGGCTTTCGCCTCGGGTGCCATTTGCCCCCTTGGGTGTACAAAACACCATGGACCATGTCATCGCGGCCAACAATTGTATATTGATTCTTAATATCCAATGTTGGCAACTCTACATTACTTTTCCACAGATAAACTACAATGTGTAATCGTGACTGTGGAAGAGGGTCCCTTCAAATCAGAGCTTTCAGTTTATGGGAACGTAATTGTATTCTTGTGCCTAAACATTTTGAGAAAAATTGTAGGGAATCTAAGTGTTTAAATGTCTGATCTAACTTTGTAGAATAGCATATTTTCAATAAGAAGTTAAGTTTGGACTTCTGCAACTTTTTAGACTCACTCTCTTTTCCGTTTTAACTTTGAGCGAGAGAGAGCATATTATTTACTTTCTGTGTTTATTTCTCTCTGTTGTTGTAGGCAGCATGGCTCTGGCCATGCTCCGAATGCTATTTATTTGGGAGGGGGTTATGTCCCGGAGCTCTCTGTGAGAATTGCTTGTGTTTAAAGGCCCTGTACACTATTGGTAAGATCAAAAAACACAATGTTCACAGATTCACACATAACTTACAGATTTAAAGTAAGTAATGGTAGAAAGGGTTCCTTAAAATATTTCTGCCTAAATTGCTAACGTTTCTGAGAAACGAGTAAAACAATAGTAATTATCGCGCGCGATAATTTGAAAAAACAGAAAACACATAAGATCTCTTTTCATTATTTTCTCGTGACCTCGATGACCAATTGAGCTCGAACTTTCACAGGTTTGTTTGTTCATGCATAAAGAATCACACAAAATGTGGATGCTGATTTTGAGCCGTTACCAAAAGTGTACAGTACCTTTAAATCATTTTTTAAAAATCAGATATATATTGTAGTTTTGAGGGCTTGTTCAGGGTACCAGCCTCATGTTGACCCTTTGCCCTTCACCCTTCACATTAGTGACTGGGTCGTGATATTTCAATTTGTATTGTGTATTATTGATTAGAGGGTTACAATTCAATTCAACTCATAGATAATTCAAAAATAAATAAATGAAAATGGAGTACCGTTATCCTTTTGAGTAAGAAACTAAAACGTTAGATTTTGTGACAAAAAAAAATCTTCCTAATTGGGTAAAGTTGTAGTACTACTAAATGTACAATAACATTGTATTAAAAATATATTTGCACTGTTCAACGTACTTACATGCTGTGTGTGTCCTTTACCGGTACCCCTATTATTGATTGTTACAACTGAAAGTTTAGGCTGGCCCTTGAGATTTTTAGCATGAGGCAGGAAAAACCCGACTGAGCGGTTGACAGGTGTCCTGGTGCTACCTGGTGAATGAACAATACTTTCTCGACATTGCTTGTATTGCAACTGTTTTCCATCAAATCATAATGGTTTTTGTTTAAAGGCAAGGTGTACTTTTGGTAATTGCTCTACAAGTTAGTGACCTTAAAAACATACTCGGTTAAGAGCATTGGAGAGCTGTTAATATTGTAAAACATTGCTAGAAACGACACCCATTAATTGAAGTAATTTAGTTATAGAGAAAGAGGCAATTTTTCAACCAAACATTTGAATCTGAGAAAGGCTTCAGGCATGAAGCCTTTCTGGCATCTGAAAGCAGACAAGTCTATCTTCTTTCGTTCATTATTTTCTTGCAACTTTGATGATCAATTGAGCCCAAAATATCACAGGTTTGTTTAATGCATAATTTGGGATTCCTCAAGTGAGGATACTGGTATCTGACAATTCTCAAAAGTGGGAATGAAGAACTCTTTCTATTACACAAATTTTCAATACTTATTTAATGGAATAAAGTAAATGCAGCACGATTCAAATAATCCACATCTGCTTGCCCTAATTAATGAATAAAATCAAACACTTATTTTGTAATAATTAACAGTGCAAAACTGAATAAGACATATATGAACGAATGAGGGCGCTGTGACTGTTTAGCGGTGAACATGTTTTGCTCGGTTCCCATAGTCAGTCGTACCCAAAAATAGATTACAATGCAATATTTATGGGGGCAAGAAAATGAATACATTGCATGTATTTGCTGTCCCTGCCGTCCAATAGAGCGTAACAAAATACTGTTTAAAATTCCGACGATCGACGACTACATGCTTTATGCAGTATGCACTTCATGCTGAACCGTGTCTGGCAACGAAACCAGGGTTAAGCTAGAAGTGACGATCACCCTAAATGCGGTACTTTTGGTGAGTGTTTTTTTTCTTTTGAAAACTTAGTTGTGCTATTTACATGTGAATCAATCAATGTCACGCGATCTTGATCACGCTTCTGAGTGCTGTCTGCACGCCCCTGCAACTCCACCCCCCTGGCCCTGATCCCTGGTGGTGAGCCAGGCACGGCACGGGGGTGTGCATGGTGTGTGTGTGTGTGTGTGTGTCGTGTAACGGTATTGGTCACTATGGCATTCGGACCTCTGCTGGTCAAAGGCTAACGGTACAGGCGAATCATACCTGCATTTATCGTCAGATCACTGACTTATTTATTTATACGACTCTAATCTAGTAGTGTACGCAAGGTATAACGGGCTAGATTAGAAGTGATTTTTATCTACCAGTATTCGGAATTGACATAATCACTTGGGGTTTTGGATCGTGACTGAAACGTTGCCGAAGAGCCAGCCAGACAGAGTTCGAAATTCGGATTGAGTCTCACTCTGAGAACGAATCGAGTACAGGTATGTTTGTACGTGAAGTTTTTGGAAGGGACTGGGGGCCCGGGGGTATTGGGGGGGGGGGGGGGATTTGCAAATGCTCATAATAACGTAACTTCGATAAATAAATTAGGAATAGGAAGAAAAACTTGTTGAGGGATGATTTTGTGTTAAATAATGACTTGGTAGTTCTTAGTCTTAGTTACATTTGTAATTTTTATTTCCAGAAAAAAACTGTCACTGTCCGTGTCACACTATGGAGGTAGGAATAGGGTGTCACTGTGTCAGGTGTCAGTGTTTTTTAAGTTTGTTCATAGTAATGACAAAATTAATTATAGGAGTCAGTAATCCATGTGCAATTTATTTCAGAATCAAAGAGAAGTAAGAATCAGATTTCTCCAAAGATAAATCCAAGGAGACAATGCCAAGTCCTAACACCATGAGTAACAGCGCAGCCGGGCGTTGGCCCGACGATGTAGGTATCATCGCCACGGAAATCTACTTCCCCTCCCAGTACGTCGATCAGGAGCAACTGGAGACCTTCGACGGCATCCCCGCAGGAAAGTACACCATCGGGCTCGGCCAGAGCAAGATGGGTTTCTGTACGGACTGCGAGGACGTCAACTCCCTGTGTCTGACCGCTGTCCAGAATCTTATGGACCGGAACCAGATCACGTACGAGTCCATCGGCCGTTTGGAGGTCGGCACGGAGACCATCATAGACAAGTCCAAGAGCGTGAAAACTGTTTTGATGCAGCTATTCAGGGACTCCGGTAATACGAGCGTGGAAGGGATTGACACAACGAATGCTTGTTATGGTGGCACGGCGGCGTTATTTAACGCTGCGGCTTGGGTGGAGTCCAGCGCATGGGATGGTATGTACTTCACCCTTTTTATTTTTGCCCCAAAAGTAGTGATTAAAAACTCTACGTTACTCCTAAGGCACACTTGCCCTCAGACACCAACAATTCTCCACTATCCTCTATTTCTAAATTCTATGGCCACTCAACACCAAAATATTTGGAATTCAGATAATATCACAGTATTAAGATTGGTTTGCCTGGTCCAGTGATCAAGCAATTGTTATTTGGGCCTACAGTCTTCAATCCTCTTCAATTACACAAACCTGTAAAGAGTGTTTTTTTTTTTTTAAAGGATTATGCATTTTAACTGGTTAGCTCTAAATCCATCAGAATCTCAGAACCAGACTGACCGAATATGCTGTTGGTTGATGGGGGCCGGGGCAACCTCGTCCCCAGGGTGTGTCGAGCAGTACGAGGTTGACCGCTCTCTCACCCTGGTATTGGATCATTTGCATATCCAAAATTTGTGGATACGTATGCAAATTAGAATAATCTGGCTGCTTTTTGAAATTCACATCTTCGTCATACATGTCATAGGCCCTTTTCAAATCCACAGCTTCGGCTCTTGTCTGAAACCCTGACCGCAAAGCACGCGTAAGTTAAAATAATTGAGGGAGCCTAGCTAGCCTGAGCTGATTTTGGAGCCGAAGCCGTGAATTCGAAAAGGGCCATAGTCTTGTGGTCCGGTACCAGATTTAATAGCCTATTTTTCCTTTATTCCTTTTCTTTGGACCTTTCCTGATTTTACTTTTTGTGGTTTAATGTTTTAGTTTTTCTTGTTGTAAAGCGCCTGGGAGCATTGTAAAATGGATTTGGCGCTATATAAATGTGTTTTATTATTATTATTATTATTTTTGTACATTGACTGTTTTGACAAAGGTTAACATTTGGTTTTGTCCAATCAGGGTCCAAGTAAGGAATTTCCCTCCCAGGGTTTACTATTGTAAACATGGTTGGAAATAAAGTAAACCATGGGGACGAGGTTGGGGCCGGGGTTGATAGTCTGGTTGACCTTCTGCTGAAACTTCAGTTACCAATTCTGTATGAAGAGTCTGTGAGTAGACTGCTAGCGTTATATTAAAAGCAAGCACCGGGTTCGAAAGGCAGAACTCAATAAGTCCATCAAAGTCAAGCAAACAAAATAGGGGGAAATATTCTAAAGGAATTTGCAGTTGTTGGGGTTCAGCAACATCATTAGCAACAAACAATATATTTTTGAATAGAACTTGGAAAGCTTACTTGGAGTAAAGTAGGTACAGTACGTCTATAAACAAATTTGCCATAATTGAGAAACTGTCCCAACTTAAGATAACTCAAGTTGGCCCCTCAAGTTGGGACCTTTTCTACTAGGATGTCCCAACTAATGTTATTTGGGATGATTATCAAGTCCGGCCAAATGCGCATTTGAAAGATTCCAGTCATACATGTATTTGCATGAAATGCGGAACTGAAACTTTGTTTTCATTGATGTCCATGAATCACAAATTTTCCACTGTCAATGTCAAACTCAAAAGAATATTATTTGTAATACTATTGTAGTTGGAGGAAACTTGCTTCCTGCCATGCAGTATTGCCTTGATGTAAACACATGTGTTACCTTGACATTCGTGTACACAGTGTCGTCAGTGACAAAGGAAAAAGTGCAATATTGGTATATTTGACCGATTTTATCTCTGGAACAATTGCCGTCTGGAATTTCACTGCACAATAAAATTGAATCAAAGATACATCTTGGAACTGAAATGTGCTCTGTGGAAATAGTTTTCTTTTTCTTTGACAAACTCTTTTTCCTTGTTAGCTTAATCTTTAGTTTACTGGTGTGTTGGGGACTCATTTAAAACGTGCACTGATGTATAAAAAGTGCACCAGCAACACTAAGCAAATAAAAGATGGATACCAGTCACGGATGGTATGTGACTTGGTATTTTGGCTGGTAACCTTGCTCTAGTAAGCATAATTTTGTTGTGCTTAGCTTTACTTTTTTTGCATTAACCCCAACACTAACAGTCCCAATTGCCAAAGTGAAGGATTTCAAAGGATTGGGGCTTGTACATTGTAGGCCCATTTATCATTGCTTATCACAGGGCCAGGCATTCCAATCTTATCGAAGTTCAAACAATTTTGTGTGGAGTGACACAAGGTTTTAGCAAGGATTTTGTAAAAGGGTGTCCATATTTTCTGGAAATTTGAAAACTGGGTGTCCAAATTGTTCACTTACAATACATTTACATGTAAACGACAGATAAAACAGGGTGTCCAAAAGACACCCAGACACCCCTCTGGCTAACTCTATGGAGTGACACAGCAGAAGAGGAAAGGGGAGGTTTGGGTCGCACTCTACCCAAACTGTCTAGTCTATAAGGCCATATCCGAATTGGCGGCTACGGCTATGGCTGTTGCTAAGGGTGTTGCTAAGGACGTATTATACTTCAACACATGATGAATCTAGCCATAGCCGTAGCTGTAGCCGCTAATTCGGACACGGCCTTAGTCATTTCACTACTCCAGGTTTTTTCCCTGGTCCATGTTTTCAGGTTTCAATTCAGGGTTGTCATTCGTGTGGCACTTGTAATCTGAAGGTAAACAAAATCAGAGGTTTGCATGCAGGGATTGGAACTTCCAAAGCAATTAACTAGCCAGTGTTCACTTTGACAGAATTGTACTTAGGGGGTTTTAGCTGGTCCCAATGATCAGCAGAGTGAGCAGACCACTGTTAACAGCGCTGCTATTTAACACCCTGTCAATGATCAAATTATAAGGTTTAGGTGCTCCTTATTCTGATTAATAGACTATGCAAGTCTCGCGCGCTGCGAAAACGAGAAAACAAGTCGAACGAAGACTATATTTTTGTATGAAGTCAAGTCTTTATACAACATTCTTGAAAAAAAAAAACATCTTAGCAGCTTTTTATCAATTTACAATTTCAATTTGTATCACAAATAATTTGCAATTTGTATCACAAATAATTTGTTAAAATTAACATTGAAACAAAATTAAAACTTGGGACGAGAAGGCTTATTATGGGTTTAATGTCAGGTTTAATGATAATATGAATGTCACAAGTTTACTAGTAATCGGAAACGGAGGTAAAGTCTCCATCTCTGGTCTTATTCCTTGATTTGTCAGACATCTAGATGTATTTTACTTTCATATTTATTATCGCTAAATTTCACTTTCTTAACAATATGACATCATTTTTCAAAAAGCCATAAACTATATTAAAGGAACATTACAGAATTGGTAAGAAAAAAACTTGTAAAAATACTTTTGATCACAGGTTTACATAAAACTTACACAGTCTAATGATGATGATAGTAGAAAATATCCCTTGAAATATTTCTGTCTGAAATGCCATATTTGATGAAAAATGAATAAACTAATTTTCCGATTTGAGTTTATCGCTCAGTGAGCGTTTTATTCATTTGTTGAATCTATATGATTTCATGCAAATGTGTAATCAGTTTTTCACTATTCTCTCGTGACCTAGATGGCCGATTGATCTCAAACTTCCACAGGTTTGTCAGTTTATGTATATGGTGGATTACATAAAGTGCTTACACTGCCAGCAACTGTTTTGTTAGCAAAAACCAATTCTGTAATGTTCCTTTAACAATATGACATCATTTTTCGAAAAGCCATAAACTATATTAAACTTAAGTATTTGAATAAACAGAATCGTGGCCCGTAAAACTCAACATGGTTTGGGACCAACTTGGTTCCGGAAGTGTGAATATGCGCAAGACTTGCACAGTCTGTAGGGAGGTTAAATACCAACAGGTTAAAAGAGTTTTCAAGAATTTGTACGTACTTATGAATAAATTTGGCCTCTTGTACACATGGTAAGGAAATATTAAATTTGCTGGTGCTTACTGCCGCAGGACGTTATGCTCTGGTGGTCGCAGGAGATATAGCAGTTTACGCGACCGGAAACGCCCGCCCGACCGGAGGTGCTGGTGCCGTCGCAATGCTCGTCGGGCCTAACGCCCCACTGGTTCTAGAGAGAGGTAAACACAGATGATTACGTTCGTTTTTTTTGGTTTTGTTTTTGAACTGGCTGGACGGAATCAGTGACAATGTGATGGTACACTTTCTCAACGCACGCCATTATAAATCCAGAAACCATTTATTGTTATTGCATACCCGCACAAATCATCAGTTTTATGGCACAATATGGCGTCGAAAAGATAAAAATAGGGTCACTTTTAATGCATAGGTTTTATTTCTTGATGAGTAGTACCACATGAAAGTCAAATATTACTGAAAAGGAACATTTCAAACTTTCATTGTGTTGTTGGAGATCGACCCTGTTGTAATTCGAGGGATTTATTTCAATGTTACTCCAACTTCCCCCCTTTTCTCTCTTCCCATTTGAGAGTTGCCCCCACTGCGCCTGGTTATTGCCTCGATGCCCTAGAAATAAAGACATTGATCTACAATCTAGGCAATGGCAGTAGGGGCAAAACCCGGATGATGTACATGTATTGCAATACTTGGGACTAGAGCTTCTGCTTGCTATTTATCTTTATCGGATAGATTGCAATCTATAGGCGTATTGTAAATCTGATTCATGGTGTGGTGTTGGACACATCATTACTGCCTCTTTACTGCTGTAGGTCTGCAGGCCTGGAGTTACACGGAGGCTATGGAGGCCATGGCCTCTGTAGCCCCTGGTCTTAGCCTTGGTGCCCCTTCAATTGTTTCCCATAGACTTTAAGATTTTCCAGTGGAAGTGCCCCTTGCAAAATGAAAACGGCCTTGCCCTTTCAAAGATGAAACTCAAGGCCTGGGTCTGTATCCAAGCTTTTGTCTGTTCTGGAGATATTTCCATGGTAAATTCGTCTCTAGCTTTAAATCCACTTTGGTTCCCACACCAGGCATCTCTGCTTGTTCTCATCCATACACTCTATGCTGCGATGTAGATCAAAGAGCCACTCAGGAGTTTCGTCCTTGAAGGGGCAAGGCCGTTTCCATTCTTGTGAAGGGCACTTCCATTCTAAAATCTGGAAGTCTATAGAAACAATTTGAAGGGTGACCAAATGCCAAGACCAAAACCAATGGGCAACGGGCAGGAACCCTAAGGCATGTAGGTCTAGGTTTCTGCAAACTCTTGAAGTGTTCTCATCCATCAAAATGTGTTCACAATAAAGGTGCTTTTTACCGTAGCTAAAATTTCTGTCTCATCACGGATAAATTTCTAATAGTTGGTGTCATATTACTCCCCCCCCTTTTTGATCCAGGTTTAAGACACACCCACATGGAACACGTCTACGATTTCTACAAGCCCGATATGGCGTCGGAGTACCCCCGCGTGGACGGCAAACTGTCTATTCAGTGCTACCTAGGGGCACTAGACAAGTGCTACCAGGGGTACTGTACAAAGGCCGAGGCTCAGATGCAGAAAGGTATTACTGGTTCTTTTAATTGTGAATCGTATTCAAGAAAAGTGCATGATTTGCAGTCACGAGGTTGCACTTTGCACTGTCTCAACTAACTTCACAAAAAATACTGACTTCACAAAAAGTCATAAAGACAAAACCATGACAATGCTCCAGAATGCACGTTAGGGGTTTTTAAGAACATGATAAACACCAAGTAGAAAACATTCCGAAGGCCTTGTTTCAATTAAAATTTCCTAAACTTAGATCCAGAATGCCCCACAGTTTTGACAAATCCTGGGGAGAACCTTGATATGTGTTAACCTACATCAGCATCGCTATGGGATTTTCAGACGAACCCGCTCAGACTCTAATGTATTCCTTTATACTCTTGCTGCTATTAACCCTCTTGCTGTCTGACCATTCAATACCATTCACTGTGGTTTTGAATGATAGATAAACTATGCCAGCCTGCAATATCATACCATGAGGGAATGCATGTACACAGTACACAGTTAGTTCTGTGCACAGTTGTGCCGCCGTACACAACCTTGGCAGTCGAATGGTTTCAAATGGTTGGTCAACTCACTGGAACATGTTGCCAAGAGTCACTGAGAGTAGGAGGGTTAAAGGCAGGATATACTTTTGGAAACTGTCAAAGACCAGTATCCTCACTTGGGTGTATCCCAAAACATGCATATAATAACACACCTTTGAAAATTCGGGCTCAATTGGTCGTCGAAATTGCAAGAAAATAGTGAAAGAAAAAACACCCTTGTTGCATAGAATTGTGTGATCTCAAATGCCTGAGAAAAGCTTCATGCCTGAAGCCTTTCTCAGATTCAAATTTATGGGGTGAAAATTAACTCTTGTCTAAAACTACACTACTTCAAAGGGAGTCGTTTTCTCACAATGTTTTATACTATCAACAGCTCGTCAGTGCTCCTTACCAAGTACGTTTTTATGGTCGTTAACTTGTAAAGTAATTACTGAAAGTGTACTCTGCCTTTAAAACCCTCCTACTCTCAGTGACTCTTGGCAACATTTTCCAGTGAGTTGACCAACCATTTGAAACCATTCGACTGCCAAGGTTGTGTACGGCGGCACAACTGTGCACAGAACTAAACTGTGTACTGTGTACATGCATTCCCTCATGGTATCATATTGCAGGCTGGCATAGTTTATCTAATATTCAAAACCATAGTGAATGGTATTGAATGGTCAGACAGCTAGAGGGTTAATATGAAATAGGAAATATGGCAAAATATATATCACAGTATGGAAGGGACTTGTGTGTTCTTTCCAATCATATACAGTTTGTTTGGTGTGGTTATTTGCAAGGCAGTAGATAATGAATGTGTGTTGTAATGCAGAAATAGAAAACTCCGCTGTTACAGGCAGGAACCATTGTTAATAAGTGACCCTTCAGGCTTCAGATGGATACAGGTTAAAATGTAGAAATTATTTTGAGAAAGGGTCGAGGCTGATTGCGTTGTTGACTCATTGTGAGATAGCCGCGTGTTATCTCGGTGTTCAAATTAGACAATCAGTCCGTTGAATGGGTAAGCGGCCCCTGGACAAGCCAACTAAGATAAGGGGGTGATATTTTTGGCTGAGGGAGAACAATAGAATACTTTTGTTATCTCCATATTGATATGTTTGATGATTGATTGGGATGAAGCCATACATGTATTTTGAGACACTAAAACAAAGATTCCGATTGTTCAAGTGTTTTAGGGATTATAAATACATAGATTTCAGAGAGTGAAGAGAAAAAGTAAATACTTGATCATGCTTTAAAAAGAAGCAGGAGTACTAATACAGATATTGGACTCTGATTTAGATATTTATTTCCAATTTTAGTGCTAACAAGTGTTTAAGTACAAAGTACCAGTCTATCTTTAAGTCCAACGTGTGTGGTCACAGTGTCCAACCTTCTTTGATTTCGCCAACAGAGGGCGACAGCAGTCGCTACACCATGGATAGATTCGATGCCATGTGCTTTCACAGTCCCTTCTGCAAGCTTGTGCAGAAGTCCCTAGCACGGTTGATGCTGAACGACTTCATGAGAGACCCCAATCCCAACACTGATGATGGGGGACGCTATGCAGGACTTAGGGGTTATAAGTGAGTTGGACGAAGTTATTATTTTGAAGACAAAAGTTGTCTCTTCCTCCCCAAAAAGTATTGAATAACACACAGCTCTTACTTAAACGCACAGTTGCTAGATCAAGGCGTTTTATAACATTTCGTTGGCTCAGGACTATAGAGGACGTTAGTGCAGTTTGTATGGATTTCATAAAATCGTTTGCATATTTTGGAGCTCCTGGTAAATGGAGTTTATTGATCAAGAGTGGTCTCCAAAGGTAGTTTGGCAAAACGAAACAATCAGTTTCTCAGAAAAAAAGTTCCTGTGGATTTTATAATAAAAAAAAAACACCTTTTCACTTAACAACCTTTTGATCATTACAGTTTGAAATTACAATTAACAACCTTATAGCACTGAGCCAACACTTGATCCATGTTCAGCAGGCACACTTGAAGCATTCCTCAATCTTTCTCAACTCCCTGGGGAGCATACAACCCCAAGCTGCTTAAATTAGCGCTAAGGGGGATAATCCAACATGCTACTGTCTCAGCCCTCTCGGGTTCTCATTTACACACCGGGGTGAGGAGAAGCAACTAGGGTGAAATGCCTTGACACGAACGTCATGATTGGGTTTAAACCCACACACCAATGATTTAGCCACCAGGGCCAATGTCATAGAGCTGCTTAACAGCCGATTCTGTGCTTACTGTGCGAGTTTTCATTTAAAGCGCTGCTAACCGTAAGCAAACTAAAAGGCATGCTAACCTTCCAGTGCTTACTGTATGAAAATGAATGACGCAACAAAGCATACCATGGTGTACATGCAAGTTGGCCATATAGTTTTTTGCTAACCTGTGAAATACGCTTGTGCTTGAAAGCCAATTTTTCTGCTACTATTAGAACGGAAAATTTGCTCAGCGCTATGAAATTGGGGCCAGAACTTGAGTCCAATGCACTAGACCGCTCGGCCACAGAAGTAAAAGATCTAACTGAGAAGATCTTGCCCTCTGCTAAAAGGATTTCCAGGACAGGGGAATACTGGAAAATAAGTGTATCTAAGAACTTACCAATGAATATCAAACATTTACTCCAGTATTTCTCTTTGGCATCAGGTGTGCAGTGGTTCTTCTGTTAGAAGGGACAAAAATAAAGCTAGAAATGATTTAAGTAAATTCAAAGTTTTTTGTTGTTGGTTTTTTTTTTGCTTGAGACAATGTTTTCTTTCTCTTTTAACAATTTTGATGGTGGTATGATTTTATTAACTGGTATTTGTACTGAGGGCTTCCATTGAAAGCAGTGCTGTGCGCTGATCCAAGCTTACCCTCATTAAAGATGCAAAAATAAATAAAAAGTAATCCATTTGAACATTGTTCCGATTCCCAGAGACCTGAAGCTTGAGGAGACTTTCATGGATCGTGAAGTCGAGAAGGCCTTCATGAATTGCAGTAAAGGGATGTTTGCGGCCAAGACGAAACCCTCCACCCTCGTTGCTAACCAAGTCGGCAACATGTACACCCCGTCCCTTTATGGAGGCCTCATCTCCTTCCTAGCCAGGTAAAGGTCATTCGACTTTTTTGAGGTATGGTAAACCACCCTGGAATACACCGTTTGGTTTGGGTGTATAGACCAAGTTACATTTGTTCACAGAGTGGTGACCTCGTACATTATAATGCTATTCCTGACGGGCAAGATGCTACACAGGCTCAATGGGAAAATTTACATTTTGTGTCATCATTTTCACATAAATTCAAAATTTACAAAAGCAACAGCTGTACAGCTTTTGATATCAAAAGTTGAGGAAAATCAGACAGTACGATCTCCATAAAACATAAGATTTGTTGTATTCTTCCATTGAGCTGTGTACAAATGTGCCCGCCGGAAGTCCAGGCTCTGTGGCTCTTTTGTAAACATGTGATGTCACAGGTCACATCGTCTATACAGACAGATTTACCCAAACCAAAATAGTGCAATTATAATGTGTCCTCCATACCTCAAAATGGCTCATTGCCTTAGTGCCCCATGAAATGTCCCAGTAGATAGTTGTATTGTCCTCATTGAGGTGCCCCGTCACCATGGAGAATCTGCCTTGCCCTTTTCAGGATTGAAGTATCAGGCCTGATAATGTTTATGCTAACAGAATGTAATCTTGCAAAAAATTAGTGGCCTGACGTTTCAAAAGCAGGGTCTTTCTCGAAGGCTAAATGACAACACCGCCAACACGCATAAACAGGTACACTGGTGTAGCAAAAGCAGCCAAGTGGAAAGAGATGAAAAGAGAGAGGCCAAAAAGTAGTGGCCAGACGTTTTGACCCTAGCAGAGTCTTTCTCAAAGGCTAAATGACAACAGAACACGCATAAACAGGTACACTGGTGTGACAGATTAAGTCAAGTGGAAAGAAATGAAAAGAGAGAGAGAGAGAGAGAGAGGCAGAAAGCACACAGAAAAAGCAAGAGAAAAACAAAAAGTGTAATCTTGTGTGATACTGTAACCGTTTAAATTGCCGTTTTTTGTTTGTCACTCTGATTTTAGTTGTAGCCTCTCTGAGCTGCCAGGCAAGCGAGTAGGTCTCTTCTCCTATGGATCCGGTCTGGCAGCATCGCTGTTCTCCCTCCGTGTTAAGGGAGACACTGCCCCCGGGTCGGCCCTCTGGAAGCTCCGCGGCAGCCTGGACGATCTGAAGTTGAGGCTGGATTCGCGGCGTTGTGTTGAGCCGTTCGTGTTTGCTGAGACCATGAAGCTGAGGGAGGATACTCATCACCTTGGTGAGCAGATTTCAACTTTAACCTTTTCAATTTTAGTTTGTAACTAAAATGGAACAGTTTTTTTAGTGTATTTTGAGCTGTCAATAGGAAAATTAGCGGGAGTGAGACTCTGGGTAGCGCCAGACTTATTGAGGACCTTACCATTGTTTAGGTGGGTTCGAGTCCCAGTCGAGACACTTGTGTCCTTAAGCACGACACTTAACCATTATTGCTTCGTCCTTCGGATGGGACGTAAAGCCGCTGGTCCTGTGTGTTGTGTAATGCACACAAAAGAACCCAGTGCACTTATCGCAAAGAGAAGCGGTTTGCCCCGGTGTTCCTGGTTTGATTGGCAGCATATTGCGCCACAGCACCTTGTAAACCATTACATTGTGCTATGTAAAGGAATAGGTCTCAAACTTAAAAAAAAAAAAGAAGCTCCACATTATATACCTTGCAGGAAAATACTGACAGTTGAAGCGCCTTGAGCGTCACTGAGTGACGGATATGAGCGCTATATAAGAAGCCACTATTATTGGTAGTTTAGAGTTTCATTTCAACTGTTCTTCTGTTTTCCACAGAATGACTAATTTGTTCATCTGTGTTGTTTGCTTTCTCCCACCAACAGCGAAGTACACCCCAGTTGGTTCCATCGCTGATTTGTTCCCCGGTACCTGGTACCTGACATACGTAGACGAGATGCACAGGAGGAAGTACTCCAGCAAACCCTCCTCGGATCTCCCATCACCACGAGTTGACAAACTACCAGTTTCTTCCCGTATCGAATCCACAGCTAGTACATAGTGTTAAGTGTTGTATACAACAGTGGTTTATTTTCGGCCCTTTGTCAAAAACCACAGCTTCGGCTTGGACTTCGGGCTTGGGATCCGTCCGTCTGATTGATGCCTGGTAAGGAAAGCGTACGCCTTCTAAATACCTGAAGGAGCCCAAGCCCAAGCCCAGGCCCAGGCCCCGGGCCCAAGCCCAAGCCCAGGCCCAGGCCCAGGCCCAAGCCCAAGCCCAAGCCCAGGCCCAAGCCCAGGCCCAGGCCCAGGCCCAGGCCCAAGCCCAAGCCCAAGCCCAAGCCCAGGCCCAGGCCCAAGCCCAAGCCCAAGCCCAGGCCCAGGCCCATGCCCAGGCCCAAGCCCAAGCCCAGGCCCAAGCCCAGGCCCAGGCCCAGGCCCAAGCCCAAGCCCAAGCCCAGGCCCAGGCCCAAGCCCTAGCCCAAGCCCAAGCTGTGGTTTCCAAAAATGGCCTTAGATACTAAACACTCAGAAAAAAGGATCCGAGTCCAACTTTCTCTATGGGAAGATTTCATCTTCTCATTTCAAGAGAGCGAGACATTTTGATAGAGACTAATTCCACTGAGCAATAGTGACATCCAAATCCAAGCAAGAAAAATCACTCGGTGTCTCTGAAAACCTTGATCATTCTCTTACCTTGCAGTAACCGAAATGTTTCACTAACGTTGTCTCGTCCTTCATCCTGAAATTTGTGTTTTCAAACCACGAAATCGGAGAGTAGCACTGTCGAGTTCATAGAGGTTTTGAAATATGGAAGTTGCAAAGGTTTTTATTTTTTACTAATTGACATTACGGTACCTGTCAATTCACTTGTTGAAATCATCTACCGGAAAGAGTTTTTCTCTTCCCGTTAGCCAACAATGAGGGGGTAGCAGTCATTATTTATTAATAAGGAGTTATAGTAGTTTACTGACAGTTGTTTTTTTAATCAGCCAAAATCCGAGGAATTCAAATTTAACCAAGTCAAGTCGTTGAACCAGACATCGTTCGGATCTAACTTGCACATAGCATCTGCATCTGCTGAAGTATTGTTCATTACTCCTCGATGCATAGAAGTTGGAGGAAACCGAGCAGATTGGATGTTGAAAGCCGTATCCAATTGGTGGCTACAGCTACGGCTATGACTATTGCTAAGGGGGTACTATAGACCATGTTACATTTGTTTACAGAGTGGTGACCTCGTACATTATAATGCTATTCCTGACGGGCAAGATGCTACACAGGCTCAATGGGAAAATTTACATTTTGTGTCATAATTTTCACATAAAATTCAAAATTTACAAAAGCAACAGCTGTACAGCTTTTGAGATGTCCCCCCTTTCTTCATATCAAAAGTAGAGGAAAATCAGACAGTGCGATCTCCGTAAAACGTAAGATTTGTTGTATTCTTCCTTTGAGCTGTGTACAAATGTGCCCGCCGGAAGTCCAGGCTCTGCGGCTCTTTTGTAACATGTGATGTCACAGGTCACATCGTTTATACTTCAACGCATGATGATGTGGAAATCTATGCCGTAGAAGTAGACGCCAATTGGGACAGAGCAGAAGTTTGTGGAGGTCACAGAGGCAAAGGCCCCCCTTGGACCTGGTTTTGTTTTCCCCAAATTTGTCTTGTTTGTAGTTGAAGTGCCCCTTATCACCTGGAAAGCAGCCTTCGTCGGATCATCTAAATAACCAAATTCCTGGCCTGCTCATTCGTCCGAAAATGTCTCCTAAACTAGGTTAAGAATTTGTATCAGTGCCAAGCAATAAAGTAAACTTTGAAACAATGTATGCTGCAAGTTTTTTTGAAAATACCAGTACCAGCCTAAGGCTGACAAAATCTCCAGTTTATACCAGTACCAATCCTCCAGAGAAATATTTCAATCTGAAAGCTCTTCGATTCTAAAATACTGTACAATCCTCCATGTCAATATTTCTGTCTGAACTATTGTCACAGTAAACAAAAGATAGTATTTAGTAAAACAAAAGATAGTATTTAGTAATGGGACAAAAGTTCTAACAAATGTTTTTCTTTTCTAATGATGCATTAAGCACACTGTATTGAAATTATCACAACTAAGCCGCAGAGCTGTATGTCCCAGGAATTGTAACCCCAAGAAATTCCCGGGGGAATTGTAACCCCAAGAAATTTCCGGGGGAATTGTAACCCTATGAAATTCCCGGGAAAATGTAACCCCTTGAAATTCCCAGGGAATTTTAACCCTTGCTCGTTTCACACTAGATGCAGTTATCCTCTGAATAAAGTCTCTCAACCCAGGGGTTATCTCACTTAAACCCTACTCCCAAACAGGGGTGGCTATACCCAAGGAGTTTGCCAGGGTTTAGCGGTTCTAGTGTGAACAGGTCAGCCTAAGATCCCTCTAGTGTCGAAGGAGTGCTAGTTATATATAAAAAAAGTTTCTTTTAAACTTTGGCATTAGCTTGTGTGCACTTGGCTTTCATCCATGTACAAGTGTTGTACAAATCCCTTTCTATATAGTAAGCCGATTTTCTTTTGTATAATAATGTATCAAATCATTCCATAACAAATATCTATATCAACAAACAAGAACGATTGTTGGTTTTAAAGAAACGTATTGTTGTTATTTTTAATCCTAAATATAGCTGAATTAGTATTTAATCATCTATGCACAAATGCTCTTGGACAGGGCTGAACTTTATGAATCTGTTATGCAGGGGAAAAGTTGGTAAATGCAGGGAACCAGTCAACTACAATGTACATTACATACATTTTTGGTTGGCAGCCTATTTTATTTTATACAATGCCCTAGGGGGCAGAGGTACTCCCAAATGCTCACATACTTTAACACACTATTTTCTATGGTAAATGCAGGGAACCAGTCAACTACAATGTACATTGTACGTTACATACATTTTTGGTTGGCAGCCTATTTTATTTTATACAATGCCCTAGGGGGCAGAGGTACTCCCAAATGCTCACATACTTTAACACACTATTTTCCTCTTGTGAAGTACCCCCCTCCCACCCCCTCCTCCCCCACACCCTTACTTATATGGCAGTTACTGTGTGCTTCCATTGTTGTTTTATTATTCCCTTTTCTGGAGAAATTCTATGTGGGGACGGTGGGGTGCCACTAGAACAAAGAGAAAACCTTGTGGGGTAGCATTGTTCCATTGTGTAAAGTAAGTTGTCGGGTGACACCCATATGCTCACACATGTTTTGTGAATCCTGTAAATCGAGGACTTCTCTTTGTTTTCCCATTGTTTGGACTTTGTTTTTTTTAAGCGACGTCCCCACTGGTTTTGTACACGAAAGCGAAGCAAGGACGTTCTCGAAACTTTGCCAAAACACCCAGATCCCTTTTGTTAAAGTCCTCGGTTTCAACGGGTAGATACGCTCACACACAAACACAAAACCCTCGAAAGAACTCTTGAAATTCCAAGCACACAATCTTCGCAAATACTCGGTACGCGAGCGTTAGCCGTGGAATGAGATGCATGCTGGTCTAGGTAACGACAAAAATGTGTCACTAGCTAGACCAGCATGCACCCATTCCACGGCTAACGCATGCGCACTGAGTTATTTGCGAAAAGGTCTATATCGAGCACCAAATGCTATTTTTGTGTGTGTGTGTGTGTGTTTTCTATGGCCGTGTCCAAATTGGCGGCTACGGCTATGGCTGCTGGTGGGGCTGTTGCTACGGTGATCCCATCCTTCAACGCACCATGACGTGGTAATCAAGCCGCAGCCGTTGGGACACGGCCTTTGCTAAGCAAAGAGAGCTCCATGGAATCGGGCCTTGATCGACTCGGTCCGATGTGGTGTTGAAAGTTAGTTTTGCTAAATATTTATTTATGTTGAAATGTAGGGTTAAAAGTAAAACGGCACCTTGTTTACGTAAAAAGCACTTCCGTACACGCAGTCTTATTCTATGTAATTGATATAAAGTTGTACTGTTTTAAAACAAAGAAAACATCAAAAGTATTATAATTTATGCAAATATATAATTATACAGAAACACAGATTTACATGTTAAGATCCCTTAATTAAAAACATGACTAGGGTTATCCCACGGAGTGGTGTGCATACTGTTTCCCGCCCTGCAAAATTGGCCTCAGTGTGAAGGCGTTGGGTTACATTATATAATGTTGCAGCCAACTTTGCATGGTTATCTGCCTTCACACTAACACTAAATAGTTGAAAATCTGGTCTTAGTACTAGGAGATCATACTAATTTTCTTGTCAAACTCGGTTTGGTTACAATAAAATATATTAAATCTAGTGTTTGGTTTTTTTCAGAGAACAGATTAAACACTTATAATGATCGGGTATAATTATTGTTTTAAACATGGAATGTTTTTTGAAGATCACGTAGGAAAAAACCACATGGCGTACTGAAATGGATGCTATCATTAAAGTTGATTTCTTTACACAAAATATTCTTCTCACCGTGTTTCGTTTTAAAAGAGTGTCATGGGGTAATGATTGTACTGAAAGTGAAGAGTTAAGATTGATCTTAAAGTGCCAATCAAGCTTAGGTGTGGTGTCACAATCAAATCACTGTGGCAATATTAACAACTTATCTTAGGTTGATCTTAGTGTGTTGTGAAATCGACCCCTGGGATAAAGGGAATCAAAGGTGCACCCCACCAAATATGAGAAAACAGAGCGTCGAGCTCATTCATTTTGTGTAAATGCCCTAAAAATATTCTATATTTGACAGATTTTAGAGCCCACAGAAAGTGTTTCAGTATATAAATATTGCCCAATTGTGACCTGGGGGTTGTTGACTTCTTCCAACTTGAGGTATTTTGGATGACATAGGCCCTGAAATAAAAGGTCCTATTTGTTGAGAGGTGTAGGGACATTTTTTAAGATTGATGTTCGGACGTTTCGAAAATTACTCCTGTGTAGGGGTGTTTTTTATTTGGAGGGAGAATAACTCGACGGGCCCACAGGGGTTCCCCATATAAAATTGAGCAGATAATAAAAGTTCAAGAGTCAATGAATACTTGTCCCTTTACTGTTAAAAGCTGTGGGACTTCTTAGTATTTTTCATGCATTTTTGAACATTTAGCATTTTGCAATGTTTGCTCTGGGAGTTTTTGGGGGGATGCAACCTCGAGTATTGCTTAATGGCTTGGAGCCCCGTCAGTTGGGCGAAGATAGCCCCAGTTGGGTAAAGATAGCCCCAGTTGGGCTCTTTCTCTATTGTAATATTTGCACCCACTTCAGATTATCTTTAAAAAAAATAGTAAATGTCACAATATAAGCGTTGAAAATGGACTTGAGAGGAATGTAAATGGAAATTACAGTTAATTAAAGTATTCAGACCCGAACTTACTTTTACAACTCGTTGACATGTGCGTGGATTATAGTTTAGGCCTACCACGTCAGAAACTTACAACAACATACAAATTTTCTATAAATCATTAAAACAATAATAGTTTCACTATGAAAAAATATTGCGTCTATATTTTGAGAACGCCGGTGTGGGAGGAGATTCTGTCCCCATTCGGCGAACTGTGTGTAGAGAGGGAATAATTTCAACATACTTTGCTTTGGTTAGCCACTTTAGTTTCCGCCCCCTGGATAATAACTTTCTTTTAGTAAGTTTCCCCCTGGTAAAATAACACTGTGATAAGATACACCTTACAACAATAGCCCCTTTGATTAAGGACCCATTTCAGATAGCAGCCTGGCAGCACAAGGGGAACACTCCACATTTATGTGTTCTCCTGATCCCATCACAAGCTGTGATATTTTACCCCATGTTCAAGTCTTGCCTGTTTTCAAGTATTACTGCTATTTAACCGGTAAGTTCAGCCCTTTTATATATTTATTTTCATTGATTGATTTGTTAAGAGGATATTACATTATATAAAGATGACTAAGTTTTCCTCCATGGGCTTTACACTGTTTGAAGTTTTCCTTAAAATGTGAACAATACTTCGAGTCACTTGTACTTTATTTTGTAATGAGCCACATTCAATCTGCTGATAAGCTGATGTTTTTAATATACAATGTACTTGGCAGGAAAAAGTATTAGAACTGAGGTCATTCTTGTGTTTTTTAATTGCTGTATAATGTATTGGATTAATTATAGTTTTAGGCCCCTGTTTACTTGAGATTAAAATGGTTAAATTTTAGTTGTGATTTAACTGGCATTTCCAGAGATTGGTTTTCTCTTCTCAGTACACTCAATTTGTTCCTTTTGGATTTGACCAGGAGTCACACTTTAAAAGATGCATACATTGTTGAGAACTGTTAAAGCTATTTTCCTTGACTTTGATATATTTGAACTGCCTCAGACCTTTGCTCTATGCTCAGACCATGGAGGGAGTTCTTCCATGCTATGGACTCGGTAAGCTTACACTTTGTTTTATTATTTAGTTGTTTAATTAGTGGATTATTTTGACAATCATAATGTTCCTGTATTTCTTTGGAATTTCATTTCTAAAGTTATAACCTTGGATTTCATGTTTAAGAATAAGATTTTGTGTTTCTTAAATTTGATTGAAGAACTGTATTTTGATCAATTGTATTTCTTGTTGTTTTATTTACACAGGTTTTAAAGCCATTTTGATTTTAATTTGTAACCTTCTTTGGCACTGTGTTTTTTTGTTATTGTTGTTTTTTAGTGGTCTTTGTAAATTCCTTATCAAGTATTCTGGGTTTAGTTCAATGGTCTTGGGTTAGAGTTCCTTTTGCTTTTGGTCATTGCCTTATAATCAATAAAGTAATTTTAATATTCTTTCTTTGTTGAGAACCCTACATTTTGAGTCGCTGACCCACTTTTTGCATTTCCTCGCGTCTTTTCCCTACCCGATCTTGGTTTTTCTCATTTGTTCAAGCGAGCACCCCAAACAGTTAGTGATTTTATTAGTTTTATTCATTAGTTTTTAAGTGTACCCTTTTTCCGGGTTACATGTGTACAAATTTCTTCTCATAGCGCCCTCTTTCGAATCAACCTCCTTTATGAGGGAACAGAATCTCCGGGGGACAGATTTCCCGATCACACCGGTTATATTTCTATTGCAATACAAAATAAGCTTTGTAAAGGACAACAAAACATGTAGCTGTGATTAGCCTTGATATCAAGGCTGTGTAGACAAGTACTCTAGCTAAAACCATAGAGCAAGGATACTAAAACCTCAGCCGCCCGAATGCGATACAACCCCAGTCCCCCGACTGACTCTAAAAAACAATAGCACACCGCACTCTCACCATGCACACACACACAGCGCCTCTATGATGTAATGTACGCAGCCCCACACACACACCGCTATTCCACACACCGCTATCGCCCACAATCCTAGCCCGTGAGCCGTCAGGCTCACAGCCTTGACGATCTTGTAAACCGAGTGTCTTATGTGTTTCATTGTTTTTCTTCGCAAATCCGTGGAAAATGGGGGGGGGGGGGGTGAGTGGATATGCAAAGAGCGCACTTATTACCATAACCGCAAGACCCGGTGTCGCGGTCTCAGATGTCCGGTGTGCTAAAAGCTCCCGGACTACCAAATACGGTAGTATTACGTCATGCCATACCTGCGCACAGCAAGCGAAAGTAGTCGAATTTAGTGCCGGGCTGAGTCGACTGTTTTGCAGGGGCTCGTAGTCGTAACTATCATGGCGGCGCCCACAATTGTAAACCGAGTGGTGAACGAGTTAATCGACTACGACAGTATTGTGAAAAAAGCAACCACGTAATCGAGTATTTGAGGAGCGGGAATTACAGAGAAGGTTCTTCTGAAAAGTCAGAAGAGGGTTGTAAACAGAAAAGAATCGGAAAGAACAGAAAAAGGTCTCGGAGATTTATTCGCGGCGGCAGCATGCACAGCACGAGAAACCCACGCCCGCATTGACGGCATGCTGAAACGCCCGGCTACGTCATCCGGAAGGCTTGGCTCGCCGGACATCTGAGACCGTGATTACAGCGTGCCGAAATGCCAAGTGACGTCACCCGGAACTTTTAGCACACCGGACATCTGAGACCGCGACACCGGAAGTGTCCAAGATCGTCAAGCCTGTGAGCCTGACGGCTCACGGGCTAGGATTGTGGGCGATAGCGGTGTGTGGAATAGCGGTGTGTGTGGGACTGTGGACAAGAGCGTTTGTGTGCTTCCTTGGGTGAGAGCGTGGTGTGGTGTTTAAAGACAAGTCGGGGGACCGGAACAGGAGTTGCATTGCATTCGGGCATCGCATTCGTTGTGGTTATGCACATTTTTAGCTTTATAGTAAGCAAACTATTACACAGCCTTGCAATCAAGGCTAGTGGTGCGTTTGCACATCAACGTGGCCGAGATGAATGAAGTTATAAACGAAGAACAACTATTGTTTGTATACACCCAATATCCATGAAAAGTGCGCGCTAGACAAGTAGAAGAAGATTTGCCATCGTTTACATACCCACCAAGACTCGTTTTTCTCGACAACCCGTTTTACTCTAACCTGGGGAAATGGAGAATACAGCAGACCTGATTCTCTACGGAGGGAGCATCGTCACAATGGATGAAGGCAACCAGACCACCGCCGAAGCCATAGCCATCACAGGGGAGAGGATCGTGGCTGTTGGGAGGATGGATGGTGTGTTCCGCCTGCAAGGGAGCAAGACGGTGGTCATCTACCTCGACCAGCAGACCCTCATGCCGGGTTTCATCGAGCCGCACCAGCACGCCGCATCGTGCGGTCAGTTTCGCTGTCAGTTGGTCGACCTTGGAGGTGCCACGTTTAGGTGTGTGGGGGCTGATCTGATAATCTACAACATCGCGGTTCCCGTACAGTAAAAAGCAACCAGGATTCTCCCTAAACGGTCAACTACTATGAATGTGGACCAGTAATACATTTTTTACCGATTGAGAAGTTGACTGGTTCAACCTCATGCTTCCCAAAGCTAACAGCATGCATAGATTCAAGTCCCTTATTAAAAAAATTAACAAAATTGACAGAAAATAAGTATAGATGGCCATTAAAGGCACTGGACACTGTTGGCAATTACTCAAAACAATTGTTAGCATAAAAACTTACTTGGTAACGAGCAATGGAGAGCTGTTGATAGTATAAAACATTGTGAGAAACGGCTCCCTCTGAAGTAACGTAGTTTTTGAGAAAGAAGTAATTTCTCAGTAAAATATTTGAATTGATTTTGAGACCTCATCATGCGTGAGGTCTCGAAATCGAAATCAAGCATCTGAAAGCACACAACTTCGTGTGACAACATGGACAAGGGTGTTTTTTCTTCCTCGCAACTTCGACGACCAATTGAGTTCAAATTTTCACAGGTTTGTTATTTTGTGCATAAATGTTGAGATACACCAAGTGAGAAGACTGGTCTTTGACAATTATTACCAAAGGTGTCCAGTGTCTTTAACAGTTCCATGTCTACTTTTCAGGCCTACGTTTCAGGTCCAATCAGCTGGCCGCAATTTTTTTGTTCGTACCACACTAGAGACAGGGAGTCAACAGTGAAGGGATCCGGGAAAGTGCCCATACCTTATGCGTGTATGCATTGGCTCTAGTGTGGTACGGAAAAACAAATTGCCAGCTGACCACAGATGAACAAAGGTGACAAGTCCTCGTATCCTCCAACTGAAATGCCAGCACAATTTAATTTCCTATCATCAGCTATGGCTCACCGTTTCTTCTTGCTTGATTTACAGAAGTTACCGTGAAATTCGTCTCGTAATTGAGACGAGGGTCCAAGAATTGTTTGCCGAACAAGACAGCGTGAAATGGGGTATGTTCTGCGGCTGGGACCCAGAGCTTGTTACCGACCTGCCAAAGCTCAGTGCAGCGTTCCTGGACGCAGCCTTCCAGCGTTCCGTCCCAGTGATAGTGCTCGGCCAGAGCACTCACGTGGCCTGGGCAAACAGCAAAGCTCTTGAGCGGGCAAGGGTTAGTCCTGGGTTTGATAATAATTTGCTTCTTTTTTTTATGGTCACAGCGAGCATTTGATATATGATTCAGTGATACCATACCCTGTTCTCATCGAAACCATTGCAAATCATCAAAGGGAATGATCTTGCTGTTCTGGTTCAAAATTGCATTGTGGCTGCGGAATGTCCCAGCCCAACATGTTAAAATTTGTTATCACTACTTTGTCACACTGATAGAAAGTAAATCATGTATATACATTTCAACTATATACAATGACATGGATATGTTAATACTGGTTTTAATCAATATTGTCTGATAGGTCAATATACATTATTCCAAAGAATTTCCGACCCCAAAAAGATTGTTTTGAAAATAATTTTCAGTTTGTGTTTTGTGACTTAGAACGTGGTGGAAAAGCACCCCTCCAGTTCGTTCGTTAGAGACAAACACGGGCGTCTCACCGGCAAGATTTTCGGATGGTCCGCCATCGAGGAGACGCTCGATAGTGCCCCGGCACCAACTGAGGACGAGTTGCGGAAGTCCGCCCGGGACCAGTTTCGATTCTACGGTTCGGTGGGCTTCACCACGGTCACCGAACTGAGCTACTCGCCCAATCCATCTTACGATCGAATTCTGAAGGAGGTAACGGACAGAGATGACTGCCCAATTCGTCTTGGTAGGAAATTAATTGCTTTTGCTATCATTATTAGACGCCTCTGTGTTTGTCATTTTTTCCTTCTTCAAATTGTTAGTCGACTATGACAATGTGATAATTGGTTCACTGATTTGAGCGACAACAGCAGAGTGATAATTGTAATAATTGGTTCACTGATTTGATCGACAACAGCAGAATGATAATTGCAATAATCGGTTCACTGATTTGATCGACAACAGCAGAATGATAATTGTAATTATTGGTTAACTGATTTGATCGACAACAGCAGAATGATAATTGTATTAATTGATTCACTGATTTGATCGACAACAGCAGAATGATAATTGTAATAATTGGCTCACTGATTTGGTCGACAACAGCAGAATGATAAGTGTAATAATTGGTTCACTGATTTGATCGACAACAGCAGAATGATAATTGTAGTAATTGTTTCACTGATTTGATCGACAACAGACAAATGATTTGGTTTTACACGGTTTTGACTGCATGCAGCTTTATACCGCTTCATTAGTGTAACTTCGAAGGGAGACACCGACACAACCCAGATACAGGAAACACCATCGCCCGGTGTTGGAGACCACAGCAACAAACTATGGGAGGCTGGCCTGAAACTGATCGCCGATGGGTCCCCGCACTGCGGGACTGCAGCCGTCCGGGAGCCCTACCTCAGCACGCCCTTGACCGAGACCCTGGGCTTTCCCAAACCGCCCGGATGCGGCGTGCTGCACTACAGCAAGACGTCCATGTTGGACACGGTCAAGAAGCACCACCTTCAAGGGAGGCAACTCGCTATACACTGCCACGGGGAACGATCCATCGAACAAGTTTTGGAAACATACGAAGAGGTTTGTTCTTGTTATTTCCTTGTAATGCAAAATAACAAAATTTATCAATTTTAACGATCTCTGACGATTAAAAAAAAAAAAATTAGATCTTTTTTGTTTATTTCACCACTGAAAGTATTTACTAGGGAATTGTTTTAAAACTCAGGTCCTGAGTGAGCACCCGGGTGACTACCGCCACCGCATGGAGCATCTTGGCCTCATGACCCCGGAGCAGATCGCCCGTGCCGGCAAGCTCAATCTGGCCCTATCGTTCTTCGTGGACCACCTCCGCTTCTACGGACTGGTCTACAAGACGGATATATTCGGTGACCGAGTCAACCGCTGGACACCACTGTCCGAGGCCACGAAGAGTGGAGTTATTTGGACCATTCACCAGGTAAAGAAAAACACACTCCAACCCAACACAGCACAAAAACCAAGCCACAGCCCACCATTCAATATCTGTACATTTTTTACTCTTTCAGGATCACCCAGCGTTTCCTGGCCAACCTTCTCCCTTCTCCAACATCAAGACTGCCGTCACTCGCTGCACCAGGGACGACCCCAACACGCCGTACGGCCCGGAGTACCGCGTGTCCGTCCACGAGGCTCTCAAGGCTTACACCGTCAACGCGGCCTGGCAGCTCCACATGGAGAAAGATGTGGGTAGCATCACGGTCGGCAAAAAGGCCGACCTGGTGGTGCTGTCAGAGAACCCGTTCAACGTGGAACCAGTCGACTTGGAGAGGATTAGCGTCATTGAGACGTTCATTGACGGCCATCGCAATAATTTCGCTGAATTAAAATGCTTAAACGAGACAAGCATCCACATACTACAACGTCCTGTTGACGCTTAAAGGAACATTACAGAATTGGTAAGAAAAAAAACTTGTAAAATATACTTTTTGATCACAGATTTACATAAAACTTACACGGTCTAATGATGATGATAGTAGAAAACATCCCTTGAAATATTTCTGTCTGAAATGCCATATTTGATGAGAAATGAATAAACTAATTTTCCGATTGGAGTTTATCGCTCAGTGAGCGTTTTATTCATTTTTGAATCTATATGATTTCATGCAAATGTGTAATCGGTTTTTCACTATTTTCTCGTGACCCAGATGGCCGATCGATCTCAAACTTCTACAGGTTTGCCAGTATGGTGGAGTACATAAAGTGCTTACACTGCCAGCAACTGTTTTGTTAGCAAAAAACAATCCTGTAATGTTCCTTTAAAAAGGTTCTTTCTTGTAAGACTTATTGGTCATAACTCACATTTAAATAAATAAGATGTATACACCATTTTTTCATACATTTTTGTCATGTTTATTGCAGTACACGCAGTGTAAATTACAAAAAGAAAAAAGAACAAAGTGTAAACAAGCTTTTTAATAAGACAGTTAACTATTTTTTAATCATTGAGATTTTACCAATCAAGATTGAGATTTTAAACTATTTTTTAATCATTGAGATTTTACCCACGCTAAAGTATAACGGTATTTCTAAATATTATAGCCATCTTTTGATGCCTGAAAAGAAGTTAAAAATAAATCAACACCAATGAAACTTGCTCAAATGTTACTTCATTTATCCCCATTTACTTTCATGGCTTTAAAAGCAGGGTGTACTTTTGGTAATTACTCCACAAGTAAATGACCAAAAAAACTGACTTGGTAAAGAGCACTGTAGAGCTATTTATATTATAAAACATTGTTAGAAACAACCAACTTTGAAGTAATGTAGTTATAGAGAAAGAAGTAATTTTTCACCCCAAAATTTGAATCTGAGAAAGGCTTCACGCATGAAGCCTTTCTCAGGCATTTGAAAGCACACAATTCTATGCAACAAGGGTGTTTTTTTTCTTTCACTATTTTCGTGCAACTTCGATGAGCAATGAGCCCAAATTTTCACAGGTTTGTGATTTCATGCACCTGTTGGGAACTTGGGATCCATACTGGTCTTTGACAATTACCAAAAGCAAACCCTGTTTTTTAAACAATTTTGTAAGGTGGCACTATTTCAATTAAATAAGAACACCTTTCCAGTCTAACATCGTGCACTGAAGGGAGTTTATAAAAATGCGTGTGAACACACTTTTCTCTTTTTAGGCTTAAATAAAAGACATAATGTGCACTGCTCTCAACTGTAAATGCACGTGCAAAATGACATCAACTTTGTTACATTGTTCACATGCAAACATATAGAAGAACAGACTACACTGACAATGTCACGTACGTTTATGCCGCTAGTGACGTCGAGGATCCAGACTACGTTTTTGGTGCACGGTACGAATTCGTTTCAAAATCTTATGCGTTACAATAAAGGATAATTATCAAACATTACACACATTTACATAATTTGTATGAATAACCTGCCTAGCCTGCATAACCGCGGTTTCACCACTGTTGCCTGCAATATTTCCAGGCTCGTTTTTGACACTTTAAAACTTGCAAATTTTGTGGAAAACTACCGTAAAAATAACTAGATAACTTTACACAGCCCAGACTCGCACAGACTTGACCTGCATAGCTGCGTCTTCACCGTTGTTGACGTCTGGATTCCAGGTAGGGTACCAGCTAGCCTTCGCATTCCAGAAGTCTGCTGCGGCAGTAGGGGAGTCGTTAGACCACGGTTTCGGGTACGGTTGGTTGACCAAACCATCCGAGAAGTAGTTGGTTCCACCCACGGCAACGTTGAGAATAATGTAGAACTGTTAACATAGAAGATTGAGGTGAAGTTGCATTAATGCTATTCGCCCTTTGGTGACTATAATAAGACTGATGTTAAAAAAGAGCCATAACAGCCAAAACAAGGTGGGCTAGGTCACCCAGTGATGAATAATTCCCCATGTAGTCGAATGTATCCTTTTCACATGATGTGTTGTGGACCTTGGTTTAGCTTGAGGAATTTCTCAACAAGTATTAGAGATGGTATGGTCACTTCCCGAAACACTGGACAGCGTTAGTCAAACTGCGTGTTGAGCCTAGAATTGGGGACAGCAGTGAATTGATATAACTTTGTATTGTCACGGTAATGTAATGACACTTTCATCCAAACAGATACACAAATACACTACAAATGTAGCATGAAGTCGAGGCTCTACACGCACATGGCGGATCCATGCAAGTAGCGAATTGCCGTTACGGGATATAATTATTGAGGTTTAAATGTTTTTGAATTGTGGTGCCCATTTTATTGGGAATAGAATCGGCCACCATGGTGGTCCAGCGGTTAAAGATGTCTTCCTTATAAAGTAGAGGATATGGGTTCGATTCTCGCCAAAGATGCAAGCCCTTTTATCCTCATTTCTATTAATTGTTTCTTCATTAACGAAGGACTTTTGAAGCACTAATTATACTGAGCTTTTGTGCATTACTAGTATGGCAAAGTTAAATTGGATGGTTTAGGCCTACCAAATTACACAACATAATTTCCCTTTGTTTTTGCCATCCGAAAGTCACGGCATGACATGTGCGTTCTTTGTTCTGGAACGGTTGTTTTGTTTGGGGTTTTATTTCCGAAAGCGAAGCTCGTAAAATATAATATTCTGTGTAGGATTTGTATCCATTGGATTACCTCTTGGTCGAAGGGTGCCACTTTAGATGTTGAGCCTCTCCATGGGTTTTCTGTACCAGGGGCATCGGCTTCGAATTCCCCGAACTTCCAGAACCCATCGGATCCAGGGTCTGCGTTGAGGATCATCTCGTCATCTACAAAGAACCTAGATTCAATCAAAGAAACATCGATAACTAATTGAAAACGAATCTATATAGACCATGTTACATTTGTTTACAAAGTGGTGACCGCGTACATTATAATGATATTCCTGACGGGCAAGATGCTACACAGGCTCAATGGGAAAATTTTAATTTTGTGTCATAATTTTCACATAAATTCAAAATTTACAAAAGCAACAGCTGTACAGCTTTTGAGATGTCCCCCCTTTCTTCATATCAAAAGTTGAGGAAAATCAGACAGTGCGATCTCCATAAAACATAAGATTTGTTGTATTCTTCCATTGAGCTGTGTACAAATGTGCCCGCCAGAAGTCCAGGCTCTGTGGCTCTTTTGTAAACATGTGATGTCACAGGTCACATCGTCTATAGTCGAGATAAAAATATAGTTGACCTTAAAAAAAAACACGCTAAAAAAACATAAAAACCATACACAATCCGCATGTTGATCTGCGATATTTTTATGGGCGGTATTTGCATCAAAATGTTATAAAACTTTATCATGGTGCGGCCGTCTGATTTTTCTCCATTCAATTCAATGTAATCAAACCGAGGTTGGAGGGAAGTAGTCTGGCTCCTTTTCGTACAGTGAATATCAGCACCCATTATTGTTACTATAGATACAGGGAACATGACTAAGATGGGGCAGCATCATAGAGGTATGTTATTATAAACCGTGCACTTACTTCAAGCCATTAGATGTCCACTCCATTCCGTATTTATGGAATTCATCCCCAAAATGACCGCTTGCCAAATTCCTGGAAAGTTAAAATGGAATACAATACCACAAAAAAGGCAATGAACATTGAGTACAAGCGTGTCTATTTTTCCGTTCTAGCTTTGTGACCTCAGATGATAACAATTTACATGCATGAAGGACAGGGAGATCATGGGATCGCACTTCTCTCGTGACGTCATTGGCCGAGGACACCACTCGACATAGAAGAAGAATGTATGAGCAATTTTGGGGTGGGCGGCTAGAGTGACTAGACTATACCAGAAACCATAGAGCACAGGGAGAATGACTAGATCGACCATGCACTGGAGCATGGTCAATCTAGTCAATTCGAGAGCTACGTCACACACTGTCACACTGTTTCTGGTTAGTCTGGTCACTCTAGTCGCCCACCCGAACTTGCTCAATGTTGTTGATTTTCGGGGAGGGTGGGGGGGGGGGTCAACAAGATTGAAGGGTGTGTTCATCTAGAACTCACTTTGTAGCATGTGTCTTGGGCCATGCGTTCATTGGCCAGTACGGTCCCCAGTGCATTGTGGATCCCATTTGGTTAACTCCAGCATTGACGCCATTGCTGTCGAACAAGTTTCGATTACCTTTGAAGACAGAACAAAAAATAATTCAAAATTATATACTGGCAGTCTCAAATGTATAGCCAATTTTACCTACGAGTCTCTGACGAAAATGAAAGTGTGTGCGTTTAGTGGAAAGGAATGTTATTAGTGAGCGAACATGATTTGAGATTGGTTATTTACAGTGTGGCGTGAGGAGACATTTTCGTTTCCCTTATTTATCTATTTTTTGGGGGGGCGGGGAAATTGGGGCAGATGCATAGTTTGGTGGGGGCCTTTTAATATAAAAATTGAACCATTCATTTGTGCATTTTGTCGATTTAACTATTATTATTTATTTATAGTAATACTTACTATTTTTATTTATTTATATTTTTAAAAAAAAAAAATTTCTTTGGGAGGGGTGGCAAGGGTTCTCCTGTCCCTGCCCCCAGTTATTTACCTCGGCTTTCCACCATATCGATTTCACCGGATGCAGGCCAGCCGCCGTATCCATTACGCTTTGGCAGAAGCCATATCGCTGCAGTAACATAACAAAAGGATAAAAACAACACCACAAGTCAACATTTCGTCACAATTAAACACCTTTCTTCAAACAGTAGGCTACGGAACCAACAAATCAGCCAGATTAGAAAAAAATAATAAACAGTAAAAATCAGTTTGCTATTTGCTTGATGTTTTCGTTATAACATGAGCCATAATTGATTCTCTTCATCCAGGAGTAAATGGGTAGCCAGGCACCAATTGGCGTCATATTTGACAGATACCAGCGATGAATGTTTATTTTATCAATTAAGGAAGTTGGATTGTTCGTGAATAATGTCTGCCAAAGCAATCCAGCGAACTTACGAAAATGGTAGTGAAGGGACCGGATGCCAATCTCAGCGGCAACTTGCGACAACTTCCACTGCGACGTGAAGGCGAACGATTGACGTCTCGTCGGCAGACTGGAACGGTGCGGTGCTTGGCGAACGCTGCGCTGGCAACCATAGAAGGCGTTTCCCGTGCACAAGTCAGCTGGTGCAGCCCCTATTCAAAATAATGCAGACACACACAAAAAAGGAGATATATAACCATCAGACATATGAAGCTAAAAAGGTTAGGTTACAGTGTGAAACAGGGAACCAGTGCAGCTACCATAGACTGTGCATGGGTGTCGATCGTGGTTGAGCTTCATACGTGTGTTGGTTATATATCCTCCAAAAGGAGGAAATCAAGTCAGTCTCCTTTAAAACTGTCCAGGGGGATATTGTACATGTAGAAAGCTTTGATGTCGTTTAGAATTCAAATCATAAATAAAATTAAAAACAGTAACCAATCAAAAAACGTGTTTAAAAACTTACCCCAAAGATCAAGAGTCCCGGATGTTATGAAATCGTCTCCATATCTGTCAGATGTCAGTGTCTGGTGAAAAAAAGCCAGGGTTTACTTGAAGAGTGGGGATTTCAATGCGTTTATACTTCGCAAATGTATAAACTCCTGACTATAACTCGTTTTTTGTTTTCTCCAAAAAATTGTTTACAAATCTGCACGATCAATTTAACGGGCTTCTTCGAAAGGGGCGGGGTCTCTTACCGGCTTCAGAAAGAGGGTGTTGTCTCTGACGTAACTGTTGGAACGGTTGTTGGTGTAGTATGGAACTCCCAGTTCTAGGGTCAGAAACATAGTTCATAGTTAAAATTATGAGAAACATATTCATAACTAATGAAATATCCGTCAAAATAAATACAACTCTTCCTTATTTCAGTGCACGAAGAAGAATGGTTAAAAAAAAAAATAGAAATGTTTTTCTTGTGGTAAACCAAATCATCATCAATTTACATCTTCATCTACACCCCTTCGAACTGATCTTACCCCGCCCCCTCCAGCTGTGATCTCGTGCTCCCATAAGTCCATGTTGAGTTTGCCGAATGTATCCTCGAACAGCATTCCATTGCAAGGCATGACGGACTTGTCACATGATGCGTCACATGGGTAGCTGCTACATCCGGGTGTTCCTGAACCTGTTCACCCAAAATAAATAGTTAAGATCACTTTAAACTTGGTAAATATTACAATAAGAACGGACAAAATCTTTACCATCAGGTCTGTTTAGTGAAAGGTACTATATGTTGTAATACTACTTTATGTGCGGAGGCACAAATGTTGAAGTTGGCGATAAATACTCCACCTTATGATCATCTCATGGTGGCAGCGGTGGGATACGAACCCACAATTAATTTTAGTCTGAAAGCTTATTGATTATGAAGTTCATACTACAACTACAACTAAACTGTATCTGAAAACAGAAAACGCAACAGCTGATATCGGTTGTTACAACCAAAAGTAAGGACTGTTTCCCATGCTGAAACTCATTGTGTGCTGCCATGGTTGGTCACTATTTTCTCCTGACTCACACGACGGTTTAGGCCTAAGCCCAAATGTTCACAGGTTTGTTATTTAAAGACACTGGACACCTTTGGTAATTGTCAAAGACCAGTCTTATCACTTGGTGTATCTCAACATGTGCACAAAATAACAAACCTGGGAAAATTTGAACTCAATTGGTCGTCGAAGTTGCGAGATAATAATGGAAGAAAAAACACCCTTGTCCATGTTGTCACACGAAGTTGTGTGCTTTCAGATGCTTGATTTCGATTTCGAGACCTCACGCGTGAGGTCTCAAAATCAATTCAAATATTTTACTGAGAAACTACTTCTTTCTCAAAACCTACGTTTTTCAGAGGGATTCGTTTCTCACAATGTTTTATACTATCAACAGCTCTCCATTGCTCGTTACCAAGTAAGTTTGTATGCTAACAATTATTTTGAGTAATTACCAATAGTGTCAGTGCCTTTAACGTTATGGTTGATCACACAAACATGAACACTGTCTGCGACTTTTTTATCAGCTCTATAATACCTTATTTGAGCAGGCCTAATTCACTTTTTAAAGAGATCATTAGCATAAAATATGCAAAACGATTCTCCAGTGACGGTATTGGCCGTCCGTTTACAAAGAATTGGGGAGTGTGTGATTTTTTTTTTTAAAATATTTGTGAATGAATAGTTTACCACTTGAGCCTCCTCCACCTGGTGCGAGGGCTGATTGGTCGCCGTGCCTGACGTCGTCAGTCGGCTGAACGGTTGTCTTGACTGCGGGGTCTGGTGGGGGCCCGCCCGGGGCCAGAGTGGCTGTAAAACAACAATGAATGGTATTACATATTTTAAAAGGGGAATGTTTTCTCTTTGAAAGATATAGTTTTTAAGAACAAAAGTGCAAATAAAATTGAATGCCGTCAAAAATTTCACTGAAGAGTTTAATAGGCCTAGGTTCTCAAAATTTTGAGAAATGTGGTTTCCGGATGACAAGACATAACAAGACTAGTGTCCTTTTTCGTAATTCATTATATTTTTAAAGAAAATATAATTAGCTGTTGCAAACGCTTACCAACCAAAAGGGCTTAAGTCTATGGTATAAATGAACAAAAATAGTTACCGACCGATGCACCTTTTCCTGAAAACCAAAGTCACGAGTTCCAGATCCATACTTTTGTTATCACACTTAAAGTTACTTTTGTTCATCACACTACCAAACTCCCTCCAGAAGTCCGTCAGTCTGACTCAATGATCAAAATTCGAGAAACTGTTAAGACCGAACTGTCGAGCTATTAATTTGTTTATTGTTGTGTTCTTTGTAGGAATCATGGTTTCTATGATATGTGGTTTAGTAAACCCTTGTATATTATTTCTAATTACGGACTGCGTTTTTGAAAGGTTCCTGATAGTGAGCATAATTGCAAAAAAAGTGTATTACATTGTCGCAAAAAAAAAAAAAATTGTTTCTCATTTTGAACATTTAAATTTCTTGTTGGTTTGCGCTCTTTAAGGAACCTCTTTATTATGGTTCTACACTGGTACTGTCTGAAGGTTTACTTTGTTGCGTTATGATGTGTCTAATTTTTTCAACACATTTTTATCATTTTTTAAAATATTTTACTGTTGTTAACTTTTCTGTTTTTTGGTTAGCTGTTGAATATTTAAGGAATACTGATTGTGATTCAGTTCGCATTTGGTAGTCCTACAGGCGGACTGTCATCAGTTTTAAAGTTGTTGTGTTCTGGTGATCAGCTGTTTCGTTTCAACATGGTTTGTATTCTTAATGCCTGTTTGTTTTGTAACTGCTTTTTTCTACCCTGTGAAATAATTATGAAATGAAATGGTGAACTCACCGATGGATTCCGACCAGGTGCGGTCAGTCAAGGTGTACCCGCCGCCGTTGTAGTGGACCAAGACCCAGTAGTAAATCGTCTGACCAAGCATGGGTATATGAGATGGAACTGCCCTGTTCTCGTGGACCCAGTATCCATCTGTGGGCGTGGCAAGAGAGAATACATAAGGGATGTTGATGATAACTTTTATTGCAGAGTGTCGCAACATGTTTTGGCTTCGTAAGACGATGTGACCTGTGACTCACATGTTTACAAAAGTCCACAGAGCTGGACTTCGCGGACATTTGTACACGCTCAATGGAGACTACAACAAATCTTATGTTTTATGAGATCGCACTTTGATTTCCTCAACTTTTGATATGAAAGAGGGGGACATCTCAAAGCTGTACAGCTGTTGCTTTTGTAATTTTGATTTATGTAAAATGATGACACAAAATATAATTTCCCATTGAGCCTGTGTAGCACTTGCCGTCAGGAATAGCATTATAATGTACGAGGTCACCACCTGTAAATAAAGTAACAGTCTATGACTTATGCACACGACGTCATTTGAGTGGGGCGCCCTCGGCTAGAGGTCAAAAGAAGATCGCTGATTGGCCCATCCTGCGCCCGCGAACAAGATGTGCGTTTTCCTTTGATCGTCATCGTTTTACCTCTAAGATGGCGGCGTGATGACGTCAATGCATAAGGTCCATTGATCTCCATTGTCAGTATAATGGAGATCAATGATAAAGGTCCATTTGACGCCTTTTTAGTATAGGTATTAAACATAGGGTCTAGATACAATTAAATATACAACTCGATATTATTTTTACGCTTACCTTTAGGTGATGTGACATCTACATTGTACTGTCCGGCGTCCACTTGGTCCAATGGGAATCCGATGTTGTAGTGATAGGCAACCAGACTAATTCCTGGCTCATCTGCCATTCATCAAAAAATAGAAGTCAACATTATTTAGAGAAACTTCAAACTGGGCAGCTTGACGGAAATTTTACATTAAAAATGCAAAGAGTTGGAAGGAACAAAAATAAAGAAGAAATACAAATTAAAAGAACACTTAGCTTGGCAGATCAACGTTTAAAAGCTGCAAACAGGCCCTTATTTTTTGTGCTGTTGTTTTAGAGTAATAAGCAAAATAGTGGAGAACAGATAAGCCTACAACAAACTACTTAATCACTCGAAAACAAGTCTTGGTTAATTGCAAAAGTTAATCAAACACTACAAAAATGACAAGGGGTACTTGACAACTGAATTGAATTGAACTCGGTCTATTTTAAGAAAAATACTCATAGCGGCCAAGGGCGAATTGCGAAATATTAATGTATGAAATCAAATCTATAACCAACAACAAATAGATATCGCCTAACTCACAAGACCGGACGGCCACTTCAATACTAATCGAAATGTCGATTTGTCAAACCACCGGTTCTTTTCAGAACCACCACAACTCATAAAGAATTTTATGTGTCACCGCAAACCTCACTTGATCACAAGAAGCAAATCAATAAATTAGACGCATCATCAACTTATGCAAAGCTGTAGTTGATTTGAGTAACTTGGATTGATATTGAATAACTACAAATTGTAAACTTGCGGGTACAACCATAGAAAAAAAAATCTCATTTGGGAGAAATGTTGGCTCTGAAAAGATCCGATGTAGTCTCGACGTCTCGAACAGTACTCTGCTCGTCTTCGAAACGTCGACTCCACACCAGCTGTTTTCAGGGCCAACACTTCTCCCAAAATAGTTTTTTACTCATGGCTGTACCCGCAAGTTTACGATTTGCAGTCATTTCTTACTTTCCCACACCATGCAAAGTTTCAAGCCAACTTACCTTGGATTGAGAATCGAATACCACTGGGTGGGATCATCCGGATGGTTGGTGTGGGGACGGTGTACGCCGCCGCGACCTGAGCCCAGGCCAGGGCCAGTAGAATCAAAACAAGCTTTGCCATCCGGTCGAAATCACTCTATGAGGTACAAGGTGAATCGAGGCGAGTTTATATACCCGCACAATAGGGGAAACTCTTTGTGTACTCAGTTCATGCAAGTCATCGAGGTATTTCGAGAACTGTGGGAGAGTGCACATGTTTCAAGCAATACTTCAGCATTGATAATTTTAATCTGCAAAAATCGAGGTTCGATAAGATTATCACAACGCCGTATTAAGAATATTGTGTAAGTATAAACGCGAACATTGGTTCTAATGACTGCCACAATGCCCTTGTCCCCAAAATGTCAACTGAGGAAAGTTGACACGCCCTACACTGCTTGCCCCTCTCGCAAAAACACATAATTTAATAGGATTGAGATAAGCACTTTGACCGAGTATTTTTGTTGTATCTATGGAGGTCCTTCCTCCATGGTTCGTACCATCTGGATAGTTCTCGCGGAATTAGTAACAAATTACACAACTGTCCCCGGGGAATTATCTCTTAGGACAAGCTTACATAAAAGTTAAATTTTCTTGTTGTCCATTATTAAAAACAGAATGAAGTAAAAACAACTGAAGGTGACGTGAGCTTTAAAGGCCCTGTACACTATTTGTAAGATCGAAAAACACAATGTTCACAGATTCACACATAACTTACATGATTTAAAGTAAGTAATGGTAGAAAGGGTTCCTTAAGATATTTCTGCCTAAAATGCTATCGTTTCTGAGAAACGAGTAAAACAATAGTAATTATCGCGCGCGATAATTTGAAAAACAAACACATAAGACTCCATAAGACCTCATTTGCATTTTAATTTTTCTCGTAACCATTCGATGAGCTGTTACCAAAAGTGTACAATACCTTTAACAGTGACGGACACTCTCCCACACTGATAGTTAATTCTCAGTCACCGCCTCACAGTAGGCGTCACCATACAACAAAGCAAAAATGATTTCGAGTGAAACGCTCACGAATTATTTCTCAAAAATCGTACCGAAGTTTCTTATAAAATAACTCACCTCAAAGAGAGCAGACTAAGGCTGTCCCTTTTTTCAAGCACTTCAACATGAAAACAACCCACACGATTGTATGTTTACACAGACAGCCGTGTACACATGGAGAAATTGATGCGGCAGTGGATCTTGAAGGTGTCGTGAAAATTCAATTGAGAACCATAGCCCCTTATATAACCATGGAGGGGAAAAAAGGAGGGGCCAGTTTCTTTCACTCGTTTGTTAAATCTTTAAACAATACACAATGTTGAGGTCAAACAATGGAAACGTACGTCACGCACAACTCTCAGAACAACGATGGGTATTCCTCTGACCTCAGCGAGGATGCTGTCTGAGTTTGTGACGCCATATGCAAATAAGGATACCTTTCAGGAAGAGACTGACACGCCAAGACGCTATGGTCTCACGTGGTATGTCACAATAGATTGTTCGTCAAACCATCTTGACGACTAGACTGCGTTCACAGCGGATACCTGGAAAATTGAGAAGGGCAACAATTCATGGGCGTTGCTACATTACGTCATCATTCTCTCTTGGAGGAGGGGGTCAGCTTACGTGCTATGGGCCCAATTTCATAGAGCTGCTTGAGCACAAAAAGTAGCTACAACATTATGTTATTAGCCAGAAAAAAGGTTACCATCCAAAATGTCATTCCAGATGTACCATCTGTGACTGGTATCCTGCTCATTTTGCTAAGCAGAAAGTCATGCAATATTTGCCGTTTCAGCAGCTTATGAAAATGCGCTCAAGTCTCCTCAACTCTCACAAATATGTTGGAGCGAGTTATCGGTTAAAGTGTTACTTGAAATGGACTGAAATTTAAATATATATATATATATATTGTGTACAGAACCTTTCCTTTTTGCATTTTTCGATCTCTCGGGGGGGGGGGTGATTCCGAGCTCCCCTCCCCGGTTAAGCCACTGAATGCGCCGTACCGTCATGGATTGTCGCCTTTCTTCCAATATTGATTGACCTAACTGGAATTACCCATGGATAAATGGCGTCAAGTGACTCTGCTCCAGGACGAAAAACGTCAGCAAGTGATTTTTCGATGACATCCTAACCTGTGATGCTCTTAAAATGAATCCGTGAAAATACATGGCCAATTTGAAACCATGATAAATAAACTGCGCTGTTTGGCATGGACGGCCGATTGTTAGCAAAACATTCAATCGTGTTAACAGATGTTGTGACCAATTGCAACATTTCTGCACTCTTTCGATTATAAAAAAATGCATCCCATGATTGGTTGCTTTGTTTACAACAAAAATCTACACCATTTTTGAATGTTTGTGTAACATTGTTACAAACTGTGGCAATCCGTTTCAGCTTTGCATTTATGGCCTCCCGTAGTTTCCCAACCTTGGTTTGGCAAAAACTCGGGCTGTGGCGTTGCAATTCGCTACTTGCACGGATCCGCTATGTGGTGTAGAGCCTCGACTTCATGCTTCATTAAGTATTGTATTATGTATTTATGTATCTGTTTGGATGAAAGTGTCATTACATTACCGTGAAAATACAGAGTTATATAATGCTTCTATTCACTGCTGTCCCCAATTCCACGCTAGACATGCAAGTGGCCGATAGTTTTCCAACCTCGGTTGGCAAAAACCTGGGCTGTGACGTTGCATTAGAAAGGCCTATAATTTTCGGTTCTTGGTATCCAAGCTACGTTTCTCAAACCGATTACACGTCATACCCCATTCATCTATTATGCCCACAGAACCAACAAAAGTTCACCTACAATAATGACGTCATTGCGATGACGTACTTGGATCGCCAACTCCTGAAATTTGGACAGGCATTGATCACAATGAAAACTTGCCCCCAACACACACACGACTCAACAGAAAATGGTGCGTGACGGTTGATAAATAATTTACACTTGAAATTACGGAAAAACAGAAACAATTTCATAAATATTATTTTTATTTTTAAGTACCTGACAAAATCACACAGAAATGTATTCAAAATATCTACACCAGAAAAACAAACACAAATATTTTCATATTAATTTGGTTTGTAAAAGGGTAAAACAAAACACAAATAGTATATAAAACACAACATATTCATTAACAAATAAAGCTAAGCTGATAAAATGTCTATACAAACATTAAAATAATCTTCACATTTATTTACAAGACCTTCTCAATAATTAAGAACAATATCAAAATTATTTTGACTCTGAACTTTGGATCTAATTTATTCCATCCGGTTGGCTCACTTCCCCCATCAAAGTAAGTCTCATTTACATATATCTTCGCATTTTTGGAAGGTTCCTAAAGCAGTGTACTCATGTACATGTTGGTAAAAATTGGTAATTATTTCTTTTTTTCAACTAAAGTAAAAGGATTCCAATGAGAGACTTTTGAACACTAGATGGCAGCAGACACACCAGGTAAAATTCCATTGTTTACGTAGTTCAAAGCATGCCCACATTGCAGAGAAACGATGGATTGACCTGGTCAGTCTGCTGCCACCAAGCGTCACAAAAGTTTTCCATTGCTTTCACCAGTTCATGTACATCCAGAAGGCAAACTTAAATCACTACTTTTGAATGCTACATGACAAAAAAAGACTCGGGTGACTTTGACCACTAGCCTCGTGTCCGACACAATCGCCTAGAGAAGTTTGAATATCTTATAAGAGCTTGGGCAGTTGCTTCAATCTTTGTACGTCTAGAATATTCCTTCTATTTGATGTTTTCCCTCCATCAGCTTTCTCGCCAACTGTTACCTTGATCCCGGGCTTCTTGTGTTGCCGTGTGGGCGAGGTGTTCCCACCTGGCCCAGTATCCATCTGGGTGTCGCTTTGTCGACTGGGTGCAGCAGTAGTTCGTGGTGGTCTCTGCTGTGCATCTTGGAAGTACCTTGGTGGCTTCTGAGGAGGTTCCTTCTCTGCTGATCCCAGCCTCACCTTTGGCGGAGTCACTTCTTTAGGTCTTTCTCCAGGTGACTGGATGTGTCGATCAATACAATGATGCTCATTGTCCCTTACCAAGTCTCTACCATCCTCCCGAATGACAGCTGCTTTGGCTTCCACAGACAGTTTTGTAACCTGCTTTGAGGTCTTCAAGAGTTGTTTCCTGGCACAAGGCTCAGCTTTCCGTTCAACTCTTACATTACCCACCCCTAGGGTCTCAACAGCCGCCGTCCCACCAGTGGCTCTCCCCTGCCCTGGCTTCGGTCCCTCTGGTGATTCCAGCAGCCCATACTTTTCCATGTATTTCCGGCTCGCCATGGACAGATTCACGGCAGAGATGCCAGTGCTGCCTGTCTGCATGCCGGGATCGGCGACCCCTGTAAGTGCACTCCTCAAAAGAGGGTTGACCTTGGTCAGCGGAGTGCCAGCTTGACCTTTGAACCCTGCCGAGAGCTGGATCAGCTCCTCTTCAGTCAGGTACTTCATCGCGATGGCATTTGCCTCGTAGCTCAGGTTGGGGGAGTCCAGGTCCACATCCATCAGTGAGACGTAGTTGATGCGGGGGAAGAAATCAGAGTTGAGCATGCACACAGACCTGCAAGAATCAAGATTTAAAGACTTATTGTTTTGCTGGATCAAATTGCTTCTGATCTCATTATCTAAGTGCAACATCTTCTTTCTTACAAATTCTTACAATTTTTTTTGCAACATCTCAAACAAGTTTTTGTTCATCAGCATCTCTGTAAAGTTTCTCCAGCCAGAGATTGGAGCCCCTTTTGTGGATTCTTGGAATTCAATACCGAAAATAAATACCTGTTTAGTTTTTTTTTGTGTTCATTATCTTTACCTGTACATGACAGACCTGTCGAATAGCGTCTCAGGGTTCAAATCAAGCTGTCTGACGTCCTCCTGGGTTGTCATGGCAGCCTCATCTGCACCACGATGGCCTTGATGATGCAGACCCAGAGACTGGTCGGTAAGCATCTGTTCAATATTGCCCTGTAACAAAAAAAATGAAAAAATAGAAATTGTTAAAACAACTCACCGCTGTGGTATACCTTGCATTTGAACCATTTTGTTTGACCATTGAGTTCTTAAAGACACTGGACACATTTGGTAATTGTCAAAGACCAGTCTTCTCACTTGGTGTATCTCAACATATGCACAAAATAACAAACCTGTGAAAATTTGAACTCAATTGGTCGTCCAGTTGCGAGATAATAATGGAAGAAAAAACACCCTTGTCACACGAAGTTGTGTCCTTTCAGATGCTTGATTTCGAGACCTCACGCGTGAGGTCTCAAAATCAATTCAAATATTTTACTGAGAAATTACTTCTTTCTCAAAAACTACGTTACTTCAGAGGGAGCCGTTTCTCACAATGTTTTATACTATCAACAGCTCCCCATTGCTCGTTACCAAGTCAGTTTTTATGCTAACAATTATTTTGAGTAATTACCAATAGTGTCCAGTGCCTTTAAGCCTGTTGAACTAGGCATTGTAGACTAACACCATGAACACTTTCATGATACCTATTGAGTAAACTATATAATTTTCTTGCTGATACCATGTGTTAGACAGTTCCAAAGCTTTCAACAACGTGCAGAGTGTAAAAAGAAGAAGAAAAAAAAAAAAAAAACTAAAACCCCCAAAACACATCATCAAAATTGAACTCGCCAAAAGATTTTGGTAAAACTTCTTCTTGTCTCTGTACAACAGACTGGCGGGCAGGTCGCCCGTCTCGTCCTCCTCCTCCTTGGATCTGACCCGTCCATCGTCGACGTCACTCCTCCCAAGACTAGAGTCGTAGTCGGAGAGGTCTCCCCTCCCCGGTGGGGCGCAGGTGCTGGCACTCTCACCGAGCACAGGGCTGCGGAGACTGTCCATGGGGTACGACCCTCCGGTCGCCTCTGGATCGTCTTGGGGCCGTCTCTGGGGATCAGCAGTGCGGGGTTGGTCTCTATCATTGTCGGATACCCATCCTGGGCTTCTACAAATTAAGATAAAATTGACGCTCAGTAATCGATTCATCAAGGTCAAACATCAAAGGTCATGACTAAATTATGCAAGGTCAAGTCATGATTGCTTAAGGGTGTATCGCATCATTGGTTTAGGGCGAGCAAATTCCTTCCAACCCTCTGGTTTTCAAAAAACACACCATCCAACCATGTGAAAAAGTGGTCCGGTTTTTAGTGAAAACAACGATTGCAGCAATCAAAATCAGCAAGGGTGACTTCAAATGTTATTTTCCTTACTTTGAAAGTATTTCTCAGTAGGATTGGTACTAGCTTTAACTTGATTAATATAATAATCAGTGAGATTTCAGATTGAAACTAATATATTGTTTTGGCTGATTATTATACCATTCCTGTACTTTATCTTAAAGTTTGAAGTCACTAGATTTGTTTGTGAATATAAAAGAGACCGAAACTTCATTACAAAAAATGAAGTTACAATATGTCGCTGGAATTTAATATTTTCTGAGGTTTTACTTTTACTATGAATCTTTTATATATTTTTTTGTTGTGCAAGTTCGCCCCAAACAAGGCTAAAAGTCACTCTTGGTAAGGGGCTACATGAAAATGAAAAATAACTCAGGAGAGCTGAAGGTAGGAATTGATATTCCTCTTAAAACAGTCTAGATTGTAGGATAGAGGGAAACATGCACCAGACAAAGAGATGCAGTGCATGGAATAAAGCTGTTGGAATGGCTCTTTGTTCTACATCTCAGCAAAGCGAGAGTGTATGGGTGAGAAGAAGCAGAAAGCCTAGTTTCACGCTCAAACATCCTGATAGAAGGAACCAGGACAGACATGCTGGTGGCACATTTACCATAACAATATCTACAGGCCTACGGTGGAAAAGAGGTTGTAACGTTGATTCAACCCTTCATTAACAACATTATCAACACGCTTCTGTGCACAGCCACAATCATGGGTACACATTTTTTTTCATGTCCATGTTATGAACAACACTTTGAAAACCAGTGATGTAACAGTTATTTCAATGTTTTTTTGCAAATTAATTATAAATTAACCAGAGCTGTGTGAATGAAGAGTAGAAAGTACTTGAGTTTGACGGATACAAGATCTGCAAAGAGTTATTCAATATTTATGTGTTGTTCATTTGGTGTCTTTGTAACAAAGAGTGTACCCATGATTGTGGCTGTGCACTTCTGCATTCCATCTAAAAAAGAAAACCTGGACAACTTTTGTTTGACACTGACTTTTCAGAAGTATACCTTGCTGGCGATGATTCATTACTCCTTGAAATGTCATGAGCAAAACTATGAAGGTCCACGGCGCTAACATCAAACACTGTGCTTTGTGTGTTGTCCCTCGTCTGCTGCAGAGGCAGGGTCATGTCAGGGTTACTCTCTAAGGTTAACTCAGTGTCAAAGGTCAAGTTTTGGTTTCTATTCGGAAGTGCCAGCGAGGGAGGATCTCTGGCTGGGCTTGTGCGAGGTGTTACGCTTGTTGACTGATTCTTCGTTCTGACGGGGGTACCGCCTCCGTCCGGCCACAGCAGGCTCTTGCCGGTCATGACAGCCATGCTGCACGTGGTCTTCACCGCGGGCGTGTCGCATGCTGTATCCGTCGAGATGGAGTGGGTGGTCGGCTTGGCTTTATTTGGTTGAGGATTATTGGGGCGTGGTACGGGTGTGGCTGCTTCTTGAGTGGCGACACGGAGGGGAGTAGACACGGCGGGGGTGATATCTGCGGCTACAGTGTGGTTGGTGGGCGCGGCCGCCTGGCTGGGATAGGGGCGAGGGTGTGGTATGGGTGTAGCTCCTGCCGGACTGGCGGAAATGGAGGAAGTGGGTGTTGCAGGAGGCGACATGAGGCCTGCTGGAAGTTGATGGTCAGTCTGAGCAGCCTGGGCTACAAGCAACATCTGTATCTGTAAATCCAAATCCAAAAAAACGTCAAATTTTACAGTAGCAAATATTAACAATGTCATGCTCAGACAATTCCTTTAAGAGACTGGACCGACTTTATAAATCTAGGAATTATTTTTGATCTTTTTATTTTAAAGGACCATTACAGAATTGGTCAGAAAAAAACTTGTAAAATATACTTTTTGATCACAGATTTACATAAAACTTACACGGTCTAAAGTTGATGATAGTAGAAAACGTCCCTTGAAATTTTTCTGACTGAAATGCCATATTTGATGAGAAATGAATAAACTAATTTTCCAATTGGAGTTTATCGCTCAGTGAGCGTTTTATTCATTTTGTTGAACCTATATGATTTCCTGCAAATGTGTTATCGGTTTTTACTATTTTCTTGTGACCCAGATGGCCGATCGATCTCAAACTTCTACAGGTTTGTCAGTTTATGTATATGGTGGATTACATAAAGTGCTTACACTGCAAGCAGCTGTTTTGTTAGCAAAAACCAATTCTGTAATGTCCCTTTAAGTACATATTTAACAACAGAATTCATGTTCTTCCTATCTCTCGTCTAAATACTTTTTTCAAGAGGAAGGACCTACCTGAGCCTGAAGCTGTTGGATTAGTTGCTCCTGTCGCCTCAGCTGCACCATGAATCCGTTACTCCCAAGGTCCATCTCTCCCCCATTCTGCTCCTGTTGGTGGCCTTGCACACCACGGTGTTCGATGATTGGCTGCTCTTTCCCATGCTGTTTGAATCCAGAGGGGGTGATTTGAGCTGAGGATCTAGTTGTTTGGTCTTGGGGAATGATCGTGTTGGACAGCTCTTGAGGAAGGCAACTCGCTTTGAAAGATTGTCTTGATCCAGAGTCCTCCTTGATACAGTCCATGTTACCAGGAGATTTGTCATCCCAAAGACTGGAAGGCTGGTTTTGAAAAGGAACCGTCTGATGTCGATGAGAGATTGAGGAAAACCTAGGGCCCGAATGGGAGGGGGTATGAGAGGTGTTCGACGACGAGGTGTGTCGTGTTTTGGACTCTTCAGGAGTAGCACGGATGCCGGTCAAATGTTCTGATTCATCAGGTGTATTAGGTGGCGACAATGGTGAATAACTCGTCCCTGTCTGTGCAGCATGTTGACCAGCCCGTCCTGGAGACACTCTCAAGGATGATCCAGAGGAAGGGTGTTGGTTTTGGATCGTTTGTCTCTCTGCTTGTGAGCTCGCTGAGGACTCAGGATGAAGGACGACGCCGGCTTGACTAGTGTGCCTGCTCGGAACAGGTAGTTGATGGTTGCTGCCGGTGTTCTTCCTTTTCTTCTGTGAGACTGGTATGGGATAAGACATCCTTCTAGCAGGAGCCGTACTTTGTTCTGTCGAAGGAGCTGCCTGATGAATGTGACTGGGCGGCAGTGTATTCTGCAAGATTTCGCTCTTTCTAGATCTCGGTGGTTTGCTCAGAGCAGAGAGTGACTTTCTTTCTGGACCTCTTGTCCTGGAGGGGTTTGCGGCAGCTTGCTGTTGGCTTCTCCCGTTTGAAGTGGAAACAACGTTCCTGTTGATGTTCTCCCCTGTTCTGGGTGCCTGTTTGGCAAGGATTTGCTTCTCATTTAGGTGGTGATGACTGCCTTGTCTAATCGTCCAAGTCGTCTGAACCACATTGGCATCAACGGGTCTAAGAGGTCCTGGTCGTCCTGGCGGTGTGTCTACATGACTTGGTTTCGTCATGTGTTCGTCCACACCCACACGAAAGCCATGCTCTGATGGAGCCGACAGATTTTCTTGAGCAGTTTGCATAATAACAGGGGGTTGAAACTTCTGTTTTGTGGAGAAGCCTTGAGGGTGCTGTTGATGGGGGATCTTTGGGTTGGGCAAAGAGTCTTGGGATTGAGGCACAATGATGACCTCCTGTGACTCATCAATGAAGCTGTCAAAGAGGATGGACAGCTCTGGTACACTTGGCTTCACAGTTGGACTCTATAAAAAAAATCAAAGTACAACAAATGTAACCTTCTTTAGGTATTTGTGACTTTTCAGCTTTAAAACAACAAACAATCAGTTTAGAGAAAAAACAAAGTCAAATTCCACATAATTGCTTCTAGATATGTTTAATAATGAACATTGTACAAACTTGTTGCACATTTGTCAAATCAGCATTGCATAAAGATTGTTCATTGTTTTATTAGGTCGCTATAGACCATGTTACATTTGTGATGACCTCGTACATTATAATGCTATTCCTGACGGGCAAGATGCTACACAGGCTCAATGGGAAAATTTATATTTTGTGTCGTAATTTTCACATAAATTCAAAATTTACAAAAGCAACAGCTGTACAGCTTTTGAGATGTCCCCCCCTTTCTTCATATCAAAAGTTGAGGAAAATCAGACAGTGCAATCTCCATAAAACATAAGATTTGTTGTATTCTTCCATTGAGCTGTGTACAAATATGCCCGCCGAAAGTCCAGGCTCTGTGGCTCTTTTGTAAACATGTGATGTCACAGGTCACATCGTCTATAAGGCAGACTTCAATATTGTTCATGTTCATTAAAGGTAAGGTTATAGATTGGTTTTTGTCAACGTAATGCTGATTTACATGCCAAACCAATAAAGATATAACAAAAGTCACGTGTGTGAAAGTTTCAGCGTAATAGTGTATACTTGCTGAGAAAACAGCAAAAAACTGCGAACGACTTTTTCACAAGAACGTCGAATCCATCTATCGAGGTGACAGCGAGGTACCAACCGCATCTCTGGACGCAGCATTTGCGAACGGACACCAACCCTCAGAAAATCGTAGAAACGATTCACGCATGAATCATTTCCTCGGATTCAAATGTTCGAGGTGAAAATTATCCAAACCTACTTCCAAGGCAAACCTTTATCAAATAGTTTATACTATCAACAGCTGCGGTCTTTTTCACTAGGGAAGATTTTACAGTTTTAACTAGACAATGTTCAACGGGCCAGTGTTAAGGGTGAGACCAGGGCCCAATTTAATAGCGCTGCTTAACGGTAAGCAAATTTTCATGCTAACTGTAGCAGAAAAATTTGCTTAAGCATAAGCGTATTTCACAGGTTAGCAAGAAAACAAGGCGGTCATCTTGCGCGCTCACCATGTATTTGCATTGTTACGTCATTCATTTCCGTGCAGTAAGCACCGGGAGGTTAGCGTGCCTTTTCGTGTGATTAGGGTTAGCAGCGCTATGAAATAGAAATCGCACAGAATCGGCCATTGGGCAATTTCACAGAGCTGCTTAAGCACAAAAAGCAGCTAAGCACAACAAATTATGCTTACCAGAATAAGGCTACCAGCCAAACCACCATGTCACATGTACAAATTGTGACTGGTACTACGCTCCTTTCTGCTTAGCAGACAATTGTTGAGCAATATTTTTTGCGTAAGCAGCTCTATGAGATTGGGCCCTAAATCAGATGCTTTGATGCAAAAAAAGAAGAAAGGATCACTCAGAGTAAGTTTTAGCGTTACCTTGTCGAGCAGTGGCTTGGGGCTGGGGCGGGGCATTATCTGGGCCTCTTCCCCTGCCATGTCAACTGAATGAGGGCGTGGTAGTGGTGGCTGACTCGGCTTTGGGCGAGGCGTACTTTTTGGATTAAGGCTGCAAATAAAAGGACAAGTAAAAAGAGATGAACTCCGATAAAAACAGAATCACTGAGCACTACACCTTTGATCAAAGAGTGTGCACAACATTGGTAAGAGTGAAAATTTGTGTGTTCACAGTTTTGCATACGACTTATTATGGTATAAAGATGATCATGGTGGAAAGCTTCCCTGGAAGTATTTTTGCTTAAAATGCTATCGTTTTTAGAAATGATTTTAATGTTTGAAAACAGTGCACACATACGCTTTATTTAAACAGGAACTTTGTTTAACCCTCTTGCTGTCTGACCATTCAATACCATTCACTGTGGTTTTGAATGATAGATAAACTATGCCAGCCTGCAATGTGATACCATGAGGGAATGCATGTACACAGCACACAGGTAGTTCTGTGCACAGTTGTGCCACCGTACACAACCTTGGCAGTCGAATGGTTTCAAATGGTTGGTCAACTCACTGGAAAATGTTGCCAAGAGTCCCTGACAGTAGGAGGGTTAAACGAGAAAAAGGAAGAACATGAATTCTGTTGTTAAATATGTACTTAAATTAAAAAAATCCAGTCGGTCCAGTCTCTTAAAGGAATTGTCTGAGCATGACACTGTTAATATTTTCTACTGTAAAATTTGACTTTTTTGGATTTGGATTTACAGATACAGATGTTACTTGTAGCCCAGGCTGCTCAGACTGACCATCAACTTTAGCAGAAATGAGAATTGGGACTTCAGAATGTACTCTTTATAAGCAGAACCTCTTTATAAACAGTGCTCTTTATAACAGTGCTCTTTATAACCAGTGCTCTTTATAAACAGTGCTCTTTATAAACAGTGCTCTTTATAACAGTGCTCTTTATAATGTGCTCTTTATAACGTGCTCTTTATAAACAGTGCTCTTTATAACAGTGCTCTTTATAAACAGTGCTCTTTATAAACAGTGCTCTTTATAACAGTGCTTTTTGTAACGAGAGCCATCTGTATATACATTTGCACTGGACAATACAATATAAATAAATGCAGGGACTCTTAGCCCTACCTGTTGGGTCTAAACTGCTTCAGGGCATCCATAAAGACGGCCCTATTGGGACCATCCCTTGCTGTGGTTAACTCCAACTGTACAGGGGACCGGGCTGTCTGCTCACCATGCTGTGGGAATAGACAGTAATAAATCTTTACGTCATTACCAAGAAAAGCATCCCCATCCCTACAGTGCTTCAAGTCCAAGTGCTACAGTGCTTCAACAACTGTGTTCAATAAATATTTCTCGCAAACCAGTGACACGCCTTCTGTTGGCTGCATCTATTTATTAGTCTCATTGTTTTTCTCTTTGTGCTACTTGGGTGTCCTTGATAATGTGTGCAGTTTTAATATTTAATTATTATATTGAATCCATGTCCGAAACAAGCATTTCATACCAAAGCATTTCCTACTAAAACTCAAAACTGGGTGTATTTGTGTCTTATATGTCTCTTGTTTGTTTTTCTTCTACGGTCGCTTTGCCAGTTAGTTTAGATTATTTTTTTACATAGGTAGGGTTAGAGGCGTCTGTCTCCTGAAAAGATCCAAACATTACTGCTGCCAGCGGGGTTAGGCTCATGTCATAAGTAACTATTAGTTCTCTGTTGGCGGGGCACGTGTATCTCCATAGATGGATTGCAATACGCGTCATTGACCGCCACCTTTGATGTAAAACGATGGAAAAGTGCACGCGTGTACGCGCTACGCACGACTCTCAGCCAATGATAGCTCTTCACGCGTGCACAATTCATCAAAGATGGTGGTCAATGACGCGTATTGCAATCCACCTATACCGTGGTTTGGGCGCTGGCCTGGTCACCAGTTTTGTTCCATCTTTTTCTTCCATTCTGCGCATTTTAAAATGTGCTATGCGCTTTTGATCATTTTTATGTCAGGGGTGCAATACTATCGAGATCATAGCGTTTGAATGGACGGTAGTGTTTGAATGGATAGGGGAAATCCCCTGTTTCCATTAGCTAACCGGGCTGATGAGCGCACCTTGTATAAATGGATGTTTTCCCTACAGCCCACTAACTCAAAGCTCGGTTGGTCACCATCGCCTAGGCTACGGCACTCATAGAAAACCGGCTGACGACGGGACGGTGAAAACATGACCAGGAGGAATCCATGCTCTGCGGTACACACTCTGTCACACAAATAAAAAACACACAAAAGAATGGTTTCAAAGTTATCTATTTAATGTCAAAGAGAGTTGAGGTTTTTATTGACTACCAAACAGAACTTGGTGCGTCTTATTTTATTACTAGGATTCAAATCAGTGTAACCAAACTGAGGCTTGAAGGCAAAATAGTCTGTACGGTCTTGAACTTCCCGACCCAAAGCTAAAAACACTGGCCTCAGGCCTGTGGCCCAGTGTCAACTTTGAGCCCTGATTATTACCAGTGAAAACAGGGAACATTTAAAAACAGAAGCATATTTCAAGGTCCATGGTGCTATAAGGTCGTTAATTTCAATTTCAAATCCATAATGATCAAAAGGTCGTTAAGTGAAAAATGCGAATAAGTTCAGAAAAATAAACCAAAATCCACCAGCAATTTTTTTTTCTTAGAAACTGAATGTTTCGTTTTGCCAATTTAATTTTTGGAGACCACTCTTGATCGATAAACTCCATTCACCAGGAGCTCCAAAATATGCAAAAACCAATTTTATGAAATCCATACAAACTACACTAACGACCTTAAATAATCCAGAGCCGATGACTTGTACATTTTGTTGTACATTTAGCTGCGGAACTCATCATATTTGTAGGACTACTCACAGAAAACTCACTCATACTCACACTCGTCCAAATGCACTCAACTGAAATGACGTCTTACCTTTCATGTATGGTGTTGTTGAACATGTACCTCAGACAGCTTGCCCACACCAGAGGGCTGCACATATTACTGAGACCACTCACCCAACTAGTTGGAAAAAAAACCCAAAGAAATCCAAAATCAAAACCAAGAGGACTGTAAAAGTTCTCATATTGGTCAACCCTTTGTTCTGACAATTTGGGGGCTTGTCCCTTTAAAAGGGAACTAGTTATTATTATGTCCACTTGACACTTCACCATAATTTCTCCACTTCGCCCAGGATTACAATCAGTACCTGTGAGGGGGATGGTGATTCTTGTGTTGTTTCAGCCCTTGGGTGTTTTTTTCACCTCAGATTACTGGCAAATTCATGGAGATTCTTATCATTTTTATGGTGCTAAGGGTTAAACTGTGTGGGCAGGATGAGCAGAATTCTGTGGTATGTATTGCCATGAAACTTCTTAAAAGAGCACCCTGTCTCAAACATTTGAGAAAGTTGAATATTCAATATTTGGTTGGTAAGCAGTTTGCAATAGCTAATTCTATTTTCTCTTCTTTATTTTACATTCATATATTTTATTGCTAAATTTTACTTTCTCAACAAAATAATATAATTTTTATAGCAATAAACTTTTTAAAAACTGAACTTACATGCCAATCAGTGGGAGGGTGCAGGCTTTAGGATCCGATTCCAATAACAGTAGCAGCTTGCGCGTCTGATCCATTGTGATGTAGCTGAACATCGGGAAAAAAACACAACAATTATAATATTTTAAAAGGGAAATATTTCGAGGAAGGTACATCTGCTGCCTTCCCCAAAAATCCTAGGAATCAGAAAAATTTTACTCTGGCAATCTGAACTTTATGTGTTTATGAAATAAAATCTTTTAAAATCTATTTATACAAAATTCTTGAAAATAAAAATAGCAATTCTTTATAAAACAATGTGTTTAAATTTTGTATATAATTCAACTGATTTGTTAAAATTAACATTGACACAAAATAAAAACTTGGGACGGGGATGCTTATTGGACCTCAATGATTTTAGACTACATGCAGTACGAATTGCGAATCACACCCAAATTTGTGCAACCATCACGTAGGTTTAATGATAACATGAACGTCAGTTGGGCAACATTCTTAATTGTTTACAAGTAAATCAAAAACTTAGGTCAAGTCTTATGCTTGGATTTCTGCGATGATTTGTTAAACTTATTTTTGCCTACGAGAAAGACTCTGCTAGGGTCAGAACCTTAGGCCATTAACTATTTTTTTGCATTTATACCATAGGTCCTTATGGTTAGTAATCAGTTTGCAACAGCTAATTCTATTTTCTCTTTTTTATTTCACATTCTTATATTTCATGGCTAAATTTTATTTTTCCAACAAAGTAATATAATTCTTATAGCAATGAACTCTTTTATATTAAAGTATTTGAAAAAACAGAATTGCTCGCGCGCACGTCAAACTCAATCTGGTTTGGACCAACTTTGTCCTGGAAGTTTAAACATGCACAAGACTTGCACAGTCTGTTGCCCTTCAATTCTTCACTTGAACGTAAAATTTTTTAACCACGAAAAGAAAATATCCACCTACCCAATTTTAGGTACTCCTTGGAGCTCACTGAGACTAAGGGGTCCTTTTAGGTTCCTGGCAAGCGCTGTGGGTATAATGGGTACCGGGTTGAGAGGGGTGGCCTCAAGCACTGACCCCATGGTGACTGCACCCACGTGAAGGTTCAAGGTTACGGCGTCTGTGCTGTCATAGCAACAGCAGTGGATGCGAAAGGAGAGGAGGTTGCTTATGTCCAGGCTGTCTCGACTGCTGCAGCCGTGCTCGATCAGCTAAAACAACAAATAAAGGGTTGTGGGTAACAAAATGCAACAAATCAGCAAACTCAGCCATGTCTAGGCGTATGAGTTGTACATGCTGTTGGACTGTTTTCTTTTCATTTCATTGATTCATTCTGGTTGTGAAGCCAAGGACTCTCAGAAAGCGAACTTAATCACTATACTAGCCAAGAACCCCGTAAAGAGAAGACAAAGAAGGAAGTTTCAGTTTTAAATGTGGGAGGAAAACCCCAGAGAATTATTCCAGCAAAAACCGACGCAATCAGGTAGGGACTGAAAACCCGATCAACATAGTGCCTCCCGCTGGATTCGAACCGGGTTCCCACAGAGGTGGAAGGCGAGGAAAGCTACCACTGCGCGAACCCGACCGCCCATCCAACCGACCATCTTAATTTAAGAGAGCTTTCTTGAAGATGTACCGGTACCTTGAACACAGTGGAGAAGTCATCCATGCTGTGGGTGGTAGGGGAGTCTTCCATGGAGATGGATACAGTGAGAGGAATTACTTGATCCCCAGGGAGGCGTGCTGTCGGCATTCTCCCCGCTCGGCCTGGAATATCACGTCCTGGATCAAAACGGTCCACAGTGATGGTCACTCCCTCCTCATCTAATATAATAGAAGAAAGATTGTAGTCATAAACCACAAGGGAAACTGACTGGGTAAACTTGAGATAATTCCGGGTAGAACAAAGAAAAATTTACTCTGACAGCTGGCTTCCTCCCCATGCAACTTCAGAAATGCTGACAAACTCATCGAAGTGCAGGACAAACCAATGAAAAAACCAGCAGCATTCTTTTTCGGAACACGGCTATTTTTGCACCAGTTTAGAAATGAAGCTATTTTTTGTATTGGTTTTTTAAGAATTTCTCAAGCTTCCTCAGTAAAAGTGCTAAATCAACAATTACAAGTATAGCTGAACAGCATTTGGTTATAATATACCTGATGTGTGTAAAGCACTGTATACTCAGTACTAAGTATAGTGCTTCACACACATTGGTGTATGGCTAACACCAAACACTACAGTATTCTTTATCCCAGATGCAAATTTAATATCTATAAATGCAGCTGAACAATACATAAGTCACCATAGACTACTTTGCAAATACTCAGTGCGTGTGCGTTAGCCGTGGAATGAGGTGCATGCTGGTCTAGCTAGTGACAAATTTTGTCGTTACCTAGACCAGCATGCACCTCATTCCACGGCTAACGCACGCGTACCGAGTATTTGCGAAGTAGTCTATTACCTTTATCAGTTGTAACAGAGCCTATTAGAAAGCATCTGTAGGGACGGTCTTGAGATTGCAAGGCGTGGCGGTGAGCAAGCTGGACGGACTTCTCCAAGACATGCAGACCAATATTCCTTTAATAAACACACAAATAAAAACCTCAATGATCATTTCGAAACTAGGATTTGTAAAGGATTGTCTAATGGATCATGTAGTATATTTTAAAAGATGACTGCACCTTTCAGGGTTCTGCCCACAGTGGTCGGTGCCGGAAAACCCGCCCGGCACTCAGGATTCCCCAACCACCACTGGCAGAATTTGCTCTGTTTACGATCACCACACATTTTTCAAATTTTTATATTACACTTGCAATTTCCTTTCAAAGGTTTTCATCGAAATGTAAAATTGGGTATTTACCAGTAGAAATGGTTTCTGAAGCCATTAATTTTGAGTACTTCTTTGATTTGAGTCTATTTATATGATCTACCGTGTAACTGATCCATCTCGCAATGGTTTCCGGGGAAACATTTTTCCACCACTAAAGAAATCCTGGGCAGAACCCTGACTGTCATGTTTTATACGTCACACAGAAACAAACATCAGATGTTTGGATGAGTTCCTAGTTTTTCCATGGCTCAGGGTTAGTCCGAAATTCCAGAAACGCAGGCCTGATACTTCATGGAGGCAGCCGAGACAACTGCCTCCATGTGCCTAGTCATGGCCTTGGTGCCCCTTGAGAAGCTCCAGTACATTGTTTTCCCCTCATTGAGATGCCCAAGGAAAATCCACCTTGCCCTTAGGAGAATGAAGTAGGCCTACAAGGCCTGGATATGACTTTAAAAATCCTTAGCTAACTGCAGAAAAATGGTTGTGAAAATTGAGTAGGTCATATTGTTGTTTCTCTAAAATTGTTGTTATACTCACCTGTATTTTGTAATGTGTAGGATGGTAGAATTTCCAGTGGGTGTTTTGTCCCTGCAAACATCAAACAAACAAACAAACAAACATCTTAGGATTACAGTGGACTGACATGGGCAGGCGCCCCAGGGCCGGTTTCACAAAGGGCCAAGATTGATCTCTACAGTGTGAATCACTCTCAATTGCTAAGCAAAGTGTGATGTCACAATACATATCACTATGGAAATATGGATGACTCATCTTAAAGATGAATCTAAGCGCTAAGTTGTATAGAGCTGCTTGGGCAGAGAATTAGGCGTAGCAACTTTCTGCTAAGCAAAAATAAGCAGGATACCAGTCACAGATTGTACAAGTGACTTGACATTTTGGCTGGTAAACTTATTCTGGTAAGCACAATTTTATTGTGCTTAGCTACGTTATGTGCTTTTAAAGCAGCTCTATAAAATTGGGCCCAGGTCCATAAACAAACCATATTTCATTCTATTTCTACAATACAATTGATATTTGAATAAATTGCTACATTTTCCTTGTGATTTGGTTAGCCCTTTCGAAAAACATTTTTATTCTAGCCTTGTGAACGAAATTCTGGCAGTAAAACTAAATTGAAGTCTTGCAACATTTGGATTTCCTGTTGAGGCTTGGTGGTCTCCCAACCTGATGCTCACCAACGTCACAAAAGCGACAAGGAAGCTTTTGCTCTTAGCATCTTATAGTTGCGATAATCGTAACCCTCCATCCTCCCGACGGTCGGAGACCGGAGGGTTACGAGTCATGCAGTGCAAAAAAGTGCCGAAATAAAAATTTCAACTATTTTGGTCAGACTAGTCACCAGATTTTCCCAATTTTTACCACTTTCAAAAAACATGACACACATTCTACAAATATGGATGTGATCATCAATGTGTCATGAATCCATTCGTATTACTCAAAACATCATTGAGAAAATATTTTAACACTGCGCTGCACTCTCGCACAGTCATCGACTGTACCGTTTTAAAAAAAATGTGATTACTCATTAACGGTGCGGTCAAAAATCGCGAAATTTTTTAAGTTCCTCAATGGACCATAGCCGGATAACACTAGTACCAGCAGATTTAGCTTGGGGTGAGTCTTCGACCTACAGTCACCTTTAATTTCGAAGCCCCATAGAATTCCCCTGAGGCCCAAGGAATTCCCCTGAGGCTATCCCTAACCCCATAAACACGATCCAAGGTCTTAGATCTAGCCGCTGTTACTTGGGGGCAATCAATCATCCTGTCACTGTTCCAGACATCGGGCAGACACCAGGTGCAGGTTGTGGTTTCGGGTTGGCCAAGTAAATAAGATACCTTGTTTCTCAGAAGACTGGTAAGCACTGGAAAGCAGTGCAAAAAAAAAAAAAAAATGAAAAAAAAAATGATTTTGGTAACATTTTTTTTTTTTTGCAACTGAGTGTGCTTACCATCCAGGGACATTGTTTTGCATTTTTTTTTTTCTTCTGGGGATTCAGTTAACGTTTCTGAGTCTAATGATACCATGTTAGAAGAGTTTGTGAGCAGCCAAAGTAGTTTTACAAGCAATTTCACACCGTACGGTAGCGGACCGTGCGATACTGTAACGGTGTAATTTTGATGGATTTGGGTAAAAATTTGTTTTTTGTTTCAACTGAGTGTGCTTACCCCCTATGAATATTTTTTTTCATTTTTTTGTTGTTCTGGGGATTCAGTGAACGTTTCTGAGTCTAATGATACCATGTTAGAAGAGTTTGTGAGCAGCCAAAATAGTTTTACAAGCAATTTCACACCGTACGGTAGCGGACCGTGCGATACTGTAACGGTGTAATTTTGATGGATTTGGGTAAAAATTCGTTTTTTTGTTTCAACTGAGTGTGCTTACCCCCTATGAACATTTTTTTCATTTTTTTTGTTGTTCTTGGGATTCAGTGAACGTTTCTGAGTCTAATGATACCATGTTAGAAGAGTTTTTGAGCAGCCAAAATAGTTTTACACGCAATTTCACACCGTACGGTAGCGGACCGTGCGATACTGTAACGGTGTGATTTTGATGGATTTGGGCAAAAATTAGGTTTTTTTTTGTTTCAACTGAGTGTGCTTACCCCCTATGAACATTTTGTTTGCATTTTTTTTTGTTCTGGGGATTCAGTGAACGTTTCTGAGTCTAATGATACCATGTTAGAAGAGTTTGTGAGCAGCCAAAATAGTTTTACACGCAATTTCACATGGTACTGCAGCAAACAGTGCGATAGTGTAACGGTGTGATTTTGATGGATTTGGGTAAAAAAATTAAACAAAAATTGATTTTTCACTTTTTTTGATTTTTTTTTTTTTCTTGGGATTGAGTGAACGATTCTGAGTCTAATGGTACCATGTTAGAAGAGTTTGTGAGCAGCCAAATTAGTGTTATGCGCAATTTCACACCGTACTGCAGATGACTGTGCGAGGGCGGGACGGACGCTTTTCAAGGTCATAGTGCAGCGGAGGGTTAAGGAAAAAAAGCCAAAAACTTACCAGAGACTGAGCGAAATTCTCATGATGCGTAGACAATCTCAGGTTCCAGTTTTCGAACCTCGCGATTCGTGACCTAGCAACATCTCGACCAATCAGCGTAAGCGAACTCGTCGTTGAGCGCATTTTGTTGAGTTGCACAATCACAGGATATTTATGAGGAAAAATTTACAGATTGAGCGCGCATTCTGGAAAGCTGTTCCTGCAATTAATCAGCGCAAACTGCAAATGGCGCAAATCCGTTAAATACATTAACTGCGTGCACGCACAGTCGCACATGAGACGATCGCCACGCCTACACAACGGTTTGGTTTACGCTGATTGGTTGATTTAGCGGAAGTGCGGTCCATGGGCATTTCGGTCAGTTTCTGGTAAGTTTTTGTTCGTTTTTTCTTCAAATAATTTTTCATCGATGTTTAGAGTGTTATGAATGGATTCATTACACCTTGAAGATTAAATCCATGTTCTTAGAATGTGTGTCATGTTTTTTGAAAGGGGTAAAAATTGGGCAAATCTGGTGACTAGTTTGACCAAAATAGTCGAAATTGCAATTTCGCCACTTTTTTGCACTGCATGACTCGTAACCCTCCGGTCTCCGACCGTCGGGAGGATGGAGGGTTACGATTATCGCAACTAAGCATCTTACAGCGGATATATTTCAGACATCTGTTGGAGAAGGGGGGTCTACAATCATGAAGAAGTAAGAAATACGTACCACAAGACGTCCTTTGTTGCTGGAAAGCTGAAAGACGTTACGTGAGACCCCCGTTGAACTGGTGGACCAGTTGAACCATGACTTGGGTTGGAAGGGAAGTAAGATGACCCCCGAGTAGGTTGATGCAATTTCGACATGATAATGATATGACACACTAATGCCTCTTATCGAATTGATGATAAAACAAACTGTCTGAAAGCAAAAAGTGCAAAATTGAGGCCTGGTACTAGTTAGTGAGATATTATTATTACTGAGGCCTGAGCACTGTCGCTTACTTACACATGTAGATCATGGAGGAAGGAAATAAGACCTTCCTGCATGCTTAGATTAGAGCCCATGGCCATAGTGTTAACCAGGGCAGAGGGGAGCCCAGGTTGGACTCCTCCGTTGCATACAACAGATACTGACGCCAGGGCTAGGCAGTGTCTGTGTGTCTTTTTTGGACACCCTGTTTTATGCCAACATTCAACAAACATGTAAAATGACAGATAAAACAGGGTGTCCAAAAGATTTACTAAATCATTGTAAATGTATTGTAAATTTCAGCAAATTTGGACACCCTTTTTAACAAAATCCTGGCTAATACCTTGCTTTAGCCCAAACTTACTTGACCTTTCTTTGAACAACTCATAAATATGATATGAGTCATATCTGATATAACTAGAACTGGCCATTAAATTAATGGAATGTATTGATTGAAAGTGAATGGGTGAATGTGAACATTGATAAATCGGTGACAAATTAATGGTACACATTTTAAGGTTTATAAACAGTTTAAACCAAAATGGAACTAAATTTCAGGCTCAAAAAATAAAGAAATCTTACTTTATAAGCAATCCATTGGTTTCCTCCGGTGTAGATAACAAGACAAAAACGTTTAAAAATCCGTATTTTGGTTGTTCGAAATCCGCGGTCTGCCGCCACATAACCCAAGATAGACTGGTCCAGCTGTATTACCAAAAAGTCTGTCGTTATTCTTATGTGAAGAAAAGACAGGGGACCAGACTCCGGGGAAAACGAGTAGGTGGTACAACACCGAGCTGAAGCTAGCACAGTATTGGGCCCAAAAATAGCAAGCCGCATATTCGCGGAACAGCCAGCCGCGTATTCACGAAAATAAAACACATGCAGTACAGGGAGGTGACAAAATGGCTCATTTTCTGTCGGCGAAACCGTTATTTTATCCGAACGAATACTGAAACATTAGCCATAACTAACATATTTTCATTAAATAATATTGAAAAGTTATAGCTATAAATTATTGGAAGGTAATAAACAAAGAAAAAAGTCACTAAATAACAAAAAAGCGGCAAACACGGAGACAATGTGCGTGGGTTATGTCATAATATTTTTACGCTGTTTAAATACTGAAACATATTTTGTACAAGAGTTTGTACCCTTCGTTATGAGTAAAAGTGGAAGTTTTCGTCCAGAATCTTGAAGACTGATCAATGGGTATATCAAGTTTTTGAGCTGGCTAATTTGGTCCACTAATTAGTAATCAATTAACCACAGTTATACAAACGCCTATTCCATCTAAAACACGCACAATTGCATTTGCGGTAAAGTCAACTACCTAATGTAAAACATTTGTACCCTTTATTATAAATAAAAGTGGAATTTTTAGTCCAGAATCTTGAAGACTGATACACTGGGCATACCAAATTTTTGAGCTGGCTAAGTTGGTCCACTAATTAGTGGTTAATTAACCACAGTTATACAAACGCCATTTTCCATAAAACACGCACAGTTGCATACGCGGTTGAGTCAACTACCTCGTAGTTGTAAAGAATTTGTACCCTTCATTATTAATCTTTTTGTGATTTTTAGCCCGGAATCCTGAAGACTATTATACTGGGCATACCAAATTTTTGAGCTGGTTAATTTGGTCCACTAACTAGTGGTTAATTAATCCAAATTATATAGACGCCATTTTCTCCTATAATACTCACAATTGCCTATGCGGCTGAGTAAACTAGATATTTTAATTACAATTACAATTTGCCGTGAATAAAAATGTTATTACTCCCTTTTATTCCCCCCAATCAAAATTACGAAAAGGTTAGTGTTCAACTTAGAACAACGCATACAAATAAGATTAACTTTTAAATCTCATGAATTTCATTTAATTTCTGGACAGTTTAATAAGCATCAAAATAAATAGTTGTATATTTATTTCAAATTTTGTCTTAATGTAACAGTTAGAAGAAAACACATTCGGGTTCTTTATAAATTATTCACTTAATTCACCCACTATACCGGTTAGCGTCGGAGGGTCACTCTCACCTCTGACGTCGAAAGACTGACAACATAACTTTCCCCGTCTTTGATAGAGGAATGATCTTCCTATTTTCATTTATTTCCCCCTGGATTTCACCTTAATTACATTTGTATAAATTATTTCTTGTAAACACTAGACTATCATAGCAGGTGTTGTTTATAAGCCCCCAAATGCCCATTTTAATGATTTTATTACTTGCTTCCACAAAATAATCCATTGCATAATCAACGAAAACAAGTCTTGCTTAATTTCTGGTGATTTTAATTTCAACCTTATCTACTGTAATCATCACAGCCAGCAACAGGATGTTTTGGATCAGAAAGTTTTTACCCGGCCCGAGGCGCCGGGGAAAACCTTTACCCGGGCCCCAGGACCCGGAGAAAGTTTTTACCCGGCCCGAGGCGCCGGGGAAAACCTTTACCCGGGCCCCAGGACCCGGAGAAAGTTTTTACCCGGCCCGAGGCGCCGGGGAAAACCTTTACCCGGGCCCCAGGACCCGGAGAAAGTTTTTAACCCGGCCCGAGGCGCCGGGGAAAACCTTTACCCGGGCCCCAGGACCCGGAGAAAGTTTTTACCCGGCCCGAGGCGCCGGGGAAAACCTTTACCCGGGCCCCAGGACCCGGAGAAAGTTTTTACCCGGCCCGAGGCGCCGGGGAAAACCTTTACCCGGGCCCCAGGACCCGGAGAAAGTTTTTACCCGGCCCGAGGCGCCGGGGAAAACCTTTACCCGGGCCCCAGGACCCGGAGAAAGTTTTTACCCGGCCCGAGGCGCCGGGGAAAACCTTTACCCGGGCCCAGGACCCGGAGAAAGTTTTTACCCGGCCCGAGGCGCCGGGGAAAACCTTTACCCGGGCCCCAGGACCCGGAGAAAGTTTTTACCCGGCCCGAGGCGCCGGGGAAAACCTTTACCCGGGCCCCAGGACCCGGAGAAAGTTTTTACCCGGCCCGAGGCGCCGGGGAAAACCTTTACCCGGGCCCCAGGACCCGGAGAAAGTTTTTACCCGGCCCGAGGCGCCGGGGAAAACCTTTACCCGGGCCCCAGGACCCGGAGAAAGTTTTTACCCGGCCCGAGGCGCCGGGGAAAACCTTTACCCGGGCCCCAGGACCCGGAGAAAGTTTTTACCCGGCCCGAGGCGCCGGGGAAAACCTTTACCCGGGCCCCAGGACCCGGAGAAAGTTTTTACCCGGCCCGAGGCGCCGGGGAAAACCTTTACCCGGGCCCCAGGACCCGGAGAAAGTTTTTACCCGGCCCGAGGCGCCGGGGAAAACCTTTACCCGGGCCCCAGGACCCGGAGAAAGTTTTTACCCGGCCCGAGGCGCCGGGGAAAACCTTTACCCGGGCCCCAGGACCCGGAGAAAGTTTTTACCCGGCCCGAGGCGCCGGGGAAAACCTTTACCCGGGCCCCAGGACCCGGAGAAAGTTTTTACCCGGCCCGAGGCGCCGGGGAAAACCTTTACCCGGGCCCCAGGACCCGGAGAAAGTTTTTACCCGGCCCGAGGCGCCGGGGAAAACCTTTACCCGGGCCCCAGGACCCGAGAAAGTTTTTACCCGGCCCGAGGCGCCGGGGAAAACCTTTACCCGGCCCCAGGACCCGGAGAAAGTTTTTACCCGGCCCGAGGCGCCGGGGAAAACCTTTACCCGGGCCCCAGGACCCGGAGAAAGTTTTTACCCGGCCCGAGGCGCCGGGGAAAACCTTTACCCGGGCCCCAGGACCCGGAGAAAGTTTTTACCCGGCCCGAGGCGCCGGGGAAAACCTTTACCCGGGCCCCAGGACCCGGAGAAAGTTTTTACCCGGCCCGAGGCGCCGGGGAAAACCTTTACCCGGGCCCCAGGACCCGGAGAAAGTTTTTACCCGGCCCGAGGCGCCGGGGAAAACCTTTACCCGGGCCCCAGGACCCGGAGAAAGTTTTTACCCGGCCCGAGGCGCCGGGGAAAACCTTTACCCGGGCCCCAGGACCCGGAGAAAGTTTTTACCCGGCCCGAGGCGCCGGGGAAAACCTTTACCCGGGCCCCAGGACCCGGAGAAAGTTTTTACCCGGCCCGAGGCGCCGGGGAAAACCTTTACCCGGGCCCCAGGACCCGGAGAAAGTTTTTACCCGGCCCGAGGCGCCGGGGAAAACCTTTACCCGGGCCCCAGGACCCGGAGAAAGTTTTTACCCGGCCCGAGGCGCCGGGGAAAACCTTTACCCGGGCCCCAGGACCCGGAGAAAGTTTTTACCCGGCCCGAGGCGCCGGGGAAAACCTTTACCCGGGCCCCAGGACCCGGAGAAAGTTTTTACCCGGCCCGAGGCGCCGGGGAAAACCTTTACCCGGGCCCCAGGACCCGGAGAAAGTTTTTACCCGGCCCGAGGCGCCGGGGAAAACCTTTACCCGGGCCCCAGGACCCGGAGAAAGTTTTTACCCGGCCCGAGGCGCCGGGGAAAACCTTTACCCGGGCCCCAGGACCCGGAGAAAGTTTTTTACCCGGCCCGAGGCGCCGGGGAAAACCTTTACCCGGGCCCCAGGACCCGGAGAAAGTTTTTACCCGGCCCGAGGCGCCGGGGAAAACCTTTACCCGGGCCCCAGGACCCGGAAAAGTTTTTACCCGGCCCGAGGCGCCGGGGAAAACCTTTACCCGGGCCCCAGGACCCGGAGAAAGTTTTTACCGGCCCGAGGCGCCGGGGAAAACCTTTACCCGGGCCCCAGGACCCGGAGAAAGTTTTTTAACCGCCAGCGCCGGGGAAAACCTTTACCCGGGCCCCAGACCCGGAAGTTTACCCGCCCGAGCCCGGAAACCTTTACCGCCGGACGGAGAAAGTTTCCCGCCGAGGGCCGGGAAAACTTTACCGGCCCCAGGACGGAGAAATTTTTACCGGCGAGGGCCGGGGAAAACCTTTACCCGGCCGACCCGAAAAGTTTTACCGCCCGAGCGCCGGGGAACCTTTACCGGCCCCAGGCCCGAGAAGTTTTACCCGGCCCAGGCGCCGGGAAAACCTTTACCCGGCCCAGGACCGGAGAAAGTTTTTACCGGCCCGAGGCGCCGGGAAAACCTTTACCCGGGCCCCAGGACCCGGAGAAAGTTTTACCCGGCCCGAGGCCGGAAAACCTTTACCGGCCCAGGACCGAAAAGTTTTTACCCGCCCGAGGCCCGGGGAAAACCTTTACCCGGGCCCCAGACCCGGAGAAAGTTTTTACCCGCCCGAGCGCCGGGGAAAACCTTACCGGGCCCCAGGACCCGGAGAAAGTTTTTACCCGGCCGAGCGCCGGGGAAAACCTTTACCCGGGCCCCAGGACCCGGAGAAAGTTTTTACCCGGCCCGAGGCGCCGGGGAAAACCTTTACCCGGGCCCCAGGACCCGGAGAAAGTTTTTACCCGGCCCGAGGCGCCGGGGAAAACCTTTACCCGGGCCCCAGGACCCGGAGAAAGTTTTTACCCGGCCCGAGGCGCCGGGGAAAACCTTTACCCGGGCCCCAGGACCCGGAGAAAGTTTTTACCCGGCCCGAGGCGCCGGGGAAAACCTTTACCCGGGCCCCAGGACCCGGAGAAAGTTTTTACCCGGCCCGAGGCGCCGGGGAAAACCTTTACCCGGGCCCCAGGACCCGGAGAAAGTTTTTTACCCGGCCCGAGGCGCCGGGGAAAACCTTTACCCGGGCCCCAGGACCCGGAGAAAGTTTTTACCCGGCCCGAGGCGCCGGGGAAAACCTTTACCCGGGCCCCAGGACCCGGAGAAAGTTTTTACCCGGCCCGAGGCGCCGGGGAAAACCTTTACCCGGGCCCCAGGACCCGGAGAAAGTTTTTACCCGGCCCGAGGCGCCGGGGAAAACCTTTACCCGGGCCCCAGGACCCGGAGAAAGTTTTTACCCGGCCCGAGGCGCCGGGGAAAACCTTTACCCGGGCCCCAGGACCCGGAGAAAGTTTTTACCCGGCCCGAGGCGCCGGGGAAAACCTTTACCCGGGCCCCAGGACCCGGAGAAAGTTTTTACCCGGCCCGAGGCGCCGGGGAAAACCTTTACCCGGGCCCCAGGACCCGGAGAAAGTTTTTACCCGGCCCGAGGCGCCGGGGAAAACCTTTACCCGGGCCCCAGGACCCGGAGAAAGTTTTTACCCGGCCCGAGGCGCCGGGGAAAACCTTTACCCGGGCCCCAGGACCCGGAGAAAGTTTTTACCCGGCCCGAGGCGCCGGGGAAAACCTTTACCCGGGCCCCAGGACCCGGAGAAAGTTTTTACCCGGCCCGAGGCGCCGGGGAAAACCTTTACCCGGGCCCCAGGACCCGGAGAAAGTTTTTACCCGGCCCGAGGCGCCGGGGAAAACCTTTACCCGGGCCCCAGGACCCGGAGAAAGTTTTTACCCGGCCCGAGGCGCCGGGGAAAACCTTTACCCGGGCCCCAGGACCCGGAGAAAGTTTTTACCCGGCCCGAGGCGCCGGGGAAAACCTTTACCCGGGCCCCAGGACCCGGAGAAAGTTTTTACCCGGCCCGAGGCGCCGGGGAAAACCTTTACCCGGGCCCCAGGACCCGGAGAAAGTTTTTACCCGGCCCGAGGCGCCGGGGAAAACCTTTACCCGGGCCCCAGGACCCGGAGAAAGTTTTTACCCGGCCCGAGGCGCCGGGGAAAACCTTTACCCGGGCCCCAGGACCCGGAGAAAGTTTTTACCCGGCCCGAGGCGCCGGGGAAAACCTTTACCCGGGCCCCAGGACCCGGAGAAAGTTTTTACCCGGCCCGAGGCGCCGGGGAAAACCTTTACCCGGGCCCCAGGACCCGGAGAAAGTTTTTACCCGGCCCGAGGCGCCGGGGAAAACCTTTACCCGGGCCCCAGGACCCGGAGAAAGTTTTTACCCGGCCCGAGGCGCCGGGGAGCTGGGGGGATTCGAACCACTAACCTTCTCTCTTCTAGTCAGTGACTCTACCGTTTGCCCTAAATTACTGCCCACCACCACCCTATTTTTTGTTCAATATAAGTAACAATTTGTTTTCGTTAATAAGTAAAAAGAAAGTTTGTTGCTTCTAGCGGATTCGAACCAAGGACCTGCCGTTAGAGTTACCATGACCTATCTAGTTGCGCTAACTTTTCTACTCGTAAAAACACTCTTTGTATTTCCACTAGATACATTCGTTAGTCTTGTTTACGTTGTCAGTACGCGCCTTTATTGATAAAAGCTTAGACTTGTGGAAAAGTCGATTTAAACGTTTGCCTAGGTGATGGTATGGTATGGTATGGTTTATTTAATTTCCACTCAAGTAAAAACATATAATTAGAAACAACGTAATTGATGAATGAATAGCTGAGCGGGCGGGGGGACCATCTAGAAACCCATAGGGCTTGTATTGATGACCCCCTGTACTTGCCAATGGTAGGGTAGGAAAATTTTATTTTCGATTGAAAGAAAATAATATAAACCTTAGGGAAGAAAACCAAAACAAAGGGAATATTTAGAATAGCGAAGAAATTAATAAGCATTTCCAACCCCACCATTGGCAAATAAATACCAAAGTATTTGAAATAATTGAAACACATAAAAACACAGAAGGACTTTTAACAAGGACAAAAACACAGGACAAAAGAACTACTCGTAGAGGCTAAAAGGTTTGTTTAGCTAGAACTGACTAAAAATATTTTAACAAATCCGGAGAAATGGATTGAGGGCCCCTGGAGACAAAATTGTGATAACAATGCGTGGTGTTTCGTGTGGATGCGTGCGCATTGTTAGTCTTGTTTTCGTCGTCACTACTCGCACCTTTATTTTCAAAAGCGTAGACTTGTGGACAAGTCGTTAAATGTTTGTCGCGGTGATAAGAAGGCGTGGTGTTTCGTGTTGATGCGCACGCAAATTGTTAGTCTTGTTTACGGTGTCAGTACGACCCTTTATTGGCGAAAGCGTAGACTTGTAGACAAGTCGTTAAATGTTTGTCTCGGAGATAACATTGCGTGGTGTTTCGTGTGGATGCGTGCGCATTGTTAGTCTTGTTTACGTTGTCAGTACGCACCTTTATTGGCAAAAGCGTAGACTTGTGGACAAGTCGGTAAAAACTTTCACGGCTACTCTGGCCAGGTAAAAACTTTCCCCGGCTACTCGGGCCCGAGAAGAAATTTCCCGGGTGTCGTGGGCCAGGTATAAACTTTCCCCGGCTACTCGGGCCCGATATGAAATTTCCCGGGTGCCGTGGGCCAGGTAAAAACTTTCCCCTGCTACTCGGGCCCGATAAGAAATTTCCTGGGTGCCGTGGGCCAGGTAAAAACTTTCCCCGGCTACTCGGGCCCGATATGAAATTTCCCGGGTGCCGTGGGCCAGGTGAAAACTTTCCCGGCTTCTTGGGCCGGGTAAAACATTTCCCCTGTGCCGTGGGCCGGGTAAAAACTTGCCCCGGCTCCTCGGGTCGGGTAAACAGTTTTCCCCGGTGCCATGGGCCGGCTGAAAACCTTCCGGCCGCACATAATGGCCCAGATATTTCCCAGATGTTTCCCATTATGGGTTCAATATGGGCTTGCTACCTGGGGTCGTTAACTATTGACCACTAATTAGTGGAAAAATATTAGCCAGCTGAAAAATTTGAAATGCCCAAAGTGTATCAGTCTGCAAGATTCTGGACTAAAAATTCCACTTTTATTTATAATGAAGGGTACAAATTCTTTACAATAGGTAGTTGACTTTACCGCGTATGCAATTGTACGTGTTTTAGATGGAAAATTGCGTCTGTATAACTGTGGTTAAGTGACCACTAATTAGTGGCCCAAATTAGCCAGCTCAAAAATTTGATATGCCCAGTGTATGTATCAGTCTTCAAAATTCTGGACTAAATATTCAACTTTAACTCATAATGAAGGGTACAAATTTCTTACAAGAGGTATTGACTTTACCGTATATGCAATTGTACGTGTCTTAGATGGAAATGGTGTCTGTTTAACTGTGGTTAATTTACCACTATTTAGTGGACCGAATTAGCCAGCTCAAAAATTTGATATGCCCTTTGTATCAGTCTTCAAGATTCTGGACTAAAAATTTCACTTTTAATTATAATAAAGGGTACAAATTCATTACAAGGTAGTTGACTCAAACGTATATGCAATTGTGCGTGTTTTATATGGAAAAAGGCGTACGTATAACTGCGGTTAATTAACCACTAATTAGTGGACCAAATTAGCCAGGTCAAAAATTAGATATAGTGTATCAGTTTTCAAGATTCTGGACTAAAACTGCCACTATTATTTATAACTAAGACTCAAGTTCTTTACAGGTAAACTTTCCCCTGCTACTCGGGCCCGATAAGAAATTTCCCGGGTGCCGTGGGCCAGGTAAAAACTTTCCCCTGCTACTCGGGCCCGATAAGAAATTTCCTGGGTGCCGTGGGCCAGGTAAAAACTTTCCCCTGCTACTCGGGCCCGATATGAAATTTCCCGGGTGCCGTGGGCCAGGTGAAAACTTTCCCCGGCTACTCAGGCCGGGTAAAAAGTTTTCCCGGTGCCGTGGGCCGGGTAAAATCTTTCCCGGCTACTCGGGCCGGGCTAGAAATTTACCGGATGCCATGGGCCGGGTAAAAACTTCCTCCGGCTACTCGGGCCCGATAAGAAATTTCCCGGGTGCCTTGGGCCAGGTAAAAACTTTCCCCGGCTACTCGGGCCCGATATGAAATTTCCCGGGTGCCGTGGGCCAGGTAAAACCTTTCCCCGGCTTCTCGGGCCGGGTAAAACATTTCCCCTGTGCCGTGGGCCGAGTTAAAACTTTCCCCGGCTCCTCGGGTCGGGTAAACAGTTTCCCCGGTGCCATGCATGGGCCGGCTAAAAACTTTCCGGCCGCACATAATGGCCCAGATATTTCCCAGATATTTCCCATTATGGGTTCAATATGGGCTTGCTACCTGGGGTCGTTAATTGACCACTAATTAATGGAAAAAATATTAGCGAGCTGAAAAATTTGAAATGCCCAAAGTGTATCAGTCTACAAGATTCTGGACTAAAAATTCCACTTTTATTTTAAATGAAGGGTACAAATTCTTTACAATAGGTAGTTGACTTTACCGCGTATGCGTACGTGTTTTAGATGGAAAATTGCGTCTGTATAACTGTGATAAGTGACCACTAATTAGTGGCCCAAATTAGCCAGCTCAAAAATTTGATATGCCCAGTGTATGTATCAGGCTTAACAATTCTGGACTAAATATTCCACTTTTACTCATAATGAAGGGTACAAATTCATTACAAGAGGTAGTTGACTTTACCGTATATGCAATTGTACGTGTTTTAGATGGAAATGGTGTCTGTTTAACTGTGGTTAATTTACCACTAATTAGTAGACCGAATTAGCCAGCCCAAAAATTTGGTATGCCCAGTGTATCAGTCTTCAAGATTCTGGACTAAAAATTCCACTTTTAATTATAATGAAGGGTACAAATTCTTTACAAGAGGTAGTTGACTTTACCGCATATGCAAGTGTGCGTGTTTTATACGGGAAATGTCGTCTGTAAACCTGTGGTTAATTAACCACTAATTAGTGATCCGAATTAGCCAGCTCAAAAATTTGATATGCCCAGTGTATCAGTCTTTAGGATTCTGGACTAAAAATTCCACTTTTATTCATAATGAAGGGTACAAATTCATTACAAGAGGTAGTTGACTCAACCGCACATGCAATTCTTCGTGTTTTATATGGAAAAAGGCGTACGTATAACTGTGGTTAATTAACCACTAATTAGTGGACCAAATTAGCCAGCTCAAAAATTTGATATAGTGTATCAGTTTTCAAGATTCTGGACTAAAACTGCCACTTTTATTTATATAGAGGGCTCAAATTCTTTACAAGAGGTAGTTGACTTTACCGCATATGCAATTGTTCGTGTTTTAGATGGTAATGTCGTCTGATGTTTAACTGTGGTTAATTTACCACTAATTAGTTGACCGAATTAGCCAGCTGAAAAATTTGATATGCCCAGTGTATTATCAGTCTTCAAGATTCTAGACTAAATATTCCACTTTTACTCGTCTGTGGTTAATTAACCACTAATTAGTGGACCAAATTAGCCAGCTCAAAAATTTGGTATGCCCAGTGTATCAGTCTTTAGGATTCTGGACTAAAAATTCCACTTTATTCATAACGAAGGGTACAAATTCTTTTCAAAATATTAAAATAGTATTTAAACAGCGTAAAAATGACATAACACACGGACATTGTCTCCGTGTTTGCAGCTTATTTTTTGTTATTTAGTTACTTTTATTTTCTTTGTTTTTTGCTTTTCAATGAGATTTAGCTATAACATTTCAATACTATCTTATGAAAATCTGCAAGTTATGGCTAATATTTCAGTATTCGTTCGGATAAAATAACGGACTCGCAGACAGAAATGGGCCATTTTGTCACCTCCCTGTACTGCATGTGTTCTATTTCCGCGAATACGCGGCTGGCTGTTCCGCGAATACGCGGCTGGCTATACTGACTGGATAGGACGACTGCGCGTAAATGTAGCGAACGCGCGCGTTTGCAAGTGGGGCTTTTGAATTTAAACGGGGAGGCGGCGCACAATCTGCACGCAACGCAAATAAATGATTTTCGGGGTCGTGGAAAAATATTGCTCCGTTTTTTGCCGTATTTAAAGGTTTCGTTATGTAAAACAAGGGATGACACCGTAATCAAACACAAGTTTTATGCTGCAACTATGGTAAAGGTTTGTGTTGCGGTAGGTTGCTCTTCTTCAGGAGCTATGTACGGACGAGAAAATCGGATTTCCTTTCACAGGTAAGTGGTGTAGTCTGCAAAAAAAACGGAACACTGACACATATTTTATATTACTTGATCATGCTGTTTTCAAAATAGTATTTTAGGCCTCTAGGCCTATATTATTTTTTAAAATACAAACTTCAATATACTGTATTAAGTGTTCGGGCCAACAAAGGTGAACACCTTTTGTTTGGGTTTTGTTTTTCTGTGTAGGTGTAAACTTCAATGCTCAATTAATTAAATTAAATTTGATTGAAGCAAAGTTGCTAATTGTTTGTTTTGACATTTTCTCGTGATTGCATGTATGAACTTTTTAGGAATAAATTCGTTGGCAGACTGAACCTTTATGTTACGTTTTCCTGCTTATAGTCTTCCCTTCTCTATATCTATTTTACGTTTTAGTGTTTCTGTTTCGTGTGTTACTAATTAAATTTCTGATACGGAATACACAGTTAATGGTTTCTTCAGTTTTAGTTTCCATGTGGCAATTATCTAACTTTCTGATTGTAAATATGAAACAAATGGAGATAAACTGGCTCCTTCTTGAAAAAAATCATCATTTTGTATTGAATAAACCACTATCTATGTGCGAGAGTCTTGTTTATTTTCTATACTGTCACATTAGCCACAATTTATCTTATCCCAAATGTATTGGTTTTTAAGATTGGACCTAAAAGTTTTCTAATGTGCTTGATACTTTAAAAACAAATATGCGTTCATGCTCTAGGCCTATATAAATTGATTGATGAATTATCAATCTAGATTAAGAAACTCTCTCCAAAAAGAAAAATTATTATAAACCTTCAACATGCTCATCATCACTACAAGTACTTGTACTTAACTGCATGCTTGAGGCCATGCATGCTGGGACCGCCGCGCTCGCGTACTTTCACGCAACTACCCCGTTCAGCGACTACGCGCTTAGCCATAACAGCGATCATCGAACGTGCACAAACGCGCTGAGTTGTCCTATCCAGTCAGTATAATGTACATTAGATCAATGGGCCCAATACTGTGCTAGCTTCAGCTCGGTTTCAACAACTGAGGGCGCTATTGAAGTCGTCTGCGAAAGAATTGACGAAAAAAACAACACATGTTTTGTAACAAGAATTTTCATTTACTTCAGCTCGGGCGAATTAACTAATCACATGTATTTAGGTAAGTATTTTCTGTTTTTCAAGTTACTGTTCTTGTTATTGGACAGGCAGGTAAAATTTCGACGTACAGATTATTTCAGGGCATGTATGTGTAATGTATTTTATGTATTTATTTTCTGTAGTTGTTGAAACTAAACTGAGTTCGTATGTATATGTAGTATCAGTACATGATTTATACGTAAGACTTCAAGTTTGTTTTCATATTGGCGCGCGGGTGATTTGTCTTTTTGGATTGTGGCAAAATGCCGTCTGCGTAGTATCAGTTCTTAACTGAGAGTTCTTTTCTGTTTACGAGACGTTGAGTTGAGGCCAACCTTTGGTATATTACTGTAATATTTAAATGGAAGCCGAGCCTTGGCGACAAGCTTTGTGACAGAGGAGTGTCAATCATTTAAATAAAATAGCCCCATTTTTGAACTGGCACCAACTTCAATTCAAGGCCATGGCCTTCAGCCCAAGTAATTCCAGGCCCGCTGTCAACAATTTTTTCCTGATGTTGTTCTATTTGTGTTTTTCATTTTGGGCTAACTGTATTTTTAAAACAAAATAAATAAACTGAGCCCATTTAACTTTTTTTAGTATTTTCATTTTATTTTAAAGAAATGCTTGTGTGTTGTGGTTGTGGCTGAGCAGTTTACTGCATAGGACTCAAGTTCTGATGGTTGAATCATTGGAGTGTATATTGGATTCCTGGTCATGACACTTGTGTCCTTGAGCAAGGCACTTAACCATAATTGCCTCTCTTAACCCAGGTGTATAAATGGGAACCTGAGAGAGCTGAGACAGTATTGTGTTGGATTAACCCCTTAGTGCTAATTTAAGCAGATTGTGGTTGTATGCTCCCCAGGCAGTTGAGAAAGTTAGAGGAATGGTCTAAGTATGCCTGATGAACAGGGATAATAATGTTGTAAAGCGCCTTGATCTAGCTGCTAGGATGTGTGCTATTATGAGAGCCAATTCTTATTATTATTACCAAGGTCGACACTAACAGGGAGTATGAAAAGCCTACTATTTCAACAGTATTTGCTTCTCTCCATTCTGTTTCAAACTTCCTTCCTATGTGGAGTGGTGTCATGGCTGAGTGGTCTAGGTCTAGAACGCTAGTGCACTGGACGGACTCATTTTCTGGTGTTTCTGGATCGTGGTCATCACACTTGTTACTGTCTTTAACAAAACACTTAACCATAATTGCCTTGTCCTTTGGCAGGCCTGGAGTTACACGGAACCCATGGCCTCTGTTGCCATGCTCTTGGGCTTGGTGCCCCTTCAAAACTTTCCCTTAGACTTTAAGATTTTCCAATGGAAGTGCCCTTTGCAAAATGCAACTGGCCTTGCCCTCTCAAAGATTGAATTCCAGGCCTGCTTTGGGTAGAAGATAAAGCTGTAGGTCCTCCGGTTCATTATCGTTAAGTGACCGGGTTTGCCTCTGTGTTCCTGGCAAGGTTGGGTGATTGGAGATTGCGCCGAATCACCTTTTAATAACAATAATGTACTCTTATGCAGTGCCAAAGCCCGCCTTAAAAAGGCACTCAAGGCGCTTCACAAAGATATATTTTTCAAAAAGCAAGGCCAAACACAACATGATAATTACAAATGCCGTTTCCTTTGGAAACCCTTTAAAGGCGCTACAATAAACAGGGTTCAGTTTTATAGAGCTGCATTTTTATAAGCACAAGAAGTAGCTTTATAAGCACAACCAAATTTTGCTTAACAGAATAAGGTTACCAGCCAAAGAAACCATGTCACATGTACAGTCTGTGACTGGTGTACTGCATATTTTTGCTGGGCAGAAAATGTTTAAGCAATATTTTCTGCCTAAGCAGCTCTATGAAACATTATTCAAACATAACTCTGTATACCGGTCCAGGCCTGGATTAAACACGGAGGCCATGGCCTCCGTTGCCCTGGTCTTGACCTTGGTGCCCCTTCAAAACTTCCCCATAGACTTAAGATTTTTCCATGGAAGCGCCCTTTACAAAATGATAAAATGGCCTTGCCCTCTCCAAGAAAAAATCCAGGCCTGCCGGTCATTAAAAAAATGAGAGATTTGTGATGATCGTAGTTAAAGCGGCACGTGTGTTGACCCCTTGCACGCACCCAACACGCAGTGACTGCTGCCCTCACCAATTTGGGATTCAATAGGTCAAGTGTGTAAAAGACTTGTTGCCGAAGATTTGCACGACACTTGATAAAACACACCAAGAGTATTGTGATGACGACGTCAGGTGAATTGGGTCAATATAACAGTCGAGTATTATTCTTAATTATTGTTCCTCTATACCAGGGTGTTCCAGATGACTGCTCAGTGTCAGCTGATTTGATCGAATTAAGCTAGAAATATTTCTCAGGGCTCGAATTATTAGCCCTTGTAGGCATTTTTTCTTCTCACTTCAATTCTGGTCTTGTACTCAAAAATCCGGTCCAGTAAATATTTTGAGCTACAAGCCCTGCGGTCTTGTGGGTTTTTCCCCCAAATTCTAGCCCTGTTTCTTATTGTAAATTATTCGAAATAAATCACTAAAATGCTATCTTCCCCATCTTGTTATTATTTGTGTTTATCCAGGTGGTGATCACCAAATTACAAGCCACAACTATTGGAAGACACCCTCAGCAATATGACGGACAGTTCGGACGAAGAATGCCCGGAGCTTATCCCGGCGGTGATTAGCAAGATTCCAGTCACTATCATCACAGGATTCCTTGGTGCCGGGAAAACGACCCTTCTCAACTATATTTTGACGGAGCAGCATGACAAGAAAATTGCGGTCATTTTAAACGAGTTTGGAGAAGGTAAACCACAAAAACATATCTCCATTTTGCAAAAATGTCATACTTCACGCATGAAAATGCTCCGTGCAAAAATGTTGTATCTCGGCCTTGACTTGTTTTTTGCGCACATCTGGGCTATTTTGAGCGAGATATGGCGTTTTTACAAGGGCGTGTCGTGGCCGAGCGGATAAGAGCACTGGACTCAAGCTCTGGTGTTTCTGCTCAGCAGAGTGCGGGTTCGAGTCCCGGTCGTGACACTTGTGTCCTTAAAAGCAAGACACTTAACCATTATTGCTTTGTCCTTCGGATGAGACGTAAAGCCGTTGGTCCCGTGTGTTGTGTAATGCACGTAAAAAGAACCCAGTGCACTTATCAAAAAGAGAAGGAGTTCGCCCCGGTGTTCCTGGTTTGATTGGCAGCATATTGCGCCACAGCACCTTGTAAACCATTACATGGTGCTATGTAAAGGAATAGGTCTAATACTTCAAACAATAGCTCCACAGTACCTTGCAGGAAAATACTGAATGTTGTGCTCTTAGAAACAACCGTATTAAGCGTCTAATAAATGTTGTGTATTATTATTGTGTTTTAGGAGAGTGTACCAATCGTAGTAGGGGGAATTTATAGAACTGTGTGTTAATTGCGATATTGTATATTTTCACCAGGCAGTTCCGTGGAGAAGTCAATGTCTGTCGGCCAATCAGGTGAACTCTATGAAGAATGGTTAGAGCTACGTAACGGCTGTCTCTGCTGCTCTGTCAAGTGAGTATAGCTTCATTGTCACTTTGAGTCTGCTTCCCTGTCTCCCACGTTGGTGAAACCCCAATTAAAATTCAATTTTTTTAGGGGGAGGGGCGCCAGTCTCGTATCAAGCCTCATTTTGGATCCCATTTAACCCTCTTGCTGTCTGACCATTCAATACCATTCAAGTGGTTTTGAATGATAGATAAACTATGCCAGCCTGCAATATGATACCACGAGGGAATGCATGTACACAGTACACAGTTAGTTCTGTGCACAGTTGTGCCACCGTACACAACCTTGGCAGTCGAATGGTTTCAAATGGTTGGTCAACTCACTGGAAAATGTTGCCAAGAGTCACTGACAGTAGGAGGGTTAATGAATTATGGAGGTGCCATACTCCATGATGAAATGCAAATGTTATCTCTGCATTATGTGCACTAAGCTGTGCGTATCCCCTATCGAGTAATCTGCCTGAAAGTATGTTTGTCACAGTGGAACTTTTTCCGAAACAAAGTTTAAATTCTTCTTCTTTATTTTCAGGGATAATGGAGTGAAAGCAATCGAGAACTTGATGATGAAGAGAGGGAAGTTTGATTATATCCTCCTGGAGACGACAGGATTGGCAGATCCAGGTGCAGTGTAGTCATTTGAATTATCCACCCAACGTTTCTTAATGGTTACCCAATCTTCCTTGGTGTTCCTGTAAGGAATTGGGCTAAATAATAGACAGATGCAATCCTTTAGAAACCTGACTGCGCACCCAAAATTGACAACCAAAAAGAAAAAGAAAAAAAAAAAGGAAAAGATTTAGCTGTTGCAAACTGCTTAATAATAATAATAATAATAATAATGCATTTATAATGCGCCATCTATCTAGTGTACAAGACCCTATTCCGAGGCGCAGAACAAAAAACAAGAAAATATAAGCAGCAAAAGAGAAATATAGAATACAAAGACAATTATACAGATGAATAATCTAAGACATGTTACAAGCTAAGTGTATGTGGAGATAAATAAATGAGTTTTCCGCAAGTTTTTAAACAATGGAAGAGAACTACAGCATCTGATGTTATTAGGTAAAGAGTTCCAAAGTTTAGGAGCACAAGCAGAAAAGGCACGGTCGCCATATGATGAGGAAGTTCTAGGAATAGTTAAAAGGGTCTTAGCAGAAGAACGAAGAGTGCGAGAAGGGGCGTAAGGTACAAGAAGATCTGCAATGTAAGATGGAGTTAAGCCAATCTGAGATTTAAATGTAATTAGTAAAATTTTGAATTGAATTCGTTGTCGAATGGGAAGCCAGTGAAGTTCCTGCAATATAGGTGTAATATGATCATGTTTTTTAGATTTTGTTAAAACACGAGCGGCAGCTTTTTGTACAAGTTGTAGTTTGTGAAGCTGGTGTTCAGTAGTCTATCTCAAAGACTCTGCTAAGGTCTAAATGTCATGCTAATTCCCCTTGTGGCAAAATTCTACCTTTTGGATATTGAACCTATAACCACACAGTTCACCATCAAAATTATCGCCTGCGAAGTGGTGTCGGGCGTTTCAAGGCCTACATGTTCAGATCGGGCTTGGCCCAAAATCTCCAGCTTGTGAGTGTGGTGCAGAGTGAGCAAACATCAGATCCACATCATCACAACCTGCCCCCCTGTTTAAAACCACTAAATGTCATCCCTGGGCTCGTGGAAGTAGATGAGGCCACGAGAGAGTGGCTGCTGGCCACTAGAGAGTGGCTGCTGGCCACTAGAGAGTGGCTGCTGGCCACTAGAGAGTGGCTGCTGGCCACTAGAGAGTGGCTGCTGGCCACTAGAGAGTGGCTGCTGGCCACTAGAGAGTGGCTGCTGGCCACTGGAGAGTGGCTGCTGGCCACTGGAGAGTGGCTGCTGGCCACTGGAGAGTGGCTGCTGGCCACTAGAAAGTGGCTGCTTCACAGTACTTTGGAAATTTAAACAAGTTTTCTTCTCGAACGTACGCGAGAAGAGCCATCAAATGAACAACGTTCCTGAGAGGAACTGAAGTATTTCAGTTGAGTACTTCTATTTTCTTGGATTTGTAAAACAGAACCTATTCTCAACATGAATGAGAATGGTTTATATATCTTGTTCATCTGCTTACACTTCTTTTAGGTCCGATTGCCTCAATCTTTTGGTTGGATGATGAGCTTGGCAGTGATATTTATCTAGATGGTAAGTACACAATCAGTTTTTGAAACCATACTTCAATCACCTTCGATTGTTTTGCTCTATATATGGATTGCAATACGCGTCATTGACCGCCATCATTAATGTAAAACAATGGAAAAATGCACGCGTGTACGCGCTACGCACGACTCTCAGCCTCACGCGTACACAATTCATCAAAGATGGCGGCCGATGACGCGTATTGCAATCCATCTATTGTTCCATTCTTGTCGGACTTAATTTTTGTGTAGTAAGTCTCATAGGATCTGTGCACATGAGGGAACAGAGCACTACACTGTTATTTAATGATATGCTAATCACAGTTAGGTGTTTTGGTTTGTGGACTTGTTTTTAAAGCTTATTGAAATCGCCAGGCCAGGCAGCTACTATACGTAGATGATGATGATTTGATGATGATGATGATATTTGGTTTTTATTTAGCGCTTTACACACCCGAAGGACGTCTCAAAGCGCTTCACACTTATTACCCCTGGTCACTGGGCCATTAGTTTCATTCCTTAAACCATCTCAGCTCCCTGGGGAGTGTACAGCCTGTGCAACAAATATGCGCCACTATGCTAAATCAATCACAAGAACCATCTCTGCCCTCACAGGTACCCATTTTACCCCTGGGTGGAGAGAAGCAATTATAGTAAAGTGTCTTGCTCAGGGACACAAGTGTCACGACCAGGACTCGAACCCACACTCTGCTGAACAGAAACACCAGAGCTTGAGTTCGGTGTTCTTAACCGCTCGGCCACAACACCCTATAATTATGTAGGGATCCCAAGTGCGCCCTCATTGTTCAACTTGTAGGAAAGTTTGCTTTTGGAGTTGTCACGTGACAATCGCTCTTTTCTATAGCTTCGTTTCTGGAGAGAGCACATTATATTTTTGGTCCCCATTTCTCTCCATTTTGTGTGGAGCATGGCTCTGGCCATGCTCCTAACACTATTTATCTGGGAGGGATAAGGTTATAGAACTCTCTGTGAGTATTATAATATCTTAAATTACCTTTTGATTTTAAAAATACTGTCATTTTATAGGGCTATTTCAATCAGTATATTGTAAACTTGTGTGTGTAGCCAGCCTCGTGTTGCGCTGACCTTTTGCCCTTTAGCTGTACATAAGACTGTGTCATTTGTATTGTATGAGGTATTTTGTATTCAATGTGCGATGTTGCATTGGATTTGGATTAAATCAGTACAGGAGATTGTTATATTTGACACGTCATTGATTGCATTTATTAATATTGTATTGTCTTTTGGTGAATCCTCGTCCTTTTTAAATGGAGGACCGGCCTCCTTCCCATGTCTCTACATTATAAAGGCTTTTGTTATTTTGTCCAATTGATCAGGAATTGTAGCGGTCGTAGATTCAAAGTACGGTCCTCAACATCTACAAGAGGTCAAACCAGCTGGCGTCATCAACGAGGCTGTGAGGTAAGTGAAAGTAGTTGGTTAGGAGTCCGGGTGTGAGACCTGCACTCTCTCTCTCTTTGGCTTGGAATCATTAACCTCATACCATCTTTGTCTGAAACCCCATGTGCAATAAGCAATAATGAATAGTGATTGTCATTGTATCAAAAAGGGGTCCGATTATTTTTTGCCCCTTGAGACTCATTTCAGTTTAGTTTAGAAAAACAAAATGTTAAAGGAACATTACAGAATTGGTAAGAAAAAAACTTGTAAAATATACGTTTTGATCACAGATTTACATAAAACTTACACGGTCTAATGATGATGATAGTAGAAAACATCCCTTGAAATATTTCTGTATGAAATGCCATATTTGATGAGAAATGAATAAACTAATTTTTTCGATTGGAGTTTATCGCTCAGTGAGCGTTTTATTCATTTGTTGAATCTATACGATTTCATGCAAATGTGTAATCGGTTTTTTCACTATTTTCTCGTGACCCAGATGGCCGATCGATCTCAAACTTCTACAGGTTTGTCAGTTTATGTATATATGGTGGATTACATAAAGTGCTTACACTGCCAGCAACTGTTTTGTTAGCAAAAACCAGTTGTGTAATGTTCCTTTAAATATAATTTTGAACACATCGCCAACTTTCATGAAGCTGCCTGAATCATATGAATTTGCCAAATGCAGGAAGCAATACAACTATACAATGAATGGATTAATTAGATACCTTTTTAGAGTAGGTCGTTGTGAGGTAGGTTGTGTTGGGAACCCCCTAGTCACATGACCCAATGCTAAATTAACCCTCCTACTGTCAGTCACTCTTGGCAACATTTTCCAGTGAGTTGACCAACCATTTGAAACCATTCGACTGCCAAGGTTGTGTACGGTGGCACAACTGTGCACAGAACTAACCGTGTACTGTGTACATGCATTCCCTCATGGTATCATATTGCAGGCTGGCATAGTTTATCTATCATTCAAAACCACAGTGAATGGTATTGAATGGTCAGACAGCAAGAGGGTGGCACAACTGTGCACAGAACTAACTGTGCACTGTGTACATGCATTCCCTCATGGTATCATATTGCAGGCTGGCATAGTTTATCTATCATTCAAAACCACAGTGAATGGTATTGAATGGTCAGACAGCAAGAGGGTGGCACAACTGTGCTCAGAACTAACTGTGCACTGTGTACATGCATTCCCTCATGGTATCATATTGCAGGCTGGCATAGTTTATCTATCATTCAAAACCACAGTGAATGGTATTGAATGGTCAGACAGCAAGAGGGTTAAACGGTCGAGACGACCTCGCAAGCTACATCTATGCAACTACCAGACTCTGAAGAGGTATCTAATTACTCCATTATCAACATGGCAGAGTCCGATACCAGTCTACATACTGACTCGCTCCCTCCGAGCCCTCGGAAGGGATAGCTCCCTCACCAACTTCAAATCACAAACTAAAAACTCTTCCTTTTTGTCAATGCTTAACTGTGTTTGGATCGCTCTAAATTTGCATCTTTTTGTTTTATGCCAAGACTGTACTGTAGTTACAACATCATTTTCTCATAACCTGCGTCAGGAGTGTCAAATTGACAGATATGCTGCGTTACAAATGGCCATTATTGTTGTTATTATTTTTATCAACTGTACTAATTATTTGCATTGGTAATTTGTGTCTTACTGTAACTATTGATTTTTTTAAATTATTTTTTTTAATGAGATATCGCCTAACTCAGGCATGCAACTTTTCCTCGGATCAGCTGATTTCCTCTTTTTTTAATCTCAGTTTTACCATTCAAAATTGAAAAATACTGTACAAAATCATTAAAATTTTGTAATTTCCTCTTTTTTGGTGAAGTTACAGTTGCATGCCTGCTAACTCACAAGGCCGAACGGCCACTCAAGGTGAGGGCTACACTAAACTGATTTGGGCTGTTGACCCAAATCAACTGACACCAGGGGCATGTTGCCACCTACTCTTGGGGCTGAAACAGGGTTATCCCCTTCACAGTCCGTAAGGATGTAGGCATGGGTATCAACCACTAGGAGCCTGGCTGGTAAAGCAGAATGCACTAAATACCCAACTTTTTACGAAGCAATTATGGTTAAGTGCCTTGCTCATTGGTATAATTGATGTAAATTTTTTTTCTGAATCCAGACAAGTAGCCCTGGCAGATCTGATTCTTCTAAACAAGACGGATCTTGTGAGCAAAGAAGAGCTGAGTGACGTCAATCAACAGATTAGGTCAGTTCCAAGCCGTGAAATTGCAAAACGAAATGTTTGTTATGCGTGTCTTGAAAATTAGAAGATCATAGTGAATGTACTCTTTCATAAAAAAAATTATTATGCCCAGCCTCGTAATTTGCTTATTGCTTTATTTCTTGCCGTTTCGCAGGTCTATCAACAGCATTGCGAAGTTAGTTGAGACGCATAAAGCAATGTGAGTATGAATGTTGTAAACTTCATTTTTAGCAAGTAAGGACTCGGATGGCTGTTTCTGTATAATCGGGCAGATGCAGAGAGTGGATTTGCTCATGCATAACTGCATCCGAACCTCCTTGCTGTCATCATCATCATCATCATGGTGACATCTGTGTGCGTGCGTTGCTCAGTGGCTACACAGGCCTCGAATTTCGCCCCAATTGCTGTGGGTGCCCTTAAAAACCTTCAATGCAAGTTCAAATTTTCCTCATTGGGTGCCCTTCATTTTGGGGAAATTGCCGTGCCCTTTTGAACACGAAGTTCGAGGCCTGGCTACATATTAATTGTTCGTTTCCATTGTTCGGCATTTTGAGTGGCTTGGTCGAGCTGGTTCAATCCGATACCAACCATCCTCGGGTCATCAGAAAGTTGCTGTCGGTGAGGTTTGCGTAAGTGCTCCACCTCTACGATACGGTTCTGTAATTTGGTTGGTTGCTGTCATCCAACATGTGGTTGTTGATCGACACACCCAGGGCCCAATTTCATAGAGCTGCTTAAGCAGAAAATACTGCTTAACAATTGTCTGCTAAGCAGAAATGAGCAGGATACCAGTCACAAATTGTACACGTGACATGGTATTCTGGCTGTTAACCTAATTCTGGTAAGCATAATTTTGTTGTGCTTAGCTACTTTTTGTGCTTAAGCAGCTCTATGAAATTGGGCCCAGGTGCTTGAAAGATGTGACAGGAGGTTATTGGTGCCGAGTGAGATGTGATGGTGTTTGTCATCGGTTGTTGGATCAATGATCATGGATTTAGTCTTATCAAGGTGGATGGCAATCCGTCAGATATGTCGCCCGAGTTAGTGAGCATCTCTTTTCAATTCGATTCGATATTACATTTATTTCCACCCTAAACAGTACACAACAGAATGCAAAAGGCAAATATTGTGGAGGCACGATCCTATTAAGCCAAGGCTTGTAGTGGAGTGCCTTTAGAAGACAAGGCAAAAATAATGAATTATTGAATTAATGAAAAAATTAACCAGTTAACTAATTAAGATAAGACGAAGATAGACATGGGGACAAATGATCTGACCAGAAAGAAATTAAGATTAGTGACGGCCAAAAATAATGTCTCTTCAGTATGTGAGCATCTCTTCAGCATCAACTCTGCACATCGCCGTTAATACAAGATCATCAGCATCTCTGATCTCCTGTAGGCATGGTAGGGGGGTACCACTTACATCTGGGAGCCATTAGGTGCGCCGTGAGATGGTCTTTCTGCCCAACTTACTTTCATCATAAAAGCATTTCGTTGTGATTTGACGTTTATACTCCCTTTATTTGGGTTTCTCTTTTCTCTTAACAGGACAGATCTGGACCTTATATTAGATCTGCATGCATACGATAACAATGGAGAAATGAGGTATGAGTGACATTGTTAATGCTATAAAAGTGATGCGATCAAGCTAAATGAGTCGTTTGTCGGTAAATGCATTATTGAATAACAGGCCAAAATAGGTCGACAAGGGTCTACATTTCTATACATTTCTTGGTGTTTTGACTTCCGTAACTTTTGAACCAAAGGTGGTATCAACACGGAATTTTCATATCCTTAAAGCTGAGACTGTACTTCTTTCAAATAGATAAAAAAAAACAAAAATTGACAAGGGTCGACAAAAGACTCATTTAGCTTGATCGCATCACATATGCGTTAGTCGTCCTAATCCCCTGGTCCCCTCTCTACCCACCCACACCCCTATGAACAAGATGCTCAAAAAAGCAAAGAAGATTTACTCTAAAGGGTTTCTCAACTTGAAGGAATGTGTGCAAGGAGAACCATACATGTATATATGGCAGGTCAGCTCTGTTTAACCCTCTAGAGAGCACAGCGGCCGTAATCGGCTTGTACCAAAATGCCCGTAGCGGCCGTAACAGCTTGTACCAAAATGCCCATAGCGGCTGTAAACGGCTTGTACCAAAATGCCCATAGCGGCCGTAAACGGCTTGTACCAAAATGCCCATAGCGGCCGTAAATGGCTTGTACCAAAATGCCCATAGTAGCGGCCGTAAACGGCTTGTACCAAAATGCCTATAGCGGCTGTAAATGGCTTGTACCAAAATGCCCATAGCGGCCGTATACGGCTTGTACCAAAATGCCCATAGCGGCCGTATACGGCTTGTACCAAAATGCCCATAGCGGCCGTATACGGCTTGTACCAAAATGCCCACAGCGGCCGTATACGGCTTGTACCAAAATGCCCATAGCGGCCGTAGACGGCTTGTACCAAAATGCCCATAGCGACCATAATCTGCTTGTACCAAAATGCCCACAGCGGCCGTATACGGCTTGTACCAAAATGCCCACAGCGGCCGTATACGGCTTGTACCAAAATGCCCATAGCGGCCGTAGACGGCTTGTACCAAAATGCCCATAGCGACCATAATCTGCTTGTACCAAAATGCCTCCAAACGGCCACAAACGGCTGCAAGATCTGACGAACTTCCATTCAACCAAAGTAAACCTCCTGACCTGAAGTGACATATTTCCAATGTTTCCCATGTTAACATAGTATCTAGGTTTTCTAGAAAAAAATCTACATTTCTGAGTTACATTATTTAGTTTTGACACTTTTACAAGAAAAATGTTTCAAAAAGTCAGCAACAAAACCATGGCTGGGCGTGTGGTGAATGGTCTATAAAGGGTTAATAACATCTGAGTTTCAAATCACCATTACTCAGAAATAACCACCACAGAAATATACACTGGATAACAACCAGGGACCAACTTTATAGAGCTGCTTCAAGGCAGGATCTACTTTTGGTAATTGTCAAAGACTAGTATCCTCATGTGGTGTAGCCCAACATATGCATAAAATAACGAACCTGTGGAAATTTGGGCTCAGTTGGTCATCGAAGTTGCAAGAAAATAATGAAAGAAAAAACACACATGTTGCTTAGAATTGTGTGCTTTCAAATGTCTTCAGATTTGAATGTTTTTTTGAGAAGTTGCCTCTTTCTCAAAAACTACATTACTTCAGAGGGAGCCGTTTCTCACAATGTTTTATACTATCAACAGCTCTCAGGTGCTCCTTACCAAGTAAGTTTTTATGGTCATGTATTTCTTGAGTAATTACCAAAATTATTCACTGTTAGCACAAGAAGTTACTAAGCACAAAACAATTTCGCTTACCAGAACAAGTTTACCAGCCACAATTCAATGTCACATACCGTTATTGACTGGTTTCCTGCTTAGAGACCACAAATGAAGCAATCTTGTCATGCAGGCCAGAAGAAAAGAAGATCGAGTGTGTGAGCATGTGATCATGAGATGAGCATACACGCACGTCCTGTATGTGGGTTGCTCAGCAAGCCCAACATAAACAGTGCATGCACGCCGCCAGAGTCTTCTAAATGTGACGTATGCTAAGAGGTCAACTGCCTCATTTGCATATCGGACGCTTTTCCTGAATTGAATAACAACAAAGGCCAAAGCCCCGCATTTTGAGTTGCATTTTCTTGGACAATTCAAGCTTTGATAAATAAAATTAAAAACTATTTGTTTAATTGATTTATAATAAGTAATAAAAAGTCCATACAAGGTCTAACAACAAATTCTTAGAATCCCTCTTTAATAGAAAATTGCTGCTTGGGCAGCACTGTGAAATTGGGCCCAAGTCTAATATTTTAATACCAAAGGAAGCTTTAAAAAAAAAAAAATCAAATTTTCATTACAGTGGTTTAGAAATTCTCCAAGATAGAGGTCTTAACATGGACTTGGTGTCGGAAGGGCAGAGCCATCATTTAGATCGTACCGTCACCACTGTATCATTCCGTTTGGAGGGCAGTATGGATGCCAAAGAGCTGGACACCTTTATGCAGGTAGGTGTCTCAATATTCACACGATGTGACTCGTGTCACTTCATGTTTTTCAAAAGATCTTGAAATTTGTCATCCCGGGGATGAGAAATTTCAGACTTTTTTTCCCCTGACTTCAGACTTACTTTTTGTAGCTTCTTGGCGAAACATAGTAGATGGTGTTACTTTAAGATATTATCTTAATGTTTTAAAGCAATCCTGGGCCCAATTTCATAGAGCTGCTTAAGCAGAAAATATTGCTTAACAGTTTTCTGCTAAGCAAAAATCAGCAGGATACCAGTCACAAGTTGTACATGTGACATAGTAGTTTGGCCGGTAACCTTATTCTGGTAAGCATAATTTTGTTGTGCTTAGCTACTTTTTGTGCTTAAGCAGCTCTATGAAATTGGGCCCTGCTCTTTGATCTGCTTCTCTAGTGCTGAGGAGACTGTTCCCAAAAGCTCCTTGAAATCTACAACTCCTTGGGTTACCAAAAGGTTAAAATGCAATAATTTCAACATACCTCCTCAAGTTTGGATTCTAGTATCAGACTTGTCTTGAGAGCAATGACACTCACCCCTGTGGAAAACATAGCATCTTGCCTGCCAAGAAAAGCATGGGAAATGTTTAAGGGTCAATAGTTTTTGTTAACAAGATGGCATGGCAAATTGAGATAACTCAAAATGCTCTATGAAACTGAAACCTTTCACAAAGTCTCATTCCTGTTGACTCTTTTGTTTAGAAACCATACACAACATTGCCAGCTGTGGCACATTATTTGTACATGTGGGGACCGGAACGGCTCATATAACAGGCATGCAACTTTTCCTCGGATCAGCTGATTTCCTCTTTTTTTATTCTCAGTTTTACCATTCAAAATTTAGAAATACTGTACAAAATCATTGAAATTTTGTAATTTCCTCTTTTTTGGTGAAGTTACAGTTGCATGCCTGATATAAAAGATGCGAGGACCAAGCAATGTGTACAGGCATCTTATTGGAGCCTTTTTTTAAATAGTTGTGATACCACCGGACTCAAAGCAGCAGCACTAGAAAGACTGGCTGTGGTGGGAGCGTCACCAGTGCACCCAGTGGGGCACAATTTGAGGAGGAGACTATTTAATAATTTGGACACCTCGATTTTCAACCTGTAAAATTATTTTTTTTGTGAGCAAGAGGGCATTGACATTGTATTTCTGAATCATGACCAGCAATACCTGGTGAGGACCAAACACACTTTGCAAATTTCACCAAAAGAAAGATGTTTAAGTTCCTACACAGCTGTCTGCTCCAGAGAACATGGACCAACTTTCTTTTCTTTAGAGAGATTTTCGGCGACACCATGTTAAATCTCTTTTGAGTAGTGTTGGTTCTGAAAAGAACCGGTGGTTAACGACTCAACGTTTCGATCAGTATGCTCTGGGCCCAATTCCATGGAGCTGCTTAAGCACAAACATTAGCTAAGCACAAACAAATTATGCTTACCAGAAAAAGGTTACCAGCCAAAATACCACCTCACCTGTACAATTTGTGACTGGTATCCTGCTCATTTCTGCTTAGCAGAAAATTGTTAAGCAACATTTTCTGCTTAAGCAGCTCTATGAAATTGGGCCCAGATCGTCTTCAGGAGAAGACGTTGAGTCGTTAACCACCGGTTCTTTTCAGAACCAACACACTACTCAAAGAGAGATTTAACATGGTGTCACCGCAAACCTCTCTTAGTTATACTTCCACCATGCAAAGCTTTCATAATAATAATAATAAATAATAATAACTAGTTCTTATATAGCGCATTTCACAATAACGTATCAATGCGCTTTACATTAGTGCCCTGGTCATTGGGCCAATAGCATTCCTGTAATCTTTCTCAGCTCCCTGGGGAGTATACAGCCCTGTGCTGCCGTGGCGCACCGAAGGCTTTTTCATACACAATATCAACCTCTACCCTCGCAGGTACCCATTTATACCCCTGGGTGGAGAGGAGCAATTATAGTAAAGCATCTTGCTCAAGGACACAACTGTCATGACCGGGATTCGAACCCACACCCCGGTGACTCGACCACCAGAACTTGAATCCGATGCTCTAAACCACTCGGCCACGACACCCTACTTTCAATCCTACTTTCTTTTCTTTCCTATAAATTCTTTTAAAGGATCTACTCTGGGAGAAGAACATTCTGAACGCCGAGAGTCAGCCCATGGAAATACTCAGGATGAAGGTAAAACAATTCAATTCAGTCAAATTAAAAAAAATGTTTCTTTGGATGTAGCTCTGGCTAGATCTCTCTGTCCGTAAACGCTTGAATGTGCTACTGAAGCCGAAAGCCATAAGCTATAGTCACTCAATTGAAATGGCGGCTGAAGCTTGGGCTGAATCACTGTGTCTATCAATGCATGTGCGCTCTCAGCATGGCTGATTAAACCGGCGGCCATAGCCGTCTAGTGTCCTTAACCAGTGAAACTTGAACACCGCCCTCTTGCTCTGTTGAAAACCAGTTTTCATCCTGTTGCAGCCTGTAAAACAGGAGTAGCTCCCTCTATTGTCAAAAACTGATTTGTGTAGGGCTCTATTGTGTTTATTTTATTTGTAAAGCCGGCTGTTGCAAACTTTTGTACTTTTGTTCTTACTTGTAAGATTTGAAGTCTTTTTTTAGAGATGATAGATTTATCATCTATTAACCCTCTTGCTGTCTGACCATTCAACACCATTCACTGTGGTTTTGAATGATAGATGAACTATGCCAGCCTGCAATATGATACCATGAGGGAATGCATGTATACAGTACACAGTTAGTTCTGTGCACAGTTGTGCCACCGTGCACAACCTTGGCAGTTCGAATGGTTTCAAATGGTTGGTCAACTCTCTGGAAAATGTTGCCAAGAGTCAGAGAGAGTAGGAGGGTTAAATTGTTGTGGTACCCAATGCTAAAAAAAAGGATTCAAACTGCCTTTAGCTATCGGGCAATCTTGGTTGTCTAATTGGTAAGACATCTGCTCTAGAATGGCAAAGGTCGTTGGTTCGAATCCCACCCGAGTAATATGCCTGTGGATTTTTTTCACAGGACTCAGGAAAGTACTGAGTATACAGTGCTTTACATACATCTGTGTTAGGGGTAAAAAAGCAAATAATATTTGAAGTCTTGCTTTGTGGTTATGGTGGATCTTTCGGTATGTTGTGTGATCGTTGGATGTTTATTTGGGGCTCTGACTGTACTTGTAACGGTGTTTGGATAATATAGACGTCTGTACTCGAGTGTTCCTTGAGCTATCTAGCATACTTTACGGAGGATAGGATAATTAATATTGGTGCTATCCCATCCAGTAGCGCTGTATCAGTTGGCTCGTTCTAATTTGAAAGTTGTATTTGGACCTTATGCATTGACATCATCACGCCGCCATCTTAGAGGTATATCTAAGTACGCCCGGCGCACAGAATCGGCCGATGAGTAACCCTCTTTTGACCTCTAGCCGAGGGCGCCCAACTCAAATGACGTCGTGTGCATAAGGTCAATACAAATCCAAATATGGTAACTGTGCTGGACTATTTCCACTGGTGTTATTTTTAACGGGGAAGTGGTGGGGAAATAGTTCAACTGAAAAGAAGTGACCTTATTTGACTGTGGGGATCGGTAGTGAGCGGGGGAATATATTTTTTTCAGATTCTTTGGGTAGCAAAAAATAGATTGTCTAGGTCTAGTTATGCATGCCAGGACAGCCCCCCAAACCCAGCACTATTCAACATTGCCATACCTGTGCAGTACTCAAGTACATGCCTTAGTAGGGCCGTGTACGAATTGGCGGCTTCGGCTATGGCTATGGCTGGATCACCGCATCATGCATTGAAGCATTGGAAGTCCTTAGCAACACCCTTAGCAACAGTCGTAGCCATAGCCGCCAATTCGGATTCGCCCTAAGTTGTTGTAATTTAGAAGCCACCATGTTTGTATCTGTGTCCAGTACCTGTAAACCATGAGTTGTAAACCCGCACTCTCTCCCATGTCGCCCAGCCCACATCCCTCATTACACCCGCAGTTTTGAAAGCTTTGGCTTACCTGGCCTGTGGTTTTGGGCGGATGGGAGAATTGCCGACAAGAGTGGTTGGAGAAGTTTGCTTGTGGCCCATGAATACCACCCTTAATGCCGCTCTCCATTCCAAGCACACCTGTATATCTGATAACCCTACAGCTTGGGGGCTGGGGTGGTCGTAGATAAATCAATGGGTCTGTTACATTCCATTCCAAGCTCATTTTTTGCCATGCATGCAAATCATGAATATTGGAACGGTGTAATCGACCGACCTCTTCCCAATCGCATCAGGAAATCTGATGATTTTTTTGCCACCCCTCTAGCCTGCAGGAACCGGTGTGGGAGAAGGTGACCGCCGATCATACACAGACACTGAACATTCCACGTATATATTTTTCAAATCCTGTGAATCACGCTGTTTCCAAATTCTCAAGCCCTTCCCCCACCTTCTATGCTACTTCATTATGATTACCAGATTAAGGTTACCAGCCCAAACACCATGTAACATGTACCATTTTTGACTGGTATCCTGCACATTTTTGCTAAGCAGTCAACTGTTTAGCAATATTGTCTGCTTAAGCAGCTCTATGCTCTTGGGTCCAGGCCTGAAACCTAGTCCCTGTAAGGGCAAGGCACCTCAAGGGTACCTCTTTGAGGGAAATGCAAATTTCTACTGGAATGTTTAAGGGGGCACCAAGGCAATGACCAAGGGCATGGATGCCTCCATTGCCTCCATCAAGTATCAAGCTTGCACATTATTTAATTATCTGAGCCTGTCTGTAAAGTACATAGCGCCCTCCATTGGCAAGCCACACCTCTCTCTCCCTTCCCAGTACACCTGCAAGTCCAGCCAGACCTGGCACCACTCAATAGCCTGGGGGGTAGGGGATTTGAGACTATCAATTGATGGTACCTTACATTCCAATCGTAGCGCATCATTATTGTCTCACATGAATGGGAACATCTGATGACCACACACAAAGAGACCACTCATGTGGATTGTTAAAACCTGTAAGCTGGCACAAGTGCCTCCTTGATTCCGGAGTGGTCCTAAATTAAAATCTACCAAGCCTTGAAAAGTCCGTTAGTGGCGTTTGATTCCTCTGCATAAACTTAGAACATCTATTGAAGACTGACCATACATGGCATTGGTGGGATAAACGCTTTGATCTAGTTAGGTACATGTAGTATAATACATGTACAATCAGATGTTTGTTAAATCTGCACAAGTTTGTACTTGCTGTATTGACATGGCAAATTTGTAAACACGGTGCTAAGCTTCAAACACTCTACTCGGTTAATGCAAATATAGTTTGTCTTTAATCTTTGATATCTTTTACTGAATTACGATGAACCATGTGCAACATTTGTATGACCTGGTAGGTTCACCTTGCTTTTTCACTTCCCCAAAAATAGGGTAACAATTAACATTCATGGTGGTAAGGCTTTGACAACTGACTTGTAGACATGTTTAAATTTTCTCCATGCTTAAGTTATGTGGTATTCTTAGACTGACAGCATTGTACTTATGTAAATAATGACATTTCCATCCCGGAAGTGTTGTAAATCAATTAAGAGCACTTGTTCTGCTGGATACTGCTTTACATCAGTCTTGATGTAGCGTTCTTTTTCTCTTGATTTTGTGGAACTGTGTCATATTTTTGTGCGACTACTGGCACTTAAAATGGGCCTTGTCAGCCATACTATCCCAATTAGGGTATACATATACCCTAATTTGAACCCTGATCTACCGATGGGGATATCGGTGTTCCCCGATCGGGCAACCCCGGGGTGACAACAACACCTTCTGCAATAGTATCTCTATATAAAAATTGGCCTCCCTCATCTCTCCCGAGTGCCCCAGAGTGTATAAATACTGCCCTCTAGTGGTAGCCTCACCTGTCTACTGCACCCAAAGCAGGTCAGTGTGGCACCAACTGCCAAGTCAGCCTCGGGCGATGCAGGCAATTTAAAACATTGATGACATGGACAGATGTGGCCCATCAAACTACCTTGGGGCCCCTGAGTCCGACTCGGACCCCACACACTGAAGCATTTCACGCTTAAAGGAGATGAATTTCTTCCGAAATATTTAGGGGGGAACTATCGATCAAAAGCTAACTTGAATTTCGGAATTCCTTCAGGAGCATCAGAAGATGTCCTGTGTCTTGTGTGCAGCAACAATCATTCGTACTGATTCTCACCGTATAAATATAGTGCAGATTATTTTTACATCCTGCCTCGCTTTGGTTAATTACATCAACCTCTATTGATACATTGACTTTAATCAGATTTAAACAAGATGGCGAAGTTACAACAACACAGTATTTAAAAATCACCAAACCATTTTGACGCTACCATAAATTTACAACAGCTATTAACATTACATTCCTCATAAAACAAATTGATCACCAAAAAACACATCATTTTTTTTATAAAGAAAATTATTTTTTTTCCTCTGTATTCTAATGAACAAAATGGTTTTCGAAATGATAGATAGTTAGGCCAATTAACACTAATTTATCTTTCGCATCAAGATATTTACTTGTAAACACTCTGTCAACTTAAAAAGAAAAATTGTAACCCTGCCTTGGAGGAATGTCCATAGCCTGAAAGGACATTATTAATTTATGAAATGGGGGGTCATGACCACCAGTGTGTTCTTCCCTTTAAAGGGGGTTACCTGTCCCTGGTATGGACCTTTAAGATTAAGGGGGTAAGACCACGCTGCACGCAACCTCCCGCCAGCCCTCTTGAGCGGTCTCCACCACCGTGTTGAAAGAGGGGCATCTGATCGCTGAGGTTAAGCAAACAGCATAACCATTTGTAGCAGATGCTAGAATGCTCAGAGTTAATGATGTGTCGCTCAACACAACCTAACTAGGCTACCTAGCCGACCCCCCCCTCTTCCCATGTCACTTGTTGCCCTTGCAACATACATAGTTTTGATTTGCCAGTATTGTCAACAATGTGGCTTTGTTTCTGTATGGATGGACAGCCAAGTTTACTTTTAGGATTTCCACTAATTTTTACTAAGGTAACCCCTTAAAGTTAATCCAAACTTGTTGCCTTTACACCATAAAGATAATATCTCTTTAGTTGATAGTCACATTCAATTTAAGGTACCTGTATCCCCCCCCCCTCCCCACCTCATGCCTTGTTTCAACCATCCACAGCCCGCTATACTCAACTGGTAAATCTGGTCAAATTTGGAATGCTGACCTACAATCTCCGACACTCGGTTCCTGACCATCAAGGCCCTGCCCTTGTAATTGGGTAGTACTGCCATCTTCAGCCGTTATATTATGCTGACTGGCAGGGGAGGGGGAGGGGTCTTGCCATTACCACTTTCCTCCCTCCATATCTCTTCCACCCCCATCTTACACCCCCTTGTCAGGACCACCATGGCCAAGTTCCTCCTTCCACGCCAGGGCCCAATTTCATAGAGCTTCTTAAGCAGACAAATATTGCTTAACAATTGTCTGCTAATCAGAAATGAGCAGGATACCAGTCACAAATTGTACATGTTACATGGTATTTTGGTAACTTTATGCATGGTAAGCATAATTTTGTTGTGCTTAGCTACTCTTTGTGCTTAAGCAGCTCTATGGTTCCGTGGTCCTTTCTCTATGGTCCTACCCAGCCCTACACTGTCGATGCCATTGAAATCTTTAGTCCTCCATATATGCACAATACATCCCTCGCTGGCGGGGAGTCAGGGCAAATCAAAAGCCAACGAGTCGCCAGGAGCTATTTGCGGCTCAGGTAACCTGGCTGGACAAGGTCTCCCTGAAATATTGTTTAGGTTTCCCTCATTCCGACGACGCGATTCAGTGTCAGTGATGCTGACTGTGATCGGCTACCTTAATAGATTGAAGATGAGCTGTTGTGCTGTATGAATGGAATTAGTGAGAGTGGGTGGATGGTGTGAGAGGGGGAGGGGGGGGGGGTGTTGGGTTGGAGATGATGATGATGATGAAGATGTGGATTTTAAAGGGGGAATAATCACCAGGATGAAGTAACTGGTTTAATGCTCCATGGTAGTTGTGTCGGATTTCTTGTGGCTGTATCAATGGTTTGATCATAATGATAGGGTATATAGGGAGTGGGTAGGAGAGCATTTTCTAGATTGTAGTCCGAGTAGGTTTTGATGTGAGCACCCCGAGTATTATGGATATGTGCAACTCCTTGGTGATAACAGGCAGACATGAAATTTGTCAAAGGGATGGAATAAGGGTCTGATGTTAAGGGGGTTGGGCAGGGATGACAATCTCAAACATGGCATTTTTCATTGTAGGCTTAAACATGTAATGTACTTTAGTTTCCAGCTGCACTGATCCTTCTGCGTTTCCCCCAACGTGAAACTACCTGGTGTGTAATTACCTAAAGCAGTGATTCCGTCGTCGACTTAGAAAGTTAATCCGATTAACCCTTGTACCATGCCATATTTGTAACAACACACGGATAACTCGTAACGAATCAGTTGCAGATGATTCTGATAAAAACCGATGTTTTTAAACTACTATTTTATTGGACCAAAGGTGTAAACTACTTTTAATTATCCAGCCATCCGTCACGACATTTTTTTCTTTTGTCCCCTGAACAGTTCTAGACATCTTGTCCCACAAATGTTGGAAATCAGCGCCCTCCGGCTGTGGCGAAACTTTTTTGGCTACATTTTCCCATGATCTGGATGATTTGTTTACCTCTAAATTTGGATTAGCACCCCCCTTCATCTGTGGCAGATGGTCCGAGCCTCGTGGGCTGTGTTGGCCCCATTGCTATCTTGACTCTTGTCTCTTGCCTCTTCCACGAGGGAGCCTTTTTTTCTTGGACCTTTTAGCCTCATAATAACAAAGGAACCTCCCCCAGAAGCACTCGGAGAGTTGTTGATTTTCAATTAATCTAAAAGTTCCTTCCTCCCAGATGCTTGCTTCATGATGCTGTCAGGAGAAGAAGAAGAGGAGAAGGAGGGGAAAGGAAGGATACCTCAAAAGAAACAAGACAAAAAAACATGTGGCTTTGTTCCACTTTTTTTTTTTTTCTTCTCTTTCTTTCTCTCCTCACATTTTGATGTCTGTTTTGAATTGTGCACTGGTGATGTCACGGGGCACCGGCGTGCATCATCATCAGGAATCTGTGATAGCGGTGCTTGAATCTCTCATTGTCGTCTGTACAGAACGCCCGCAGGGGGTGCCCGGGACGGGTACAAGGGGGACGACAGAGGAATTGCATGAGAAAATTGATCCGGAATATTGCGGTTGTTGACAATAATTTGTCGCGTGACGTGGCCGACGGGGGCGCCAGAGGTGAAAATCAACATTCACCATTTACACTAGTGTTTATTAGTTTTTCCCGTGTCGGGGAGGTTGAGCATACACGGCGCTATGGAACTCTGGGAAGTGGAATCAATGAGCGGACAAACGATAAGTCATCCTTTACTCTATGTAGTCAGTCTCCATGATTTGATTTTATGTTTCATATATCTAATACGTGTAAATAAATAAAAGTCTTGTTTACTGGAACAGAAAGCTCTCCCTGCCCTGTTGTGGCCACTCAAATAAAAAAACTTGTTTGTAATTTGCTAGTTTTACCAAGGTTTGTCATACATACAGGATTTAATGTCAAAGAGCCCCTCCCCCCTTTTTTGTGGGGGGGGGTACACAATACACAAACAACATGTAGGGAGGGATGTGGTAAGGATTTGTAGTTTTCTGTAAATTGAAAAAAAAAGGTTGCTTACTTCTTGATCATTACATTGAAATGAAAGTGCCAATATGGTATATCAATTTTAAAAGATGGCATTTAAAAACCCCAGAAGCTGTTTGTCCCCCACTTGTCCAGCCTGATCTGTAGTTATATAGGCTGTATCTGAATCGGTGGATTTAGCTACGGCTATGACTTGCTGAGGGTGTTGCTAAGGATGTCCTATACTGCAATGCATGTAGCTGTAGCCGTAGCCATAGCCGGCAATCCGGACACGTCCTTAGTATTATTACCATATCTTTCTGGTAGTGAAGGGGCTAAGGGATCCTCAAGAGCGACTGGCACTGTAACCTCTAGGCCTGAAGATACCTGTGTAGAGAAGATGATAAAGAAAGGATCAGTTTTAGATAGGGAGGGGGGGGGGGGTTAAGGCAAGTGCAATCAGGTAGGGGCTGGGGGTGAGTGGATAGATGGCTAGATGAGACAATTCAAGTATTAAACTAACTTTAACTGCCCTTTAAATGTAGATTCATGTAAAACAGGTTTCTTTCCTTTGACATTGATCTATGACCTCCTTGATGTATTCATAGTGTTAATTGGCACCCAAATAATCGACAAACTTCACCCTCTTTCATCTCCGTGTTCTCGGTCCCCCCCCCCCCCCTCAAAGGAGGAAACACGGCCCTTTGTTTGTATTTCACGGCACAAATGGTAATATACATTTAGCACTTTGAGAGATCAAACTGTAGGGCTTGAACAAACACGCTGGCCGCTGACATACTGACGGCGGTGATAAACAAATCCTGCATTCACCTTGACACATGTGTCCCCCATCAACCCAAATACAAACAAAACGTGGAAAGGTGGACTCAAAGATATGGCACAGCCTTGGTAAGGCCGAGTAAAAAAAGAAACATGTTTAGCGTCCGGGTTTCTAAACAAAAGGAAGGAGGAGGGGCTTTTTATTTTTTGATTTTTTTCAAGATGGCCGCCATTCTTTTTTAAATTTCAAATATCCATTGCTTTTTTTTTACTGTTCAAACACACAATACATAAAAGAAACATGTTGGACTTTTTCAAAAAGAGGAGGAGACAGGGCGCTACTATTTTACAATTTTTTGCTATTTTTTCCAAGATGGCCGCCATGCTAAATATGGCTGGTCAAGGTATATTTATTCACAGATTTTGTGCTATTTTAGTGTACTGATGCAATGTATGACAAAACAAATGATTTGTATCATTTTAGTCATTTTTAATTTTTTTATTTATTTTTTTATAATAAAATAGTAAAAAGTAAAAAAAGGAGGCGGCGGCCAAAAAGGAGGCGGGCGGGGACGCTAAACATGTTTGTTTTTTACTTGGCCTAATATTTAAAGAAAAAGGGGGGGGGAAGTACGGATAAAGACCCAGTACAATCATAGAGCAAGGACATATTTGTAATTTGGAAAATAAAAACCCAGCTAAATGTATATGTAGAAGATAAAGTAAAGCATTAGTGTTTTTGAGAAAAAACTGCTATCAACTTAAACATTTTGGAAGTAAAACAATTTATAAAAAAAAGTAATGTGTTTACAGTACACTTGATGAAGTGAAGACTGTAATTTGGTTCTCTTTAAGGTTGGTTCAGTGTGAATGCCAATTGGTAATACTGATCGTTTGACATACCTAGGGTGGGAGAAGATTTGGGTGTAGGGGTGGGGGTGGGGGTGGGGTGTTTTTTGTTGACTCCATAGTTCCCCAAAGCATCAAATATATGAGTAGAGGTATTGTTTAATCTTGATGGATCATCCAGTCTATCATTGCTGCCAATCCAAGGTCCATTGTACTCTCTTATTGTTTCCAGACATTACTCATTTATACGGACCTGCCCCCAGGAAGAAAACAAATAGCAGGGGAGTACAATATGACTCAAAAACAAAAAAAACAAACTGGTATTGGTTTGCTGTCTTGATTGAGTACATACACACCACCATATGCCTAAGGTCAATTTTCTTGAGGAATTTCGTCTGGGTGGATCAAGGGGGAAATTGTACACAAACAGTGAGCACCTGAACACACCTATGCAGGGATTAGGTACACAAACATGACTGGATACCGCTGACCTCCTGTTGGGGAATGAGTGGAAATGTTGTGAGATTGAGGTTGGACATAATGGAGGCTCAGAAGAAAGGCTGTTTGACTCCTTCATTGATGGTACAGGCTACGGAGGATGGTAAGGACCTTATCAGTTCTGCATGAGATGAGGTATGGTGTCCTAGAAGGGCCATACCAAGAAATAATTATAACTTGTAAACTTGCGGGTACAACCATGAGTAAAAATCTCTTTTTGGAGAAGTGTTGGCTCTGAAAAGAGCCGGTGTTGTCTCGATGTTTGGACAGTTTACTCTGCTCGTCTCAAGACTTTTTACTCATGGTTGTACCGGCAAGTTTACTACTTACAGTTATTTCTTATTTTTCACACCATGCAAAGCTTCAAACACTTAAAGGCCATACTGTTTCTTAATTCAATGAGGTGATGTATGGATGCCTAGAGGAGCCATCTCACTACTGTTTCTTAATTTGATGAGATAGTCATGGTATGGGGGCCTAGAAGGGCCATCTCACTGCTTGATGAGTCGAGATGAGGTATGGATCCCAGGAAGGGCCTTTCCCCTTGGTCTTTTTGATAGAGGTACAGAAGCCTCGAAAGGCTACCCATGTTTGTATGATGAGATGGAATAACATACATCCGGAGGCTTTGAAGGTCTACCCTACCTTGTTGTTTACCATGCAAGATGCAGGTATGCTCTCAGGCCTGATACTTCACGAAGGCAACGGAGGCGATCGCCTCGATGCCCCCTGGTCATTGCCTTGGTGCCCTTGAAATGCTCCAATAGAAACTTACAATTTCCTCATAGGGTGCCCTTTACCGAGGAGAGAATGCCTCGGTGCCCTTTCCCTTTCTAGAACGAAGCATACAGGCCTGTCTACATCGGTTTGTTAGGGCAATCCCATGCCCATGAAGTGAAACGCCATTCCATTTCATTATTAGCCCAAAAAGAGGCCTGGATTTTGTCATCCCACTTTAGGTGGGGTATTGATGCCTGACTTATTATCACAAGGTAAAAAAACAACTAATAATTTACAAATTAAAATATTGGGAACAAAGATCATTCAACTTGTAAATATTGACACCAATGAATTGATATGCATAAACAAGAGCACAGAAAACGATTTATGAATTTAATAGTAAATTGTTAAAACGACACAAATATCTGTTTTGATTTTATTCAACGATTCATTGCTTTACAGACAGAGCGAAATGACACTGCAAGCCCATCCCTTACACAAAATAGATTTGTTTTTGCAAAAAAACAAACAAACCCCAACCCCCACGAATTTTGTACGTATTGCCCCTTAAAGCACACGTATAACATTGGCAATTGTCTAAGACCAGTATCTGCACTTTATGTGACCCAACATATACATGAAATAACAAACCTGTGTAATGTTAAGCTCAATCGGTCTTCGGAGTCATGAGAAATCAGTGGAAAACCCATTATATGTTTTCACTGTTTTCAAATACGGGTTTTGGACACGCGAGATCAAAACTGACTGTTTTACTCATTTTGTGAGAACCATATAGCATTTCAAGCAAAACTATTTCAAGGGAAGTTTTCCACGATGACCATCTTTATACCATGTCACTTACGTGCAAATCTGTGAACATTTCTATTTTCAATCTTACCAATGTTGTACACACCCTTTAAAAGAGCAGCAATTACGAAATGATATTGTATACATGCTGCCATTACCATGAGTTGACACATGCTAGAGACCAGCCCCCCCCCCCACCTAAGAGAACACTAATTTAGCAAAGTATAAAAATATATGTAAGGAATAACTTTTCAATTTGGGTCTCGTATATACACACGGACGCCGCAACCATATGCGCATCCCGGTGGGTGACATCTCAACGATGGATTGATCGTTGAAGCATGTTTTTCACAACGTCCAATCAGCTCTACTCCCAAGCACCTTTGAAACCGTGTGAGGTAAACATTTGCCGGGCCTGACATGTGCTGCCTGTTGGTCTGGGCACGGGCAGGTGAAGGGAAGATAGCATTCCTGGTTTTTATGAGACAGAAAAGAGAAACAGAGAGGGAGAGAGAGTAAAAGCCGCTGGTTACCACCGATGGAGCAATGTTTGTGTCTCTTAGACTCGCTTGTCACATGACGGTTTACCTTTGAAAGAAAGCTTTGCTGAACCGCGGAGAGAGCAGTGTCAACCGCGGCTTCCTAATTGCCTCGACTCTGTCCTCGCTACCGGAGAAAAGTTGGAGTGATGGCTAAAACCAAGTCAAGTGCTGACTTCGCACCCCGTGCCCTCTCTCTTGTGTCCCCCCCCGTTCTCTGTTCAACCTGTCTCTCATTTTGAAAAAACCCTCCTCGATCCCCTACGCCGGTTTTGTAGACTCACAAGGGCGGCGCGCAGCTCTTGGAAGGAGATTAAGGAGTGTTGGTTCAGGATTTCCAACTCGGAATTGGGGGCTATAGGGGGAGCAATGTTTTCCCAAGTCTTTCGGCTAAGGCCAATTTCTCAAGCCGGGGGAAAACAGTAAACAGCTCGGTGCGGCTGGGCGCGACACTTGCCCGCTTTTTGACAGAGGGGATTGTGCACCACTGAGTGTCTCTTGCTATAGTTTCATACGGTGTTTGTTTTGGAGAGTGAGAACTTGTTACAAGAAAACCCATGGCGTTTCTGCTTTTGTGTAGGTTGCTTTTGATAGTTGGAACCTGAAGTTCCAGAACCGGAATAGCGGGTGTTTAGATCCTGAATAGTGAACTGGAACTTTTTGTGTTGAAACCTTTGTTCTGACGGTACACACACAAATAAACGCGACACTGAAAACGCAATGATTGACAACCAGAATTACTGGTTGGAGTATAGTGTGCAACTCTGGATTGGACTTTTCAAACCCACACATTGCATCTCCCTTTCAACAGAAAGAAGTGGAACACAAAACAGTCGTTTGTAAGCCTCGTTAGTGGAATGCTGAAAATAGCCGTCGGCACGTCCACGGAGCGCCATTGCTTTTAGTAAAAAAGAATTACCAGATACAAAAAACGTTGTTTATATTAAGAAAAAAACAGCTGAAAGTGTATTGAATTTTCTCGAGAGTATACCGAAGCGTCCACAATAACCAAATGTTAAAACTATTATTAAAATATTGTCCAGTAAATCTCACTTAATTGAAAAAAAGAAAAGAAGAAAGGGGAAAAAAAGAACAATCACCCTGATTTAGTACTTCGACTTGGAAATCCCGCATCTTTCATATAGAAGGGTGACCAAAGATGTCTGAATAAAGAGGTACTCGCAAGGCATTGACTTGTAACCACTGCAAGTGTTCACAAAGAACAGAACGGTCCCACTGGGATTGTTATGTTTCACGATTACAAGAGGATTGGAATGACTGTACTCTTCCCCCCCTCCAAACCAATTCGGGTATCAATCTCTTTAACGGCTAACTGGCGTTCACACTCAGTCTGGTCTGAATACTGTGGAAAAAAAAGAGGCCCGTGGATTATGTCCACCTCTGTACATATTTGTGAAGTTTGGTGTTGATTGGCCAGGGCCCCCCATATCCGTCGCTTCTCGTGCTCGGTTTCACCATATGACTGCGTGCACCTGTCCCTACTTTCACCCGAGTACATCCTCTCAAACCATGTAGACTGCTCATTATTCCCCTCCATTTCTCCCCAGGAATAACATCATCGATTCGGGGGGCACGAGCGCACAGGCACGCTGACGCTTTGTTGTCGTCCTAATTTAACACCGGACAATGTAGGAGTGATGTTTGCACGTGAATTATATTGGATGGGATGCTGTTTATACATATACACATTATATATAAGGCCGGTATATACTCTCCAAGTGCGGTCACAATCTATCTCCCCCTCCTCCCCTCCCCCTCCATACTGATGAAAGTTAATTGCAACCTGTGGAAACCACCTGTCTTTGAATGAATATGTACTGGTGAAGCTTAGCAGTCAAAACACACTTGACCTGTTTCAGAAGTGACACCCTTGCTAGTGTTGTTCTGCATAAGTGTCAAACCGAGGATGGGCTCGCTGTCGTGTCCGGAAAGAAGAAGAAGAAGAAGCATTGAAGACTGAAGAATGTTTTGTTGAGTATTATGATGGTAGTTTAGATTAGGCTGTGTCTTCCTCCATGCTACGTGTGTGCTTTATAATGAGCTGCCGGTATCCCCCGTGCTTCAAAATCACAGAGAGCCTCACCCCCACATCAAGGTATAAGTCAGGATTTTAGAAATTAGTGGCATCCAGATTTGTTGTAAATTAAACATAGGGCATGCAAATTGCTCACTTCTAATGCTTACAAAACCAACACAATCCAAACCCCTCCTTCCGCAACACCCCAATAAACAAACAAGCAAACAAACAAACAAACAAACAAACAAACAAACAAACAAACAAACAAACAAACAAACAAACAAACAAACAAACAAACAAACAAACAAACAAACAAACAAACAAACAAACAAACAAACAAACAAACAAACAAACAAACAAACAAACAAACAAACAAACAAACAAACAAACAAACAAACAAACAAACAACAAACAAACAAACAAACAAACACCCCAAAAAACAAACAAACAAACAAACAACAAACAAACAAACAAACAAACAAACAAACAAACAAACAAACAAACAAACAAACAAACAAACAAACAAACAAACAAACACCCCAACAACAAACACCCAACAAACAAAAAACAAACAACAAACAACAAACAAACAAACAAACACCCAAAACAAACAAAAAACAGAATCAAGCTGTAGAAAGGTGAAAAACCTTAACTGCAAACACAATTCCTGTTGGGTGAAACTTAACTCATTGGTTAAAATTTGTGTTATTGTGTAACCTTATGTATTAAACCCCACATGCTTGTATCAATTCCAGTTTTGTATAAAATCCCTTGTTTTGAATGACGGAAAATAAAAGGTCATGAAAAAACCAGGGCTTGCATTCAAAAGGAGAAGGGAGGGGTTTTCGTCAACATTCCCCGCTAAAAAGTGGGGGGAAAAACGAAAATAACCCGAAAGTACGCAGAACTTTGTGTGCAGACAGTCTCGAGGCATTGACATTCGCGTGCAACCTTTTCTAAAGTCTGCCCGCCGTATTGAGCGCGTGGGATATGTACGGTGTGATGGCTCGGCTAGGCCCGCGAGGTACCGGGGCTCCGTTTGCCCCTGGCACGGTATCCCCTTCATCAAAAACCATACAGTGACTAAAAACAAAACTGTGCAGATCATGAAACCCTAAAGTGCTATAAAACAGTTACCTGTTTTGTTTTTTTGGAAGGTTTTTTCCATTGTGGTTTTATTTGTATAATGATGTGCTGTCTTTATTATAATAAGTGGACGCCATATTTAATGTCTTGGGTTAAATCTATATTTGGTGCTTTATATACAGATAGCACGAAACTGTACCGCGTAAGGGCGAATGTGACTGTACTCGTTGACTGGATATTGTCATTTTCTTCGGGTGATCTACCTACTTGTAAATATGACGAGAAATTTGGTTCCTCGAATTTCTATTTGTTTGTATTTATAGTGGGGTAGTTTTGATTAAAATCAACGTGTTTGAATTGTGAAAGCCATACTGGAGCAAAGTTGTTTTAATTATGTCCATAAAAAAATAAAATAATGCATCTTTAGTTTGTGTAGCCTGCGTTTACTGTTTGGGAGGGAGAGTTTAATTCAAGATGGCGTCACGGAGTTACAGAGTCATTGTCAAGTCAAGTATCTGACTATTTGGTGTGTTTATTCAAGAGTCTCATGTTTGCGAGCAAACGTTTGTTGTGTGCCGTGAAAGAAAATATGATGTTAAGTATTTGACAGAGAAAAAGGGCTGAACTAGTTACAAACCCCTTGTGAAATTAGTCCATTAGTACCGAGGGTTGTGGATACTTCCCTACCTCATACTGTTATAATACGCATTACATACAAGCCTTAATACTAAATATTGATCTGATGTGACAAGGGGAGATGTACTAAGTGGGCAAGCATAATCCAATTACAGGATCCCGATGACAATCACACTGAAAATGAGCCTCGCCAAAAAATATAATTCCCCGGCAAATTTTCTGATCTTCCCAAACAAGCTCAATGACGCAGAGCGAAAGACGTTGGCACGAGCGGCCAGCAGGTCCGAGGGGGAAACGGCATTGTTCTCCCGCTGAAAAGCCACGTCAATTTACGGTGGAAGAAAATCAAGTTGCGGAACAAATGTGAAGCAATCTGCATGCGCGCGCGGCGCTTTCTTAACATTTGCCCGGCCGTTGTTGTGACGCTAAAGGCCCATTGAGCCGCTCGTAGATTACTCTCACGGCTTTCACATTTCCAACCTGCCGAGGAAGAGCTTCTGCATTCTTCGTCTACTCTTTTCAGTACGAGGATGTCCTCCCAGGTGAGCGTGAATCAATTTGTATCGGATGCATTTTAAGAGACGTTGCATCAAAGAGAAGAAAAAAAAGGGAGATATCTTTTTCTAGGGACGGTAAACAATGGTTTTCCAGGGGGACCATTTGATGGTAATATTCCCATGTGATGGTTTGTGTAAGGGCATATTCCATGTAATAATTGTTGTTCTGAACAGTCTCCGTCAAGAAAAAAAAAATAACTCCTTCTTAACTCTGCCTCTCTCTCTCTCCCCCGCTCTCGGAGGGAATAAGTTGTTTCTTTGCCTGGACGGGCGCTGTGACTCTCCTTTGTTCGCTGAATCAGCTAAATGGATACAGAGCAAACCAGTCGTCTGAGACATCATCGACTGCCCATGCCGTGCGTGATGTCTTCCAAGGAGCGGAGACTTTCTCCAAGAAAATAAATCAGGAAAAATGAGTTGATGTAAAGTATTTGAGACGGCCTCGAAAACAACCCCATATTATAGTTAGAAGTATTTGTTCTGTTACACTAACATCTTTTAGAGATCTCTTGCAGATTTACACTGCAGACAGAACGCTCGTACAAATATTTACCGATATCGCCCGTTTTCAGTCACATGCATTACTTTGTGTATTGATATGTGTACCATGCAAGCAGATACGCTAACGGTCTGCCGTGTAATACTTGCAGTGGTTATAAACCCAAATGTAAACAGCAAAAACATAAATCATGGAGTGAGATATAGTCTTGTTTACGATCATTTGTCGTGGTTGAGATTTAGGCCTTGATGCCGTGTCCATAAGAGACACCACATTTTGATTGCAATGCACTCGATCTCTTTTTCTTTATTTCTTTACTTTGTAAAACACAATCTGTACCAATGGATCCACGGGAAGTTTTTTCTTTATAGAGGACATTCATATCATTTATCATGTTTTAAAAAACCCCACATGCAACCAGTTTTGTTTTTGTGTGTGGGTACAAGTTCAGTTTGTGCTTAGTTTAGGCCTTGAAGAAGGGTTCATGCCAAATGTGTACTTCACATCACACTCGTTTTTAAGCTGCGTAACAAGGCACGGTGGAAATGACAGTTGCTCTGCGTACCGCACTAGGATCATATCCCTTTTCGGAAAGCTGTAAGGCAAACAAACTTGCTAAGCACAGAAAACATTGCTTAGCAGAAAACAGATTGCCATGCAGACAAAATGTTTTTTACTGCCCAGATAAAGGATAAACTGAACCGTGGCGATAGGCAGAGTGAACCGTACTACACCCATTTGATTATCAGGTAGCAATATAAATCATGGATGCTTCCCTGCACCCGGGAGTATTTAAGCACTCAGATTGTTGGAAAACCTCAATTTTGTTTTCTTAATTAGACCTGTAAAAGTAATTTGATAGTGCTGTAGATTATAAATTAATTGCGGGGCGCCCTCTACAAACCTTTAAAACCGTCCTTATAACCCCGGTTATTTAGCAAAGTGATTTGTGCATGTTTGTTTTTCTTTAAGATGTTTTTGTGTGTGTGCTACTGAAACAATCATCATTATTAAAAAAAAAAAAAAAAGCCTCGGTCATAAAAGAGAGTCTGTCCCCCCTTCCATCAGCGTCTGGCCTGCTATACTCCCTCGCGTCGCGTCTCAGACCCTTCTATATTGCAAATCCTACCGTTGACGCGATAAGTAATTGACTTCAATTGTTTTCTACCAAATGAAGAAAAGCCTTGGACCGTGTTTGTCTTGGCTTATTCCTCGAGTATACATTGTCTCACGGATTACCGTCGGAGTAGCCAAGACGCCGTAAATGACGATCTGATGGCATTTTGATCGAGTAACCTGATCTTTGGGAAGCATAGCTGTCATGTCAGCGTAATCCCAACCTCTTCGTATTATTCCTTTAAATTAATGAATAACGAGAGAATAGTTTTGGGGACGAGTCGGGTAAGGGATATTGCGGAGGGAAGCGCGCGTTTATAGGCCCCCACTATCAGTGATTAAATTCGTGTCATCGGTGGCCGAGCCGCCCTGGCGCAGTCGGGGACGTGGAGGGGGGAGAGCGGCGCGGCGCCCGCTGCTGTCCGCGCTTGTAAGTAATGCACGCCCTGACCACAGCGCTGTCACCAGGCGCACTGTGATGATGAACACTGAAGGGTAGCTACAGGTTCAAAGGCCATGATACTGCAATGGTTAAAGTAACGTCCGCTCTGAAATAAAACAAAACCAACATACTTGTGTATAATAATAAGCCACTATTGTGCGAAACACCACATTAATAACAATGTATAACAACATTACACTATGCTCATTGAATAACAAACACGGCAAACTAAACCTGTGCACAGCAATCAACACTGTCCGCATCTTCAACAGCAATAACCATAACAAGCTCTGGTAGCATCAACAAAAACAAATAAACAACAACTACAGCAGAAGCCTCGGACATCAACAACACAAATTGTCACCGACATCATCAACCCGTAACCAACAACATTAAGGAAGCGTAGAGGAAGCATGTCCAGTAACGGTAAAAGAGAAACAAAGTCAGCAGCAGACACAATGGTGAAAAGCAACCAACAGAAAGCTGGAACACACAGCATAGAGAAATGCCCATTATGAGTACAGCATCTTCTATTGCAATACTGCAGCGACACACGCACACGTTTGTATAAAATGAGCAAGTTCGGGTGGGCGACTATGAGTGACTAGACTAACCAGAAACAGTGTGAAAGTGTGTGACGCAGCTCTTGAATTTACTAGAACGACCGTGCTCCAGTGCATGGTCGAGCTAGTCAATCTCCCTATGCTCCATGGTTTCTAGTAAGTCGAGTCACTCTAGTCGCCCACCCGAACTTGCTCAACGGTGTAAACCGAGGACAACTCTTTGTTCTCCCATTGTTTGGACTTAGTTTTTCTTATCGACGTCCCCTTTGTTGTTGTTTTTTTACACGAAAGCAAAGTGAGGACTGTCTCCGGTATGTCATTTTCCCGGATACCTTTTGTTGAAGTCCTCGGTTTGAATGCGTATACATGTTCATACACACACAAACAACACCATAAATAGGCCTAACGCTAATACCAATTACACATAATGGTTATTGTTGTAGTACATGAAGTATAAATGCAATATTTTGAACACAGCTGAACGGTTGATTGATTTGCTAAATGGAGGTGTTTTGAAAGTACACAAATAAAACTTGATCTTGGATCGCTCAAAAAAAAATAAAAAAAATAAAATTCCGAAGTATAAAATCTGTCACCATTAGATGTATAAAGTACATGCGGATCCCCTCCAACCGTAAAACAGTAATGTACAGTTGCATATAGGACCCCGCACGTTAAACGTGAATCTAGGCTAATTGCAATTGCTGAAAAGAGATATCACACCAGACGACGTACGTAGACGACAACACAAAATCAATCAAAGGAAAACAGTGAGTGCATTACACAGACACACATTATCTCGTGCAATTGGGACAGTCGCACTATAGACCACAAAACTGACAACTTCGGTGAGAGATAAAAAAAAAAACCCTACATACAAAATACAAATAAACAAATCCGTTATTAGTCAAAACGCAAAGCATCACAAAAAATTAATCCGTGACAACCAGTATGTAGAACGAAATGCAATTATTACCAAGTGGGATGGGGTATCTTTAATTTGTGTAGCCGTAACAGTACACCCAACGCAAGCAATCGGATTTTTCAACAGGGTTGATCCCGACTGGTGCCACTTGCCTGATCCCTGCTTCCCCCTTTCCTTAAGTTTTATTACCGCAACAAGACGAATTTGATGGAATTAGTCGGCCTAGTTCTCCGATTCTATTCGGTCGCATGTAAATGGACCAGACAACTGTTATCTGTCCGCACCGGTCACGAATTGACGTTGTTTTCCAAGACATTATATAGCTTAAAGACATAGCACGGGGATTTGTAAGTTTAGAATGAATGTTTTTTTTTTTTTTTTCAATTTTTTGAGATTCAAACTCGAAAGCTTGTTTGCCCCAATCACAATTATGACAGCCATTTCGACAATCTTCCCATTCAAATCAACGTAAACTGAACCGAGACTAGAAGTGAGAAATAGTCTGGCGCTCTGTTGGTGGGGTTATCAATCATTATATCCACTATTACGACTGTTATTTACAAACGGGGAACGTGACCGAGAAGGATGCAGCACGCTATGAAATAATGCACTCTTCTGAAACACCGCATCATACAGTATCTTTAAGGCACTGGACACTATTGTAATTACTCAAAATAGTTGTTAGCATAAAAACTTACTTGGTTTAAAGAGCAATGGAGAGCTGTTGATAGTATAAAACATTGTGAGAAACGGCTCCCTCTAAAGTAAACGTAGTTTTTGAGAAAGAAGTAATTTCTCGAATTGATTTTGAGACCCACGCGTGAGGTCTCGAAATCAAGCATCTGAAAGCACACAACTTCGTGTGACAAGGGTGTTTTTTCTTCCATTATTATCTCGCAACTTCGACGACCAATTGAGTTCAAATTTTCACAGGTTTGTTATTTTGTGCATAATGTTGAGATACACCAAGTGAGAAGACTGGTCTTTGACAATTACCAAAGGTGTCCAGTGTCTTTAAAGGAACCATAAGGAAAAAAAAGGTATAAGGATGTACTAGATACGAACGTTCTTTTTTATATCCAGTCTTCCAAACTTATCGCATTCTGAAGCTTTTCTGTAACCAGTGCACCTAAGAACTCCGAGTGCAGTCATTAAATATCAGTATAACAAGAGACATTTCGTTTGTTTCAGCTGTTTTCAACTTGCCTATAAGTATTTTACATTTTCTCTTTTTTTCCCCGAGTTTGATACCGTACTATAGATGCCATTGGTTTTTATTTTATCCTGAACTTGTGTTCTCTATTATGATATCCCTCAGTTAGTTCCTTTTGGCATCTTATATCTAAACTTTGTAAGTAAAAGGAGTGTAATTATTTTGTAAAAGAAAACCGTCGGTTTTCCTATTCCCTTCAGATCTGAACTTGCTTTCTATTTTTATATTTCAAGCAATTATAGTTATATTGAAATATCCCGGCTTTGGTCAGGATCCCTACGAGCAAAGATTCGTTTTTAATTAATCACGTCGAAAATGCCACTGACTGATCGTTAATCATCAGTAACTGCCGAGCCATACCAACGGACCAATCAAAATGCATGTGTGCTGTCACGTGTTCATTATGTGCACAAAACATACCTAATTATTCGACAAGCGCGGGAATATCTGCCTTTGTTACGTGATTTATGCGCATGCGTTGTCCTTGGAGGTGTGACGTCGAAAGGCCTAATAGAGTTGCACTATCTTATGGAATCAAACAAAAATTTCCCCGTAAGAAATCGAAACCTTGTAGGGAAATTTATTGTATGATGGTTTGGGGTTTTCAGGAACGACCTTGCCATTTTCTTATTATGTTTCATACCGTGTTGTTTTTTTCGGTGGACGCTACTACACCATAAATTTCTAACCCACGAATCAAGGTAACATTCTCTGTATAAATATTTCACCAGCCACAATAAACACCCCTTGCAGAAATGCGAGAAATTCGCCGCTGTGTGCCGGGAAAAGTCACGTTAAATCTCGCTGTCACCATGCCATAAAAAACAAGTCGTGTACAGTTACGCCGTGTTAAACGTGTGTGAAGATAATGCTCTTTGCCATTCGATATTTTATCACATTGATCGAGATCCCATTGCCTTGTTTGTTCAATTAGCGCTGTAACATTGCGGGAACCAGAACAATATTGTGTTGACATATTTACTACGGCTTGTAATGCGCATAAAATATCGTCACCGATGACACTTGAGGAGACGGTAGAGCTGTCTTACAGTGAAGGATTTGTAATTATCTGAAGACGAAGATAGGATTAGTTTTAATCTGAAAGCGATTCCCCCGGAGACCTGTTTCTGTCTGGGAAAAAAAGGTCAAAGTTGAGGAATTAGCATAATATGAAGACCTCTGAAATGACCGTTGCCTTTACAAAATATTGCCACAATTGAAGTTACCCCTATAAACGTGAGTACAATCACAGTTTTTCTCTGTTTTTACTTTTTAAACGTAATCTGATTAACTTTCTAAAAAGTTTGGTTGTAAGGTGTGTCTTGTAAACCCCATTGCAGTGGCCGCCATCTTTAATAAAACGTGCGCGCGTGAAGAGCTGTCATTGGTTGAGAGTTGTGCGCAGCGCGCACACGCGTGCCCGTGTCCATTGTTTTTCATCAAAGATGGCGGTCAATGACGTCATGTTCACTCCATCTATAGACCTTGTGCATTGACGTCATCATGCCGCAGTCTTTAGAGGTAAAAACGAGGATGAAACAATGGAAAACGCAACGTCTATTTATGTACGTGCTTTTGACCTCTAGCCGAGGGCGCCCTACTCAAATGACGTAATTGAAACCCAGTGGAAGATGTGAATCGATTATCTCTATGGACTTTATTTACTCTTCTAAATGGACAAATTAATGCAGCAGGCTTATGCTCAAATCGAGAACTTTCTGTCTGTAAACGGTATTGTGTCACAGTTCATCCTGATAAACAGTATGTACGCCTATTAGGCATATATCTGAAACGACCGTCATCTTCAGAAATATCCGGTAACTTTTTATTCAGATAAAAAAAAAAAAAATGCAATTTTTTAGGAAATTTGGTCTGGTATGGAAAGTCACATGAGAAATAGATTAGGAAACCGTCATTTATTTAATGTTGATTTAAAATTTTTAACATAATTATATTTAGTTCGATAATAACCATAAATCAGAATATCGTAAATGCAAGATCGTAAATAATAGGCAGTTTTTTTATTTCACTTCAATGGTTTCGTTCCTGGGGATTAATGAAGATGTCTTGTTGTAATGGGTTGCGGGGGGGGTGGGGGTGGGGGGGGGGGGGGGTGGTGGGTAGAGATATTCTAGTGAGATACCCAGAATAATAAGGCCCAATTGTTTGCTGTAAATAACCGCCACCTGCATGACCTCCAATATGTCACTGGCTGGCAGAACACAACCGAATATACTAATGTTACTAAGTGTTTCTTTACGCACGGATTGGATCCATACTTTTCTGATACATTGTGCACCCCATACTTTCATCTTGAGCTTTTTTTGTGGTTTGGGGGACCATTGGGGGGGGGGGACACAAACTACCACCCCGGTACCAACGAAACTGGGCCCAGGTGCACCGGCCGTAAATTCATCACTCTGACGTCCGGTGTAACCCAAAACACACGGACAGTGAAGCCGATGAAAGAGCGCCGAAAGTGCACCCGTAAATTCTGTTTACAGCCCCCGGTGCTGCAACCTGGTCGTAAAGTAACACTCTCCGGTCGTAAATTTCGGCCGTGGGTTTCGGGTTCGCTCGCACCGCGGTGGAAGTGACAGGCAGGAGGGGACACCTCTTTTCAATTACGGGGGAGGCTTGGTGTGTCGTGCTCGGGTCCAGGGAAATTACACCGATGGGGACGGAAGACAGAAGTTATTGTTTGCAAACAAATCAAAAAGAAGAAGTGATCCGAACTGTTGATAAAGTCCAGATGCATACACAAACTCGAGTATAGTGTCAATTTCTTACAGAAATGTTGACGCAGAAATAAAGTGAAAATAGAGGATCCGATAGTTGTTTATAACACGATGAAGGAGGTTCGGAACTGTACTCGGATATTTATCAGATAAAGAAGTTACCAACTGTGTCTTTTTATAAATGTTTCCGTCTGAAATTGCCCCCACCCCAAATGCCACTCTATAATCACATGATGTTGTATATATTTCGATGACAAATTCAAAGGTTTGGGTATTGTGTGTCGATTGAAAACTACGGGATTGGAGCTGGGATTGGAGTGAGTTTGTATACTGGTAGGAAACACAGGCAACCGTGTAGCACCCTTCAGGTTGCACTGCAACCGATTTGAAAGTCTATGGTCTAGTGTGTGAGTGCTTTTTTTTGGACTTTCGAGAACAGAAAGTCCTTGGGGTTCGAGTCTCTTCCAAGCCGCCTGTATGGTTGGCTCTTCTTTCACCAAAGTTCTTACGGTATGTTTGGAAATTAGCCCAATGCTTCCTTAGCCGGTTTGTTGTTAAAGGAGTGTTAATTTGTCGTTACACATCCAACAGTGCGAGTGACAATAAATGGTAAAATAGAAACGAGAAGAAATGTTTACTTGTAGATTTGGGTGGGAAACCCCGAAATGGGGAAAACCCACATGCAAGGCCCCGGGTCTGAGGTGGGATTCGAACCGGGATCCACAGAGGTGAAAGTCAGGGGAAAGAAAACACCGAGTCAACCTCTGATGCCCGTTGAAGCCGCATCGGTGCTATTGGCTTCGAAAAAAGACCGCATTGTGCGAAGGTGGGCAAAATACAACAATTCAGTTATCAAGTTCTCAAGTTATAGGCAATATTTTGGTATCAAGTCTCAATTTTGATTTTTTTTTCAATTTCCAAGATCTGAATGTGAAATTCAATAGTTTGAATGAGAAATACAATAGGTTGAATGTGAAATTCAGTAGTTTCATCGTGACATTCAATAGTCTGAAGAATGTCACTTTGGAGGAACAGATTATGGCTTCAACCGTGGTTTGATTAGAGCTGAAAGACCACAAAATGGCATTTGTATATAGAGATTTTGACCTTATAAGGTGAACCACTTGTCCGGGATTTATGAACTGACCCTCTCATCTCCAGTCGAGGATTCAGTTACCCGCGAAAGGGACACCAGCCTCGGGGGGCAGCATCTACCGCTACACCCGGTGTCGTGTTTTAGCTTCCATCAGGAAAAAAAAAAAAAAAAACCCTACGCGGTGTCCCGCACCATCCACAAAACAAATCACCAGTGTTTATCCAGCAATTAAAGATAAATGATTTTCCGTTTACACCTTTCCCGTGAAAATTTAACAGTCGCCCGTGTGTGTTTGGATACGGGGACATTATCTCGCCTTGTCGGTACGGTCAGTGCACGGGTGAAATGCACCGGCCCGGTCGGTTCAACCGCCGTCTTAAAAAAACCTGTTGCCTTCCCCGAGGCCGAAGTCTCTGTGAGAGGCACGCCGCGCCTAACTGGAAGTGACAGTCATTACGAGATTGTCTTGTTGGACAGGTCTAGTGCCCAACCTCGACAGGGGATTTTGAAAGTATGCAGTATATCCCCCATTGAGTGATTTGTGTTCGAGGCACTAACTATCATACCTCCATATACGACTTCGCCACATGGTGTTTGGATAAAATTAACGGTGTCCAACACCGTGCCGGCCATATTGTGGATTTATGGTATGTTTAGTTCGGGCTTTTGTTTGGGGTTGACCTGAGGTCAGGACGGGGGTCACCTCGGTAATTTCTCCGTCTTGCTGGGGTAGAAACTTGAAACTGGATTGATTCCCGGATTTTATACAACATTTCCAGCTGTGATAATGTCGCAGCTTTTGAGAGACCGTGTCTTTTGACACAGTGTTAGCCTTTAATACGACTTAAGACATCTCATTGAGTTGAGGAGAAAAAAAGGAAAGCATCAATACGTTATTTCCCCGGCGGCTTCTTCAAGGGGCCTGGCTTTTGAAATGAGACGAAAGTGGAAAGAGTTTACAGTCAGTTATTGTACCAGCTCCACTGTTTTTGGCGCTTTGTGTGGAAATTACAAAAAAATAAGTTCTTTGTTGGTTTTTTTCTGGAAGAGTAAATTCATCCCCAACACCATCAAACCATGGAGGTAGATCAAACCGACCTGTATTCATCAAATTACGTGGTCACGTTTAATAATATACGGTTCAGTTTTGGGTGAGGAATTTTGTGAATTCTCACCATGTACATGTTTATTTTGGTTGCTGCAATCGGAATACGCATCGGTGATGGTGTGGGTGGGGGGCTTCAAGTGCTATTTTTGTCGACCTTGACATTATTCCCCACTGTTTTTCCCAAGTTTGGGAGGGCAGTCCCCTCCCACCTCCCACTGCATAGGTCGTAGACCCTGTCTTGGTGGATACTGCACCAACACCCCTTCTCAAGTGGGCCACACGAACCCAGTCGGTTGTGCGCATGGAATTGCCACTCAACCACCTATACAGACAATGTTAATACTGCAACATTTTGACTATACTTTACAATCAGGGAGCTTAGATTGAAACTCATTTTACACTTTCCCCGGTATGTATAAATCTTGCATTTTGTCTTTAAAGGGTGTGTGTACAACATTGGTAAGATTGAAAGTAAAAATGTTCACAGATTTGCACATAACTTACATGTATGAAGATGGTCATGGTGGTAAACCTCCCTTGTAATAGTTTTGCTTGAAATGCTATAGTTTTTAGGAAATTAGTAAAACAAATAGTCTTTATCGCGTGTGTCCAAAACCCTATTGTTTGAAAACAGTGAACACATAATATAATGATGTTTTTTCACTGTTTTCGCATGACTCCGGAGACCGATTGAGCTTAACATTTCACAGGTTTATTATTTCATGTATATTATGTTGGGTCACATCAAGTGTGGATTATTCTTTGAAAATTAGTACCAGTGATGTACATGTGCTTTAAGCACATTGTCTTATCTTGTTCTGTTTGGTCATACGCCTACTAGACCAATGGGACAGCATGGTATATTTTCCTCCTGTTCAAATAATGTATTATCAACCAAATCAAGGCAAGGAGTTTGATATAATCTGACCCAATTTTGACGGTGTTTATGAGTTTTTCTGTGCAGGGAAATCACTGATAGTGGCAGAATGATTGTCTGCAAACCTAAAACCTCTCCCATCTTTAGTCTGTGCTCATTTTGGATAGGCCTAGTCACTATTGTCATTTTTTTGGTCAATGATGTGAATAAGGGGAGAAAATCTCGAGGATAACTCGTAAGAAAGACCAAAAAAAACCTGCAAGCACTAGCAACGAATTAGCGCTAATTTGACAAAAGCACACACGTAGGTGCCGTGCTTGTATTGTGCGATCACTGCTGGTATTGCGTCCAACACCCCCATTGTGTCGATGGCTAATATCAGGAACATTATGCCCAGCCAGAGCGACCGCCAGAGTACATCGACTTCATTCAATGACAATATTTTCAGTCGTGATTGAGGGTTTTTTCGGGGATGAGATCTCTGCAATTTCTAATTACCCTTTTTCGCAAATTATCTTCTTGTCCAAGAAGCGGACAGGAGCAATCAAGCATACCCCCCGTCTTTTCAGGTGGTTTGATATCGCCTCGATGGCATTCTTATATGGATTTGCCTGCTCCTGTTTTGTTGCAAGACGTTCACGGCGGCTCCTTTAGAAACTACATCTTACAATTTCCTCAAGGTGGCCTTTGGAAGATGTTTTTGCTGAAATGAACACCTCTAAGCCTGCCTGTGATTCCATTCAGTCGAAAAATGAATTAGTGGTAATTTGTGGCGAGTTGCCATTTTTACACGGCGACTGATTGGAAATGGTTGTGTGTGAGTGTGTGACCCGCGACGGGCATCTCGTGCGAGGTCAGTCTCCACGGCTAGTCTCCCTCGGGTCGTTTCTTTTCTGTTCAGACGCGATGAACTTGACTTAAACGTCTGTACGGACGTGCGGGCAAGACGGCGGCACGGTTTGTGATGTGCAATTAAAAGCGAATGTCGTTGGAGACTAATTTCGTTAATGGGGGGCATCATTGGTTACTCTTACAACTTTGAGGATGGTCGGATCAATAAACGCCGTACGCGGCTGCTACTCTGAGGTTAAAGGCCAAAAAGGTCAATGGATTGACCTTCGAAATTAAGTGGATGTGGTTTCGACTGCGGTTTAAAACTTGATAGCCTTTCACCTCAACTAAACGTTTCTGTCACACCGAGGTAAATCGAGAGCACAAAAACGGTATTGTTACGACAAGTTTTTTCACTTTTTTTTTTACAATTTGGAGTAATCAGAAATACGCCTGTACATTAAGTATGTAAACCAACCGGTTTTGAACACTTTCATCATAGCTCGATTTTATCAAGCGCAGATGTATTTACAACATTTGGGAATAAAATAGGTCTAACAGCATTAGGCATATGTGATGGCTGTAAGTATATAGCCAACCGGGAAATGAGGGACAGTACATAAACAATATTATGGTCAGTAAAAATCCTTCTTGATTATAAACTGGTATATTTAAAAACTAAATTACTTTACTTACATAATATAGAGATATGGACGTGATGTGAACCACCTGAGCCAGTCTGGCAGCTACGGTCGACTAAAGACCGCGCCCTGGTTTAAGTAGTCCAGCGCCCTAGTTATTATTCAAACTGTCCTTCCTCCACATGAGTAAAGTTGTTCCAAACATGGTATTTATTGTTGTGATTTATTGTTATTATTATTTAAAAAGAATGTTGACAAAATCGAACACGAGGGACGCGTTTAGAATCGCCGATCAATGGCCTTCCCGTACACGAGAAAACAATCGGCGAGAATTACCTACACGTATATCTCTCTATCATTGCAACTGTAAGGTAATTACCTACCGTGTGTGTTATAGGCTGATTGCGTTTGGCCCTCAATGGCGCAAAGGTAAATCTTTTTCCATCACGATATATAGGGAGAGAGTCAAAAGGAAGATATTCTGCCAATTTTCCACACTGCCTGTGAATATGATCCGTCGTTATTGCCTTAATTCGGGACCTTGAACGGCAGCCCGGCCGCACTCGGGGAAGGGACCTTGATCTATAAAGGACCGCTACAAAATAATTAAGAAATAATGTACTCAGCTGGCAACCACGGCGGTGCAGAAGAAGAAGAAGAAGAAAAAGTGTCGTGTGCTCACCGCGTGAGTCCTATTTTTCCACGGATCAAATGGCGACAGTAAAATATTGTTTAAATCCCAAACAATGATGGGGTAGCATCAGTAGCGCATTTGGGGGTGATTAACGGGCGGGAGCGCGTGTAAATTGACACAAAACGCGCGATTTATTTTTTTCCCCAAGCTCGTCAGGATCTGTCTGCCTAATTACGCAGCGCTGGGAAAACAGCCCTGTTACTGGAGAGTGATTGGATGTTATGCCGGGTCGATGCAACGAGCTCTCTCTGTGTCTCTCTACCGTACCCGGTATACCCTATACTTACACACAGACATACCCCAACGACACGAGCCGCACTCCAACCTTGGGACTCATGGAGTTAATCACCACGCGGTCCGGGCACCAAAAAATCAGAGAGGGAGAGAGAGATAGAGAGCGCGCGCGAATAGTTTCAATTTTTTTTCAATTCGAATTATTCCGGGATTTGTTTGTGGGGATTTTCTCGTTAGATTACACCATTTTTTGAATCCTGAGGAGAACGGGCTGAGATTTCCTGCCTAATCCGCTGGAAACACCGAAACTTATCTTTTGAAAATTATCTTGCGGCGAAGGACACGCAAAAAAGTTTTTGGGAAAGAAAAGGACAAGAGAGCTGGGCCCACTTTCATAGAGCTGCTAAGCACACAAATTTGCTTAGCATGAAATTTCTTCATTGATAAAAACAGGGTTACCAACCAAATTTCCACGTGATTTTCAGGATAAGCAAACAACAGCTGAATACCAGTAACAAGCAATATGCAACACAGGGAAACTTAGTTGGTTACCCTGTTTTTATCAAGGAAGAAATTTCATGCTAAGCAAGTTTGTGTGCTTAGCAGCTCTATGAAATTGGGCCCTGCTATATCTTGCTGCCATTTTGGTTAAGCAAAGAGAAGTTGGTACCCAGCCACATTGACGGAACACATAAAACACGCTTGCAATGACTTAACGGCAACTGACGTCATCGATCACGTGCTCACGTGTATAGTTCCCTCATAATATAATTATCAATGACAATGTTGTATGCGTTTTTTATAAGGATTTTACAAATATTTTTTAAAAATCATAATATGATTACTTATATCTTGCCTGCAACGGTTGTTACAAGTATGGGCCTTGTTTTTTTTTTTTTTTTTTTTTTTGTCAAACAAAAAAATAACAATAATTGAATAGATAAGAATAATGCGATAGACAAAACGTGGAGTCACTTAAAACTGTTCCGAATGTTGTATCTTACTTTCGATTGATATGCTGCTTGTGCGGTTACTAAATCTTGATTGTTAATTTCTTCTGACATGTTACTTTAAACTATTTTTTGTACATTTATTTATTTATTTTTTTGTTTTACTAGAAGGCGTGCTTTCTCTCGCACTCCCACTCCGTTTTCATCCATCAGCAAATCGGACACGGCGTTATTAACCAAATTAATCTGGGATATACAACCGGCGTCGGTTTACATGGCTCTTTAAACGAGCATCATCATCCGTCTAATTTTACCCGCGGATTCGACCCGCCACCTTCCAAGTCCTCCACCGGTGCTGAAAACCCAGGCCAGGGTTCCCCCCTCATCATACACACAAATAAAAAATTAAAAAAAAAAAACCTTCCCCACAAGTGTCTGTAAACGGAGAGGCGTAAAGCCGTCAGTTTCACTCACGTTTAGTTTATCACCAGCAATCATTAGTTCCACTCAAGATCTCGTTAGCGTTGCTATGAATTTACCGTGCGGCCCCTTGACGTGTATGGGGGTAAATACCCCAAGAAAACCATGTGAGCTGTGACAGCTAAAAGATTGTCCTCTCTGAGACGGATTTCTCCTTCTTCCCACTGTCGCATCGCTCAGTGGTGCCTTAAGTGGAGAAGGGGGGGGGGGTGGAGTGATCAGGTCTCTTGATTTCGCTTGGGTTAATTTCATCATTTAGTGGAATTCTCCTGTTGAGAAAATGGCTAATATAGAGGAAGTATCGGTGGTACGTTGTTAATGCGCGTGTAGCCAGCGTGTCGCCATGTCATACATGACACACCACGGAGAGGAACAACATTAACCGTTTGTACGTGAGCCGAAAAAGTTAGTGGCTGGTATAGCCGTCTTCAACAAGCAAACATTGTATACAGCCGGTCATGACTCTGATTTTGTAAAAATGTTTAACATTATCATAGGGTTTTTTTTTATGAAGAGATGTTCACCAAGTTTTTCTCTGCAAGCCAAGTTTTGCTCAACAGTTTGTTCATGCATTTTAAACTCAACTGTAATTCATTGATGACGAGCGTCGTTAGTTTTTGCACGCGTCGATCCTGTATAGGGGAATATTAATATCATAGTTATGGTAATTCTGAAGATGTTGTCGAGTTCGTCAGTGTTGTCGAGGCTGTGAACTTTGTTTGGTTTGTATCGAGCAGTGCATTAGATGGAAGTGTTACAGAAACACAAGTCTTAACCTTGTATGGTCGTCGAGCAAACAGATCATGTCCGATAATGTGGATACGGTCGTGTCTCATTGACTTGTCATTATCTACTCCACTCGGTTTTTTTCTTGTTATGTTTTAAGTTTCACCCACTCGTCAGCCTATCCCTTACCGCAGTCTTAACCTCCAAACGATTTCACCCACACCACTTGATGAGTCTTCATCGCCGTCTTGTTCCCTCTTCGTCACTGTCCCCCCTTCGCCGTTGACTCTCGTCCTTCATACGCGGTATCAATATCCCAAGAGTCCATCCCTGGACAAGTTCAACCCACAGAGGAAGTCAAAGGTGCAAGAAGTTTATCCGACTCCAAATTGGAAATATCATCCGAACGTCAATATGTACTCGGCCTGGTCTAACCCCCGGACTGGGGGTGAAACAGCACCGCTCCGTGTGCCAGCAATAACATTTGCACAGAACAGAAAACCCGACTGTGTCTCCTCTCGTGCGCAAGGGCAGGAAATGCCGCAATTGAACGGCCGATATTTGAGAAGCCCGGCAGCGGGCGGAAGGCGAGCGTCAGCGCCGGAAATCGCACGCGGTAGACGGCGGGGGGATGCTGGTTTGGGCTTGCGCCGGCACGCACCAGCGACACGTTGATCATCGGAAGCCAGGCGAGGGCCAGCTAGCTACCGTGTAAATTATCCACCTGCCCCGACACACGATACAGACAGCTCGGTTGAATGTGAACTCCAGGCCCAGGACCCCCGTATACCTGAAGAGTCCACCGTTAAACCATGACTTGTTGAGCTACACTCTCAACCATGCATGTCTAATTTGTAAGCGTATATGTTTGTTAATTCACGGGCATGCAGCGAAATACAAATTAATCACCTTGCATTCAACTCTTTTGTTCAAAGTCTCTGTAATTAATTCACTATTTTCCCGTCTTTCTGACACCTAATACAATCGGATATCATTTCAGATTAAAAACTCGACATTAAAAAAAAAATAAAAAATCTTGATGCAGATATTAAAATATTTATGCAGACGATATCAAATGGTTTATGTTTTTTTTTTTTTTAATTCCACACCATCACTCGCTTTCAAATTAAAGGCACTCAGTCTGCCATTGCTTTACTGTCTGAATGAAACAAAAATCGCGCACTTTACCGAGTCCAAACGTTTCAAATCGCGCGAGACTTCAACAACCTATATATTGTACTGGATTGATGCTGTGCTCATTGAGTCAAATCCGAGGTCGGTACTCCGAAGTGATTCTGACGATTTTCGTCGTTTCATGTGTCCAGGGTCGTGTCTTGATTAAGGAACCCAAATTGTAACAATCAATTGATCGATCGATCCAGCTATCAACCAATTAATTAATCGGTCACTCAAGTATAGACGGTAATTCCACTCCTCGATCTGTTGATTAATCAACCCATCAGTCACGCTGATAACAATCACTCATTAAATTTGTAAATCCATAGATCTATAGATGAATTTTTACAAGTTTGATCAGTAAATATTTAAGTCAATCTAGCCATCAATTTGATCGATGCATGATTGTTAGTCAGAGTTAATCAATCAATGAATTAGTCGGTCACGAAACCCAGGCAATCAAACAATCAATTATGCAGCATGCAGCCTATCAATCAACAGCTAGAGGTATCGTAATATGACCCGATGAAATTTTCATAATGATGCTGAACAAAGATGAAGCCTTAGATGAAGACCAGGCTATATTTGGATGAAGCCTTTTGATCGCAATGGTCGATCGGGAAATTGAACCTATGACCCCTGAGTTTAGAGTCAGGCACTTGACCAACCTGTCGGAAGTTGAATGCACTTTTCCCCCAGCGTCACCTCCGTACGTGTTATTTGCCTCAAAAGGAACGTGGCGGGGATAACTGTCCTTCGGCAAGTCAAAAACTGAGCAGCAGACATTGGCAAGTCGAGGGCAATTCGGATTCCCACAAGAATTACATCAAGTAACTTCGCCACCGGCTCCTTTCCAGAGCCCCAAAATCAGTCATCCAGAGACATTTCCTAGGTGCCACCGTAACTTCTTCATATTTTCGCCTCACAAATTTTTCAAATGAAATTCAAAAAGGGCCAATGACAGGCTCAGCATATCCGTTGTGAACATCAGGCCTGTATGCTTCGTTCTAGAAAGGGAACGGGCACCAAGGTATTCTCTCCTCGGTAAAGGGCACCCTGTGAGGAAATTGTAACATTTCTATTGGAGTATTTCAAGGGCACCAAGGCAATGACCAGGGGCATCGAGGCAATCGCCTCATTTCCTTCATAAGTATTAGGCCTGTGGTCGATTTCACAAAACTCTTCCTAACTTAGGACTAGTCCTAGGCAATGCTAAGAGATAGGACTAGTCCTAAGTATGGACCATAAATTAGGACTAGTCCTATCTCTTGGCATTGCCTAGGACTAGTCCTAAGTTAGGAAGAGTTTTGTGAAATCGACCCCTGGAACATTATCTAAAAAAATAATTGGAAGACATGCATTTATTATTCTGTGTGATTGGCACAGTTTGTACTTTTGTTATGGACTGCTGTTGTGAGCACGTTTCATATTGAGATAGCTTCTTTTTCAAAAATGGCTCAAGAACTCGTACAATAGTTGCTTTGTACACGTCGTCTGTGAATCTTGATAGACAAATTATATTTGAAAGTGACATTCTGAAATGTTAATCCGTCATTGATGTTCAACTTGTAAAGATTCACTCCACTTGTTGACATAGTGTATGGTAAGAAATACTGACAAGATGTGCATTGTTCCTAACCGTATCACCAGAGGAGAGTGTTTTAGCTTGCTCGCGTGGGAACGCGTGAGTTTTTGCGAGACACTGAAAAACAAATACATTAACTGCGTCCTCCTGGAATGGTGATGTATTTCCCCAAACTCTCCCCGGCGTCCAACTTTCCGAAAATAGCCAAGGAAAACGGAGTCTATCCACTCCGGTTGTGACAAATGAAACCTAATTTCAACAACATGGAAACCCCCATTGCCCGGTTGACATAACCTACTTACGGGGTAAACCCACGGTAGCAATATTGCTGCGTCGTCTCCGAACGTCCCTTGCCCCGGCGCGGTTTGTGTCCCCACCGTTTACACACCTGTGGCCCCCAGGGTCGGGGCAACGGTGGGAAGGGGGGTCTTTCTGACTAGGTTGCCCCCTAGCCCTACGAGATTGGGTGGGAGGGGTACTGTGCGAGGCAAGACCCCGGACTGTTTTCTTTTCATTTTCGTCAAGAACCATATAAGAAAGGGAAGAGATTCGCCGGGAAATTCTTCATGAGATTGCCATGATTGGAAAAGGGGAGATGCATATGTTTACATACCAAAGTGTATTGAGTCGGACGTTCACTGTCTGTGAAGTCGTCTAGGTGCTACATACTGACTAGTCTGGCCGCCGACCCCGTATCTCCGTACGTCTCCACATGAACAACAAAATTGTGAAAGCAAATCTAGACTAAATAATTTGCCGCCATTTTTTACAACGCCCAGAACGTTGGTGTCAAAAAGATCCCACAAACGAAAAGCACCAGCGCAGTTTGGTCACGAGAAAATGATGTCATGCCAATTTCAAATATATACAAACAATTTACGGCGTTTTGTTTGCTTATTATGTCTGTGGGAATTTCTTTGTATGTGGTTGATACCCTTCATCTTTCCTTATACCTGTCTTTGTTGATATAAGTTCGTTTAGTCTGCACTCTCGCGTGAAATATGGACCAGACTGTGTTTTTGAGGCGTATACCTCCAGAGTCGGAATAAACGCTTGCCACATAGCCATAGGCCCTTTTCGAATTCACGGCTTCGGCTCCAAAATCGGCTCAGGCTAGCTAGGCTCCCTCACTTATTTTAACTTACGCATGCTTTGCGGTCAGGGCTTCAGACAAAAAAACTCTGCCTGAAGCCCAATCCGGAGCCGAAGCCGTGGATTCGAAAAGGGTCATAGTGCACTCTTCAAGGGGATCAACATCCTTACCAACCTTGGTTACGAGGATGAGATGATCTATCCCACTGAGCTACAAATGTAGACCATCTTGGGTCTCCACACTGCATGAACTGCAGAATGAAATTGTCCAAACCGAGACAATAACAGAAAAATAGCCTGGCCACTCGTTTGTGTGATAAGAGTCAATATTAAAGGAACATTACAGAATTGGTTTTTGCTAACAAAACAGTTGCTGGCAGTGTAAGCACTTTATGTAATCCACCATATACATAAACTGACAAACCTGTAGAAGTTTGAGATCGATCGGCCATCTGGGTCACGAGAAAATAGTGAAAAACCGATTACACATTTGCATGAAATCATATAGATTCAAAAAATGAATAAAACGCTCACTGAGCGACAAACTCCAATCGGAAAATTAGTTTATTCATTTCTCATCAAATATGGCATTTCAGACAGAAATATTTCAAGGGATGTTTTCTACTATCATCATCATTAGACCGTGTAAGCTTTATGTAAATCTGTGATCAAAAAGTATATTTTACAAGTTTATTTCTCACCAATTCTATAATGTTCCTTTAAAGTTTGAAAGAGGTAGGAATAAAACACCATAGTAACAGAGGTGACTGTGTATATAATATGATAAAGTTATGCCCTCTGAGCCGCAAGTTGTGTTTTTTGCAACAGTTGGGTTTATATAAGCTGTTAAAGTCCGCCCCATTCCTGTTTCAACACTAATCGGTATAGGTGGTATACTCACTGTACAAACCTGCTGGGCAGACAAAATAATTGCTGAGCACATTTTTCGTCAATCTTTGTTGCTTGCGATCGATAACTCGCTAGAACCTTGTATTTGAATCTTGCGATGCAGTAAGGTTTTTGTTTATTAAAGGCAGTGGATACTTTTGGTAATTACTCAAGAAATACATTACCATAATAGCTTACTTGGTAAGGAACACCTGAGAGCTGCTGATAGTATAAAACATTGCGAGAAACGACTCCCTCAGAAGTAATTTCGTTTTTTGAGAAAGAGGTTATTTCTCACTTATTGAATCTGAGAAAGGCTTTAGGCAGGAAGCCTTTCCTCGGGCATCTGAAAGCACACAATTCTATGCAACAAGGGTGTTTTTTCTTTCATTATTTTCTTGGAACTTCATTAACTAATTGAGCCCAAAGGTTTGCCATTTTTGCATATGTTTGGATACACAAGTGAGGATACTAGTTTTTGACAATTATCAAAAGGAAATCGTTTTTGCAGACGCAAATCTTTAATGAAGTTGCAAGATAAATGACCCTTCAACCTTTAGATGTAATTCAAATTTCTGAATTTATTTTGAGTGCTCTTAAAAACTTTAAAATAATTTGTGATTATCTCGACGACCATGCATGTCTGCAGTACGCAACAACCATTTTGTATTGAGAGGGGATTACGTCTCTTTATGCTCCGTCTCTGTAATTTCCCCGTAGAAGCCAGTTTCTCTTTTATTTTTAGGTTGTTTCTTGTTACCGTACTGTACCCCCCTCGGCTATAAGTGGGAACCCCATAAAGCAAGACTCCCCAGCTTGTATAAGCTATTAAACCGAATTTTTCATTATTACTTTAAGCCATGTCAACAAACCAATGGTAATTGTTTCATTTTCTAAACGGTGTTTTTTTGACCCGCCGCCCGGGCCGCGTACAGGCAGGTGAACCAACGGGCCGGGGGCTCCGGACCCCCGGGCGAGGAACCTGATATTTTATGGTCCACCCCTCATCCCGTTCCGTCCAAACAGTCGACTGTAATCCACTCATACCCCCGTAGTTCCCCATACAATGAACATTCGCACAGCCCCAGATCTCACATTAGCATCCGAAATTATTTTGACTCCGAGCATGCAGTTGTGAAAACGTCCCCGGGTCGTCGCCGGCAGATTTCGTCTCCCGCAACTGGAGCAATTTTTTTTCGCTTTCCCCTTCCTTCTGTGTTGTTGTGAAGACTGAAGTTTATATACTATGACTTCAATATACATGTACGGACAGCGAACACGTTGAGCACAACTTGTTGTTTTCAGATTAACGGCTGTTGTGTGTTTCTCCGTGTGCACTGCTTCGGAGTTATAAATAGCCGTTGGTCACTAACATGCACGACTTCGGTTGGGGTGAAATATGAGACTGCTCAGATTAATTTAGGATGCCGAGATGCAGTTTATTATATTCATCGACAAAGGAAGCAGCATTCTGCATTTTAAAGAGCTTTTATAGTTTTGCTGATTAGCTGGAAAGATCATTTAACGAGTTCTTATCTGAAAGGTTTCGTTGTTGCGACGTGGGCAGTTAAGTTTTTCTCTAGAACCAATCGTCATCAGATTTTTTTTTTTTCTGTCTGTAAATTTTCTTTGTGGAGGTCAGTTTTACCGATGTATTGTAATCATGCCCCGCAAGGCACGATTAAAGCGGACAACTCAACAGAGTTGACCAGATTCAAAACCAAATTTCTCCGATGTTTATGATTTCTGACGGTTAATAATTTCCAAGCTATACCGCCATTAGTCTCACAAAGACTCGAGACTTAAAAAAAAGCGGCAGTTTTTCCTTTGAAAATTTACCAATCCCATAATACCATCCGTTGTAAAATGGTTTTCCCGGTTTATGCACGCCAAGCCCCCCGCAAACCGCAATCTTGCTCGCGTCTTTAAATGATATCAATAAGACGGCAAATTAGAAACCGTCGCTTTAATTTGCCCATCTAAAAAGACAGTTGACTAATCGAATGAATGTTTTATACATGTACATGAATTAGTGTGAATAGGGAGGGCACGTAGGTACTTGTGTGGAGCGCGCCATACGCACTCGTCTTTTAGTGCTTCTTCATTACGGGTAATGGGCTACATCAGAGGCCGGTTAATTGTTTAGGTTTGGGGTATTAATTAGTCTCAGTGACCGGGGTACTTTGTCCGGTTGATGAGAGTTTGATTACGCTATCCGCTGGGAATAAATTACTGGCTTCTGTATGCTAATCTCAAGTCGGGACGACTGATAGTGATAGGACAACTGTGTGTTTAATCCACTAATATTTGCACCGGAGCATTTGAAGCTAATTTCGTCCTCCAGAATAACTCACGTGTAGATTTGCCTGATGCACACAACCACTTGTTTTAAATCACTTTGGGCCTCTCTAAATCTCTCTGTGCATTTTTACGAATGCAGACGGTGGCAAATGGGGATGTTTTTCTTTTTTCGAAGTAAACAGTAAAAAAAAGTATCAACCATATAATTATTGTGTATTTATTCAATCTAGAGCTAAACGAATGCGGGATCACGATTCTTCTTATGAATCGGATTCGACGCTGAAAAAAAAAATGGCTTACTCGCCAAAGGGCGTGTGTGGATCACTCATATGGGTTCGCACACCCATCAGACGCCATACTACTACGGTAGGAGTGTCCGTAGAGAAACGTGCACTCTGGAGAAGCTTGAGACAAGAACCCCCAATAGAGGGCGCTTTGAATGTAAATAATGATGTTACCACGACACGAGTTGGGTTTGGTAAGGCTTGCTGAACAAAGAGACACGCGTGCGTGAAGAGTGTAATGTGACAAGAATCCCGTTAATAGAGCACAAGGTGCAGTGACTACGTGCTTGAGACCTGCTCAGCGAGCGCAAATCTGCTTAGCAAATTTTGTCTTTTATACCGGATGAGGAACACACGCAATCACGTCTCTCGGCTCGGTTCACGATTCAAATCACAATATTTTCCACACACAAAAGCCAACGAGAGAGAAGATTGCTTTACAGAAAGTCCCCACAAATTAGAAACAGTTTCACCTTGAGAGATCTAACTTCATAAACATCTACCCCCATCTTGATTGCATCCCACGGGAGCCCACGTGACGTTATTCTACTGAATGCGTTCTGAGGGTGTTGAGCTACGGAGGATTAACTCGCAAATCAATTTGAACCCCGGCCCGTGGTAGTCCCCATGTATACAGACACTCCAACAATATTTTCTTTCTCCGTACGTAATCGAAAATCGGGTCCCCACTGACTGCGGATATAATCCTTTTTTTGGATTATAAGAAGAAAGAAAGAAAGAGAGAGAGAGAGAGAGAAAAAAATTAACACTGAAATCTTGCGAGCGTTGATGTTCTTTAGTTTGGGTTTGGGGTTTGGGGTTGGGGGGGGGGGTGGGTATGGTATGTCTAAACGCATGTTCATCATTACTGATTAGATTTTGGATTAAGAGAGAGACTAAAGCCCTCGTCTGTCAACACGGCGAGGTTGATGGGTGGTGTCATAAACGTGATGTGTCACTGATTGATAAATCACCACGTTAAAGGGATGGTAGACAAACACAGCTTATTTTGCAATATTCATATCCGTAATAATCAAAAGTGCCGTTAATTTAAAAGAAGAAAGAACAAAATCTACCAACCACCTTTATAAAAACCCTTATTCCTCCCCGCCGTAATGACATTTGGCAATACTTAATATCACTCAATAAACTCAATTTACTTCGAGCTAGATTCAAAATATGCAAAACCTTTTTTACGCAGAGATCAAACATTGTAATAAGGACTACATTATAAAAGTATAAGAAGCTGACGAACTATGGTTTTGGAACGACATTATTATTTACACTGTCAGTGGTAGACATCATAAGACATCCTTTTTGGAAAGCGATACTTTTTGTGTGTGGATGTAACCATTGGCTGGCTGGTCCTATAATCAAATAAGAAATCCACATCTAATTCAGCTTACGTTATGGAATTGTATGTGCTAGCTTTACACTTCGTTTTACTAACTAATTTCCAGTTAAAGGCACTGGACACTATTGGTAATTACTCAAAATAGTTGTTAGCATAAAAACATACTTGGTAACGAGCAATGGAGAGCTGTTGATAGTATAAAACATTGTGAGAAACGGCTCCCTCTGAAGTAACGTATTTCTCAGTAAAAATATTTGAATTGATTTTGAGACCTCACGCGTGAGGTCTCGAAATCAAGCACACACAACTTCGTGTGACAAGGGTGTTCTTTCTTCCATTATTATCTCGCAACTTCGACGACCAATTGAGTTCAAATTTTCACAGGTTTGTTATTTTGTGCATATGTTGAGATACACCAAGTGAGAAGACTGGTCTTTGACAATTACCAAAGGTGTCCAATGTAACATGACAGACAGCAATATATATTATAAGTGCAATGTTTTCTTTTTATATGTAGAAAAAAAATACAATTCTCAGCAAGTTAAAAAAATAAAAAATAAAAGAAAGATTTTGCTGCCTGTTGTGGAAGAATCCCGAAGTATTCCAAACAACACTGTTATCTCCCAAACCTGTCGGGTTTATTTATCACCTGTTTATTCCTGAACACAATCAATACGTGATCTATTGATTATACTTGCAGTTTAACCTCCACCACGATTGTATCCCCAAGGTAATAAATAAAACAAGTTTTTTTTGGTAAACTTTCCACATCCCGTCGACGACAGCTCTGTCAAATCGACTTTGATTAATCACGAGACGTTTCGTTTTTAACCTCTGACCTCAAACAGGGCGAAATCTCCATTGTTGGCGAGACGAAACGGGTCTAGTTCAAGCGGTTCATGAACTCTTCGATCAGCAGGTCACGACCCCTTGGGAGGACCAGACGACGAGGGCGTGCACACTAGTGTTTATAGGTAAGGGCATTTAGTTGATAGTGTAAGCACAGACAAAGTCACTAAGCCATTTTGAGATATGGTGGACATTACTAGCCTGCTTGCCACATTAGGTTTGGGTAAATTTGTCTGTATACACCCAAACCAAACAGTGCACTCCCATAGTGTCCACCATACCTCAAAGAGGTTCATCCCTCGCCGGTTTGTATCAGAGTTTGATGGATTTAGTATAACCGAACAAGCCTTGATTGTCGTGTTGGGCAAGCAGAGAGTCTTATATCAGTTTAGGTCTTCATTGCTCAGCCTTGTTGTTGATGTAATACTGATAGATTGATGGATTTTTAGTGATTCCCGTTGCCTGCAAAACCTATGTCTCAAACAGCTACCGTCAAATCCATTTCAATGTGTTGATATTTTAATTGTAAGTTTAACTTTTAAAAAGTTGTTCTTTTCTTGAAGTTGTTTGTTACAAGTAAGTTTGACGGCATCAGGAGGTAGAGCAAAGTTGGTTATTATTTGGAGTGTTTGATGATTTGAGGCGTTTGCTATGGCTATGGCTATTCATATTATCTACTTATAACATTTCAACATAGCCTTAAAGCCGTAGCCAGATCGCCTAGATCGCATTTCCCGTTAAGAAAAGCCCAGCGTCATGCACGAAGCCAATACATTGATGTAGTCAGGCGCCGGGTGTTTAAACTCGGTATCGGTAGTCACTCAACGTTGGGTGGGTACAGGGTACCGTACGGCGCATGTCTGAGTAACCAAACGCCGTGAACATTGTGATGTAACAACTCGTAATCTCCTGTATCATGATGTTCAAAATCAATACCTGTCCATACAGACATCGACTATAAAGCCTCTCTTGAAGTACAGTTTCATCGTAGCCTTTCTCTTTTGATTCCCACATCATTACACCGATTGTGTTCCTCTAAATGTTGATGCGTCCGAAAGAAGACGTCGGGAAATCATACAACAATTCTACATTAAGCTTTATAATTCATGTATGTGCGCCCGCGAAGTGAGCGTAAATCCCTTATATAAACTACAATGTCAAACAGGTTTTCGTCTATTTATAATCGTGGAACGGTTTCGCTCGTACAGCTTGCCAAAACAAATGTATAAATACGATTCTACCCGTCTCTCGCAAAATGGTTTCCTTTATGCGCTCGGTTAATAATAGGTTATGGTTGCATGAATGCTATGGTTTCTTGTCCGCGACTTTTTTTTGTTTTGGTTGTCACTGAAGTAGAGTTCTAAAGTAGATTGCTCGTTTCTGTACACTTCCAGGAAACTAGTTGCAACTAAAAGTGTATAAGGCCATATACAAATACAAACAGGCAAGGTTGCAAGAAAAGGATGCATGCACTGTTGTTAAGATCGTGACGTGTGCAGTGTCTTGAAAATTGTGCGCAAAGCCACTCCAATGAGAACTTACCAGTAAAAAAGTAAATCACATTTTGTGTCAGTATGTTGTACACAACAATCAACTTGACAGGCTGTGCAGTGATCACAACGTGTTTTTGATTGATCTGAAGCAGTGCAACGTCTTTAATATCATTCATATTATTGTTGAGAATTGAAAATTGTAGAATTTCCAATGATAATAATAATATTAACGATACTAAAAATATCCCTTTAAATTAAAGTCGGGAGCTGAAATCGTCATAGAAAACGTTGACATATTAAAGGAGCATTACAGAATTGGTAAGAAAAAAACTTGTAAAATATACTTTTTGATCACAGATTTACATAAAACTTACACGGTCTAATGATGATGATAGTAGAAAACATCCCTTGAAATATTCCTGTCTGAAATGCCATGTTTGAATAAACTAATTTTCCGATTGGAGTTTATCGCTCAGTGAGCGTTTTGTTCATTTGTTGAATCTATATGATTTCATGCAAATGTGTAATCGGTTTTTCACTATTTTCTCGTGACCCAGATGGCCGATCAATCTCAAACTTCTACAGGTTTGTCAATTTATGTATATGGTGGATTACATAAAGTGCTTACACTGCCAGCAACTGTTTTGTTTGCAAAAACCAATTCTTTAATGTTCCTTTAAGTAACGTCTTGTAGGTATAAGACCAGACCCTTCCAACAGAAATAACTCACGCTGTTTTGTATGTATGTGAATCCCTGTTTCAGTCGAGTTTTTACAAGTTAGTTATCTATTGCAAAAACATGTTGTTTGAACATTTCAGAAATGAGTACAGCTTTTTTTCAAAGTCAATATGTAGACCACGCGCTATCTATATCTGCACATAAGCCCCGTCCAGGAGCTAGCGAGGGGGAAAAACCCACGAAGAAATTCATTAAAGCGCGCAGAGCTCTCTCCCCACGCTAAAAGTTTATCTAAACAGCAATATTATTTTAAATTTGTAACATCCATGTCTTTGTTCTGTAATCCTAAACCTCCATGTCTTCTGATCAGAGGAAAAAAAAATGGAAGCCGGCCCGCGACTTGAAGAACATCGATGCCGCGGCCAGTTGTAACAAAGACGCCCGCGTAGTATTAACCGATCTGCAAGGAGTTGATCAATGTTTTCGCAGCAGATTGTGTGCGATTTGCGCGAGGGTTAAACTCTTAAGTCAACAGTTTTCCATCGCGCAGTAATCATCCCCCACGCGTACATGAGCACGGACAGGTCCATTGAAATCACGATTTTTTTTGCAAGACTGAGGAAAAAAAAAAAATACACGGTGCACTGGAGAGGGAATGCAAAATGCTTTAAAGGTGCGGTCTCGCGCCACTATTGTCACCAACAATTCCATGTATCACAATCGTACCTTTATACTTGTATTGACCTTTGACCTGCTTGGTGCTAAATTGATAAACGGAGACAAATTAATGATGGGTACTTGCAAGCCTTATATTGGGTGAATATATCAATTGCATGGCTAACAATCCACGCAACTCCTAATTGGGTCGAAGGAAAGACTTGTATGACGATTTCGTGTACCGTTGTACTTTAACTGTATTGACCTTTGACCTGCTTGGTGCTAAATTATTAATAAACGGAGACCAAAGATGGATACTTGCAGGCCCCCATATTCGGCGAAAAAGATCAATTGCATGGCTAACAATCCACGCAACTCCTGATTGGGTCGAAGGAAAGACTTGTATATTCCAAAACACTACAGGGATGTGCGGCTGAAGATTTTACCTTTACAAAAGTTGCGCAGTCCTCGTTCAAGTTTTGACTAAAACGCTTTTTCATATTAAAGTGCAGGAAAGTTTGCTGGACTGTTCAAGGACCAATCACTTGAACGCATTCAAGCACCAACTGCGATTTATCTTATTTATATAATTCGAAACACAGTTTTAAATACCGTTTGCCATTTTCAACAGTAGGAATTGTGCTAAAGGTACACTGTACGGTACCGGGGTGCATGTTAGAGTTGCAAACAGTCCTTTCAGGCTGGGTTTACTTGTATTTTAAAGGGGAAGTTGACTGTCACGTGGTTAAGATCTACACTGTTATGATTACTCAATAATGGCAGACAATACAAACCACTGCTGCCGTTTTTATGCATTTAAACACACACGTGGTCACTCTCTTCGGTGACTATAAATTCAGATTCATATCAGAAAACCTAGAGTATTGAAATGTATGATTTTCAATAACCCAATGGTGTAACATCTCTTTAAAGGAACATTACAGAATTGGTTTTTGCTAACAAAACAGTTGCTGGCAGTGTAAGCACTTTATGTAATCCACCATATACATAAACTGACAAACCTGTAGAAGTTTGAGATCGATCGGCCATCTGGGTCACGAGAAAATAGTGAAAAACCGATTACACATTTGCATGAAATCATATAGATTCAACAAAGGAATAAAACGCTCACTGAGCGATAACTCCAATCGGAAAATTAGTTTATTCATTTCTCGTCAAATATGGCATTTCAGACAGAAATATTTCAAGGGATGTTTTCTACTATCACAATCATTAGACCGTGTAAGTTTTATGTAAATCTGTGATCAAAAAGTATATTTTACAACTTTTTTTCTTACCAATTCTGTAATGTTCCTTTAAGTTATGTATATACATAATAACAAGGAGCTTTCATAACGAACGTTATGAAAATAACTAAGCTGTCGTTGAGTATGCTCCGAGATTGCGTTGTTACTTCAATACTGTGGCAGTAATTACACCGCGTATATATATTATTACTGGCTGATGATTGGTTGAATATGGATCACGTGTTTCGAAATATAATGCCCCGCTTGTAAACCCATACAAGGTGCTATTCTAAAAATGGGTCTCGTAATTCAAACAGCTCTGCCTTCCTGTCATTAAACTAATGAGCGCGTTGACGCTTCCGTAGATAAAACACTATTATAATGGAGGATCACGAGCAAGGCAGGCTGAGACAAAATGGCGCGGCGAGATCGATCACCCCCGGGAACGAGGTTGATCAATCCCATACAAAAGGGCGCGATGTTCACTCATTTGACCAACCAGTAGGGAGAGTGCGCACGCGCGATGTTCAATTTACATAATTTTATGGGACGGGTCTATTTAGCAGGAGATGAAAGTTACATTTTGGCGTTGCTCGCTAACAGTTAAAGGAACATTACAGAATCGGTAAGAAAAAAACTTGTAAAATATACTTTTTGATCACAGATTTACATTCGCTCGGCCCCAGCGGCCTATCCAGGACCGCTGGGATGGGCTAATCAGCCTACACAGATTCTTGTTCAGGAAGTACGTCATGCGTGCAGTGCTTGCAGTGTGAGTGTGATGCATGATGGGACTGAGCGTGGGACGATACGTTTGCCCATCCCAGCGCCTTTGGTTTTAAGGCGAGGCGCTGGGGACGAGCGAAAGATTTACATAAAACTTACACGGTCAAATGATGATGATAGTAGAAAACATCCCTTGAAATATTTCTGTCTGAAATGCCATATTTGATGAGAAATGAATAAACTAATTTTCCGATTGGAGTTTATCGCTCAGTGAGCGTTTTATTCATTTGTTGAATCTATATGATTTCATGCAAAATGTGTAATCGGTTTTTCACTATTTTCTCGTGACCCAGATGGCCGATCGATCTCAAACTTTGTACAGGTTTGTCAGTTTATGTATATGGTGGATTACATAAAGTGCTTTCACTGCCAGCAACTGTTTTATTAGCAAAAACCAATTCTGTAATGTTCCTTTAAATGCAGTGGTGTGAATTTACGTTTTTTTGTATATGCATGTCAAGATGGCTGCTGAAGTGTGGTTTGTTTGTCAACTACTCCAGTATTTGTTAGTTCGTAGTTATCAAGTCTAAATCAAAAACGTACTTCGTGTTATAGTTTGGTTTTGCCCTTTCACCGATTTGTGTAAAGCACTGTATACTCAGTACTTCCCCGAGTTGTGTAGGAAAAAAATCCACGTGCATATTACTCGGGTGGGATTCGAACCCACGACCTTTGCCATTCTAGAGCAGCAGAACTTTATCCCCGGTGCAAATTTAGCACCTATTTGAATACTTCATGTTGTTGACTGTTTAACAAAGTACTTTGACGATTCATAAAGTGCAGTGCTGTTCATAGAAAGTGGCATTTTGTCGGCGTTCAATTTAATTACAATTTTGCAGTTTATTATAAAAGACTGTCTCTTTAATTTCAATGAAATAGTTACAGTTGAAGAGACGAATCAAAACAGGTTATTGCATATTAAACCTTCTTTACGATTGGCTGGTAACACGCGTGAAATTCAAACTCATTACTCAAACATGCGGTTCTGAGCGGCCGTCATACCCTGCTCATCTTCTGTGCCTGTTAAGCTCATGGTTTATCTCTTATGTGATCAGATGCCATGCCCATACGCGTTCCAGTGCATGCCTTTTGGGTTTGGTTGACGGCTTGCTTGGGCGGTGTGTCCAACATTTCACATTACCCATTACTTGTTATTTTGGTGTTGACTCTACTACTTGGGGTCTACACCTTTTTCAGAGTTTTATGACCACCACAGCTGAACACATAGGTAATTTCTTTGGTTTTTAATACTGCAAACCTCACTATATTGTACACTAACAATGCACACTTTCGAATACAATACGCTGCAACAAAACGGTTGAATGGAAACTAGTCTGGACACACTCTATCATGAAGATAGTTCGTGTTCAAAACAGTATACCGTATACAAGGAACTGAACACAGGTGCATGTAAGAGGTCGGGTGTTTTTTGTTGATTGAATTCTGAGGTTATGTATTACGTTACTATACCAGGACGTTGAGCCCCAGAAAACATTCACCTTTTGCATCTATGATAAAACTACGTCAAAGCTTTGCCATTGTGACATTGTCTTTTCCTAAATAGCATCGGCACTGAAGTCACAGCCTTGCAGGAGTGTCATTTCTGTGAAAGGCAGTGCTTTTATACGGCTTCAACTTCGCAGTTGTCTTTTAAACATGGTGTGGTTTCTTTGGGGATGACCGGTTTCACATGTACTGTTTCTATCATCGAGCGGATATATACCGCAGTTATGTGTGAGAACAAGCGTGAAAAGGGGAGTCGCGAAATCTGTGTTGAGTTTTAAAGCTTTTCTTGACGTTGTTTTCTACAGTTTCTTTTCAATACTGTTCCTTGCGTCAATCTGTCGCACCGTGTGCGTCAATGGTCGACCCCTTACGCATGTATTATCACCCGACCACGTATAGTGGCTTCGCACCCACCTATAATTTTGGTGCTAATCTACGATTTCCCCGATTTTTGTCTTCCCAACTCGCGGACGTCATTGCAGTGCGTTGGTCTGTTTTGTTCCCACCATTTGCGTCAGCCCTTCCCCAAAAGTGCGTCAATGTTTGGGAACGTGCGTCATCCGCCTGGGATGCGCGTCAGTGTTTGAGCGCATGCGTCAGCTCCTACCTTGAACATTCAGAAAACCACCACATTTTGTTTTCTGGTTTGCTTACTTGAAAAGTTTGATCATCTTGCATGGCTCGACAATAGAAGCAAACCTTTGTTACATGTCCGCTTGTCTCTGCAACATAATGGATTGTTATACCCGTGCTTCTCTACATCATCAATATACATCCCTGCCTCACTGCTAAGTAAAAAAAATGAGAGAAATTTCAGACTTTTGCCTGGTTTGATATAATATGCTTGGTTTTCTTATTGTTATGAAGAAGTCATACTCTCTTAATCTGTATCTCTATAGCATTGTATTCAATGTTCCCAAAAGCCTACTGAGTTCTATAAACTCATTGTCAGAGAAGCTGCGTCGTTGGCTGTGTTCAAACGCTTCCTCAAGACACTTCTGTTCTCACAACCATCCTAATTTGCTCGTCTTTTTGTTTGGTTTTCTTGGCTAGTTGTTGTTGTTGTTTTTTTTCTTCTTTTGTTTCCCTCCCTTTGTTAGGCGCTCTGTTCTTTGTATAGCGCCATATAAATGCTTTGTATCTTTATTATTAGTATTATTATTATTATTGTGGGGCCATCAACAAAGCAATGTATTAGCATCATTTCAATTTTATCCAGAAATGTTAATTCTAGGTTCAGTCCTTTGTTTTTGTCAGCAATGACTCTCATCCCTGGATTATATAACGCTGTTTTGCTAAGCAGAAAACATCGCGTAACAAAAATGTCTTTGCTGTACAAAAATGAACAGGTAACTAGTCACAAACAACAATAACTTACGATAGTTGTGCTGGTATCCAAACTGTGCAAAAACGAACAGGTAACTAGTCACGAACATTAATGATTCACGATAGTTTTGCTGGTGATATCCAAACTGTGCAAATACGAACAGGTAACTAGTCACGTACATGAATAATTCACGATAGTTTTGCTGGTATCCAAACTGTGCAAAAACGAACAGGTAACTAGTCACGAACATTAACAATTCACGATAGTTTTGCTGGTATCCAAACTGTGCACACACGAACAGGTAACTAGTCACGAACATTAATAGTTCACGATAGTTTTGCTGGTATCCAAACTTGTAAACGCAGATTAACAGTTTGGTAACAATGTTGCCAGTTTGGTGCTCTGTTTGGGACTGTCTTCTCGCTTAATAACTTGTCCGTACTCTGAGAAATTTATCAAGCTTCATTTTCTGCTCAAGCGGCCCTATACAAATTTACCCCGAATTAGACCTTTGGTAGCTTTTTTTGGAGGGGGTATAAGGATATCAGGTTGTCCTATTTAACCCAGTTATCTTTCAAAATTATTTTGTTTTGCAGGTTACCGTAAGGGATTATGATAAACTAGCCGTTTAGGCGGCTCATTGTAGCTTTTTGGGAGGGGGAAGGATATCAAGTTGTCATCTTTACCTCGGCTGTCTGTCAATTTGTTTTGTTTTGCAGGTTACCGCAAGGGGAAGCATGGTTAACTAGCTGTTAAGGCAGCTCATGTGAGTTCTTTTGTATATTATTCATCTGAAATTCGTCTCATTGCATTTCACAGGACGGAATCTCGACCACGGCGTCCTCGAGAAGACACTTCGGCAACTGGTTCGCGAAGCGCCGTCTACGGCGCCACCGCCGTCTGCAGCAGTCATACAGCCCTTTACGGTTGCACCGAAAAAATGACGTCATGATGTACGCCCTCTTTCAGAACCTTCTCATTCAGGAAAAAGCAAAAAAACAAAAAACAAACAAACAACCAACAAAGAAAGAAAGAACGTTGCATGGCTGCATCACGATGGATATGAAACTAACAATAGCCTGAACGAGAGAATTGTGAAGGTCACTCCACTCGTGATCTTTAACCTCTTATTTGTGATCTCCAGTTATTTTTTTAAAACAACACCTAGAGTGGAGTTTGGAGAGTGCCAAGATCGCCAGTCATTTTGTGGTTCGTCTGGAGGAGGCACGGCGAGTGTGTTCACAAATGCGTTTGTGGGCAATGCTTCCATTGCAAAGTCATCCAGCACTGCCCTAAAGTTTCCTCGCACATATGAAACTTAAATCACTCTCCCGGTGCCGATAATTTTCTCACGAGAGCTTCTGTGCTTTTGGTACCTTTGAGAGTTTCCTCGTTTCATTACCAGAATTACGCAGTTATAAAAGAATCAAACAAAATGGCACCACTATCGACGAGATCCCCAGCGACGCGCCCGCCTCTCATGTTGTCACCAGGCCACGCCCTTCTGAAGGCACCGCGAATGCCCCGAGACGACGGCTTGATTGCGCGGGTAGCTCCATAGTCGGCGTGCGGCCCACTGGGGGACACGGCTCGGGACAATACTGCCGGTTAAAGTGACTCCGGACGCCCGTCTCTGGTCTCGTCTAGCGATGCCACAGCATTGTTGTAGTCCTTCCCGTCTCGACATTTTGATCTCATAATTGGATTAAGGCGAGAGCACCCAACTCTCGTTCAGCTACAAATCCCAAATCCTTTCGGGATTTCGACAAGAGATTGTCGTCCATTTGAGACCTACGGATGAGTGAACACAAACATTACTCTCTATGGATTAGTGCATTGGTATCTATAAAGGAATGGTAGGGGACTGTATTAGAAGAAGAAAAAAAAATCGAGGTTTGACAAAATAATATTGAATGTATCCCGAAACTGAAGCGTTTTTGATTGAGTCTGGAATAACAATGCAATTTTGTTGTTATAATAGACAAGTATGAACAGTCAACATTGAATGGAATGAGTCTAGGATATTTTTTCAAGAAGCTGGATGGCAATTTACCTTAAAGGTGCAGTGTCATCGCTAATTCCGTGTACAATTCGTCACTCGTACCCACGAAGTGACCCATCCGTCAAAAATCACACATTTTTATTAGTCAAATAGGTTTTTATACAAATTAGTTTACTCAATACTGTTAATATTTTCAGCAAGTTCCAGTACCTGTAATACGTAATGGTGTCGTAATTACACTAATTAGTAAGAACGACGTATCACTAAGTTTGCCTTTTTGTAATTTCACGAAGTGACCTATCTCGATTCGTCACTTTACCAACGATAGACAAAGCGCTACAGCGCAGTTCAGGCGCGCGTGTGTGCCATTTTGTATTTTCACGAAGTGACCTATCTGGAAGCACGTAATATTTTCACGTAGTGACCTATCACGATTGGTCTCATATGCATTGTGTTTGTACACATTGCTCTGCGGGCAAAACTGTTTTTTTTTTATATTTTCACAAAGTGACATATGTGTTCAGGAATTAATGACTATTAATTAAAATAGTTGCAGGAGTGAAAACACATTGACATTTCTTTACGAGCAAAGTAAGCTTTATTTTTATCATGACAAAATTAAACAAAAATCATAAGCAGACTCCGAAACAGCAGTTTGAAAAATAGTACAACTTCAATCGCGATTTTCTCGAAACACTCTGTTTTGATGTTGCTGTGGACGAGACAGGTCACTTCGTGGTACGACCGACGAATTTGGCGCGTCGAATTGTTACCTTTGACCCGCCTTTGAACTGACTGCATAAAATACACGATACGGGCCCAGGATTCGATCATGCGCACGTCCCCTAGTCAGCTTTGGCTTCAATCATTTGAACCCAAAGCAGGGCCCAACTTCATAGAGCTGCTTAAGCACAAAAAGTAGCTAAGCACAACAAAATTATGCTTACCAGAGTAAGGTTACCAGCTAAACTACCACGTCACGTGTACAATTTCTGACTGGTGTCCTGCTCATTTCTGCTTAGCAGACACTTGTTAAGCGATATTTTCTGCTTAAGCAGCTCTATGAAATTGGGCCCAGGTCTGGACCCAATTTCATAAAGCTGTTTAGCAGGGAATACTGCCAAGCAAATGTCTTTGTTTAGAAAAAAAAATTAGTGGGGCACCAGTCGCAGCAGTGTAAACTTTATGGAATGTTGGTTGGCAACCTGTTTCTTCTAAGCAAGATTTTTCTGTGCTTACAAATGTTGTGCGCTTACAGGCTTTATGAAATTGGGCCCTGATGAAATAGAACGTGTAAGTCTGACGGTTTGGGCACCTTGGAATTCCACGCACATTGCTTTAGCGTGTGGTGGAAACAAAGTCTCTCACTTTAACGTGGCCAATGCCGAATACACGCGAGACCTGCACAGTCTGTAGTACCACAAAAGAAATGAATATAGTAACATACAGTGCAACATAAATTTACGGGTGTGAACAGATCCATTGGAAAAAATGATACCGATTTGGATGAAGTTTTCACAGTAAAGCTGTATATATATTTTGTTAATTTCAACTGGGCAGTTTAAATGAAGCTCTCTTTTAAAATCAATTTTGTTCCAGCACTTTTTAATGTAAAGACAAAAGCATGTATTTCAATTGTTCATTAACCCGCATCAAAACAAAAAATCTGAAAACCAAACGGAGACTAATGAGGAAGACCATTGAGTATCATGTGATTAATTATTGAAACAAAATAAAAATAGTAATCAAGTGAAGACATTTGAAATTAGTGCATCTCTGTTTAAGAAGAAAAAACAAAATATAAGCTATTTTTCTGTTTAGGTTTGTTGAGTGTAGACACGTACAGAATAAACAATCTTGTTTTTGGGGGTACATAGAGTAATGTCTTCGTTGGTAGGTGCGTAAGTTATGCTGAGCTAATTTTCTATAGTTATAACAAAACAAACCATATCAAAAGTATGCATAAAATTAATCATGCACGTGTCCACGTAGAATAGAAGTAACACTGGACCGAGCCAATTAATACTAGGCTCGTGAAGGATTTGTTTCTCTATACTATTAATAGGTGAACAACATTTCAAAGTCATGTATACAATGTGTGCTTGTCCCAGAGACAGACCAGTTGGTACTCTGCCCCTATGTGTGTTGTGTTTGCTGTTGTAGTTGATTCCACGCGTTTACCAATCACCACAGAAGTGGTGTCTCCTTTTTTCCACCGTTTGTTGGATGTGGAGATGACAGGGTGCCGCGATAAATCCGTTAACACCCGACGCTCACGCCTTCAAATCCAACCAAAATTGCTATCAATGCGAGGGGCTTTTGCCTGTGAATACAAGCAGAATGCGCTGCAGATCCCCTGCCCCTTGCCTGCAGGATAGAGAGAATGAAACAAAAGCATGACCGCCTAACCTGGAAATTTAGAAGGAAAAGAAAAAAGAGAGAGAGAGAGACGGAGATAGATAGAGAACGGGAAAACGAATGGAAATCCTGCATGGGGGACTTTCTGGAAATGCAATTTATGAGGTCGAAGCCTTGTACAGTCCGGGCCGCTTGTTTAATAAACAAACTGTAGTCGCCGTTGGAGGCTTTCTTGGTTTGATGCGCTGCCGCTCTTGATCTTCGCTCTCGGGCGGGCCAATGGGGGCAAAAGTGAAAGGCGACGGTGTGTATGTGTGCGGTTGAGTCGCCCCGTTTATCGGTGTTCTCCTTTCCTGTATGCCCTGTGAGCTATTGCTGCTCCCATTTTGACTCTGCAACGATTGGCAAATGTCGAAATGAGGTCACAGTTATTATTTGTCTGTTGGTTTGTTTTGCTTCGCCGAGGCATTCGACACGTGACTGAGTGGGGGACACGCTCTGTATACTCAGCAAGCGATCTTACAAATTGCAAACTGTTGAACTAAAATTCGTCTCTATGATGTAGAAGTGTCTCCAACTCGACCCCTAATTTGCGCTTCGACAGAGTCCAAAGCAATACAAAGTGGTGTAAATATAAAATGCTTCAAACACATTGTGGGGACCAACATTTTCAAAAGGTGCCAGACTATTTTGTCCGTACAGCCTCGCTTTGGTCCTTTGAATTTAAGCAGCAGCATGGCGTGACCTTTGAGTGAATTGTTGTCAAGAGAGGGCCTAACTGTTCATTCGTAAGCCCTTAGGAACGTCAATACCTTGATTTATCAAGAGTTATTGAAATCCCTTAATATGTAATTTTTTGTAATTCTTAACCCTCCTACTATTGTTAACACTTTCAAGTGAGTTGGCTATTCATTTGGAACCAATTGCTTGGGTTGGTGGTACAACTGAATGTTTTAATACTGAACTAACTGTGTACATAGCATTCACTACATGATACCATAAATTGTAGTCTGACTTAAGTTTGTCCATTCAAAAGCAAAGCGGATAATATTGAACGGTCAGACAGTGGGAGGGTTAGAGGAGAATGAACGAGAAAGTGTCAATTCGTGTGTAGAATAATATACAAGCCGAAGGCGAGCACCGTGTACATTATATGCACGAGTCTACACTAATTCCCCCCTCGCCGTTAATTTCATTCTGTTCATTTATGTCCTTTTGATTTTTTTTGGTCAAATGACTGTCGAACAAAATGGCAGTGACCTATAAAATATGTTTAACCATTCTTGCAATAATTGTTGCATACGATTGTCCATCATTTGGAACAAATCAAACCGCAACCGTAGTTTTCTTTCGGTTGAGGTGTATTTCTTTCTTTTTTAGTGTACAGACAAATTGAACAGGTTTACTGCATATTCGTCATGAATTTACGGTTACAAGACGATTCTGACAAATAAAATTATGACGTAGTAGAAATATTCATTGCTCAGTGTCCTGATTGTACGTGTGACGTAATTCCACTGTGAGCTAGCCACGCCCACTGCACTCTTATAGCGGCTCCACTGATGACCAGAAGCCCGTAGGTATAGCCGCGCTGAACTAGTTTAAACAAAATATTTATGCAAGAAAAGTTTCATTACATTGGACTTGGCTTTTACATACGTTCTTCAACTAAGGTCTTCTCTGAATTCAAGGTCTGTCATAAGAATTTGCTTTTGAATGATGGAATGGGTGACGTGAGTTGTGGTAACAATACATACAAACGTATGTTAGATGTGGAGCCAGATGTAGCAATAACTTTGGGCGTGCAGCAGATACGCATGCGTTGTGACGTAAAGACTTACCAACAGTATATCATGAGTGCGTGTAAATCCAGAGAATATTAGTGTACGGTTTCCAGGCTATGTACTAAAGTGTTGCACAATGTACTCCCTTCTCGAATGGACCTATGCATTGACGTCATTACGCTGCCATCTTAGAGGTAAAAGATGACGTAACACTAACAATGGAAACTGCACACATAGTGTACTCGTAGCGTACAGAATTAGCCAATGAGTAACCTTCTTTAACCTCTAGCCGAGGGAGCCCTACTCAAATGACGTAATGTGCATTTTGCCCAGCAAGGAGTATTCAGACTGCATGTTTATGTGACCCGGCCTCGCTTTGAGTGTCATAATCAAGAGCTTCAACACACAGTCTGAGGCCGTGGTCGAGACGATAATTGCGGCTTGGGCCGCGTCCGAGTTAATAGCTTTGGCAGTTGCTGTGGTGGTCGGAACGCCTAAAAGTCCTACTTTCCAACGCTGTCGATTGCAGCCAACGGCCATACCGTATAGCCATAGTCGCCTGATTCGGAGGTTTTTGTTCTGTGTTTTTTCCCCATCACATCAGGGCACGAGTTCATTGCGCTGCTTACCACATAATTCTGTGCTTACGGCACCCTGTATTTAAGGCACAGGACTTTATGGGCCGTGAATTGGGCCTGTCGACTGCTTCCAAAAGCAGGTTCCAGCCACTTAATGGAACTACCGAGTAAATGCACATGCCCCTCCCCCACCCATCATCCCGCCTAAATTGCCGCAGTTTGAGTCTTACATTGCCAATCATGCGAGATAGCCAAGCAGTGTCACATTATGGATCGTTCAGGTCATACTTTCGCGTTGACTCTAATCTTAAAGATGTACATGCAAGATAATCCAAGATGGCGCCTTCGTTTAAGAACCTCCATGTTATTCAGGTCATGTGGCTCCACTTTGGGAGTCAGAGACACTCGATAATGATGTCACACAGCCTCACTTTCAGTCTCACAGGCGTACATGAGAAATAAACCAATATGGCGACTGTGTTCAAAACTCTTGATAATGATGTCACACAGCCTCACTTTCAGCCTGACATACATATGAGAAATAAACCAATATGGCGGACTGCGTTTCAAACTCTCGATAATGGTGTCACACAGCCTCACTTTCGGTCTGACATTAACAATAAACCAATATGGCAACTGCGTTCCAAACTCTCGATAATTTTGTCACACAGCCTCACTTTCGGTCTCACAGGACATACATGGGAAATAAAAACCAATATGGCGACTGCGTTCTAAACTCTTGATAATGATGTCACCCAGCCTCACTTTCAGTCTGACATACATATATGAGAAAAAAAACCAATATGGCGACTGCGTTCCAAACTCTCGGTAATGATGTCACAAAGCCTCACTTTCAGTCTGACATATATGAGAAATAAACCAATATGGCGACTGCGTTTCGAACTCTCAATAATGATGTCAAACAGCCTCACTTTCAGCCTGACATACATATGAGAAATAAACCAATATGGCGACTGCGTTTCAAACTCTCGATAATGGTGTCACACAGCCTCACTTTCGGTCTGGCATTAACAATAAACCAATATGGCGACTGCGTTCCAAACTCTCGATAATGGTGTCACACAGCCTCACTTTCGGTCTCACAGGACATACATTGGAAATAAAAACCAATATGGCGACTGCGTTCTAAACTCTCGATAATGATGTCACCCAGCCTCACTTTCAGTCTGACATACATATATGAGAAATAAACCAATATGGCGACTGCGTTCCAAACGCTCGGTAATGATGTCACAAAGCCTCACTTTCAGTCTGACATATATGAGAAATAAACCAATATGGCGACTGCGTTTCGAACTCTCAATAATGATGTCAAACAGCCTCACTTTCAGCCTGACATACATATGAGAAATAAACCAATATGGCGACTGTGTTCCAAACTCTCGATAATGGTGTCACACAGCCTCACTTTCGGTCGCACAGGACATACATGAGAAATAAAAAACCAATATGGCGACTACATTCCAAAACCTTGATATTGATCTGAGACTGTCGTTCTTCGGGTCTCGCACACAACAGACACACAGAAATCAGAAAAAACATGGCGGCTACGTCTCGGGCCGATTTTGAATTGAGGTCACACTCCCCTGGAGCGGATATATCACAGTCATCGAGTGGGGAGTCACACGGCCTGCACTGGAGTTCTGCAGCACCCATGGATCATCCAAAACTTGATTGAAATTCATAATAGAAAAACAAACCCACAGGCTTGTAATCATTGATGTAATTACACCTCGTCTGGGAGGACAAATATTTGTGTGTTTTTTATGAAATGCCCGGAGACTTGAGTTGAATCTTCTAAATATATTATGGGGACTGAGTGCCTAGTTGTATTAATGGCGGCCATGTATTTGCTTTAGAGTGTTTGTGTAGTTGACCTTCTGCTTTCGTATCAGAGAGCTCTCATACATTTTTTAGTGCAAAGATTGTACCTGGAAATACAACTTAACTTTTCAGAATGATTTGTATTTGGTCAATTTAGTGAAGGCTTTCTGATATTTAAAAAAAAATGTGATTTAGTTTTTGGAGACGACGATCAGAGTGCATAAAATAGACACGCGATCGAGTTATAAATGCACACTTAGTGTACATAAAGCAAAGTCGATACAAAAAGCACTTTATTCAAATCCACCTAAAAATGGAGAGACATTAATATCAAACATCTGACGTTTTATAATGGCACCTTTTGGTACATGGAGTTTGATTTTGTCCCTTGTGATTGTCCAATTTTGATGAAACATAATTCCAAATCATCATACCTAAAGCGTATGGAGTTGGAGGAGAAGCGTAATAAATTCTACTGTCTAGAATTTGAGGAGATTGCATGAGGTAGACCTTTACCATAGCGAGGCCATACTTTTGTGTCGTATTCCCTGTATCCAATAGCAATAATGAGTACCGATTCTCACGACACAGTGGTAACCAGACCATTGTGACCACGTGGCGCAAGTGTGCACCCCACAAAATGATTATTGAATCATTGCGCATAAATTGTTTATAGCCTAATTATAGAAGAAAAAAAAATGTATTGTAAATCACAGAATGATCTGAGGGTCGTTACTTTTGTGGATTGCTGAAGTAGGGTCAACTATTGTACAATAGGTACTTTGCGTTCGGCTATATGACCTGAAAACTGATCTTTTATGTAGAATACATCGTTGCCAAGATGGCCACTTTTCTGTTCAGAAATTAGCACTGATCCTTATGTGTAGGGGCGTTTTCATTTGTGACGAGCGTAGCTAGGCTCGAGGGTCCTACTATAATGGAAAACCCTCATATTATTGAACAGATACCGATAACGTAACTATAGTAGGCCTATAGTTGCCATTGCACATTTTGTATGTGTTTCATGAGGCTGTGTGACTTGTAACTTCTGATAGTTTTTGTTACTACGTATCATTATAGAACGGACTGCTGAGGGATTTCCTTGTAGTGTATAGTCCACTCCCAAACATTAGCCAAACCTAGCGAATGTCAAGTGGGCGCGCGCTACCGTTTATACCCAGACACTTCTAGGGTAAGGTCAGGGATAGTCAGAACAATTTGCTGGACAGAATCGATCAGGGGATAACAGTTCGATGAGACGGAATCGATAACTTAAATTGTCTTTGCCGCCTCACTTCGACCACTGTATCCCGATGATCACCTATCATGTCGAAACAAACCCGGCACGCATCTTTAAGAGGGTCGTCAGTCGCCTCGTAATTACACTTGTCACATGTACCGTTAACGGGGACGGAGTGCGGGTTCACCGAGGCGTTGAGCCGGCATCCCGGCCGGATCAGAGCTCCGTTAGCCCCGGGGGTTTCCATCGCTGTAACAGGCGGTCATGCGTATGATTACCATCATCACAGAGCACAACCAACCGAGAGTGAAAGCAGCCGATTGCGGACTCGGGCACAATTTTTTTTTTGTCAGGAGGGGGGTAAAAAATAAAATATTAAAATAAAAAGACAGAATAAAAAAATAAAAAAAAGGCGGGAAAACATTGCAGCATCCAACTCATCAAAATCAGTGTAGTGTGAATAATGACATCACTACAAACAATTGGTGATTCATTGAACACAGGAGATTATTGTTTTTAAATGGTGTATGGGAGGTAGACTGTGTGGGGATTTTGAAGAGGACAGAGAGCGAAGAAGACAAGACAAGAAGACAAGACTCACGCAGATTTGATCAGATGTGTGGGGACGCGGAAGCGTCAAAGCATTTCATAGCGACTTGCAAATTGAGTACTAAGCACCTGAGACATATGTACTTCGCACTGTGATATTTGATTAGGCCTCGCTTGGAGGGGCGTTTTGTGATTCAAGGTTACGTGGGCAGTTTGAAGAAAGAAAAAAACAAACTAAACTCTGTGAAAATCTGACAATAAATTAGCCCGTTTAAGGCCTCGCCTCTCTGAGTGTTTGTATACTCCAATCAGGTCACTCGGCAATAAATGATTATCATGTATAAACTAAACCGTTTTAACATTGAAAATTTTCGTATATCGAATTGCAACAGTGTGAAACCAAATCGGGAACAGACTTACACAAGTCTACGGTCTTTCTGCAAAATGATTCAACATAATTTCGTGAACGTTTATGTAAAAAGCAGTGGAATAATGAGAAATCAAAGTTATTAGTTGAGCCCTTTTCACACTGCAGGGCCAATTTCAGGGAAATTAAATCCCGGGAAACTCCTGGGGATCTTTAACTCGGCCCTCACCTCCACCCCAGGTTTTGTTTACACTTCTTGCAATATGTTTCAAGGGGAAAATGAACACTCTTCTCGCTCATCCCCTTACTCCCGAGCGTGATAGCTTTTCCCCGTGATTGTGTATTTACCAGGAGTTTACCAGGGTTAGTGTGAAAGGTCAACCCGAATGTCCCTGGAATTCCCCGGGGAAGTCGTGCAGTGTGAAAGGGACTTGGTAGAGAATATATATTTCCAATCCCGTTATCACACTTTGTGTTCAAATTAAAAAAACGGTCGGATCTTTTTGAACTAAAAAATGACATTTATAAACAGGATTTAGTGTCTGTCGTAAACCATGAAGGA